>JAWHQI010000011.1:11775000-12975000 GCA_033032865.1 Dactylorhiza incarnata
CGCACAAAGGACTTCCTATGCTCGCCCCCCTTTGGGGCTGGGCGAGTGGGGGCTGGCCGCCTCCCCACTTTCCCCCTTGCGGCTCGGCGAGTGGGGGCTTGGCGCCTCCCCACTCGCCCCCTTGGGGCTCAGCGAGTGGGGGCCTGACACCTCCCCACTCGTCCCCTTGGGGCTGGGCGAGTGGGGGCCTGGCGCCTCCCCACTCGCTCCCTTGGGGATGGGCGAGTGGGGGCCTGGCGCCTCCCCACTCGCTCCCTCCTAGTACCTCCTTCCCGGGTCGCTGGCCTGGAGGGCTCTCGCCCACCTGCTAAGACGGGACCTCCGGACCACTTCCTCTCCCGCCTTCGCCTATCGCGGCAAAGGTTAGCTGCAAGGTCTGCATGACCTCCCGCTTGAGATTTTCAAACATCTCCAACATCACCCCAGCCACCGGGAGCTGCGAGTGACCCGGGACGGAACTTCCTCCACCTCCGTCCATGGAGCTCATCTTGATAGTTTCTTGAATCGGTCACACTTCACGCTCACCGCACCAAAATGTTGAAACCGATTTCTCGATCTCTATGGAGTTCGGGGCCCTCAGCAAGCTGAGTGGCGACCAAACCTTACTCCCCCCAAGGGAGAGCTCTAGGTTGAAGGTTGAGGAACTATGGACTGGACCAAGGGCTTAGTGGGGAGGTCCCGCCACATACCCCGAAGCCCCTTAGGAACTTCCCCTCCCAAGCCACTACTAAGCTTGGGCACCACTGGAGGCTCTCCTCACCCCCTAGAGACACTTGGGGAGGGAGAGAACTAGCCTAGAATGAGCCTGCCTCCAAATGGTGCCCCTTGGTCCTATTTATAGGATTTTGGAAATAGGCTGCGAATAACCAAAAACTGCCTGCAAAGTTACGAAAATGCCCCTGGATTTGGCCTGCGAATAACCAAATCCCGCTGTTCTGCAGCGCTAAACGCAGACCAGAATACCCTCCCTAGGCCGGGCGAGAGGGGGCTGATCTCCTCCCTGTCTTCGCCTCCTCCGCTGGGCGAGGGCGAGAGGGGGGCAGCCCGACCCTCCCCCTCTCCGCCCCCTCTTGCTGGGCGTGGGCGAGGGGGGGGGGGGGGGGGGGGGCAGGCCGCCCCTCCCCCTCTCCGCCACCTCTTACTAGGCGAGGGAGAGAGGGGGGCAGGCCGCCCCTCCCCCTCTCCGCCCCCTCTTGCTAGGCGAGGGCGAGAGGGGGGCAGGCCTCCCCTCCCCCTCTCCGCCCCTTCTTGGCGAGAGGGGGTGAGCCGCCCCTCTCCTCTCTGCCTCCTCAGCTGGGCGAGGGAGAGAGGGGGGGGGGGGGGGGGGGGCAGGCCGCCCCTCCCCCTCTCCACCCCCTCTTGCTGGGCGAGGGCGAGAGGGGGGCAGTCCGCCCCTCCCCCTCTCCGCCCCCTCTTGTTGGGCGAGGGCGAGAGGGGGCAGGCCGCCCTCCCCCACTCCGCCCCCTCTTATTGGGCGAGGGTGAGAGGGGGGCAGGCCGCCCCTCCCCCTCTCTGCCCCCTCTTGTTGGGCGAGGGAGAGAGGGGGGGCAGGCCGCCCCTCCCCCTCTCCGCCCCTTCTTGGCGAGAGGGGGCGAACTGCCACTCCCCTCTCCGCCTTCCGCTGGGCGAGATGGGGGGTGAGCTGCCCTTCCCCTCTCCGCCCTCTTCGGGATCATACCGAGAAATGGTGTTCTGAAATACTTTGTCTCGAGGACCTACTCGGCGAATACAGGGTTGTACAGATATTATCCCCCTTCTGAACCCAACTGACAAGGGAGGTTAAGAAACATTTAGTAACCATGGAGCAGGACACAAAAGCTTTGAGTGCTAGGAGTGACTCCTTTGAATCTTGTAGCTCAGTCTCTATCTGAGAATATTTTCTATTGAATTTCCTTGCTTGAGAATAGGCTATCATAATAAAGAGTTTGTGTGCCATGGTAACTCTATCGAGTGCCAGTAACTGAATGGCAAGATCGACAATCATCATGCTGATTGAGGAGCCAAATGGAGCATTGGATCCAAAATTGGCAAGATCAAATATTGTGCTTACACGACATGATAACCTCATCGAGGCACGATGACAATTGCCTAAAATATAAATTGAATCAAAAGGAGAACTTGAAGGAGGAGTTCATCAACGCTCATTCTACATGAAGCACAAACTCGACAACTACACTGGTCTCTCTCGTGCCTTCTCCACTAACTTTCATATTTCCTATAAGGAGTTTTATTTAGAGAAATTTTATTTAATTCTTATCTTGTAATCTCTTTTCTTTTTGGTGGCTGTTTTTGTATGGTGGTAAAATTCACCCATGTATTGGAAACTAAGTCCATGTATGACTTAGGGAGGAATTCACCTAGTGATTTAGGTGACTAGATCTAGGGAGTAGATCTAGGGGCAGCTCGAGGCCAATCTAGGGAGAGATACGATAAGACCAACCGATTCTTAGGGAGACTCGGTATAGAAACCAAAAGATATTTTCTACATGCCGCCTCGATTCTTAGCATCATGGAAATCACCATTTTCTAATCAATTTCTTCTTGAAATAAAATCATGTATCTTGTTTTCTTCTCATGAATATTTTATTTTTGGTTTTCAAAATATTTTAATTGAATAATTTGTATTGAATTTCAAGTATAAAAGTAGTTTTATAATACCCTTATTGACCCCCCCCCCCCCCCCCACATCTATGAGCGCCTGATGATCCAACAACAACAGTAGTAGATAAACTCACCTCAGTAGTTACCCATTCATAATTAAATGAAATTATTGGATTCAACACATATTTATAAGAACTAGCCGATTTGCCACTATCAGATCGACAAATTGGATTGGACGATTCTTTGTAAGCTCATGACTAGCTCTCAAAGAATGAGGATTATGTAAAACTATTATTAATCAAGTACCGCCAATATCTTATTAACCATGGTGGTGGCAAGAAGCTACAAAATTCACCGTTGAGCCAAGAACAATCATGCAGGGCACCCATGTAACACGCGCGCAACTTGCTAGGAGCATGCCTAAGATTTTTAAAAAATTTTGCTTCGACCTTATAACGACTCTCATGCTAATGATATAAACTAACAACAATTCATTGACCACCCCTTTAAGCTCGTATGGGGGTAGGGTCCATCCGTTGACACCTGGGTACCCCATACTAGGTCCCATTGTTTATAAATATGAACCCATGTCAAAGGGGGAAGGGGCCTCTGAAGATCCCACAAGATACCTCACTAGATATCCTTCACACATTCAGAGCCTGTCTGTTCCCCCAACCTAACACAGTCTTTGGTTTATGAAGGGAATTCCTACATACTCCTAGGTGTGCGGTGGGATCTTCTAGCTACTCTTAGCTGATATTAGGTGTCATTTGAGTGATTGGACCCCATCCTTCCTGTTCTCACTCTTGCTCTAGTGGATTTTTTCTTGGCGGGCCAGTAACCTCAGCCTATAACCAAGTCTGAACTCTGAGGTTGAAACTCAAAGCATCAACAAGCATGACTCTTTTGTACCAAAAACACCATATTGCTTCACTTAGATGAGAAAATGAATCATGTGGAGATTGCTTTAGTCCATAAAGAGCTTTTCATAGTTTGCGGAAAGGTCCATTCGTGACTAAACCAGGAGGAGGTAGCAAATAAATCTCTTTCCATAAGTAACCGTGAATAAATGCATTTTTCACATCAAGTTGGTGAACGTTCAAATCATAATTGACAGTAAGGGAGAGGGGGGTCTTTATGGTATTTAGTTTTTCCACGTGATCATATATTTCCACATAATTAATCCCCAAAGTTTGAGTGAACCTCTTTGCCACCAGACGTGCCTTGAACCAATCAACTCTTCCATTCATCTTATGTTTAAGGGTATATGCAGACTAACTTCCAACCAATGTTTTCATTGGAGGAAGGGGAATAATGTCCCATATCTGATTATTATTCATTGCATTCATCTCTTCTTCCATAGCTCCTTACCAAACTATATTCTTACATGCTTTCGAGTGTCTAATAGGAGGAGAAACAGAGGAGAAAGTGCAATATATGTACCATATGATGGTGATAAATGAGACTACCCAAAGTAGGTACTAAGAGGTTGAACAATGGACATATAAGGATTAAGGCACTTGTACTCCTTTTGGGTGAGGGATTAGTTGAGAAAAATTTCCGTAATAGTTATGTTTTCAAGTTTGTTCCAACTATGACTCTTATTGTAGATGAAATATACATAACCAATGACTTGATGAGTGAAGGGGGAAAGGATCCATTCGTGGTTGGACCAAAAAACGTCATCAGGAGGTTTAAGACTTTAGAGGGCATCTGATTTACAAGATAGTTGGAAGTAAGGATGACGCCTAGGCAATTTTTTTTTATGAAATTTATGTTGAACAATTCTTATTTGACTAAAAAAAATTTCCTGGTATCTCAAATTATTTGAAGGAAAAAATTAATTATTTTTTTAAGCTGAAATTCAGTCATGGTTTGGTAGTTTTTGACAATGTTTGGAACTTCATTTCAATTTTTCATCATATACACCTCATTATGATGCGTGTAACACCCTATTTTCAATCCTTAGGATCCACATTATTTACCTATGTATAGAAGTGAAGCACATGGATACTTCATCGACTTAAATAGGTTGAAAAAACCTGAAGGTTTCCCTTATGCATGATCATGTACTGAAGAATGCATGACTGTGTGCAAAAGATTCTATAGTCCCAGTCGATGAACGCCAATTTTTGGTGTCATTGTGTGATCTGTGATTTATGTATGACCGTATGACTAGGCATGCATGGTGCACCCATGTTGTAATGACATGTTGATTTTCTAGAGTTCTGCCTTTTGATTGTGCACTCCTTCATGCATAATTGTGCACTCTACATTCTTGTTTCGAGCTGTAGATAATCAATTTTTAGAGTTATGACATCCATTTGTATCTTCATGCAAGGTCATGTACACCATCTAGTTGATCATGTGTATGCAAAAAGGTTGCAGTTTAAGTGATATGCACAATCACGTGCCTTATGAGACGACCATGACACAAAATTGGAAATTATTAAACCATGTCGAATCATGACTATGACTTGTGTGAAAAAGGAATTTGATGGATGGGATCTCTTATTAATCCAATTAGGTCATCGGGGATTCAACGACAACCTCATTCTTCACTTTATACTGGTTTTAGAAAGGGAGGAAAGAATGAGATCTAGAGGAGGAAGAAGGCGGTGTCGCCGGAGCTATGGAGTTTCGATCATTGATCCATCTCCACCAACTCATAGGAAATCAATCCATACTCATCACCTACCCCTTTACTTGAAGTTCCATAATTGGAAAGGAAAAGGTGTAGGTAACATTTCTCTTCTCCCCAGGTCGAGGGACTCATTTTGAATGCTTTCTTCTTGTTGTGTTTTGTGGTACCTAATTCTCACTAATTAGTTGAATGAAGAGGGTCATAGCTCTTCATAGCAATGGGGCATGGGATTGCATCCTTTCCTATGTTTAAAGCATAAGCTTGATGTTCATTAGGCCAATGTGGTGAAGCTAAGAAAGGTTTTTTGGCAGATCCGGTGATGTTTTCTTATAGCACTCATCTAGGAATCTTGCCTTAGATGCACTACCAGATAATTATCTATTGTATGCTGAATGTATACAATTTATGGGTTATGCATAGAGTATGGTTTCATAGCGATAATAATCCACCACAAGATTTAGGGCTTTTGAGGAATTACTCTAATTTGAGGTAAGTGTCATGTAGAGTAATGTGAATACAATGGAATTGTGGATATGAACAAATGAACGTGAGTAATGAATCTGACACGGTATAGATCCATATGTTTAAGTGATATTATAATGGTTATGATATGTAAATCATTGTTTATTGGGAATTATGATAAGCAATACAACATGTGATAGGTTTCTCGTAGAGGAATGAGATATTGGGAATTATGATGATTGGGAACTTATGGAAGTAATCCCAACTATGAGATAAATATGTATGTCGGAATACAAATATCACCTAAATTGTAAATATGAATTATGATGATATCCTTGATATACCAGGGGTAAGCACGAAGACTAATGATTGGTGATCATGGGCTAGATGCCTGGATGGTCCTATAGGAACTTGTATGATATTTGGAGCTTGTTGGTATGATATGCCATTACTTACTAAGTTTTGCCATGAGTGTGCATGTTATAAGATTGTGATTATTGGAATGGGTATCAGCTTTGGGTCGGTATGCATATTTTTCCCCTAAACTTGGCCTTGTATCTATATGTGTTTATTACCGCCAAATTAGGATTTCGATATATATATATATTGTCGTCGAACTCATCTTTGGGTCTATTCACAAAATTGATGCTGAACCTGCAACTTTGTTGTTCGACGTGTGAAGGGGCGTGTCGGGATAGGCATAAATGTCCGTATTATGGTTTGGGGAAATACCCTAATTTTTGGGTGCCATGAGAGCACTAATAAATGATGTGTAGAACATGCTTGAATCGAGAATATTCACTTGTGATAATTGTATATATTTATGGTCCAAGTGATATGCCACTTTTATAGCGAGAGAACATCAGAGTGTGTTACTATATTATTGGACGGTTCTACTTTGGGATCTATTGTAATGGCCTGGGTTGGCACAATATTAGATACATTTCACAATGTATATGATGATGGATAAGGTGCTTGCAATGGGTTTAGTAGCTTAGGACATGGTTGTCTACTACTAGCAGTCGAGTAGATGAATAGGATATCCTAAAATTCATATGTTCATAGTAGTCCCCCTTTCATTTATATGCTCAACATATAGACGTATTTATGTATATGCGTCATCTTAACTTATTATTTGTTTATTGCTTAATATTATGTTAATTATGATATGCTTATCTACAGGTGCTTATGCTCTCTGGGATACGCTAGGATACCTGGGTAGAGGGGGTCATTACATAGTTTTTAGTCATCTTAGGTCGACCCATGTTTTCCACTTGTATTTGGTTGCAGGACTGTACGCTCGAGCATGTTATTACCATGCCGCCAAATAAAAGTAGAAGCTTGAAAAGATTTAAATTGCATTAACGTTCATGTATTTATTTTTAATGTATGAGACTTGCTTGATCTAGACTTTGTGATGTATATTTAATCATGATGTATATAATATCCATAAGGTATTGATTATTATTGAAACATTAATGAATATTAGAGTTTTATCTCATGGACATTCTCTAGATTATTATTGTTTTTGGCTTCCACGGCTTGTGTTGATTGCTCTGATGTTTTGGTTTAAATGTTGGTCACCATATTTTAATATCTACCTTGTGTAAATTGTATGTTGTGAGGCTCGACAAAACTCACATTATATGATGCATGCAGGTGAGGTGTTATAATTTGGTAACTGGGCTAGGTTTGGAAAATTCTAAGGGGACTTTTAGGAATACTAGGGATTTTTAGAATTCTTAGAAAGATATTGGAGTGTTCTAGGGAAATATGAACTCTTTTTCCTAAGAAAAGATGTCCATGATGTGCTGTATGTTGGACCTGAGCATCCTATGATGTGTTATTTGTATGCATTTTGCTATGATTGTTTTATAGTTGAAGTGTGATCACTATTTTGTTCAGGTAATCAGTGATGGTTGTGGATATTCACCCCTCCTGGAGGATACCATTGATAATGGTGATACTACCCCTTGATTGCGTATATTTGACCAGCAAACTTTAGTAGTATGCTAGTTGAAGCCGTAACAACAACCACAACAACACAATGTGTTGAAATAAATACTTGTGCAACATTTGATACCCGTGGAGATACAAATGCACCCATTGTTGCTATTATATGGGTTGGGATGACAATGGTAGGCGGTAGAAAAGGATCATTAAAGTATTTCTAGGGTTTTAACCTACCAATATTAAGAGGTGTTGACTCACCCATTAATGCATAAGAATAGTTAACATGGATTAATGATCTTCTATCGGTGCTAAAAATCCCTAATGAGGAAATAGCTACTTTTACATCATTCATGATATCTAAATATGCAATGATTTGATTGAAGGAGGAATGTGAGGGCCATTTTGTCAGATAACCCTTAACACAAATTAGTATGGAAGTAATTTTTGCCACATTTTGGAAGCGTTACATTTCGATGACTACTTGACTTATATTACGGGAGAAATTCCTGATGTTGAAGAAAGTGGACTTGTCTATGAAGTCATATCTTCAGGGGTTCACAAGGTTGAGCCATTTCACTAAGCATGTAGTGAGCTGTGGCATGGAGAAAGCCTAGTATTTTTACAAGGGGTTGCAAGAAGAGTTGAAGTCCCCTTTGTGTGGGTCTGAATCTGTAAATTTATATGCATTGATTGAGTTGAGAGTATGTAGATAGACATCTTGAGAATCCAAAGGTGCAAGGAAGAGACGGATAGGAAAAATAAGCATGGTGACCCATCTATACAAGGGAAGTTGGATGTTATATTTGGTAAGAAGAGGCCGAAGTCGGGTGTGCTTGAACTTAGGATCCTGGTCATTGCCTAGGAATCAAACCAATTGAAATAACCCGCTTGTTATATGTATGCCAAGCTTGGGTATCTAGCACATATCTGCAATGGTGGACCACCATTGAGGAAATCTAATCAAGCGATGGAGAAGGCCGCTAGATTACATGACTCGGAAGAAGGGAATGCGGTGGGATCATTAGCATCACGCACCGTCCCACCGAAACCATGAGCTTATGTATTTTTTGTTTGAGGAACTGGTGAATTTTTTATAGTTTTGGCAAATATGAGATTCATCTTTTCCCTTCATTTTCATTAATTTAATTTAGAGTAACTTTGTATGAATTGTTCGCTCACGGTGAACCTTGTTAAGTACAAATTTTTTGCACATTGGATTTTTTTGGTTTAGGGATGATGAGATCTCCATTTATAAAATTTGAATCTAGTATAAAAACTTATTAATTACTCGATGATATCTAAACATTGTATAAAAACACATAATTTGACATTTTCTTGTTAACAAGATCCTAATGAAGGCGATCCATTTAGGGTTAACTTCTTACCTCATAATTAATGTATACGGATAGAATGCCTGTTATGAAATTCACGTTGTATGTCAAATTCAAAAATCCTAGGGTTTGAACCCGATGAGACTGCTCTTTTGACTAAATTTTGATTTGAGATACCATGTGTAAATGAAAATGGATATGAGACTACTACTCGTAAAATTTCTATATTTGCATTCTAACTTTAATTGATGAGCCAAATTTTTGGCATTTAGATGAAAAATGTGAATTCATGGGTGCTTTTGGAATCACACTTAATTGATTACGATTTCCCCGGTGATTTCCCAAGTCCTAGAGAGGAAACTGTGTTTGGGATCGCCCTTGTGTGCGATATTTTAATGAAGGCGATTCCTTCTTAAATCAAATTCATACATTATGGTTGATAATGGCAATAATATGTTTAATTTGAAAATTGATGTGGATTGGAATCAGAAATTATTACTAAAGTTTGAATCGGTTGATTCTATTCCATCGAGGGAATGATTAATTGGACGGTGATTCTAAATCCAAATCAATAGGTTAGAGATGGATAATGGGGTGAAAAAAGAAACAGAGACTTGTTATTTAAATTATTTAGGGTCACAAGGAGGTTTGCAAATGTTTGGACCAAAGTGAATGTGCTTCAAGTAAAGACAAAATTCTGTAGTAGGAAAATTTATTACAGACACATAATGTATAACTTTTAAAGATTCACGGTCACATCATTAGCCATCTCTGTTGAATGAAAGTGTAATTTTAGTGAGCTTGAAAGGTTGTCTGACAATTTGGATTTCTGAAAAATCCAAAATTTTAATTATCGAGGAATATCGTCGGGTATGTAACAATGAAGTGGACATACTGCAATGGAATTAGAGATCCAAATGGATCTTTTGTAATGAATGTAATAGCAAAGTCGACAATCCGATGGGAAAACTTTTAAAAAAGGTATGACGACCTTGGTGTTGCAGTCTTGATGAAGGAAGAACATTGATGTTTAAAAGTTTGGTTGGGTTTGTTGACGTTTTGACATCTGAATCCATTATGTTCTTTAGAAACTATGAAGGCATTAGTAGTGTTGCTCGTATTATCCAAGTATCTATAGTTGTTACTACCTATCATGACGTTTAAAAAACAATGAACGAGCTACCGTGGAATTTTTATGACGTCGATAAACATCATAATAACTATCATGATGCTAAAAATCATCATTAAAGGAATAAAAAATGTTGTTGTAGTGATAATCTCATCTAATCAATACATGATGAATTCAATAAATATAAGTTAATGATATAATGAGATGGTGAGTTAAAATATTAACTATGTTCACATTATCCACAACTAATATGTATAAGTAAAATCTGTTATTGTGTGATATCTAATAAGTTACTTAATTCCATCATGTTTGCAAAGAATAGAGTTATAAGACACTTTACTATGGCTCTTTTAAATCTAATGTTCTCTTATACATAGTTTTTTTGCTCTAGAATAGCAAAAACTAAGTGTGAGAATATTTGATGAAGCTTATTTATATCTATTTTATTCTATACATAATCTAAGGAAATAAGCTTAAATCTCATTATTATGAGTGTATTATATGTTTTATTTATCATTAATAAATGTTTGAGACATATATGAGCAAACATGAGTATTTAGAAGCGATTTGAAGCTTATTTTTGATTTTATTTTAAGCAAGAAAATAGAGAAATACATGGTGAAATCGATCAAGTCGTGTCGTAAGATTGTGTCCAAACCCAGGGAGACGGTTACAAGACAAGAGAAGAAACTTTTCATGTACATGGTAAAGGGACACGGTCGTATCCCCAAGCCTTGTTGAGTCAAATTTCTATCAATGGACTCCAAACTATGAATCCTTCATTTTATCCTAACCACTGAGTCTTTTGCTAAAGAGACTCTTAGAGCCACTGAGTCTTTTGATAAGGTGACTCTTAGAACCAACTGAGTCTTTTGATAAGGAGACTATTAGAACCAATAGAATCCTTTGAAGAGGGATTCTTAGGACTCTTTCTCAGAGGAAGAAGAATATGATTCTGCTGTATGAATCCTTCAGTAGTTGTGAGCTTTTGATATTCTTCAGGATCTATATAACATGAAACCTTGCTTATGATAGTGATGAATGCAAGGTTTATAAGCTTTTGATCCTTGTGATCTCTATACTCTTGTTTTTATTGTTGCTATATGATTTGAAGAAGAAGAAGTGGCAGCAGCCTTGTATCTGTACAGAGAAGGTCTTCTCTTTCTATCTTAGAGAACTTCAAAAAAAAAAGATGACTGAATAATGAATTGGTTGTTTATGTCTTCCTTCTTCTGAATACTTATTCTTTGTCGAATATTGTTTGATTTCTTTCCACTTCTGTTCTGTCCTTTTAAGGAATATCCATTGGACAATTAGTATTTCCTTCTATTTATGTTTCCTGGCCCGTCCATATGATTTGAATAACTTCCAAGAATGTTTTAGTTGTACCTCTAAAATACTCCATTCCATTCTTGGCAATAAATGAGCCATTATAATTCAAATTTCACCTTTGAAGGACTTTGGAGAAGGATCAGAAAGGACAGCAGAAAACATACTATTTCTATTTGTATTTGATGCTGCGTCGACTTCATTACTCTACATATCGACGCACCTCTGAGTTCTTATAGAAGCAACTTCGAATTCCTTTTTAGCTCTGGCTGAACACAGATGCCGATGTTGCATCGAGTACCTATCGACGCATCCGTCGAGATGAAGACGTGTACTTGAACTTTATCTTCTGCATTGAATTGAAGTCAAAGTTATGTCGACTTCTATGATGGCTTCGACAGGCTCTTCCTTCTTCGTCGAGTTCATTTCGACTTTGCGTCAACTTTACTTGATACTTCGACAATCAGTCTGAGTTACTTCGACTTTTAGTCAGAGTTGCGTCGACTTCTATTCGACACAAAGTTATAACTTAACTGAATTTGTTCTTATCTTAGACATTGTCTCGACACTCTAAGTGAATGTGATATTCTAGGACATCTAATGACCAGATTACCCTCTCTATACAATATGGGTAATATATCCTAGATGATGAAATCACTTTAAAATAATTTGTTAGGTAAATCACAAGGGTTTTTCCCAACAATCTCGTCATATTTATCTTAACAAATTTAACACATAATGTAAATGATTTCAAACATACAGTTGAATAAAAGCACAGTACAAACACATATAAAATAACATAAAGACAGGGTGAATTGAAAACTTCTGATTTATATAAATATATATTTATCAAAGTTAGTTACCCAAGAAATGATTTACTTTCTTTTAAGAAAAATAGATAAGGCCTCATAGACCTTTCTGAATTTCCTTTCTACATATTTGAAGTTTGTCGGGGTGGCTTTCTATGGATTCTTCTGAATTCTTTCATGTCCTTTGAAGAGATTTTTCAGGTCAGTTTCTGCTTCAGAATAAACATCTTTAAGTTTGAAACCCAGACCAAAGACTTTAGCAGTCATCAGGTTGATTTATTCAAAATCTAGTTCTTCTACATCAGGGTCTGGTACAATGAATGTTGATTGTGGATTATCAGAAGTTGGAATAGTCTTGAATACACTCTTCCTTTTCTTTTGAAGTGGCTGTTTTGCTTCATCCATATCACAACAAAGGCCTCCTTTGTGAAGTTGCCCTTTATTATCAAGAAGTTTTGCTTGAGGAAATGTTGCAGCATACTTTGTAGGATCAAAGAGTGTACTTGGGATTTAGATTGCCTCCTTGAGTTGTTCTTTTTCCACAACATCCTTACCCTTCTGCAGACTTTCAATGAACATCCTACTCTTTTCTTCAAGAAGCTTCAAACTCATATTTATCTCTTTCTCTAATTTCATCTAGGGTACTTTCAAGCTTTGGATCGATATACTGCTTCTTTTTCAGGGATTTCAACCTTCTCATAAGTTTTGTAGTAGGATCTGTCCTTCTTGTACTATTTTCTTTTCTCTTTTGTATACCTCTCCCAGATAGGTATATCACTTCCAAAGCCTCTTCCTCTAATATCTCTTCCCCTTCCTCTGTAATTCCTTTCATGCCCCCCTTCTTCTATATGGAGGTGTTCCTCTGAAGGATGGTTCTTGGACAATTGGAGTGCGTGCTGGTGTAGGATCAGGATGGAGTTGAGCTGGTGGTGGAGGTGATGGAGCAAGTTCAGTGACCTGATTAGCATGCTTGACTGGAGATGGTGCTGTTGTAGATTCTATAGAGTAGGGTATGAAGTCAGGTATTTCAGGGAGAGGTAACTCAGTCCATTCTTTTGACTCCTGCAGATTCTTCAGGTAGTCATTATCATCTGAGAATAAATCACTCTCCCCCTATTTTGATGACTTCCTATGTATTGAAGGCAGGGTTCTTGGAGGAGAAAAATATGTTGGGAGTAGAAGGAACTTGAAGGTGATGGCCGACTCTCATTCAGAAACAAGGGACAAGGGGAGAGTTGTAGTATATTGTGAATCTTGAGGTGGCCTACAGGTACACTTCTCCCCCTGCTTTATATCGTTGAACCAGGATATAAAGGCATCAACAGGCAGTACTGATAACCTTACAACTTTATCAATGGCTTTGATTTGAGCATTGAGGTTCTGTAACCTCCTTTGTTGAGCATAAAGCTTTCGTTAACAGTCTTTCGAGAAGTTGAGATAGAGAGAACTAAATTGAGATATCAATGTCTCTAAGGCTAGATAAATTGCTTCGACAATGTCTCTTATATTTGGAGGAGATGCCATTGATGACCTGTGAGTACCGGCGCTGAAACAGAAAGAGAGAAGTAGAAAGGAAAATGGAGGAGAGCGAAAAGGAGAGAACTAAAAAAGCACAATATAGTTGAATTCCTGAGTTGCTTTGGGTAGATGAATTATCGCAACTTAGGGTTGTATTCAAAGCAATATCGAAAAGTGATGAATTCAGCGCGCCAAAATATGTCGATGTTGCTTCTAGAAGCAGTCTACGCGGACTTTGCAAAGTCGGCATAACGTCGAGTAGAAATCAGCGTGGCTCCGAATATAGTCAGCAAATATGATATCGACGTAAGTATAGATATGTATTCGATGTTACGCCGAGTACTATTCGAATGAACTATTCAAGTCAGCTCTCAAAGCTAGCGTCGAGTATAAATTGTTGGTGCATCGATTTGTATTTGATGCTGCTCTGAATAAACATTATGTTTTTCTCAAAAAACAAATTTTGTTGTTTTTCCCAGCAATAACTTTCTATGAAAAATAGGTATGAGTACATAATAAGGGTGTCCTAGAGAGCTCCATCAAGCATTCCTAGTGCATTGATGAAGAACTTGTGCTTACTTTCATCAAATGTCTTAGTGAATATGTCAGCCCATTTAATATCAGTGGAAATGTATTGAAGATTGATCTTACCCTTCTCTAAATTATCCCTGAGAAAGTGGTGCCTTATCTTTATGTGCTTAGTTCAGATGTGTAGAACGGGATTGGAAGCTATAGAAATAGCACTAGAGCTGTCACAGAATATTGTGGAATTGTTAATAGAAAAGTTGTAGTCTAACAACTGATTTTGCATCCACAATATTTGTGAGCAGCAGCTTCCTGCAGCTATATACTCAGCTTCAGATGTCGAAGTGTAGATTATGGTTTGCTTCTTGCTAAACCATGAGATCAGTCTAACACCCAGGAATTGATAGGTTCCTGAGGTGCTTTTTCTATCAAGCCTGCATCCTGCATAGTCTGCATGTGAATAGCCTAATAGGTCAAATCCAGATTCTGCAGGATACCATAAACCATGTTCAGGTGTACCCTTTAGATATCTGAGTATTCTTTTCACAGAACTCATGTATGATTCCTTAGGGTCAATCTGAAATATAACACATGCATATAACAAACATGATATCTAGTCTGCTAGCTGTCAGATAGAGGAGCGAGCCAATGGCTGGTCTGTAAGTCTTCTGATCAAAGGACTCACTCTTCTTATCTTTATCTAGAACAGTATTGGTAGCCATGGGGGTTTTCATGACAGAGGCATTTTCCATCACAAACCTCTTTATGAGTTCCCTGGTATACTTGGATTGGGATATGAAATTGCTATCTGCAGTTTGCTTTACTTGAAGACAAAGAAAGTAGGATAGTTCCCCCATGCTACTCATCTCAAATCTAGGCTGCATTAGGACAACAAACCTTTTGCATAGTTTTTTTATCTATTGAGCCAAATATGATATCATCTACATATATTTGTACTAAAAGTAGTCGATTTTTATGTGCTATAGTGAAGAGGTTTTTATCCACCTTACCTCTTACAAAGGAGTGTTCCAAAAGGAAGGTGGATAGTTTCTCAAACTAAGCTCTTGGAGCTTACTTGAGACCATATAGTGCTTTGCCTAATTTATAAACAAAAGAAGGGTAAGATGAATTTACAAAACCTGGGGGTTTCTCCACATATACTTATTCTTGAAGAGTTCCATTTAGGAATGCACTCTTCATATCCATCTGATAGACCATTATCTTCATATGTGTTGCATATGCAAGAAACATCTGGATTGCTTCCAATCTTTCCACTGGAGCAAATATTTGGTTAAAGTCAATTCCCTTCTCTTGCCTATATCCTTGAGCAACTATTCTGGCCTTGTTCCTGACAATGACTCTAGTTGAGTCCATTTTGTTCTTGTATACCCATTTTGTACCAATTACTAGTAATTTCTTGGTCTCTAAACCATTGACTAGACCTTGTTCCTTTCAAATAGTGCTAGTTCTTCTTGCATGGCAGCTATCCATTGAGGGTCACTGTCAGCCTCTTCAAACTTCTTTGGATCATACTATGAGAGGAAGCATTGCTGCATAGTCTCATTTGTTATTTGATTCCTTGTCTTCACTCTCACCGACAAATCTCCTATGACCTGAGATGGAGGAAGATCCTTTTGAGTCATCCTTGTTCTTGTTGAACTGTTCAGTGGATCTACCTTTACCTAAAATTCTCTTGCTCATTAACTGTGGGAGCCCCAGATTCATTCTTTAGAATGATCTCTATATTTGGTAAAGTAGGTGTTTCAATATCATCCTCATCTGCAGCAGAATCTTCATCTGAATCAATATCAGCTTTCTGTTTGCCTTTGACCTAGCAAACTGATAAATGATCCAAGTGTTGGAACATGCTTTCCGCATCTCTTGGTTTGACAATAACAAATCCTATTGTATTTGATCATAATTGTTTTGTGTTTATAGTATGCAGGATTCTGTGCTTTTAAATCTCCATGGTGCTGTGTTTTGTTGCTACCGCACCGCGTTAACATTACCGCTGGCGCTAGCACCAATGAACCGCTTAGACGAAACCGCTGAGAAGGGAAACCGCTGAGACGAAACCGCTAAGAAGGTAAACCGTTGAGACGAAACCGCTGAGAAGGGAAGCCGCTGAGATGCAAGCTGGCATTCGACGAAATGTATGAACTACCGCGGGGCGTCAGCGTTACCGCGGCGCACTAGTTCCATTCGCCGAAATGAATGCTGCGCTCGACGAATTGTGAGGATAGCTCGATGAAGATGCGCCCGACGAAATGACCTACCGCGAAGCGTTAGCACTGACGTTGGCGTTAGCATATATGGAAACTATTGACAGAAAGGAAAGTGGAGAAAAAGGAATGTCGATGGGTCGCTATGTTTGACAAGTACTATCGCAGCGCGCTAGGTCTAACGCCCGGCGGTAGCTTTGGAAACATCCAGTCTGCAGTTAATTGAGGAGCAGATTTGGAAGGTGATTTTTGGCTGAAGGAAGGAAATCTCACTCGCGCTAGGCTGTCACAACCATTTTCCCTCAGAAGTTGCCTTAACTGCCACGATCCGTGTGCGCGTCGTGTCACTACCGCGGGGCAGTAGTACTAGCGCAGGCGGTAGCTGTCGAATCTATTTAAAGAGCGCGCCTCCTCCATAGGTGTTTGCTGATACAGAAGGAATTGAAACCACATCTTCAGAGCACTCGTGAGAGCCTTCTCCAAGCAGCCCAAAGAACTCTGTCAACGTTCGTGAACACAAAAGAACTCGAAGACCAATACGATCGCATCTACATCGACATCAAGTTCTACATTTGAGGGAGTCTTTAGTTTGAGTTTTGTTTCATTTTCAAATTATAATCTTTATATCTTTTGTTCGGTAGAGGAACTCGCCACACAGCGACTAGGGCCTTGCGCGGACTAGGGGGAATTCGCCACACGACGACTAGGTTTAGGTAGGACTTAGGGAGAATTCGCCACACGGCGACTGGGTTTAGGGAGTAGATTTAGAGGGTGCTCGTGGCCTTTCTGGTGATAGATTGGCTAGAGCGGCTTACGGCCATATCTGGGGAGAGATCGGCTAAAGCCAACCGGTTCGTGGGGATACGAGTCGGTATAGAAAACAAAAAGGGTTTTCATATTATTCGCTTCGATTTCTAGCGTCATTGAAATCAGATTTTGTAATCAATTTTATAAATGATAATCATGTCTTTTCTTTTTTAATAAAATTGATTTCATTTCTAACTTCATTATCTATTTACTTTTGATTTAACTGCGACCAAAATATCAAAAGTTTTCTGTTAAAGTTTAAAGTTTTTAAAACCCTTATTCACCCCCCCCCCCCCCCTCTAAGGGCGCCTACAGATCGAACAAGTGGTATCAGAGCTAGGTTATTCCGATTCGACTTAACAACCGGGAATAATGGCGTCTCTTGATCATGAACTCGCTTCAACTAGTGGGGAAAATTTTAATATAAATGAAAAAGTATTATCACCACCTTTATTTATGGGTAAAAATTATAAAGGGTGGAAAATATTAATGAAATTTTTTTTAAGGCCTTAGATGAAAATGTTTGGGATATTACTATTGAAAAGCCATCTAGAGTACTAACTAGAAACGAAATTGTTTTAAATGCAAAATCTATGAATAGTATATTTTGTGCGTTAGACCAAAATATTTTCAAACTTATTTATACTTTACCTACCGCATATGAGATTTGGAATTTTCTTGAAAGAACTTATGATTCTCCTTCTACAGGTATGGAACAATCGCAAGAACCAGAGAATATGCAAGCTTGCACAAGTCTTCAAGAATGCTCCTCTCATGACGGATCAATGGAGCACACATCAAATGGAAGAGAAGAAGAAGTACTGTCTTCGGAAGAGGAGTGCCAAAAAGATGTAAAAGAAACTATATGTTCAAATCGTGCCTCTCCCGAAAGCAATGTAAGGAAATCAAATCTCATTTTTTGTACTTCTATTTCTACATTACAATTGCTCCAAACTACAAAGCGTAAAATTAAGAAATTAAAAAATGCTAATAAACATTTGCGCTTAGAAAATAAAAATTTAAAGGCAAAAATTAATGAAGAATCAAATTCTAATTTATCTAGTTCTACCCAAGGCTCCTTAGTTAAAAACATTACACCTTGTATTGAATTTAATGATCTAAAAGAAAAATGCAAGGAACTTGAAAAAGAACTTCTTTTTATAAAAGAACAAAATGGAAGATTATGTTTAGAAAATTCATCTTTGGAAAATGATTATGCGAAGTGTAAAGACTTTAAAATTGAAATTAAAGAGATAGATGAAACATTTGATGAATATATAAATAACTATAAAATCATATTGATTCAATTGTTTCCATTCTTAAAAATAGCACAATTGCTTATAATAAAGCTAGACATAATATAAAAATTAAGAATGATGAATTAAAAACAAAAATCAACTTGCTTATGAAATTTATAAATAAAAATTCACAATATCAAGAAATATCTAAAAATAAGTTGAATATGAATATTTTAACTAAGACAAATAATGGGAGTAGGGAACATAAAGTATTTGTAAATCAAAGTCAAAATCGCCATTATTTACAAAATCATGTTTCTCCCAATATAAAATTAAATGTTCACAAATTTCCTATAAATAATGCTTTGCAAAATCATCATGGAAATTTGACAAATAAAAATAATATTAACCCAAGATTTGAATGGAGACCCAAAGTTAAAGATGAAACACAAACTCAAATCAAAAGAGCTCATTCAATCATATCTCCCCAAAAGTAAACACGATGTATTTGGGTACCCAAAAGAACCGTCACACCCGATCCTCTGTGGATACATAAATCTCTCATTCATTAGTATCAAATCATTTGCATGAAGTAGAAATCAACTAAAAATGAAATATCATTATTCTACTTCATGATATGCCAAACCTATTTTTTGTTTATTTTCCTTTTATTGAACCTTCATGATATGATCACTTTATATAACTTGTGACATGACTTTCACATATTAAACCAAAATTCATGATTAAATCAAAATTGAATAAAGTTGAATAATAAGTCATATCATTTTTCTAATGATCTACTTTTCCTTTTTATTTTTATCCTTCTAAATCCATTTCCTTATGTCTTATAAAATCTGAAAAACTAAATTTGTTATATGATACTTTTAAGACTAAATGAAATAATTGTCAAAATGGATTTAAAAGGTATTTTAGTGGTCTTAAGCTAAATGAATAAAATACGCATGTTTTTATTTATTTATTTAATAACCTTGAGTTATCTAAATATTAATTTCTGAAAAATCTACCTTTATCATCACTATGCTTTCAGAAAACAATATATATGTGTTTTGCTTAAGATTTCAAAAATCAAAGAGAAAATTCACAAAACCTTTCTAAATAACCAAAAATATTTTCTCCTTATATTTATACTCATTTTCATCTTAAAATATGTTTCGTTAATAATTTGAAAAGGATGAATATGATTTGCCTTATAAATATCACATACATCATTATGAATAAGCAATGTTGAGTATATAATTTCTATGTGTTAAAATTCATTATCATGTATAATAATCATGCAAAATCAAATGATCTCTTAATTCAAACATCAAGTATAACTACAAAGATATTATTGCTTCCAACATATTATTTGTGAAAATGATTATTATATGAATCTATTACGTCTTGCATGTATCTTTTTAGACCATAGAAACAACTACATATCAATATGAATAAATCAATTAGAATCATCAATTTATTCTATGTCTAAAATTTGAATCACTATTATTGAATACATGCAACATTATATCACTTAACTTCATGGCACAACATTACATTCAAACTCATCATATCTAGCATTATCAACTAATAAATATTATCATCCATGCTAGATATATTTTTATTGCCATAATGAAACAATCTTAAAGAAGAACAATTGAAAGTTAAAATTCATAATAACAATGTGCTGTAAAATTAAATATAATTTGAAATCAATCTCGTATAGAAGCCATAGTTTATAATGTGTTTCCATAAGATTAAATGCTTATGATGTCCATGATCATTCACCCACATTATGTGTCTCACAATAGCGAGGGCGTAGGATTGTATGCATTAGATGACCTAACCTCTATGTCATGTCTTGTCCTTAACCGGGAAGGGTTCCAGTGGGGCCTTGCGAGGCACTGGAGGGAAAGAGTGCTAGGGTGAGCGTTGTCTTTTGTATGCATGTGGTATTAACACCCCAACCTACGGCATGCGTGTAGCTCCTCATGCCCATCCATCACTTAGTACGGGGCTACTATGTAGACATGTTGTTAGGATATCGTGATCTTAGACATACTTATGTTGTATGCATTGCATGAATATTATTTCACTTATCAATGATCATTACACTCATGTATATTTGTGTTCAAACATGGTATCTTATGTTTTTTCATATTATGTATTTCTGAACTCTCATGCATGTGAAAAACACAAGTATTTTGAAAGTGAATTGTGACACCTTAGGCTAGAATTTGGGGTCTTGGACATTCATACTTAATCGTACAGAATCCGTAAACTTATGACCTCATATATCTGATTTATGTACTGAATCACATTGTCGCTAATCTGCACAACTATATTCATAAGAAAAATTCTGAAAAATTTCACGTCTTCCCAAAAATTCGAGTTCTGTCACTAACGCCCGGCGATAGTTGGGTACCGCTGGCGTTAGTGGGTATTTCTGAATTTCCAGCTCCTTTTTCAGTTTTTATTTTTCAGTTCCTGTTATTTTTCTTTTCAAACTCTAAAAACAAAAATAAATAAATAAAAACAAATCAAAATCCAACCAAAAACATGCTTTGTTTTTCTATATATCAAAACAAACTACAAAATTAAAAGTTATAAAAACATGTTTCTTATTTGTTTTATTTTTGTTTTTTGAAAACTTAAAAGTTATAAAAACTGATGTAAATTTTCAATGTGTTAAGGATGATATAGTTTATCTTGCCAAGCTTATTATACAATGTTTTATTCTCTAATTCAAGTATCTTAATAACATTATTTGTGTATCATGCCTTGATCATTATCTTATATGTGCTTTGAAATTGATTATAGAAATCATGTGTAGTATTGCATAGCGTGCCTCTATGTATGAGTAAATGGCTTATATTTGTTAATGATCTTTCACTCACACCTTTTGATAAACTACATATGAATTTAATCTTCACTTACATGATTGTGTAGTGTAACAACTTAATATCATTGTTAGGCATGCTTAGTTTTACCTGCACCACATGTTAAAATCTTTTTTTCATGCACCTATTTTTTGAAGAAGTATGTCTTTTCAAAAATCCTTTGTTTGCACATACAAGTGAATTCAGAGACCTTTGTCGTTAAGCAAAAATTCAAATGAATAAATTGACAAAGATAAATCCACCAAGCACTACTCACCCTCCTGATAAGTCTTAATGAGCATTGTGAGGTTGAGCACCTTGGAGAGAATTGTAAAGTGCCTTGTTGCAGACATTTTCCTTTTACACTACTTCTTCTTGTACACGGAATCACAAATAAATAAAATTCAAAATAATAATTGTGATTCCCCAAGCAGTACTTTGCACCCTGATAAGTCTTAATAAGCATTGTGTATGCAGAGCACCTTGGTAGTTGTACTATTTTTCTATGTGCATTGAAAATTTTATATAGCTTTGTGGAAAGAGGTAACTCTAAAAACGCTTGTTCAATAATATTGTGTTTATTCCATTATACATGTCATGTGTTTTGATTAACTCATATGTATACTTTTATCAAAAACACTATTTTGTACACATCATTATCACTTGTAAGCCTTCTACTCATGAGAATTGGAGTCTATTGCATATCTACATGTATTCTCTAAATTCTTAAGTAAATGCACTAGATAGACTTGCATGATCAATACAATGTATAAGTGTACTTGTTTTCTCAATTTAGAACATTGTATTCTTCCATCTTGACTTGATATCTTATATCATGCTTACATATTTTTTTTCCGCTACGCCATGAGAACTCTGTATTGCATATCCTTCAAAACTAGTATATGGCTATGTTACAACTGATCTTATTTTGTGTACTTCAAATGCTACAACATCTATTTTGTTATATCCAAAATTCTTTATCATCTACTATGCTTCTCAATTCCTATATAGATGTTCACTTAAAACAAACATATCGTCATGCTTTCCACCTCTTTACTACTTGTACGCTCGATCATGAATGTGTTTTCCCAACAAGTGGTTCCTTTATGACAATTTCTTCACCTTCTCCTTTCACTCCTATCTATTGCATTTTTTAGTGTTTACCTATTTTCATGCTCATTCCCTCTCTACACAGTTTACACACTTTTTGTTGGCCTTCCTCTCCACCCTCTTTTGATAATACCAAAAGGGGGAGAATAAATTTGAAAGAAATTAACATGTTTGGGGAGTAAAGTTCATAGGAAGATTTGTTGTAGGGGGAGCATTCATTTAGGGGAAGCATATGCACATGTCTTACATTTCATGCTTATCTCTATTATAAACACAAATTCCTATCAATTGTATTATTTCTTTCTAAGGGGATTTGTTATTATCAAAAGGGGGAGTTTGTTGGAACATGCTTTTCGCATCTCTTGGTTTGACAATAACAAATCCTATTGTATTTGATCATACTTGTTTTGTGTTTATATTATGCAGAATTCTGTGCTTTCAAATCTCCATGGTGCTGTGTTTTGTTGCTACCGCGCCGCATTAACATTACCGCTGGCGCTAGCACCAACGAAACGCTGAGATGAAACCGCTGAGAAGGGAAACCGCTGAGGCGAAAATGCTGAGATGAAATCGCTGAGAAGGGAAACCGCAGATACAAAACCGCTGAGACGAAACCACTGAGAAGGGAAGCCGCTAAGATGCAAGCTGGCGTTCGACAAAATGTATGCACTACCACGGGGCGTCAGCGTTATCGCGGCGTGCTAGTTCCATTCGACAAAATGAATGCTGCGCTCGACGAATTGTGAGGACAGCTCGACGAAGATGCGCCCGACAAAATGACCTACCGCGGAGCGTTAGCACTGACGCTGGCGTTAGTATATATAGAAACTATTGACAGAAAGGAAAGTGGAGAAAAAGGAATGTCGACGGGTCGCTATGTTTGGCAAGCACTATCGCGGCGCGCTAAGTCTAACGCCCAGCGGTAGCTTTTGGAAACATCCAGTCTGCAGTTAATTGAGGAGCAGATTTGGAAGGTGATATTTGGCCGAAGGAGTGAAATCTCACTAACGCGGGGCGTTAGCGATACTGCGATGCGCTAGGCTGTCACAACCGTTTGCGTTCAGAAGTTGCCTTAACTGCCACGATCCGTGTGTGAGTCGTGTCACTATCACGGGGCGGTAGTACTAGCGCAGGCGGTAGCTGTCGAATCTATTTATAGAGCGCTCCTCCATTGGTGCTTGCTGATACAGAAAGAATTGAAGCCACATATTCAGAGCACTCATGAGAGCCTTCTCCAAGCAGCCCGAAGAACTTCGTCAACGTTCGTGAACGCAAAAGAACTTGAAGACCAATACGATTGCATCTACATCGACATGAAGTTCTACATTTGAGGGAGTCTTTAGTTTGAGTTTTGTTTCATTTTCATATTGTAATCTTTATATCTTTTGTTCGGTAGAGGAACTCGCCACACGACGACTAGGGCCTTACGGGGACTAGGGGGAATTCGCCACACGGCGACTAGGTCTAGGTAGGACTTAGGGAGGAATTCGCCACATGACGACTGGGTCTAGGGAGTAGATCTAGGGGTGCTCGAGGCCTTTCTGGTGATAGATTGGCTTGAGCGGCTTGAGGCCGTATCTGGGGAGAGATCGGCTAAAGCCAACTGGTTCATGGGGATACGAGTCGGTATAGAAAACAAAAAGGGTTTTCATATTATTCGCTTCGATTTCTAGCGTCATTGAAATCAAATTTTGTAATCAATTTTATAAATGATAATCATGTCTTTTCTTGTTTAATAAAATTGATTTCATTTCTAACTTCATTATCTCTTTACTTTTGATTTAACTGCGACCAAAATATCAACTATTTTCTGTTAAAGTTTAATGTTTTTAAAACCCTTATTCACCCCCCCCCCCCCCCCCCCTCTAAGGGCGCCTACAGATCCAACACCAGGATGTTGAGTCTTTCAATTTGATCTGCCATTTGGTCTTCTTCCTGCATTATATTATTGGTGGAAGTTTCCTTCCACTTGTAAAACATATTAGTTTCATCAAATACCACATGCATTGACTCCTCAATTTTGAGAGAGCTTTTATTCTAGCACCTATATGCCTTGCTTGATGAGGAATATCCCAAGAATATCCCATCATTAGCCTTCTTGTCAAATTTGGCAAGATGACTATTTCCATTGCTTAGAAGGAAGCTAGTACATCCAAAAATCCTAAAGTATGTGACTATAGGTGTTTTTCCCTTCAATAACTCATAGTGAGTCTTCAACTTGGTCTTGTGGATGAGACTTTTATTCAGAACATAGTTGGCAGTATTCTCTGCCTCAGCCCAAAAAGGACTTTGTCAAATTAGATTCAGACAACAATGTTCTTCCTGATTTAATTAGAGTTCTATTTTTCCTTTTAGCCACCACATTTTGTTAGGGGAGGGGGGTTCTAGGAGCTGAAAAGCTTTGTCATATCCCTTCATCCTCACAGAATCTACATATTAACTAATTTTCAAAGTCAGTACCATGATGACTTCTGATCACAACATCTTGAGTATTGAATTCAGATTGACACTGTCTAATGAATCCTGAGAGGATCTTGAAGGTGTTTGACTTAGCTTTTAGAAAGAACACCCAACTGAATCTAGAAAAGTCATCAACAATGACTAAAGTATAGGACTTTCCTACCAAGCTTTGAGTGGAAATAGGACCAAATAAGTCCATGTGCAATTGATATTGGGTTCTTTGGGAATCATTCACACCAATTGGTTTGAATGATGATTTGATATTCTTTCCTAGTTGGCAGGCTCTACAGGGAGGGTCTTTATTAAACTTACCAATTGGTAAGCCTCTTACTAGGTTAAGCTTGGATAACTTAGCTATGGTCTTAAAGTTCAGATGACTAAGTCTCATAAGCCACAGTTCATTGTTTTCTAATTGTGAATTAAATAAATAGACCTTTGACTTGGCATACTTAAAATCTACTACATAGACTATTTACCCTTTCTAAGTTCTGTCAATTCAATTTGGTTAGTTATATGACTAACTATATGACATAAGGACTTAGTGAATACAACTTTTTGTTCACCGTCACATAGCTGAGTTATACTAATTAGAATATGTTGAAGCCCTTCAACATAAGATACCTTAGAGAAGGAGATTTACCTAATCCAGAGCACACCATATCCTTTGGTATGATCAGAATGGGAATTTCCAAAAATTATCTTAGGGCCTTCTTTGTCCTTGCTGTTTTCCAATAATTCTTTTGCTCTAGTCATATGCATGGAGCATCCACTTTCCATATACCACTTCTGGTTTGTGGTAGAACAGTCTCCTCTCTGCACAGGAAATTAAACATTAGTATAGACCCTTTCTTGATGGGGTCTCTTTCTTCTATCATCATATGGAGTTATGAAATAGTAGGTTGGTCTTTCAGTATACCCCTTAAAGTGAAGAAGTGTTGGTTTATTATGCCAGCAGGGTTTGGCCTTGTGCCCAATTTTAGAGCAACAAAAGCATCTAGAGCTGTAAATAGGAATAAAAGAGAGATCTATATGACTGAAACTTTCTTGCTGAGAACATGTGTCGAGAAGAAATTGACGCATTTTTAGAGTTGCGATAAGTGGAATTCGACGTGTCTGCATAGTTACGTCGATAATAATTCGATGCAGAATATTGGTTGCGTCAAATAGATTTCGACGCACCTTCATACTTGCTTTGATTTGATGTCAAAGCATATGCAGAACTCCGTCGAGTTTCATTCGACGCATATTTAAAACTGCACCAAATTCTAGTCGACGCATAATTTTTTTTAAATTTTTTTTAATTTTTGTTTGGCTTTTCTAAGGGGTGTTTACCTAGAATCCCTATTTGACCAGTGGTATTTACCCTATTGAATACAGTTAGTTTAATAGGGTTATTATTTTGTTCTTCACAGATTCTAAGTTATTATTAGGTTAATTTATGCTTAATCTAATGAACACTATAAGATTTTCCTAGACAGGTTTGCTATGGATTGGTGTGCTGATGGATGGATCTGTTACTAGACCAAGATGTTTGAATCTCATGGTGAGATTTTGTGTAATGTTCTTTAGCTTTTGACTCCTCAAATTGAGTGAGTTGTCAAAGGCTTTTGCCTTTATAAGATCTTCTTTTAAGTAGAATTTTCAGTAACTAATGTATTTATTTCTTTCTCTTTCATATACATCTAGTTTCTTAAAGCATAGTTTACTGAATATATATTGTCTTTCCTAAGATCTTCTTGTTCTTCTCTAAGTGTGTTAAGTTCTTTTTGGCTGTTAATATAATCTTGGCAAAAATATTTAAAACATTCTTTAAAGTCTTCTGAAGAAAAATCAAAGTCATCAAATATAGTTACCTGACTTTCTTCAGTAGAATCTTTCAAAGCCATTTAACAGGCTTTTTCAACTGCATTCTCTTCATCACTGTCAGATGAGTAGGAACTTGACTCAGAATCTGAGTCACTCCAGGTTTCAGCAATGAAACCTTTACCATTCTTCTTATCTTTCCTCCTGAAAGATTTCTTCTTGTGCTCCTTCTTCTTGCTGCTTTTGTCCCTTTTCTCTTCAGGACATTCTGGTGCAATGTGCCCAGTTTTTCTATAAGAAATGCAAGTTATTTTCTGTTTAGGAGTTTTATCAAACATTGGTTTGCTTGAACTCCTCTCCTTTCTTCTGGAGTCTTTTGTCATGACCGATCTCTTGAATCTTCTGGCCAAGAGATTGAACATCTCTTCCTCAGAGGTGGAAGACTCTCCCTCAGCAGCCTTCTGAGCAATTGTCCTCTCCTTGGATGTTTAGAGTTTCAACTTTGCTTCTGAGTCAACTCTACTTTTTAGCAGGAGCTCATAGGATTGAGCTTGCCTATCAGAGCATCTGTGGATATTTCTCTATGACATCTGGACTCTCTGATAGCCCAAATTCTTGAGTCTCATGTGCTTGGGAAGCATAGGAGGAGCTTATCATTAATTTTTGTCAGAGAAATTTCCTTGTCTAGTCCTTTCAGCTCATTTATGTTGGTGCTAAATCTTTCATGCATTTCAGCTATACTTTCCTCCACCTATTTCTGAAAGTTCTCATATTGAGATATGAGAAGGGACTTTCTGACTTTTCTTTCATCAGAGCTGTCCTCAACTAATCTAGAAAGATATTCCAAGATTTCTTTAGCAGAGTTATAGTCAGCAACCTTCTAGAATAAGTCATCAGGCATAGTTAATACCAGAATATTTATGGCTTTGGCATCACATGCCATCAACTTCTTTTCAGCATTGATGAGATTATTTCGGCAAGTGCACCGATCGTTCAAGTAATAAAGTTGGGATAAATCCCCGAGTGTCGGTCTCTTGAGGAATGCAGGTTGGGTGTACGAATCAGGTTGTGTGACTAGTGTTACACGAGCGTAAACAAACACACAAAAGGGGTTTTGGTTGGGTTTTCCTACTCTTAACAACAGTAAAAGAAATGCGGGTCGAAAACACCACTTCGCCAGGCGAGATGGATGCAACGGCCGCGATGCCGTGCTTCGTGAGGCGGATGGAGTGTGCTCTAGTGCGAGAAGAAATGAGGGTCGCAAACACCTCTTTACAAATGTCGTTAGCTCTTGCTAACGCGGATCGAACACCTTAAGTGCGTGAGTGAGTGAGTGGATGAGTGGAGGCGAAACGATTCACAAACAAACAATGAAGAAAGAGGGAGAAACATTCATTGCAATCAAATCAAGCATAATACTGTTCAACATCTCAACGATTCAAAGATTACAACGAAAGCAAGAGGAAAGAAATAACCAAAGGATGAAGACTATCGGCCGTTCACGGCCGGAATGGTAGGTTGTCAAGCCACCTCCGGACTCGGGCGGACTATGCTTCCGGTGTAGAGAAACTGTCACGATCTCTCTACGTAGTTCCGTCGTCTTCTACCTCAGCATTCTTCTTCTTCTCACCGGACCAGAACGGGAAAACAGCGACTTGAGGGCTTGCGGGTGGTGGAGAATGCTCCCGGACGATGGAGGAATGGTCGGAATGGTTGGAGAGGACTTCCCCTTGCGTAGGAGATGAAGTGGAGGTGTCCTGGAAGGGAAATCGCCGGCGTACGGACGGGCAATCGCGCTCCCGCGGCTGAATCCTCGCTCTAAAAACGGAACAGGCGTATATATAGGCGCTGGAATGAATACCACGCACGGTCATTGGCGCACGACCACTGGTCGTGCGCACTGAAATTCTGCGATCGTGCGCGCTGCCTGGGAGGAGCCAGCAATGAAATAAATTTATAAAATACAGGTTCACACGACCAATGGCGCACGACCAGCGGTCGTGCGCACTAGCGTCAGTGGTCGTGCGATAAGCCAAACAGAACTCATGAAATGGGCGTTAAGTGCGCACGAGCAAAGGCGCACGACCAGTGGTCGTGCGTGAAGGAGCCAGTGATCGTGCGCAGTGTTCCTGTACATAATTGTACCGGGAACACCTGCACGACTCCTGTTCCAGCATACGACACCAGTCTGGCCACTGAAGGTGGCACTTAACACAGCATAACAACTTGTAACAAAGATGAACAAGAAAATAACACCGAAACGGGCCAAGACGTGCACCTAGCGGAGAGTGATAATTATGAGCTAAAATGGGGCTAAAGTGCAATGGAATGATTGGAAAAATGGCCCGGATGAGTCCAAATATGTGTATATGATGAGGACTCATCACACCCCCAGACTTACCTGTTTGTGCGTCCCGAGCAAACAAATCCGGCGGAATGTAAAAATGGTAGTTAACAAAGAAAATTACACGAAGGAGTACAATGCGAAGTAACAAAGGTATGCAAATAGAAATTTAGTAAAAAGAGATTCTAACTATGCTAAATAATTTACGAAAGTACTAGAGCGTAAATAAAGATTCATCAATACTCAGTTGGTGAATTGTGAAGAATTTGAACGATCATGCCCGGTGTGAATGTAACAAGCCACTAAGGAGGGTGTTGCACAAGATCGGGGTTCAGGAATAACTCCGCTGAAATCCATCAACGTCGGGAACCATACGCTTGCCCGGTCACACTCTCTCCACGGCGCTAGCAAACTCGCGAGATAAATCAATAGGACGTTTAGGATTAAGATGGGGCTTAGGTTGCGGTATGATAATCAAGGGTAAAAACGAAGGCTACGCAACCAACATGAGTCAACGGGACGCTGCACCAAGCAAAACCACAAACAAAGCTCGTGTGACACACCCCCAGACTTATTATGAAAACTAGGTGTGCACACAGCCTACTCCACAAATACCAATAGATTTTTTAATACGCTTGGGAGGATAACTTTTCAATACACTTTTTTTTTTCAGATTTTCATTTCAATATCCTATTTTTCTTTTTCTTAATCTTATCCTCCGGTTGGTTCAAATTCAACAGATAGAGATTATTTCTCCTTCACAACACAACGATTCCAAACATCACACCAAATCTAGAACATGAGTGCATTTAACAAATACTTGATTGCGATAGTGGGATAAGCTTTAGGCCTTGGTGAATGGAGGAGGAGCTGAACAAAGGGAGTGGTAGGCACAAATGTTGGGTCGCAAAGGTGAGCGAATAGGATATGGAAAGCAAAGGCTCAATCTAGCCAAAAGGTGGCCTATATCATATTTATCTCCACGAATCGCCCGCACCCATGCTTCAAGAGTCGCTTGGGGCAAGTTCTTAGCCCACGAGAAAGGTAAACCTTCCTCCCGACTCGAGCAACACACAACTAGCGCTCGTATACACACAACACCGGGCTATCACCAATTTCAATCACATTCACCACTTGAGTAGAATAAATCTAAAACTACGCATAAATACTAATCATAAATTAAATGCACAGAAATAATCTAATTTTACTCAAATTCTATTGTAACATGCGGATGCGACTAGAACACTGCTCGAGTCAACATTGCGCTCCCAATAGTAATTCCTAAGCTAACATCCAAATTCACATTCCTAACCAAGATAGTTTGTTCAGCACAAAACAAATAGATAAGCACGCGCTCAAGTGGGTGCAGTGGTGTGTAGCATGGAATAATGATGAAAAATTAAAAACAAGCGTCTAGCATGCGGTGCAACCCGTGCGCATTGTGAATAACACGTGATATCCCCCAGACTTAATCTAAACAATATATCTCAAAAACTGAAGAGCTAGGGAGGAGAAGTGTTACCCAATGCTCAGAATTGAGCATACCAGACGATTGGCGATTAAGATCAAGAGCGGTACGCAGCATCCGCACCAAAGAACACAACACACCTGCAAGCACAAAACTAAAACAGCAAAAACAAATACAGAAACTGAACTAAACATGTTAGACAAAAATAAAATCAGGAAATCTGGGTTGTCTCCCAGCAGCGCTTTTATTTAATGTCCTTAAGCTGGACCAAATACTTGTATTAACATTGTTCAACAAGTGCAGTAATTAAAAGAGAAGTTCACTAACTAAGAAATAAGAAGGAAACCATCAGCTGCCGGCGCTTTTATTGGCCCCGTCTTCCAATGTCAAAAACTGACACTCCTTATTTATAATGGCGCCATCATATAACTTCAATCGATTCCCATTGACCTTAAATTTGTCCCCCTTACTCCCCGATATTTCGATGGCCCCAAAGGGAGAGACATCGGTCACAGAGAAAGGACCGCTCCACCTCGATTTCAACTTCCCTGGGAAGAGGCGGAGACGGGAGTTGTAGAGCAGCACTTGGTCCCCTATTTTGAACTCCTTGGGGATGATGTGTCGATCATGCCATTTCTTTGTTTTCTCCTTGTAGATGCGAGCGTTTTAATAAGCGAAATGCCAGAGCTCTTCCAATTCGTTGAGTTGGGAACGACGCACCTCGGCCGCCGCTCCAATGTCCATGTTCAACAGTTTAGTTGCCCATAATGCTTTATGCTCCAGCTCCACAGGGAGGTGGCATGCCTTGCCATAAACTAATTGAAACGGAGTCATGCCGATGGGTGTTTTGAAAGCGGTCCGGTAAGCCCATAATGCGTCGTCGACCTTTTTAGACCACTCCTTCCTATTTGAATGTATTGATTTCTCGATTATTTGCTTGAGCTCGCGGTTAGATACTTCGACCTGTCCACATGTTTGGGGGTGATATGCCAAAGAAATCTTATGATGGACCCCAAAGTTTTTCATGAGCTGCACAAACTGCTTATTACAAAAATGACTACCGTCGTCGCTGATAATAGTTCTCGGCGTCCCAAACCTGGAGAAGATATTCTTGTGGATAAAGTGTAGCACTGTGTTGGCATCATTCGTGGCAACCGCCTCGGCTTCCACCCATTTTGAGACATAATCAACTGCCACAATGATGTAATGTTTGCCATGGGACATTGGGAAAGGACCCATAAAGTCTATCCCCCAGACATCAAATGGTGCGCAGACCAGCATGTTATTAAGGGGCATCTCGTCACGCCGGGAGATATTTCCAGTTCTTTGGCATTCGTCACACTTGGTGACATAGGCATGCACGTCCCTGAAGAGGGTTGGCCAAAATAATTCGCATTGCAAGATTTTTCGTGCTGTTCGAACGTCCCCGAAATGCCCGCCCGCTTCTCTGTCATGGCAATGCTGCAGTATAGACTGAAACTCGGCTTCGGGAACGCAACGCCTGATAATCCCGTCGCTGCACGTGTGGAATAAGAGCGGGTCTTCCCAAAAATAGTATTTTGAATCCGAGGCGAGCTTCCGTCTTTGCTGAGGAGATAGGTTCGGAGAGAGAGTTTTACAAGCCAAGTAGTTAGCGATATCAGCATACCATGGGGCTGTTGGAGGGGGCGTAGTGATTGCGAATAATTTTTCATCCGGGAAATAATCGTTCATTTCCTCCAAAAAACTGTTGGGGGCATCAACCGTCATGTCGTACTCCAAACGTGAAAGATGATCAGCTATCACGTTCTCCACCCCTTTCTTGTCTTTGATTTCCAGATTGTATTCCTGCAAAAGTAAAATCCAACGAATCAGACGCGATTTGGATCCTTTTTTGCTGAAAAGGTACCTGAGTGCGGCGTGATCTGTGTACATGATTACTTCCGAGAGTACCAAGTATGAATGAAATTTTTCACAAGCGAAGACCACGGCTAGCATTTCTTTCTCCATGGTGGTATAGTTTGCCTGCGCGCTGTTGAGGGCTCGACTGGCATATGCAATGGTGTGAAAAATCTTGTCTTTCTTTTGACTGAGTACAGCACCTACGGCCACATCACTTGCGTCACACATGACAATAAAGGGTAAAGTCCAGTCGGGTGCCACCAAAATTGGAGCCGAGATGAGTTGTCCCCGTAGAGTTTCAAAGGCCTGCATGCATGCTCCGTCGAAGTGGAAGGGGACGTCCTTAACAAGCAACTGAGATAAAGGCTTAGAAATGGATGAAAAATCCTTGATAAACCTTCGATAAAATCCCACATGACCAAGAAAACTTCGGATACCCTTCACTGATGTAGGTGGAGGGAGGTTCCTGATAACACTTACCTTCGCCTGATCCACCTCGAGCCCTTTGCAGGAAACTTTATGCCCCAACACAATTCCTTCGCGCACCATAAAGTGGCATTTCTCTCAGTTCAAGACAAGGTTGGTGTCTTCACACTGCTTCAAGGTCTTGGCTAAATTCACGAGGCAAGTATCAAAGCTGCTCCCAAATAGAGTGAAGTCATCCATGAAAACTTCGAGGAAGTCCCCCACCATGTCAGCGAAAATAGCGAGCATACAGCGTTGGAAAGTTGCGGGGGCATTACACAGTCCGAATGGCATTCTCTTGAACGCAAAGGTACCAGAAGGACATGTAAATGTTGTTTTGTCTTGATCAGATGGGTCTATTAAGATTTGATTATAACCTGAGTACCCATCCAAAAAGCAGTAGTAGTCCTGCCCTGCTAATTTCTCTAGCATCTGATCAATGAAGGGGAGCGGGAAATGATCCTTGCGTGTAGCATCGTTCAGCTTGCGGTAATCGATGCAGACTCTCCACCCGGTGATCATTCGGGTAGGCAGCAACTCGTTTTTTTCATTGGCCACAACAGTGATCCCTCCTTTTTTTGGTACCACCTGAACTGGGCTGACCCATTTGCTATCGCTGATCGGGTAAATAATGCCAGCGTCTAAGAGCTTTATCACTTCAGCCTTCACTACCTCTTGCATTTTCGGGTTCAGCCGCCGTTGGGGCTGTGCTGTGGGTTTGTACTGATCTTCAAGGAGGATCTTGTGCATGCAGACCGTGGGGCTGATCCCCTTAATGTCTGCAAGAGAGCGTCCGAAGACCTTATGGTACCTTCTCAGCACGCCCACTAAGGCGGTTTCATTGGCGGCGGAAAGAGCTGCAGAAATAATCACAGGTTACGTGGCGTTTTCTCCAAGAAAAACGTACTTTAGAGATTCCGGTAGTTGCTTGAGAGCAGGACAAAGGTTTGGATCAGCAGAATCGCTGGGTGGCCCTCCGATTGACTGCGAAATAACGGGATGGTTTGAGTATGCACCGTTATCACCCACGGCCTCGCGCCGCCAACACGTCTCGCCCACATCAATCTGACCATCGAATTCTTCATGCGGTTCTGCCGGTTCACACTCCGTGATTTCAAAGAGTTGTGACGGGTTGTGGACGTTGAAAGATATAGCATCCTCCCCCAATCTGAGGGTGAGCTCCCCCTGCTCCACATTAATGATAGCACGAGCTGTAGCGAGAAAGGGCCATCCCAAGATAATGGGTACCTTCGTATCAACCTTCATGTCGAGGATGACAAAGTCGGCTAGAAAAGCGAGACCATTTACTACAATTGTGAGGTCCTCGACAATTCCTGACGGTTTCTTGATTGACCGATCAGCTAGCTGTAGCATTACCTGCGTTGGCTTTAAGGTCCCAGCACCAAGTTCGCGAAAGATAGAGAGCGGCATCAAGTTGATTGATGCTCCCAAATCACAGAGTGCCTGGCTGAAACGATGATGGCCGATCCTGCAAGGAATCGTAAAGCTGCCCGGATCTTTGCACTTTGTAGGCATATTGGAGATGATGGCGGAGCACTCCTCGGTGAGGTCGATAGTTTTGAGATCCTCCAACAGCTTCCGCTTCGAAATCAAGTCCTTCAAGAACTTGGAGTAGCCCGGCATTTGAGAAATGGCTTCAATCAATGGTATGCTCACCTGTACTCCTTTCATTATTTCCAAGAATTTGCGGAATTGCCTCTCGGATTTCTCGTTTCACAACCTGTGGGGGAATGGGGGATGGACAACCCTTCTCGAGGGTTGTGCCTCGCTCACGGGGTCCGGCTCAATATGAATCTGAGTCTGCTTCTCGGCCGTGTCATCATTGCATTGGTCAGTAGAGCTCACAAGTGGTTCCTGTCGAGGAGGATTGTCAATACTTCTACCGCTTCTCAATCGCATGGTATTCACAGACTCCGGATGCTGACTTGCAAGCCCAGAAACGACATCAGTAAGAGTCCCTATAGTAGAGTGAAGCTGTTGGATCGCGGCTGATTGGTCATTCATTTTATTCAGCACCCCGACCACCAAAGTCGCTAACTGTTCCGGTTGCCCTGACGGCATACGATCCGCTGCTCCGTTGGATGTTACTGCATTAATTTCAGCAGTATTGGGGGAAAGAATGACATGACTCCAGTGCTGACTACTGTGAACAATATTCGCAACCACTTCCCACGCGTCCTTCCCCGATTTGTTAAACAGGGCCCCTCCAGCTGCTATATCAAATAATAGACGGAATTTGTCCAGCACGCCGAAATAAAAAATCTGAATCAAAAAACTTCTGATAGGTCTTCGCGGTAGCATCCCCTATGCATGGATTGGAAGCGCTCCCAAGCATCAACTAATGCCTCCTCCTTTCCCTGTCCGAAGGTTATGAGTTCCCTGTACTTGTCCAGAGCTTGGGTACGGTGTTGAAACTCATGCAGAAATCTCCCTTCAAGCTGCTTCTATGTGATCACCTCTCTTTTCCGGATATCCAGTACCAACTTTTGGCTTTTTTATGTAAAGAAAATGAAAATGCTAGGATCTTTTGCAGGTCGTTCTCAACTCCACTGAATATACATGTGTAATAGATTTCTAAGAAGTCCTGCACGTGTTGTACCGCATCTTCCTGCTCATCCCCACTGAACTTGCAGTTTCCAGTCATAAACTCAATGATGTCTGAGGTGATCCCGAGGTCATGATCATTCCTTTGTGCTTGATCCCTTAAATCATTTAAGCTTCCTTGATAGATATGTTCCTGAATGGAGGTCATGCTAGAAATACTTGAAATCCAAAAGATTAGCGCACGACGGAAAGGACGAAGGTGAACAGATATGCGTATCTAAAAGAAACAGAGATAACGGAGGTGAACAAAAGAAGTAAAAGGAAGAGAAAAGTTCCTCGTGCAACAATTCTTCACGCAGATGAATTCATAACGACTGCAATTCCCCGGCAACGGCGCCAAAAACTTGATGCGATTATTTCGGCAAGTGCACCGATCGTTCAAGTAATAAAGTTGGGAATAAATCCCCGAGTGTCGGTCTCTTGAGGAATGCAGGTTGGGTGTACGAATCAGGTTGTGTGACTAGTGTTACACGAGCGTAAACAAACACACAAAAGGGGTTTTGGTTGGGTTTTCCTACTCTTAACAATAGTAAAAGAAATGCGGGTCGAAAACACCGCTTCGCCAGGCGAGATGGATGCAACGGCCGCGATGTCGTGCTTCGTGAGGCGGATGGAGCGTGCTCTAGTGCGAGAAGAAATGAGGGTCGCAAACACCTCTTCACAAACACCGTTAGCTCTTGCTAACGCGGATCGAACACCTTAAGTGCGTGAGTGAGTGAGTGGATGAGTGGAGGCGAAACGATTCACAAACAAACAATGAAGAAAGAGGGAGAAACATTCATTGCAATCAAACCAAGCATAATACTGTTCAACATCTCAACGATTCAAAGATTACAACGAAAGCAAGAGGAAAGAAATAACCAAAGGATGAAGACTAGCGGCCGTTCACGGCCGGAATGGTAGGTTGTCAAGCCACCTCTGGACTCGGGCGGACTATGATTCCGGTGTAGAGAAACTGTCACGATCTCTCTACGTAGTCCCGTCGTCTTCTACCTCAGGATTCTTCTTCTTCTCACCGGACCAGAACGGGAAAACAGTGGCTTGAGGGCTTGCGGGTGGTGGAGAATGCTCCCGGACGATGGAGGAATGGTCGGAATGGTTGGAGAGGACTTCCCCTTGCGTAGGAGATGAAGTGGAGGTGTCCTGGAAGGGAAATCGCCGGCGTACGGACGGCCAATCGCGCTCCCGCGGCTGAATCCTCGCCCTAAAAATGGAACAGGCGTATATATAGGCGCTGGAATGAATACCGCGCACGGTCATTGGCGCACGACCACTGGTCGTGCGCACTGAAATTCTGCGATCGTGCGCGCTGCCTGGGAGGAGCCAGCAATGAAATAAATTTATAAAATACAGGTTCGCACGACCAATGGCGCACGGCCAGCGGTCGTGCGCACTAGCGTCAGTGGTCGTGCGATAAGCCAAACAGAACTCATGAAATGGGCGTTAAGTGCGCACGAGCAAAGGCGCATGACCAGTGGTCGTGCGCGAAGGAGCCAGTGATCGTGCGTAGTGTTCCTGTACATAATTGTACCGGGAACACCTGCACGACTCCTGTTCCAGCATACGACACCAGTCTGGCCACTGAAGGTGGCACTTAACACAGCATAACAACTTGTAACAAAGATGAACAAGAAAATAACACCGAAACGGGCCAAGACGTGCACCTAGCGGAGAGTGATAATTATGAGCTAAAATGGGGCTAAAGTGCAATAGAATGATTGGAAAATGGCCCGGATGAGTCCAAATATGTGTATATGATGAGGACTCATCAAGCATCTGTCCATTCATTTCTAGGCACAGCTTGCTAAGTCACAGATCCACTAACATCTTATCTAACTAGAGCTGGGGGACCTAAAATAATATCATCAATTATGTCTTCATCTCTGTAGTTCATATATAATTTAATTCTATCTTTGCAGAGTGTAAACTTATTCAAGTTACACACTGGTGGTCTTGTTGATGCATTGTCCTTAGAACTCATATTTTTGTTTGAAAATTGTTTTTAGATATAAAAATATGTGAGAGGTGATCTTTTGATCAAGGTGTTAGCCTTCTTATGATCAACCTCCCTCTAATATCAATTGAAAGTGCACAGTGTGCCTCCGAGTATTCTCTAGAGGGGGTTAATAGAGTATTTAAAACTTTTACCCTAAATATGCACACACAATATACTACACTAACAACTATGCATTCAACAATACAAAATCAAAATAAATTAATCACGGAAAACATAAAACAATAATAAGTAAGGGGACAACACAGAAAATCAAACACATAAGATAGATAAAATTTCATTATGGTTCCCCAAAATGTGGGTAGTCCACTCTTCTAACACCTTGGTAGGATTGCACAAAATGTGCCTGAGTCTTTTGATATGGAGACTCTCAGAACCAGCACAGAGTCTTTTGACAAGGAGACTCTTAGAACCACTAAGTTTTTTGATAAGGAGACTCTTAGAACCACTGAGTCTTTCGATAAGGAGACTCTTAGAACCAACTGAGTCTTTTGATAAGGAGACTCTTAGAATGAACTGAATCCTTTGAAGATGGATTCTTAGGACTCTTTCTCAGTTACAAAATAAGAACAGAGGAAATAAGAAGAGGAATAAGAATATGATTCTGTTGTATGAATCCTTCAGCAGTTGTGAGCTTTTGATATTCTTCAGGATCTGTATAAGATGAACCCTTGCTTATGATAATGATGAATGCAAGGATTATAAGTTTTTGATCCTTGTGATCTCTGCACTCTTGTTTTGCTTGCTACTATATGATTTGAAGAAGAAGAAGTGGCAGTAGCCTTTTATCTGTACAGAGAAGTCTTATCTTTCTATCTTAGAGAACTTCAAAAAAAAGATGAACGATAATGTATTGGTTGTTTATGTATTCCTTGTTCTGAATACTTATTTTTGTCGAATACTTTTTGATTTCTTTCCACTTCTATTTTGTCTTTTTAAGGAATATCCATTGGACAATTAGTATTTCCTTCTATTTATGTTTCCCGACCCGTCCATATGATTTGAATAACTTCCAAGAATGTTTTTGTTGTACCTATGAAATACTCCATTCCATTCTTGGCAATAAATGAGTCGTTGTAATTCAAATTTCATCTTTAAAGGACTTTGGAGAAGGATCGAAAATGACAGCATAAAACATATTATTTTTGTCTGTATTCAATGCTGCGTGGACTTCATTATTCTTCATATCGACGCACCTCTGAGTTCTTATAGAAGCAGCTTCGAATTCCTTCTTAGCTCTGGCTAAACTCAGATGTCGACGTTGCATTGAGTACCTATCGATGCATCTGTCGAGATGAAGACATGGGCTTGAACTTTATCTTCTGCGTCGAATTGAAGTCAAAGTTATGTCGACTTCTAAGATGGCTTTGACAGGCTCTTCCTTCTACGTCGACTTCATTTCAACATTGCAGCAACTTTACTTGATACTTCGACAAGTAGTCTGAGTTACTTCAACTTTCATTCAGAGTTGCGTCGACTTCTAGTCAAAGTTATGTCGACTTCTGTTCGATGCAAGTTATAACTCAACTGAATTTGTGCTTATCTTAGACCTGGTCTTGACACTCTAGGTGAATGTGATATCCTAGGACATCTAATGACCAAATTAACCTCTCTATACAATATGGGTAATACATCCTAGATGATTAAATCACTTTAAAATAATTTGTTAGATAAATCACAAGGGGTTTTCCCAACATCTTTGGTTGCGACTAATATATAAAATATAATAACATTGTATAATTTCATCCTAAAAGTAAGAATATTTCAAGAATATGAACAAGATACCGTGGAAACCGGACATTCATCTCATTTTGCACTCTCTTTTTTCATTCCCTAGCATGTTCTATGTCCTTAAATTTGTCCATAAAAAAGACATTATATACATCCAAGAGGTCCATTGTAACGCCCAGGGCCGACCTACCCCGGTTCAACCGGGGGAAATCCCGAACTGGCGCATTACCGGGTTGCAGCCTGTTGGGAACAGTGCCCAATAGTATTCCTGATTTGAAGAAGTGCTCAACTCAATGATAAGTACAAATTGTATATAATGTCATATCTAGTTCAGGCTTGCAGAGTTGAGACAATATGTCCAGTACTTCAATAACCTGCCTAAGTATAATATCATCGAAAAAGGATGGACATATCATGGACAAGAATAGGCACATCGTTGAAATGATGGGCAAAGCAAATAAGAATGATTGTGTCTGTGTCGTCGAAAATGATCAAGCGTATCGTCGACAACAGCAGGCATATCGTCAACAACATGCAGAGCGAGGCAGAATGGTGATATCGTTGTGACATCTACACGACGATATCAGAAAGTCGAAGATGAAGAAGAGGACTCAAAGATGTCAACAATGTGGTAGACAAGAATCCTTGTTGTTGAAGAGGCTAAGTAAGATTGATGACGACTATACCGTCGAAAAGAAGACGTGACGTCGAGAACACTAAAGATGCAGTTGTGAAGACGAGAAGTTGGTTAAGAACGGTCTGTCGACTTGATATCGACCATGTCGTCGAGTAGACAAAGTGATCACAACGATATCAAGCAATCGTGAAGATTACGCCAACATCAGTTAGATGACATCATGTCGTCTTAAGTACAAAAGCAGAAGTGATGTCCCGTATCGTCGAAATATCACTATCTGATGAAGAATTGAGGAAGTAACCATCTCAAGACATCGACAAGCACTGTCATCGTGATATTGTCCATGTCGTCATAAAAATGGAAATATCGTCGAGACAATTTGAAATGTCGTCAGACGCCGTGTCAGCAATTAATGTCGCCGCCTGATTGTCCAATCAGCGCGCTCTCTTAAGGCATGGGCGTTTGTCAGAATAGGACATCATAGGTGACCATTAAGCGGCTCATCAATCCTATAAAAAGGGAACAGTGATGCCCTAGAAAAGAGAGAGAAAAGGAACGAAAAAGAACCCCGTCTAGCAATACAACAGTACAAGCGGCGGTGAAGAAAAAAAAGTAGGGAAGAACAAAATGATCATTCTGTGTTCTTCAAGTTGCAGTCAAGTTTCATCGTCTGCTAAGAATTGTTCAAAAAAGTAAGCCAGTAAACATCAGGCACAGCAAGAAGCGGAAGAAGATTTGCACTGTCAAGGTGCATCTTCTTCAAGTCAAGAAGCCGATCTCCATCAGGCAGAAGAAACAATATTGTAAATCTATCATTGTAAGGCTTGCAAGCTAAAGTTGTAAGATCTGTTTTCAGATCTGTGTGTCAATCTTGAGGGCTTGAGATCTGTGAGGCTAGAGGGCTAGGGCAGAGGGACTTGCGGGTCCAAATGTGTCGAGCTTGCGGGCTCGGGTGTAGTGAAGGGGCTTGCGGGCCTAGGCTGCAGGCAAGACTTGCGGGTCTGTGCTGTGTAGGGCTTGAGTGCCTGAGTGTCAAGCTTGCAGGCTTGGGTGCAGTGAAGGGGCTTGCAGGCCTAGGCTGCAGGGACTTGCGGGTTCCAGTTGTAAGCCTTGCGGGCCGGAGACATTGGCGGTGTTTGCCAAGCCTAGCACACTGCTAGGTAGGCGCAGAGGGAAAGAGGACTACTCAAGACACCCTGTCTTGACACCCTGTCTTGAGGAACCTCTATAAGTCTTTGTGTGTTTTCTGTGTTGTAATCCCTTAAACGTTAAATCTATTATCCAGAAAACAAGAACACCTAAAAGGGATAAAATAATTTGAAAAACCTATTCACCCCCCACCCCTTGGTGATAAGTTGACACCCAATAACTAACAAGTGGTATCAGAGGTAGGTTGTTCAAAGAAAATTTTAACAGCCTGAACAGATCTGCTCTTGGGTGTATCAAATCAAATTATTATCATATCCTAACTCAATGGAGAAAGTCAAGAGATCTGACATCATGGAGTTCGGATCCTTAAGTGAAAGCAGCTGGAGGTCTTCTCATATTGAAAAAGAAAGAAGTATAGGGATCAGAGCACCATTGACTATTTCAGACAGTGAATCTGAAGAAGAAGAATGCTCTGCAGTCAGAAGAAGAATAAGAGCACCCTTAAATCTCATAGACTGTGACTCTGAGGATGTGGAGGTCTATGGGTTGATGGCTCTATCAAATGAAGAAAATCATGATGAATCACATCATGATCAGGTATGCATCACTCACACACCTTTACTACCTGCTTCAATTAAGAAGACCAAGAGTGCATCAGGTGATTTCTCATCTTCTGAAAATGATGCAGAAGACTGCTCATCATGCAACAATAAGAACCATGCTGATCTAATAGAACAGTTTGGCGATCTCTTGGCTACTCTGAGAAAGAGCAAGAAGCTTGTTAGGAAGCAAGCTAAGGAGCTAGAATCACTCAGACCCGTTAAGGCTGAGATGAATGAGGAAATGGGTATGTACCACAAGGGGGCACCAAATCCTATGAGCGCAAGAAGATCATAGGCAAGCTTCATGATGAAAGAAACCAAAGAGAAGAACTCATCAGGAAACTTGAGAATGATCTTCTTTAGAAAAGAAGCTTAGTGGCTCAATTCTCCAAGCCCAAAACCATACTGCCCATCATTGACACCATCTCTTTCTATGAGAATAGGAGGGGATTGGGTTTCAAAAAGGGGGCAGTAGATGCTGGAAAGAAAAAAAAGGGGCAAAACTAAAGGAGAGCCTCATACCACCTTTCTGAAGGTAGTGCTTCCCTCTAACGAATATGACCAGGACAGTGTCTATGGTCACTGGATGAATGGAAGCTCCAATAGCTTGAAAATGCTCCAAACTATGGAAAGAGAAAGGACATTGGAATGAGTGCATTGAAGGCTCCCCATGAAGAAATCCAAATGGCCCATCATGGACCATTTGTGTTTGGTGCCTCAGCCCCCACCTTCAAGGGTAAAGGAGCAACACCTTCCCAATCTCTTCCAGATATGAAGCAGGCTAGTAGCACTAGTATAATCAACTCTCACTTGGTCATATCTGATGCCATCAACACCATGTCAGCTACCAAGCTGACATCTGTTGCTGACCAACAGATAAAGTCAAGAAGAAATAATTATACTATAGCAGCTAGTCAGCCCTTGGCGTAGAGAGATGGGAAGAATGATGTTGCCTTCTCTACTGAACATAAGCATTATGATTCTCCACACACTTCAAAAATTATTCAGAAAAGAAGATTCAACATTCATGAATGTTTGTGCTGTGGCAAAGTAGGATACTTTGCCATTGACTGTTGGCACAACCCTAGTGTGTCGAGTGCAAAGGAGAGATCTCCTGGAAAGGCCGAGGTGAGTAGAAGAATTCCCTATTATGCTAACAAGAACCTAGGACCCAAGTCACCTTGGGTTCCTAAGGGATATTAAATCTAATTTGCAGGGAAGTCCATTTAGCCAATAAAAGGCAAACAAGGTTGATGGACAATAAGTGATCCAGGCTTAACTCTGGACTAAGAAAAACCTCTCCACATGCAAGATGCACTGGTCAAGGGGGAGCTAAAAATAAAGATAAGTAGACTTCACATCAAGGGGGGAGTTACTAGCTCAAGAAGATATAAAAGCTAAGATGAAGGTAACTATATTTATGTTCAATACATAACCTCATCTTATCGTTTTGTTAAAGATAATCAAGGAGCTCATATGCATGGCACTGCTAAAGCATTGCATGATCATACAATAAGGTGAAAAAGAATAATATCGTTTTGAACGCAAAACTATATCGTCGAAATTATGATTGGTATCATCAGAATGATTCCTCGACATCGAATTTGTGTCTCGACGATACCTAATTATCCATGGACTCTTAAACAAATTTGAGCTTAACCACTCATAATAGCTTAACTCGAGTTAATCAGACATTTGACAAATGACACTTCGTCTTCCAACTCGGAAACTATAAATAAGGCAGATGTATTAAGGTTAAAACACTTTCTACATTATCCCTAAAAAGACGTCGTGCTCTCTACGCCTTCGAAGAGTGAACGAGTCGACTGAACTAGAATCCTCTCCGATCAAGTAAGAAATGGCGCCAAAGAAGGAAGGATTTCTCTATGAAGAAACGAAGTAGTAAGGGGCGGTTTCTCAGAAGGGCCAGAAGAAATTCAGAGCACCATTCTTGTTATTAGACACCGTCGGCCTGGAGTTCGCCCTCTCAGAGTCAACAGTAATATTGAAAAGGGAAGTGCTGGAGTTCTACTCGAATGCCAAGGGTGGCTCAAAAGGAACGTCTGTGAAAAGCTTGATCAATGGGATAAAGGTCAAGGTGAATCCCAAGAGGTTGGCAAGGGTTCTCCAGCTGCCGACCTTCGCCAAGGGGGAGGAAGATGAAAAGGTCACCCAGGAAGACCTTAACAGGGCTCTGGAATGGTGCGGTCACTCCAGCAAGATCTATGGGACTCTGGAAAGAAAGAATTTTAATCAACAAGGGAAACTCATGGCTGATATTGTAGGAAAAGCCCTCCTCTGTAAAGTAGGGTCGCATGATAGGATATCCAAGCCCATGTTCGAGATTATGGCGAGGATTATCCTAAGAAAAAAAGACCAACTGGGGTCAGATCATATTCAAGAGGATTCAAGACAGCTTTCAAGCTCCAAATCTGGGATGAATACTATCACTATATCTACTGATATCCTACCCTGAAAGCTTCAACAAGAAGTATGGCACAAAAATCCATCACCTGAGAAGGATGGACATTAGGATACTAGAAAGATGGGAGAAAACTCTGATTAAGTCTCCTAAGAAGCTGAAGACTGCAGAGGATGTGAAGAGGAAGGGAGAAAGATCATCAGAAGAAAGTGAATTAGGCAATAGCTCAGACTCGTCTGACTCTGAAGTGCCTGTGGAGAAAAGAAATGTCTCCCTCCAGACCTCTGCCCCAAGTTTGGGATTCGGAACAATGGAAATAGAATGAACTGAACAAGAGGATGCTGAGACTGAGGGGGAGAAGAATGGTGAACTCTCTGCTCAAGTGGAAGAAGTGATCAATAAGATCATTGGGGCTGAGGATGCTATCCATCATGGATCAGTAGACCAAGAAGACCCAAGTAAATATCCCCAAGAAGAGAAGCTAGAGGATTCTGCTGATGAGACTAGCAGAGATCTGCCAAGTCCTGAAAAGGTAAAAGGGCCAAACCAATCACCCATCAGAAAACCTCTATCTCCAATAATTGAAGGGAATGAAGAAGAGGAACCAGAACAAGCTAGTTCACCTCTAGAGAATAGACCAGTGGAGTTCTCACTATTGTCTCAGATAAAGATGGTCCTGGAAGAGCAAAGATTAAAAATTGAAAGTTATGTTATCTCTGCGGTCAATGAACTGAAAAGGGAACTATCTGCTGAAACTGCGAGCCTGAGAAATGATGTGAAGAGTCTACAAGAGTATACTGTCAAAGAAACAGCCCTTACTCACAAGGGTCTATCAAATTTAGGGGTCAATCAAATATTGATTGTCAGCAACATAGAAAAGGCCAACATTACATCCACCAAGAGGATGGCTGAACACTAAACTAATCTTCAAGAAAGTCTAGATCACCACAATAAGGATCTAGACAGTCATCCGCTTGAGACCAAAAAACACTTGGAAGCAGGAATCCACATGCTTAAAAACAAGATATTGGCTTCTGAGGAGAATCTACAAAGGGGAATATCTGAAGAAGTCATAAAGGGGGAGAAATCAATAATAAAGGCCAGTGGTGAGCATGCCATCTGGACCACAAATACCATCAGGGAAGCAATGAATCTCCCTCCCCTATATTTTCACGAGCCTGCTGAAGAGCAACATGCAGACATTCCTGATACTGCCACTGATAAGGGTAAAGAGAAGGAAGTTCTGGAGGATGAAGAAGTAAAAATGAGGAAGAGAAAGTACAGGGAGTAAATGGAGAAAATGGATGACTGTAAAAGATGGAGTCCCAAATCCAGAATTATCATTCTAAGAGCATGGGAGCAAGTGAAAGCTAATAAAGGTGAATGATACAATGTATACAGTCCTCAAGAATGGGCTAAATATGAAGATCAAGAAGAATCGAGAAGGAGTCACAGAAGGGACAAGCAAGCAGGTTGAATCCCAACTGATGCTCCTGAACCTCTCAAGTATCATCCCAAACCGTTTGAATACTTCATCAGACAAGCTGAAAAGGAGCAGGAAGCCAGTGCCAAGAAAGCAAAGGGTGAAGCTGCTATGAGGGCACCAGAGATATAGATGGGCAAATATTTAAGGGGCTAAATGTAGAAATCTCAAAATCATTTGAAAACGTTAGCACTATTTATAAATGAAGTAATATTTGTCAAATTCTGCATTCACTCAAATATAGCTGCAATATCATCATCATATGTTTATTTGCTTAAGATGTACTTTATCATTGAGTGGGCTATGACTTCTTCAAATAGGGGGAGATTGTTGGGAACAGTGCCCAACAGTGTTCCTGATTTGAAGAAGTGCTCAGCTCAATGATAAGTACAAATTGTATCTAATGTCATATCTAGTCAGGCTTGTAGAGTTGAGACAATATGTCCAGTACTTCAATAACCTGACTAAGTATAATATCGTCGAAAAAGGCTGGACATATCGTCGACAAGAATAGGCACATCATTGAAATGATGGGCAAAGCAAAGAAGAATGATTGTGTCTGTGTCGTCGAAAAGGATCAAGCGTATCGTCGACAACAACAGGCATATCGTCAACAACATGCAGAGCAAGGCAGAATGGCAATATCATTGTGACATCTACAAGATGATATTAGAAAGTCGGAGATGAAGAAGAGGTCTCAAAGATGTCAACAATGTGGTCGACAAGAAGCCTTGTCGTTGAAGAGGCTAAGTAAGATTGATGATGACTATACCTTCGAAAAGAAGACGTGACGTCGAGAACACTAAAGATGCAGTTATGAAGACAGGCAGTTGGTGAAGAACGGTCTGTCGACATGATATCGACCATGTCATCGAGAAGACAAAGTGATCACAATGATATCAAGCAATCATGAAGATTACGCCAACATCAGTTAGATGACTTCATGTCGTCTTAAGTACAAAAGCAGAAGTGATGTCCCGTATCGTCGAAATATCACTATCGGATGAAGAATTGAGGAAGTAACCAGCTCAAGACATCAACAAACCCTGTCATTGAGATATTGTCCATGTCGTCATAAAAATGGAAATATCATCGAGACAATTTGAAATGTCGCCAGACGTCGTGTCAGCAATTAATTCTGCCGCCTGATTGTCCAATCAGCGCGTGCTCTTATGGCATGGGTGTTTGTCTGAATAGGACATCATATGTGACCGTTAAGCGGCTCATTAATCCTATAAAAAGGGAACAATGATGCCCTAGAAAAGAGAGAGAAAAGGAACGAAAAAGAACCGTATCTGGCAATACAACAGTACAAGCGGTGGTGAATAAAAAAAAGTAGGGAAGAACAAAACGATCATTCTGTGTTCTTCAAGTTGCAGTCAAGTTTTATCGTCTGCTAAGAATCATTCAAGAAAGTAAGCCAGTCAACATCCGGCACAGCAAGAAGCGTGAAGAAGATTTTCACTGTCAAGGTGAATCTTCTTCAAGTCAAGAAGCCGATCTCCATCAGGCAGAAGAAATAATATTGTAAATCTATCATTGTAAGGCTTACGGGCTAAAGTTGTAAGATCTGTTTTCAGATATGTGTGTCAATCTTGAGGGCTTGAGATCTGTGAGGCCAGAGGGCTAGGGCATAGGGACTTGTGGGTCCAAACGTGTTGAGCTTGCGGGCTCGGGTGCATTAAAGGGGCTTGTGGGCCTAGGCTGCAGGCAAGACTTACGGGTCTGTGCTGTGTAGGGCTTGAGTGCCTGAGTGTCAAGCTTGCGGGCTTGGGTGCAGTGAAGGGGCTTGCGGGCCTAGGCTGCAGGGACTTGCGGGTCCGAGTTGTAAGGCTTGCAGGTCGGAGACATTGACGGAGTTTGCTAATCCTAGCACACTGCTAGGTAGGCGCAGAGGGAAAGAGTACTACTCAAGACACCCTATCTTGAGGAACCTCTATAAGTCTTTATGTGTTTTCTGTGATGTGCTCCCTTAAACGTTAAATCTATTATCCAGAATACAAGAACCCCTAAAGGGGATAAAATAATTTGAAAAACCTATTCACCCCCCAGGTGATAAGTTGACACCCAATAACTAACACATCCCAAGCACCCCAATGGTTCTCTGGCCTGTTTAGCAATAGTGTGTTGTTAAGGCGGGGTCTCGATCCTACAACCCCCTTGATGAGAAACCCTCAACAGTTCTCAACACCAACTGAGCTCAGTTGGTGATGAGAAATGTTGAGTGTTTCTCATCAAATGGGTTATGGGTTCGATACCCCGCCTTAACAACACACTATTGCTGAGAAACAGGCCAGAGAGGCGTTGGGGTGCTTGGGCTGCAACCCGATAACATGCCGGTTCGGGATTTCCTCCAGTTGAACTGGGGTAGGTAGGCCTAGGGCGTTACAGTAAAAAGTGAACTTTTTATTGTAACGCCCAGGGCCGGCCAACCCTGGTTCAACTGGAGGAAATCCTGAACCGGCATGTTACAGGTCTGCAGCCCAAGCACCCCAATCCCTCTCCATCCACATGCGGGTTGTTGGTGGCCACAACCTCCCTTTGATGAGGCAAACTTAATAGTTAAGTGTGCAGCATGGGGACTTCCTAGGAGGTCATCCATCCTAGTACTACTCCAGTTCGAACACGCTTAACTATGGAGTTCTTCCACTTCTCATCACCAATTGAGCTGCACTTTTTATTGTAACGCCCAGGGCCAACATATCCTTGTTCAACCAGATGAAATCCCGAACCGGCACGTTACCGGGCTGCAGCCCAAGCACCCCAACTCCTCTCCATCCACAGGATAGAAGTTACAGAACTCCATAGTTAAGCGTGCTCGGGCTGGAGTAGTACTAGAATGGGTGACCTCCTGGGAAGTCCCCGTATAGCACACTTAACTATCGAGTTTGTTTCATCAAAGGGAGGTTGTGGCCACCAACAACCTGCCTGTGGATGGAGAGGGGTTGGGGTGCTTGGGGTGTAGCCCGATAACGTGCCGGTTCGGGATTTCCTCTGCTTGAACCAGGGTAGGTCGGACCTGGGCGTTACATCCATCCCCTCTTGCATTGTTCTTTTACAGTAAAACAAACTTTTATATGTGAAGTATCCATCCATGCAATTATAATATGATCCCATTTTAATAAGTTGTTAAATTAATATTTAAGCAAAAAATTAATTTGGGCCGATCATGTTGTGATTGATTGGGGTTGCCAAATAGTTACCTCCCGCATTGGCCTATCACGGTGCGGTAACTCTGAACCAAATAGGATTTGTGCTCCCATCCGAAATTGATCTCCTACTTCATTTGACTTTCAATCAGTGGATGACTGGCGGAGATGGTTACCGCCGCTTGTTAGTGTTAACGTCGCCCAATAGCTACTGTACAAACTGGATTTTATACTCATGCCAATGATTTCATTTTAAATTGTGGTGGTTGTTGTCTCATCATCACGATTGCTACCGCCAGCATAACGTGCTACCGCCGCACGATAGGGCTAACTATAGAACATTATTTCCATTTTGCATCGCATTTCATGTACACATTCAGTGTGGTATTGCACCTGTATTTTCTGCATAGTATAAACACAAAACAAGCTTTATGAAATACATAATGAGATTTGTTATTCTCAAACCAAGAGACGCGGAACGCATATTCCAACATCATCTCCTTTGGATCCATCGGCTAGGGTGAGCATGACACGATTTTGGCACCAACCACTTGTTGGATCGATAAGCGCCCTTAGAGGGGGGCAGGGGTGAATAAGGGAATAAAATTCTTGTTAAAGTTTTAGGTGATTTACTAAATATTTTGAAAGTAAATGTAAATGAAATAACAATTTAGCTTAAAGGAAGAAACAATTGTAATTTGCAATTTTATAATTTACGCCAAATGAGAGAAATCAAGTAAACATAAATAGAGACATGATTATATCATATAAAAAGGTGTTTACATAAATTTGATTTCAATATCGCTAGAAATCGGAGGCGTACAAAGTAAAACAATTTTTCCTTTTCTATACCGACTCGAATCCCCACGAACCGGTTGTCTTTAGCCTATCCTTCCCCGGATATAGCCTCAAGCCGCTCTAGCCAATCCTCCCTCGGATATGGCCTCAACCACCCCTAGATCTAATCACCTAGACCTAGTCGCCAACACACGCGGTGAATTCCCCCTAAGCAGCGCAAGGACCTAGTCGCCAAATACAAGGCGATTTCACTACAAAAATACAATGGAATGAAATAATTCAAATAAAGACTCCCTCTATGAGATTTTCTGGAGTTGATGATGAAGGATCGATGTGGCTCAAGCGAGGTTGATGCGATCACTCTTCGGATGCAGCGTGATGGCTTCCTTCTCCTGAATTCTTCTTTGACATTGAGTGGGAGATGAGAATTCGGCAGAGTAACAGCTCTGGAATTTGGCAAGGGACTATCTCAAGGATGATCAAACAAAAATGAGAAAGAGAACTCCATTTTATAGAACTTCGTGCTAGCACCTGCGGTAACACCTAGCGCCTGCGGTAGGGTTTGTGTAGAGTGGTTGTGTAACCATCAGTGGCATGTCGCTGTGCACGAACTTGAGCTAGTGCTGGCGGTAGCGCTAGCGTTAGCGCTGGGTGTAGCGCTAGCGCCTGCGGTAACCTCTAGCGCTGGCGGAAGTTCTTTAGTTCAGATTGTTGGTTCCAAGCTGCTTTCTACCTGTGGAGTATTGCACCTATAGTTCTTGCACACTATAAAAACACGATAAGCAAGATCAAATACAATTTGGGATTTGTTATTCTCAAACAAAGGGATGTGACACACAGGTCCAACAATCCCCCCTTTTGATAATAACAAATCCTCTTAGAAAGAAATCAACAAAGGTGTTTATGGTAAATGATAAGCGAGATAAAAGTGCAACTATAGTATATGATAAGCATGATAATAGTGCATACTCCCCCTATCTTAATGATCCCCTTTCATAAATGCAATTTATGTTTTACTCCGCCTAAATGATAGATTACATGAATTAGTTTCCCCTTAATCTTCTAGATTTCTTCAAATTAATCTCGCCCTTTTGGTATTATCAAAAGAAGGTGGGGTAAGGGTTGTAAGGAGGCATTTTTTATAAATGATAAATCATGATCGAGCTTTTGTAATATATAAAATGATAAAGATTTGAAGCATTAGTATATAAGATATTTCAAAATAAAAAAATAAGAGTTGTAAGCAAGCGGAAGATTATAAGAGACATCTTTTTGTATGCATGAAAAGCATAAATATAAATATGAGTTTAAGTTCAAAATGTAAAGATGTTTTAACCTTTTTGAAATCTCAAAGTTTTTCATAAAGATACCAAGCATGAAATGAACATATCAAAAAAATATACTACAATGTTATTTAATTTCAAGTTTATGAGACACAAAACATTGTAGAGATCATGCTAGGTTATCTAGTGCATTTATTATATAAAGAGTAGTATAGATAAATCATTAGAATCCAATACTCATGAGAAGAAGTGTTATGAAACATAATGAAGTGCACATAAGTGTATTTTGAGCAATGTTAATAAATGATTTAAATCACAAAATACAAGACATATAGAGTAAAGTGCACAATAAAACACAAGTATATTACTTTCACACACTTTTAATGCACATAATTTTTAACAAAGTGGTGTAATAACCAAGGTTTGCACAAGACACTTTATTATTTTTCCAAGGTGCTCAACCTCACAATGCTTATGAAGACTTATCAGGAGGTTCAAGTTGTGCTTGGTGGAGTTATATTTGTCTATTTTTTGTTCACTTTTGTTAGACAACATTCTCCGAATACACTTGTTTTGCAAACCCAACAAACATTTTTTTTTAAACCACTTTTCTTAATTTTTAAGTGCAATTCAAATGTATTGTAGATAATAAACTTATGCAAATTTTAATTCGTTGTACAATTACAATACTCAAGAAAGCATTTTAGATTTAAACACACATGTACATTACCAAACATAAGTGAGTGTAAAAGTATCATTATCAATCACAATACATTTACACATACTTAGAGGCATGCTAAGCTTGGTTCTACACATATTTTTAAATAGAATTGATGCACTTAATTAGATATATCAAAGCATGATAAACAAAACAATATTCATACTAATATGAAGAAACAAGTTTTAACATTGTAGATAATTCTAAATAATAGAACATATTCATGCTTGATATTAGCAATAAAGATCATACAGTTTTTTTGTTTTGAAAATTTTAATGAAAGGAAAAAATAGAAAACCATAAAAACATATTTTTGTATTTTTGAATTTTGAAATTTTATAGTTGATTTTCCATAAAATAAATAAAACAAAAATAATAAAAGTCAAAAGTACAAAATTAAAGTAGTAAATATGAACTAAAATATTTTTGTAGATTTTTAGAAATTTTGAAAAACACAAAATTCAAACACTCACGCTAGTGCCGGCGCTAGCGCTAGCGCGGGAAATAGTTAGTGAAATAATGAAGATTTTAAAATTCTGTTTTTTGATATTGATTAGGGGTCTTAAGAGTAGTCTTATGCAGAAATTTTGTAATTTTCAGAGTTGTCTTGATTACTCAAATTGCATAAAACATTAGCGTTTTACATGTTATTCATCCTAAGATGTCTAAGACTCCTAATTCCAACCTTAGGATTTGAAACCTTGCATCAGGAAGAGGTTTAGTGAATATATCAACAAGTTGAGAGTCCGTACCAATGAAACTTATTCTAACATTTTCTTTCTTAATGTGATCCCTTATGAAATGATGACGTACATCTATATGTTTAGATCTAGAATGATGTACCAGATTATTTGTAAGATCAATGGCACTCTTGTTGTCACATTTTAATTCTATATGTTTTAGATGAAAACCAAAGACCTCTAAAGTTTGGCTCATCCATAATGATTGTGCACAACAACTCCCTAGTGCAATGTATTCGGCATCCGTGGTGGAGAGTGCAACCGAATTTTGTTTCCTACTAGACCAAGCAACTAATGAAGATCCTAGAAAGTGGCAAGTACCGCTAATGCTTTTTCTATCAAGTGAACATCCGGCTTAGTCCGAATCGGAATAATCGTGAAGTGTAAATGAATTATTGTGAGGGTACCATAATTCTAATCTAGATGATCCAATTAGATATCTAAAAATTCGTTTTACCGCTTTTAAGTGAGATTCTTTTGGATTGGCTTGAAATCGAGCACATAATCATACGACAAACATAATATTGGGTCTAGTTGCACTAAGATAAAGTAGGGATCCTATCATACCTCGATATAAGGTTTTATCAATTAAAATTCCTGATTCATCTTTTCTTAATTTAAGTGATGCACTCATTGGTATAGAAGCATGTTTAAAGTTCTCCTACTAGACTCATTTCAAATTCATTTTTCATCACTAAAATAACTTCATTACACAACTCTTTATTAGTAGATCCAAAGATTATATCATCAACATATATTTGCAAAATAATTAAATCATCATTATTATGCTTAATGAAGAGAGTATTATCAGCACTTCCCATAATATAACCGTGCTTTAGTAAAAATGATGTAAGTCTTTCATACCATGCACGGGGCGCTTGTTTTAAACCCTAAAGCGCTTTTTCAAGTTTATAAACATGATTGGGAAATTTTTCATTAATAAAACTGGGGGGTTGTTCAACATAAACTTCTTCTTTTACAAACCCGTTAAGAAATGCACTTTTTACATCCATTTGAAATAGTTTTATTCTTTTAAAGCTTGCAAATGCTAGAAAAATTCTAATAGATTCCAACCTAGCAACGGGTGCAAAAGTTTCATCAAAATCTATCCCCTCGATTTGTGAATATCCTTGTGCTACTAAGTATGCCTTATTCCTAGTGATTCTAGACTCACCATCTAATTTATTTTTAAAAATCCATTTTACACCTACAACCGGGTGATTAGATGGTCTTTCCACTAATTTCCAAACATTATGTCGCTCAAATTGTTCTAACTCTTCATTCAAAGCCAAAAACCAAAATTCACCATTTAAAGCGGTAGAAACGGTTTTTGGTTCAATTTCGAAAACAAAACAAATATTTGACTAAGATTCATGAAGAGAAAAGCAAGTTCTTACCCCCAATAGATGGTTCGCCAATTATTAGTTCCCGTGGGTGATCCTTTGTAAACTGCAAGGCGCTTGGAGGAACATAAACATCTTCCTTGGTCTCCTCTCTTTCTTCTTTGGAAGGTTCCTCATCACCATGCTCTAAAGGTTGTAAGAGATCATCCTCGTTGCCTGCGGAAAGTTTTTCTACACAAGGAACAAACTCATCAAAATTCACATTTATTGACTCTTCAACTCTACTAGTTCTTTTATTAAAAATTCTATAAGCTTTAGTTGTTGAAGAGTACCCAAGAAAAGTTCCTTCATCACATTTTTCATCAAACTTTCCCAAGCTATCTTTTGTTTTCAAAATAAAACATTTTCAACCAAAAACTTTGAAATAAGATACATTAGGCTTCTTTTGAAAATAAAGTTCATATGGTGTGAGATTAAGAGATGGGCGAAGCATGATTCTATTCATAACATAACATGATGTATTTACGGCTTCGGCCCAAAAGGACTTAGGTAATTTATATTCACATAGCATAGTGCATGCTAGTTCTTGAAGTGTCCTATTCTTTCTTTCTACAACACCATTTTGTTGTGGTGTGCGTGGTGCGAAGAACTCATGTTTAATGCCTAACATATCACAAAAGGATGTAAATTTTTCATTTTCAAATTCTCCTCCATGATCCGAGCGAATGCATTTAATTTTTAAATCACTTTCATTTTGAATACGAGTACATAATTTTGCAAATTTGCAAAACGCATCGGATTTGGAAGAGAGAGATAATGTCCAACAATATCTTGAAAAATCATCTGTTAAAACATATGTATATAATCTACCACCAAGACTTGCAGTGCTAACGGGACCAAAGAGATCCATATGAATTATTTGCAAGGGTCTTGTAGTAGAAATGAAATTTTTACTTTTGAAAGAGGATCTAGAAAATTTACCTTTTTGACATGTTGAACAAAGTGAAGGTAAAGTTCCATGTAACCTAGGCAATCCTCTAATTAAATCACTTTTGACAAGTTTTACAATGAGCTTTGTGCTAGCATGCCCTATCCTTCTATGTCAAAGTTCTAATTCATCATTTTTAGTGATAAAACATTTTATAGATGATTTAGAAAGATCCTGAAAAGAAACTATATAAACATTATGTATTCTTGGTGCAATTAGTAAAATATCTTTTGTATTAGGATTAGATATTTTGCATAGATTAGTGGAAGATTCAAATAACACATCTAATCCTTTATCACATAATTGGCTAATAGAAAATAAATTGTGTTTTAATCCTTTCACATAAAGAACATTAGATATAGTAAAGGATTCGTTACCAACTGTAACCAATTCCCATGATCCTTCCTTTTCCATTATCGCCAAACGTCACGATCCCTCCTTTCTTCTTTTCTAGGCTAAGGAACTTTGCTTTATTGCCCGTCATGTGCTTGGAGCATCCAGAATCCAAGCACCACATGTCTTCATTGTCCTTAGCCTGCTTGCACATCTAGAAAGAAGATGAGAGTAAAGATCCAGATACCCAAGTGGTACTACCCACAGAATAACTAGACGTGTGACTAAACCTATAACAGTTTGCACACGAAATAAAGGGGGTTGAGGCCCTTTTCTGGAATTTTTTCTTGCTGGAAGGAATCAGCTTTGCAGTAGAAACAGGTTTTTGAAAAAATTTTACTGAACTTTTGTATGAGGTGCTAGCGCCGGCGTTAGTGACTAGCGCCGGGCGGTATCCCTCACCTCAATATCCGAGCCCAAATTTTCCAGAACCATAGTACTGGTTCCCTAAAATCATATCTAGAGATTTTTGGCCCATTCCAAATTTTTTAATGGCCATGGTGAGATCATGAACTTGTGCGTTAAGTGATGAATTTTCTTTCACAAGCATGACACACCTATTTTCAAAGCCTTTCTTATTATTTTTAATTTGCACAAGAGAGACTTCTTTTTTTCTTTCTAATTCCCCCTTCTCTTTTGTAAGAGTTTTGGCATTAGAGAGGACTTTAGAAAGAGACTCTTCAATATTTTTTCCATTTTAGTGGAATGATCACACTCTTGGCAAGAAACCTTTCTCTTTTCTAAAATAATTAATTTTTTGGAAAGCTTTTGATTTTCTTTAATAAGAGATTCATTTTCATGATTCAATAAAATACTATCTTTCATATTTTTATCAAAAGCTTTGCAAGTTTCAAGAAATTCATTAAAGAGTTCATCATAAGTGGGAGGAGTTACCTCAGTGTCGCTAAGAACACTGGTCTCGACACCGTCATTTCCATGTCCCATGAGGCACATGTTTGCTTCCTTATCTTCGCTTGATGAAGATCTGCATGATCCTTTGGAAGAGGAGGAGTCATCCCATGTTCTAGCTTTTAGCACCTTCCTCTTCTCCTTCCCTTTGTTCCGCTTGTCCTTCTTCTCCTTCAAGAACTTTGGGCACTGGCTCCGAATATGCCCGGTCTTCCTACAATGAAAGCATTCCAGTGGAGGTCTTTCTTCTTCATCGTCGCTCTCCTTTTCCTTCTTTGAAGATGACCCTTTACATTTTGCATCCTTTTGGAAAAATTTCCGGAAAGTGTTTCTCTTTTTCGGATTACGCATGAACTTTAAAAAGTTCTTTACCAAAAGGCTTTCTTCATCTTCATCCTCATCCTCTTGGCACTCCCTTTTTGACTTTAGTGCCAACGCCTTCTTCTTTGGCTCCTTGTTGTATTCATCATATTGGATTTTGAGTTCTACCTCATGGGTTTTGAGATTCCCAATGAGGCTCTCAACTTGGAGCGTTCTTAGATTGTGCGATTCTGAAATGGCCGTCACCTTCGGGTTGAATTTTGGAGGAAGAGAACGAAGGATCTTTTGGACCAAGTCGCCATTTGAGAAGGTCTTTCCAAGAGCTTTGGAGGCATTGACGATCTTGGTGAAGCGCGTGTACATGGCATCAACATCTTCACTTTCATCCATCCGGAACTTTTCATTTTCCGACTCCAAGTGGAAAAGCTTTGAATCTTTTCCTGCGATGTACCTTCATGAGTAATTTCCAAATGATTCCAAATATCATAAGCAGTAGTACATTCAGAAATTCTATTTAATTCATTCTATCTAACGCACAAAATAGAGCAATCATGGCTTTTGCGTTATTTTTGCATTTGAGTTTATCCCTATCATCCCATTTATCCTTAGATTTTTTTAACGTTACTTCTCCAACTACAATTGTAGGAGGAGAGTATTCCTCTTCTACCATATTCCAAACCTCAATATCTAGGGTCATAAGAAAACAACTCATCCTATTTTTCCAATAATTATAATCTGACCCAGTAAATAGTGGAGGTCTACTAATTCCCCAACCCTCAGAAAAAATGAAATCATAAGATGCCATTATTCCTAGTTTTTAAATCGTTTGGAATAACCTATCCTCTGATACCACTTGTTGGATCGATAAGCACCCTTAGAGGGGGGTGAATAAGGGAATAAAATTCTTTTTATAGTTTTAGGCGATTTACTAAATATTTTTAAAGTAAATGTGAATGAAATAACAATTTAGCTTAAAGGAAGAAACAATTGTAATTTACAATTTTATAATTTACGCCAAATGAGAGAAATCAAGTAAACACAAATAGAGACATGATTATATTATATAAAAAGGTGTTTACATTAATTTGATTTCAATATCACTAGAAATCGGAGGCGTACAAAGTAAAACAATTTTTCCTTTTCTATACCGACTCGTATCCCCACGGACCGGTTGGCTTTAGCATATCCTTCCCCGGATATAGCCTCAAGCCGCTCTAGCCAATCCTCCCTCAGATATGGCCTCGAGCACCCCCTATATCTAATCACCTAAACCTAGTCGCCAACACACGCGGCGAATTCCCCCTAAGCCGCGCAAGGACCTAGTCACCAAATACAAGGCGATTTCACTACAAAAATACAATGGAATGAATAAATTCAAATAAAGACTCCCTCTATGAGATTTTCTGGAGTTGATGATGAAGGACCGATGTGGCTCAAGCGAGGTTGATGCGATCGTTCTTCGGATGCAGCGTGATGGCTTACTTATCCAAAATTCTTCTTTGACTTTGAGTGGGAGATGAGAATTCGGCAGAGTAACAGCTCTGGAATTTGGCAAGGGACTCTCTCAGGGATGATCAAACAAAAACAAGAAAGAGAACTCCATTTTATAGAACTCCGCGCTAGCTCCTGCAGTAGCACCTAGCGTCTGCGGTAAGGTTTGTGTAGAGCGGTTGCGTAACCATCGGCGGTGTGGGGCTGTGCACGAACTTGAGCTAGCGCTTGGCGGTAGCGCTAGCGCCTGTGGTAACCTCTAGCGCTGGCGGAAGTTCTTTAGTTCAGATTGTTGTTTGCAAGCTACTTTCTACCTGTGGAGAATTGCACATATAGTTCTTGCACACTATAAACACACGACAAGCAAGATCAAATACAATTTGGGATTTGTTATTCTCAAACAAAGGGATGTAACACACATGTCCAACACCACTAACTCAATACATAAATCAGTCTTTCACTGACACGGGGCCCTATGGTGTTTATCTGTGAAGAAATTTATATACTCTGCTACCACATACATGTCACAAAACTAGGTTTACTCTCTAAATCCTCCAACAAAGTGAAGAATAGCTCCACGCCTTTTAGGACTACCTTGACCACCTAAAGAGAGGACATAAAAGTCTTGCTCACCCCTAATTGGCTATAGAATACATCCTTGCCTTCTATTCCTCTACCCAATGTGACCTCATTTGCTTTTCATCTATGCAAGTACATATTCTTGAAAGCCATTCCATGGCAAATATCATGTCAAACTCTGATAGCGATAGTTAAGATGTCTCCAATTGATAATCTCATTCTCCAATCTATACCTTCATACAACCCTTTCAATTCACGCTCACTTCATATCCATTTGGCAGCAACACATCATGTATATTATTTGCCAAGAAAAACAACACTCTAATCTGTAATATAAATTCCTCTGATAAAAAGGAATGCAAAATAACTAGCATAAAAATATCTCCTGCTGGATAATTGAAAATCAGCACAAAGCCTAATCATCAACATACAAGGTGCACAACCACAAATGAGGAATACATTAATGAATGCCATGTAGGCTAAATAATAATTCATACATGTTACTACGTCATTTTGTCGGATGGCTTCCTGCTGGCTAAGGGAGTATACTCTCAGTTGGGTTGGGAATACTAACAAATGGATGATTCCACTACCTTCCCTTTCTATGCATAGCTCAAACCTAATTGATATGAAACCTCCACCACCCAGCATTCAAACTTCAGCGAACTGCTCTGAAAAAACTATTATATAAGGCCAACCTTTATGCATATGATGTAGGTCAATGGCCTTGATAAGTAGTGACTTCCAAAAATAGTGAAGGTAGCCACCTCCTTCTACCATAGTTTCCTCTTGAGTCTCACACCCTCTAAATTCCCTTGAGGTTGTGTCAGCTTGGACTTTGACGTATTTGTGTTGTGTCTCTTCCCTTGTGTTCTACAACTGCATATTTAATAATCTAGTTTTCTTTACAAGGGTATGAAACCCAAGGGGCATAGATCCCATAACCATTAGCCTTAAAACATCTCAGACACCTTCGTAGAAAAATGGATCATGGTCTCATCATCCTCAACCAACCTCCCCACATAGATTCCCAATCATGTTAACTCGTGCAGGTAATCGCCGACCTTCTAGTCCATCTAAATCATCCAAAAAACTTTCCCATACAATGTTAAGCCTATAGCAGCAAGTATGTATCTATTAAAGAAGTACTTAGAGTAGTACTCCATAAAGATCTGTGTTAATCATTGATAATCAATACTACACTCCACCACATTGTCCCTTCATAGCCTTTCCTATCCATTTAGTAGTAAGGTTGCCAAGGTCACTATCTTTTCATCCCCAGCCTCTGTCACTATTTTTCTCGAATCTTGCTAACCGCCCCTCAATTTTAGTTGGGGTTTCGACCCCAAAGAATGATGGATAGTTGAATCTCAAAAAGTACTTCAACTATTATTTGTGTGCTCGAGGTTCAACTAATGGTGCAATAATAACAACCGACACTGGCACCATGTAAGAGTGGGAGGTGCAACAATAGGTGCAAGACTTGTCGATCGAGTATCAAATACAGTGATCACCAATTCCGCAATCATTATATGCACATCTTTGTAGATGGAGAGCTTGTAGTAGTCAAAGTAGACATACTACTATCTCCAACACCCTGGGGTTGAGAGGCCTCACGCCAGTTCTAGTCACCATTAAAAATGAAACACATAATTTAGCATCTGAAAACATATAATTTTAACAAACCGGGAACACTCGTGCTCCAAAATAAGAAAACTTATTAATTACTAAGTAGCCATTCATCTTAAAACTAGTCGTTTAGGTAATCACACTACAAGTGCCCACAACCCCTTAAAATGGTTTGTCCTCGAACTAAAAGCCTACAGATTGATGTCCTAATATTTGAAACCAGATTTGGACATTTCACATGTACACATAATATAACATGGGTCTAGTCGGGTCCCCATAACATACTACATACATAAGAAAATGCTATAAAAAGACTCATAATAAAGGCTACACCATTATAGTGTAACACTAGTAGAAGCACAAAATACAATCATTATTGCACACACACTATACTTGGAATGAATGTGCTATTCAGCATTATGACTTTACATCATATAAAATGAGCAATACCACAAGCAATTATTGAAATTGCTTCATCGGTATGATGTACAGGAATGTATAAAGAAAACTAAATCATCATTTCTCTTGGGCAACCTTGGGCTTTAGACCACTATCCTCCACCGCGTGTTATACTACCTGTAACAAACACAAGTCATAAGCGAGGGTGAACTATGAGCTGACCACAAATAGCACAACTAATCATCCCATCGGTCATCCTAGTGGATTCTATGGCGGGTCACTGCACACTTACAAGTACGCATGAAGAGAATGCACTATGTATCCAAAACATGAATTAAAATCTATAATAAACAAGGCGAAGGCTCAATCACAATCAATCTTCTAGGTTGAACAAGTATAAAAGTGGACATAGGATTGCATGATTGTTGGATTCGCCAAAGAGGATCACGGCAACCTCATACTAATCATCACATGTAATAGCATAGCAATCATAATATTCACACAAGAATTGGGGGGCTCACATCCAACAATTCCATACTTCCAGCCATAAAACAATGATGGAGGTCTAGGGCATTTTCAACCTTGTGGTAGGAGGTCTTGCATCATCATAACCACCAGAAAACATGATAGAGGGTCTAGGGCTCTCCACGGTAATACAAGCAAATAGGGATTTATATGGTTATCTCACAACTTGGCACGAGGTCTTGGTTCATCTCAACTGCTGATCATTATCGAAAGATATTTAGTGACATCCACTACCATAAATCCATGCACAAGCAATACACATTAAAGATTCATTTCATGCATTCAATCTAACCATCCAATATACTATCGTTACCACTAAATAACGATAATCATTTTCGATACATAAACCTGTTGTGGAAAACAACAACTCCCCTTTCTAACGGCCACTATCATGGGGATTTTCAAAGAATGCCTAAGATCCCAATAATACACCTCACTACATTTAAGACACATTTATTTCGAAGACAATCTCTATCACGCAAACAAGAGAAGTCTATATGCAATTACAAGGAAACATCATTGATCCAGGCCTATGGTCACAGGTAGGCTTCATACAAAATGCCTAATCAGGACTCGTATGTCAGATTTTCTAAGGAATTCATGACGGGCTCGCAATCCCACGCCCCATGATTCTAACAAACTCAAGGAGTTCATAACTTCTATTAATTTGTAGAGAAGCCTCCCCTTTGCAAGGACATCAAAAGGATATGAACATACTTGCGTCTTAAGACTGGGGAGAGGAATTGTTACTCTTAGATCTCTCTTTGGCAACATTCAAGTGGAAGGAAAATTGTCAAATAAGGAGCCCTTCATAGATCTGGCCTCAATTTATCGCCCTGAGCTCCTAATCATCCCCAATGATAGGGTCTCCCAGAACCTTGGTTGTCTCTGTTGGGGAAATGATTTCTCTTAACCCCTTGAATTAAGTTGAATATGAATTCTAAGAAAGAAAAACAAGGTTAAGTAAATATGCATCGAATAGTATTCGACGCAACGTCGAAATAATAGTCGACGTTTCCTTCAGATTGAGTCAAAGTAACTCAAGGAAGATTTTGACGTATGTGTTGTCGACGCTACTCTGATTTCTAGTCGACGCATATGGAGAAGTCGACGCACCTTCCTTATTCTCCTCTCGACGTCCAGCCAGGATGAATTCGACGCTTACGTCGAATAGGAATCGACGCACATCGATTTATATGACAGATTTAAATATGCGCCAGATCTCTTTCCTTCTTTCAGTAGATCTGAATTGTATGGAATAAGTATCAATATTTTATAGCCATTCTGAATCATTCTTTCCTTATATCTGATTCTTGGCTAATCTGATTAAACTTATTTGGACATTATTTGAAATCAGAATTGGTTCTTTCCTTCTACAGAAATAAATATTATGGAAACATTTTCATCTTTCTATTTCTCTGACTACTAATTGATTATCCTCCTATAGTATTATTTTGAATTAACAGAGCTATAAATAAAGAGGAGGTCGGCAGAAAAAGTTAGTAGAGTGATCTACCACACACATTTGAAATAGAGGAAAAGCTCCCAAGAGAAAAGAGAGAAATTGAGAAAAAGCTCTGCAGCAACATTCAAGCACTTCTTCTTCTTCTGCTTCTGAAGTCATACTGTTGCAAAAAAATCTGATAGCTCTCACAAAGAGAGAAAGGCTGCAAATCTTCTTCTTTCTATAGAAGAAAGATTCAATTCACTTCTTGTGCTTCCAATCTTCTTGCTAGGAAGAAGATTCTTTCTTATTTTTATTTCTTCTTCTTTCTTTCTTTCTCACTTAAACATTGTAAAAGAGTTTTTAGAATCTCTCTCCAAAAAATTCAGTGTACTGGTTCTAAGAGTCTCCTTGTCAAAAGACTCAGTTGGTTCTAAGAGTCTCCTTGTCAAAAGACTCAGGGTGGTTCTAAGAGTCTCCTTATCAAAAGACTCAGTGCAAGATAGTGAATTCCTACCAAGGGGGTAGAAGAGTGGACTACCCAAAGTTTGGGGAACCACTATATTTTCTTGTGTTGTGCTGTGATTTATTTTCTTGCATTTACTTTATTTTCTTGCTTAATTCTTGTTGGTGTGTGGGAAGCTCTAATCTGTGATCATACATATATATATATATTAACTTTGCACAAAATAATTTTTAAATCTCTATTCACCCCCCCTCTAGAGAATTCTAGTGAGGTTAATTGTGCACTTTCAATTGGTATCAAAGCGAGGTTGATCTAAAAAGGATAACTCCTTGATCAAAAAGATCCTACCTCTCATATATATATATTTTTCAAAACTATTTTATCATATGGCACAAATCAAAGATTATGCTTCCACCAGACCTCCAATGTGCAATTTTGAAAAGTTTGCAGTTTGGAAAACAAGAATTAGAATTTATATGAATTCCATTGATGCTGACTTGTTTAATATTACTATGACAGGTCCCCCAAAGCCTTATAGAAAGGATGCAAATGGCAATGTCACACAAACACTTGTTCCAAGATCTGAGTGGACAGAAGATGAAAAGAAGGCAAGAACATATGATCTAAAGGCCATGAACATACTGTCTCAACTCTCTCAGATGACATCTTTCAAAGGGTTGTTGACTGTGAATCATCCAAAGAAATATGGGATGCTCTCACAAAGATGGTGGAAGGAAGTGTTGATGAAAAGAAAGATAAGAAGGCCCTATTGATCTCTCAATATGAGAACTTCCAAAAGAAGGATGAAGAAAGCATCTCTGAAATGTATGACAGATTCAGTCTGATCATCAGTCAACTAAGAGACTTGGATAGAGAAATCTCTCTCACAGAGGTCAATGACAAATTGCTGATGAGTCTCCCAAGCTCATGGGACTCAAGGATATGGGCAATAAGAGACACAAGTGGTCAAAGGGAAATTTCAACAGATGCTCTTTTAGGAAAACTCAGATCCTATGAGCAATTGCTGAAAACTAGAGAAGAGAAGGAAAGAAGAGAAAACACTCCAATTTCCTCAAAAGGCAGGAACATTGCTCTAAAGGCAACAGAAGAAGGAACTCCTGTCACTGAAGAAGAACTATTTAGTTTCTTGGCCAGAAGATTTAAGAAATGGGTCAAGACAGATGGATCAAAAAGGAGGGAGTCAAAACCAAGGTATGACAAAACCCCCACTAAAGAAATTATTTGCTATTCTTGCAGGAAACCTGGACATATTGCCCCAGAATGTCCAGAGAATGCTGAAACAAAGAAAGATCTGAAAAAGAAAGATCTCGAGGAAAAGGGGAAGAAGAAAGAAAGAGGCTTTATTGCAGAAGCCTGGAGTGAAACAGACTCTGAGGACAGTTCATCCTCTAAGAGTGACAATGAAGAATCTAGGCAAGATGACTTATGCTTGATGGCCTTTGAAGGCCCCAAGAATGATGATGGTGCTAAATCTTGGAGTGAGACAGGATCAGAAGAAAGCATATCGTCTGGAGATGAAAAAGAAAATAGTCTTATCCTCATAGAGGAATCTGAGGATAAGGATGAGGTAAGTATCTTTGATGAAATAGATTTTCAAAGTGATAATTTCAGAAATGATTTTATGGGAATATGTCTAGATCAATTAAAAGCTAAACAAGAAATCAAAGACCTACAAGAACAAATTCATATGTTTAAAAACCAAAGAAATAAAAAGGATATAAGCTCAATAGATCATGTATTAAGGGCTAACATAAGAGAGAAGGAAATAGAAAGGGCTAAAATAGAAAATCAGCTCCTTAAGGATAAGGTTTCTCAGGCAAAGGCCTTTGAAGATTCAATAAAAATGAGAAGCCAAACCCATAAAGAAATCACTGAAAAACAAACAATAAGACACAAAAATCTTGGGCTAGGGGCTGATCCATCAATCAGCCTAATTCCATCCAACAAGCCTGCTTGGATGAGCCCTGTAAAATTCACTAAACCCATCAAATCAGCAAACCAAGAAAAAGAATCACAACATAGGAAAGAACACCTCTTCAAGGAAATAAAGGAATTTGATGAAACATCATATTATTCAGCTGATGACTCACAAACTTCATCTGAAGAGACAACTAAACCAAAAGAAACAACATACAAAGGAGTAAGAACAGAAAAAGGTAAAATAAAAATTTATGAAGACACAGTTGCGTCGACTTCATATCGACGCATGAATGATTGTGCGTCAACTTCTACTCAACGTAACCTCTCAGATGCCTCGACCTCCACTCGACGCTTGAATAAAGATACGTCGACATTAAATCGACGCAACTTCCTTCATGCGTCGATACCAGATCAACGCAATCTGCGGAATGCGCCGAATATAAATCGACGCAACTATCAACATACGTCGAATAGATATCGACGCATAAAATCTCAGAGCAACATGAATACCTATACTCCAAAAATCTTCCATACTAATCCCCATTCAGGACCCATTCATCCTGATCATAATTTCTATCCTAATCAACATTCTAACCAAAATTTTTACCCAAAACTTGGTAACCAAACTTCCCATCCTAATGAAACCTTCTATCCTAATCAACACTAGTATCCTAGTCAACACTTGTATTCCCCTTTAAACTCAAACTCTCACAAAAGTAAGATACTCAAGTGTTACATATGCAACAAAAATGGCCACCTTGCCAAAAATTGTTGGTATAATCAATCAAATTGGTCTTAAAACCCAGTCCTAGGCTAACTTAGAAATCTTTAGGATTAGGAAGAGATAAGAAGAAATAAACACCTAGAACTTTTCAGGAAAATCAAAAGTCACGTCAACTTCCAATCGACGCACCATCGATAATTCGGATTAATAAGTACAATAGACGCATGCGTCGACTACTATCGACGCATACATCGATAAGAAACCCTTGCATCCCAGAACAGACTAAATCGACGCTCACGTCGAATTCCACTCGACGTAACGTCGACTTCATAAAAATGAGCGGCAAGACAATTATTTTCGGTCACATCCACTGAAGTACCGAATAAGCCTCGAGTTGAGTCCTGTTTCGACACTTCACCTGACTTAAATAGATTCTTCAGTTAGAAACCTTCACGACCTCTGCATCTTTCATCCTTCTTGCTCCTCAGTCCAGCCACCTCTTCCTCTCTCTCTCCAACCTAAAATGGCTCCCAAAACTAACTCTGTCTTCGACATTGACCTGGAATCCTTCCAAGCTGCCGCAGACAACTTTAAGAGCATAATAGCTCTGTTCACTGAAGCTGGTCTGGATAAGCTCATTTCAACAAGATGCAAGCTTCTGGAGACAGAACTAACAGAGCTCATAGCTCATGTTCAGATAACTGAACAAGGGGAAATTTCAGGCACAATCTATGAGACACCTGTATTAATATCTGCAGAACACATAAGGACCACCTTCGATCTTCCATCAGGTATATCCTAATATCATCTTTGTTTAAATGAAATAAGGAAAGAAAATGAGCTTCTTAAAGGAATGACTAAACATGTCTTAATTACTCCCCTATTAGGTGATGAATCCATTGAACTCACACCTGATGAAATCAAGCATTTACTCACCACCATGAAATTCTCAAAAGATAGGCCAATCCATCTGAAAAAGATAGATTTTTCTGATGAGTACAGATTGCTGGCAGATATAGTAGGGAAAGTTCTACTATGCAAAATCTCAGCACATGATGCAGTACCCAAACACCAACTGAACATCATGGGGGTCCTTGTGCTGAAGAAGAAAGTAGACTGGGCCTCATGGCTACTCAAGATAATAGGCTCTAGATATTCTCACAAAGAGAATGCCTACATGAGGATTATGAGTCAAGTACTCTTCCACTCCTTCCCTGACCTCTATAGGTCAAAAGGAATTCCTATCCCTCCTGGAAAGAGGATGTCCATTGCCCTCTTCTCCAAATGGACCAGGCAAATCCCCAAGCCTGGCTCCATTCCTGAAAGGACTCCCTCTCCTCCTAACTCTCCTGCTCACCCTTCTCCTCCTCCTTCTCCTCAAAGAGACAATTCTTCTCTACCACCATCATCCACTCAAATAGCCTCTACCACCCTCACAACTCCTACTTTACCTACTTCTTCTCAAACACCTGCTCAGACAGCAGTATTTCCTTCTCTCCCTCCTCCTATTTTCCCATCTTCTTTACCTCCATTATCACCCATACCTCATGTATCAACTCACTTCTCTCCTCCTCCATCACCTCTTCCTCCATCATCACCTCCTCACCTTTCACACCATGAATCATCTGCATCCACTGAGGCTCTCCTCACTCAGTGCATCAAATCAGCAGCTGAAAAATTCCAAGTGATGCTGGATGAGCATTGCTCTCAAATTCATTCCTCCATCCTTCACATGCACACCCAAATAGATGGGGTCAGTGCCTCTGTGCAAGGCCTAAAGACCTCTCTCTCTTCCTCTAGAGTGACAAGGTCTTTCTTAACCTCCCTGGCCAAGAAGGTCAAGGGGGAGAATCTAGATGAAGAGCAGCTCTCCAATCCTAAATCTCTCTCTCACAAGTCCCCTCCTCCAAAATCTGACAAAATCCTTGGGAATGAGACAGTACCTGAGCTACATAATGATGAACAAACAATAGAGGTACTCAACATAGCAAGGGATGCTGCAAATCAAATGGCACTACTACAAGGGGAGGGAAGCAGAGCAGAAAATGAGGCTGCAAAGGAAGATGGTGAGAAAGATAAAGAAACTGAACTTCAGGGGGAGCTGGAAGCTGTGTTAGTTGAAGAAGGAGCTAAGGATACTATTATAAATGAAGCTGAGACTCAGGGGGAGAAATGGCTGAGACCCAGAGGAGCTAGGAGAACTTCCTACAAATGAGAAAGAAAAACTCTCCTCTCCTAAAACAGTAGTATTCAAGAGAAAGAGAAAGACCCCACCTACCCCTCCTGAGTAATATTTGAAAACAATGCTGATATATTTTTGAGTACTAATTGGAATGAACATGACACATGTTTATATGATTCTGGAACATTTGATCTCTTCTTCTAAATTTCACTTTTTGATTATTTGATATATTTATTTTCTATACAAATGCTGTGCTGGATTGATTTTATGCTAATACAATTTCTCTCTAAGTAGGGTTAAGACAAATAGGGGGAGATTGTTGGGGAAATGATTTCTCTTAACCCCTTGAATTAAGTTGAGTATGAATTCTAAGAAAGAAAAACAAGGTTAAGTAAATATGCGTCGAATAGTATTCGACGCAACGTCGAAATAATAGTCGACGTTTCCTTCAGATTGAGTCGAAGTAACTCTAGGAAGATTTCGACGTATGTGTTGTCGACGCTACTCTGATTTCTAGTCGACGCATATGGAGAAGTCGACGCACCTTCCTTATTCTCCTCTCGACGTCCAGCCAGGATGAATTTGACGCTTATGTCGAATAGGAATCGACGCACGTCGATTTATATGACAGATTTAAATATGCGCTAGATCTCTTTCCTTCTTTCAGTAAATCTGATTTGTATGGAATAAGTATCAATATTTTATAGCTGTTCTGAATCATTCTTTCCTTATATCTGATTCTTGGCTAATTTGATTAAACTTATTTGGACATTATTTGAAATCAGAATTGGTTCTTTCCTTCTACAGAAATAAATATTATGGAAACATTTTCATCTTTCTATTTCTCTGACTACTAATTGATTATCCTCCTATAGTATTATTTTGAATTAACAGAGCTATAAATGAAGAGGAGGTCGGCAGAAAAAGTTAGTAGAGTGATCTACCACACACATTTGAAATAGAGGAAAAGCTCCCAAGAGAAAAGAGAGAAATTGAAAAAAAGCTCTGCAGCAACATTCAAGCAATTCTTCTTCTTCTGCTTCTGAAGTCATACTGCTGCAAAAAAATCTGATAGCTCTCACAAAGAGAGAAAGGCTGCAAATCTTCTTCTTTCTATAGAAGAAAGATTCAATTCACTTCTTGTGCTTCCAATCTTCTTGCTAGGAAGAAGATTCTTTCTTATTTTTATTTCTTCTTCTTTCTTTCTTTCTCACTTAAACATTGTAAAAGAGTTTTTAGAATCTCTCTCCAAAAAATTCAGTGTACTGGTTCTAAGAGTCTCCTTGTCAAAAGACTCAGTTGGTTCTAAGAGTCTCCTTGTCAAAAGACTCAGGGTGGTTCTAAGAGTCTCTTTATCAAAAGACTCAGTGCAAGATAGTGAATTCCCACCAAGGGGGTAGAAGAGTGGACTACCCAAAGTTTGGGGAACCACAATATTTTCTTGTGTTGTGCTGTGATTTATTTTCTTGCATTTACTTTATTTTCTTGCTTAATTCTTGTTGGTGTGTGGGAAGCTCTAATCTGTGATCATACATATATATATATATTAACTTTGCACAAAATAATTTTTAAATCTCTATTCACCCCCCCTCTAGAGAATTCTAGTGAGGTTAATTGTGCACTTTCAGTCTCCCTTATCTTTTCCTCCCTCGCCTCATCCCAATGTAAAAAGAGTCATAACTCTCCTTATCCGGACCTAAAAGGGATTCATGAAGAGTCGCATTTGTTGGATCAGAATCCTCTTGATACATGGTTCCAAAATCAGTAGAATACATTTTACGCTTTCTCGGGCTAGTCGCACATCATTGCTTTGGCCTAACTAGTGTTCAACAATCGGCCCTAGTTCAGTCAATGATCGCTAAAAGGCCATAGGTTGTCTATGATCGCTGATTGGATCATCTAGTCGATGATCATTTAACGAACTGACAATCGACAATTGTCAATCAGATCAAATGTTCAACGATCACCGATCTAACATCCTCTTTTAGAGGGTATCTTCCTTGGAAGCTACAAGTCTTATGTAAAAAGTTCCCATATAAGGCCATGTAGACCAAGAGAGATTCCCTTTAAGCTACTACAACCTCCACAAGATGTTACACAGTATTATTAGATCATCTAAATTTCAGTCATGAAAAATGGCGTGTTACAATATGAATGGAGAAATAAGCTTATTGGCAAGCTATTGTGCGAACAAAAGACCCAAAGTCATCTTTGGGGATTCATACCATGGCTTTACTAGAGGTTAAGGTTACTATTCTCAAGGTAACGTAAACTTTAGTAATATGACTTATGTGGAAGGATTGAGACACAATCTGATAAGCATAAGTCAACTCTATGACAAAGATTATCAATATTTCTTACATTACAGTAAATGTACTATAAAGGATGGTAGGACAGACACAATAGTCTTTATTGGAACCAAGGTTGACAAAATTTACTATGTCTACTTTAGTCAGGTAGAAATTCTTGTGTGGTCTAATGGCCTACAACCCCAACATTAGCCACTTATGGCATAAGAGACTAGTTCATCTCAACTTTAAAACATTAGGTAAATTTTCTAACTTAAATCTAGTTAGATGTCAACCAAAATCAAAATATGCATAGGATATAACTTGTCGAGCTTGCCAAATTGGGAAGCAAACGAAGATCTCCCTTAAGAGAAAAACAACCCATGTTACCCCTAGGTATCTCTTCCCACTTCACATTAATCCATTTGGATCCATTTCGATGATTAGTTTATGGGAAAAGGATATTCCCTAGTAATTGTTGATGATTATTTTAGGTTTACATGGAGATTATTTTTGAAAACCAAGTCTTTAATTTTGGAATTCTCATAGTCTTTCTCAAGAAAAACTAGAATGAGATGACTACTTTAGTTGTTATGATCTAAAGTGATCATGGGAATCAATTTGAGACTTAGAGGATGATGTAGTTTTGTGAATCCACGGGTATCAAACAAAGCTTCTCCTCTCCTAGAACTCCACAATAAAATGGATTTGTAGATTGAAAGGACAGAACACTCATAGATACATGATAGTTTATGTAGGATGTAGTCTTACACACCTAGAGGGGGGTGAATAGGTTTTTTTTATTTTTGGCTTAGTGTTTTCTGAATTTAGGTTAGCAAATTATCAAGCACAGAAAACACAGAGATTTATAGAGGTTCCTCAAGACAGGGTGTCTTGAGTTGTCCTCTTTCCCCCTTCACCTTTCTAACAATGAGTTAGATAAGGCCAACTTCTCCAAACTCAGCTCCAATCGCCTACAGCACAGATCCCTCGGGATCTCTCAGGTTTTCCCAAACCCTACCTCAGGCACAGCAGCCCTACCTCAGAGGAATCCACCTCCTACAACTCAGACCACCTCCTGGTCCTACCACAAGTTGACCTCTCATCTCTACAACTCAGGCTAATCAGCCCTACCTCAGATCACATACTGATTCTACCTCAGAGGAATCCTCCTCCTATAACTCAGGCCAATCAGCCTTACACACTCAGGCAATAAAGCCCTATAGTCTCAGAACCCAAAGGCTCATACAGATGATATAATTAGGATTACAAAAATAGAAGGAAGAAGAGGTCAAGCCTTGTTCTTCTTCTTCTTCTTATCAGCTGTTGTTGCAGACTTGAACCAGGGAGGAGAAGTGCAGCTCCAATTTGATTCTTCTTGATCAACCCTTCAGATGATGGACTGGATCTACTTGCTAAGCCTTGTTCTTCTTGATCAACCTTTCAGATGAAGGACTGGATCTACTTGCTCTATCTTACGATGAATCAAGATGAGCTATCTCTTTTCTCCTTGCAGCCATATGTTAGCTCAGTTCTTGGCTGTCGACAATGGAACAGTAATGTTCTGCTTGCTTGCGTGCTTGAGAGATAGATGAGTAGCAAATCTTTTTTTTCTCAACCCTAACTTATTCCTTTTATACACCACTGACCCTCAACGGCTCTTAGCTGTCCTCCTGACAGGTATGGGAGTGATTGGTGGACCCCACTATGCATTTCTGCAGCTTGCGGCAAAAGCAGAACCCGCCAGATCACTTTTGAATCTGTCTCAGCGGTTGGGATGAGATGGTCGGCCATCTCAGCGGTTACTTCTGTCCCGTCTCAGCGGATCCGCTGAGACAGACACTTGTCTCAGCGATTTCTTCTATCTGCAGCTCAGCTTGCCCAGACACCTTCTCAGCAGCTCCTAGTCTTGTCTCAGCGGTTCAGCTGAGACAGAGAGCTTGTCTCAGTTGATCATTCATTACACCATGGTGTTCCCTTGTCCTGCATACTTATGAGATAGAAATAGAGTTTATCAAATACAACTTGTACTTAGCATTGAGTGTGAGGTCTCTTCAAATCAAGGGAACATTGAGGGTCATTTTCCCAACAATCTCCCCATATTTGAAGAAGGCAGAACACCCTAAAATACTAGAATACATTACTCATAAATTCTTGATATGTGTTATTACAATAATGAGTTCAACATATCATGCTTAGTGCATCAGTTATTTTAAGACATATGGTTGTTATGAAAAGATTCTACCAGAGAGTTTAATTAATCAATTAGTAAGATTTGATAAACATAACAATGTAACATAGATTGAATTAACCAATCAATACAGGGTAAGGTTTAGATATAACTCAGATTTAGCTATGATACAAGCTGATTACACTCTGGTTAATGAACTAACCAATCATAAAGCTGAGTTCGACGATCACAAACTGAGTTCGTCGAACACAAAGCTGAGTTCGTCAAACTCAAACTGGAGTTCGTCGAACACAAAGCTGATTTCGTCGAACTCACACTGGAGTTCGTCGAACACAAAGCTGATTACATTAACAATCCATCCATTTCAATCCAGATAGAATAGTAATTCAAAGCTCAGTTTGCATTCATATAATCATAAAACATTTCAGACAAATTATAGTTCAATTATCATCCAGCCATTCATAAGATATTTATGCATTCATTTAGAATTTTCTTTCCTTAGAAGAGGAGCACTCAGGAATATCAGCAGCTGCTTCTTTTCCTTTAGCTGAGACTAGTTGGTCTGCTGCAACATCCATGTTTTCAGCAACCACTTCTTCTTGGACTGGAGGCTCCTTATCTTCAGCAGGTACAGCTGTAACACCTCCCCTGTAATGTCCATATAATATGGGTCCGGCCGAAACCCCACAGCATATAACCGCCACAGCTTTAGTATTAAAAGATGATATTAACTACCCAATCTCAAAATTCAGATAACACAACGGAAACAAACTAAAACCACAGAGATTGTCCACAGTACATAGGAGTCCAACTGGCCTTAAGGCCTTACAAAACCAAAGTCCAAAACACCCAACATTCAACACAAAGAGACATTCCAACAAAAGTGGGAAAAATAGTTTTCCCTAAACTACCTCGGCATGCAAGCCGGTTACAACAAAATAATAAAGTAGAAGTGCATGAAAACAAGGTAAACACTTCATGAGGCTTTAGGCCTTTTTGGCCGGCGAGCTGGGTCCAGCCTGCAATCCTTGACCTGCATCCAAATCACAAAGAGCGGTAAACGAGGGTCAGCTATGGCTGACCATAAACGGTGTAACAACATCCCTCCTCCCGGCCATCCTAGTGGACCCCGGGGAACTACTTCACCCTGCAAGTCAGCACTTCGTATGCAAATGTACATAAAGAAAAGCAACATAAATACAAGCATGAGTGTCACAAACATCATCCACGTTTCTATGTTGAGCAGATAATAAAAGGGGCCTACCAATGCAAAATGAATGCAAACCCGGGTTTCACCCAAGGCACCCTAAGGCGTATGAATCTAACACATCATCATACATCATCATCACATCACAAACACAATGATACTCATCATTTCCCACGAGGGCATCATAGCCCAAGGCCAAGAGCTCTCGCTGAGACCCACCTCGCCTGGCTCACCATGCCATCGGGCTTGTCTAACAGCTCACATGCTCAGGCTGCTAAAACCACACAAAACCGATGCTAAGAATTCTGGCTTAAGCAAAATGTCCCAAGGCCCTGGACTTACCATCGGGATAACGTCCACCGACTGCCTCGCCTGGCGACCGTTACCGGACTGATCCATAGCATAGACATTCTCGTCAGTCAACACCGAAGGGACTAATCTTTCCGGGACACTCTCCACACGTGAATCTCAGTCTTCACGGGATAGCCAGCCGACCACAAAGACCAATCGCGCCTTCGCACAACCCTAGGCATCACAAGCCCCATATTCCGCACATCATTTCCCCGCCCAAAACCCGACATTTGTTACCACACGAAGCTACAAGGACATCACAACGACGAGTTTGCCGCAATCGGATTTCTAACAAAACCCCTAAAATGCACGTCAATCAACATCACTGAATCGGACCAACGGTCGCAAATCCGGCTTCACCCACAATGCCTAATCCGCTAACGGAGCGGAACTCTAGTGCAAACATGTCGGGAATTAACTCAATCAACCCGATGGTTCCTTTTGAACCAAGGCGACCCAGATCCCTCACTCGACGGATACGGTGCCAAAAAATGCAGAAAATCAAGGGATGCCATGCACGCATCCTAAAGACCGGGAGGAGAAATGTCGTTACCTTTTGAGATCTCCTCCTAGCCATGAGAAACTTGCAAACAAACGGAGGAGAAGAAGCGCCTTGACGCCCCCTACGCGTTGCCGGTCTCGGATCGGCGAACGGAGCTCTGAAGCTCCAACAATGGTGGAATCTCCTTCTTCTTCCTCCTAGCCCCCTTCTCCTTTCTCCAACCTAAGAGAGAGAAAAACCTTGAAAATATGAGGGATTATCCCCTCTCCAAAGCCCTAAAGCCCCCCAGCGAACCATCACAGCCGTTGGATCAAATCCCAAAGTTTTTGAATGGTCGGATCATCTTCTTCGCACGTTTTCGCGGAGCAGAATTAACAGGACGCACGAGCAGCGGCGCACGGTCAGTGGTCGTGCGCGAAGAACTTCCCCTGATCGTGCGCACAGCACGAGACAGAACTCTGATTTTCTTGCGAATTAACGCACGATCATTGGCGCACGACCACTAGTAATGCGCGAAGAGGCCTATAAACGTGCGCGAAGAACTGCTATGGAATTTTTAGCCTATCCCGAGCGCAGCACCACCACTCCGCCTACCTCGCTGACCTACGATTTTTCGGGTGTTACAACTCCACCCCCCCCCCCCCCCCTTAGAAGAATTTCATCCTCGAAATTTCAGAATTGAAACAGGAAATTCATAATGCATACCTGGTGCAAAAAGTTTTGGGAAATCCTCCCGCATCACTTGCTCACGCTCCCAAGAGAATTCGTCTCGCCTGCAGTTGTCCCATCGCACCTTTACAAGCTTGACTTCCTTGTTACGCAACTGCCGGACTTCCGAATCCTCCACGCAAAATGGACGAACCCTCGTCCCCAAATCCTCCATCACCGGCACCGCCGCCGCTTCGACCACGACGCTCGGCTCCACCAAAGCTTTCCTCAGCACAGAGACATGGAAAACATCATGTAATCAACTCAGCTCTGCGGACAACGCCAAACGATAGGCTGCTTCGCCTATACATTCCGTAACCTCGAACGGACCCAAATATCTCGGACTCAACTTCTTGAGTCGCCGCACCCGCGAAACACCCTTGAACGGCTTGATCTTGAAGTAAACCATGTCGCCCACTGTAAACTCCACATTTCTGTGGCGCGCATTAAAATACTTCGCTTGTCGATCCTGAGCAACCTTCATGCGCTCCTGAATCGCCCGCACAATCTCGCAAGCATATTCTACCACTTGCTTTCCCAAAAGCTTAGTGTCTCCCACCTCTGCCCAAGACATCGGCGTTCGACACTTCCTTCCATACAAAGCTTCGTATGGCGCCATCTTGATGCTCGCCTGGAAGCTATTATTATAGGCGAACTCCACCATGAAAAGGTGGTCTTCCCAACCTTTACCAAAGTCGAGAGCACACATCCTCAATATGTCCTCCAACGTATGGTTCGTTCGCTCCGTCTGACCATCGGTCTGCGGATGGAATGCGGTACTAAACTTGAGCTTTGTGCCTAAAATTTTCTGCACTAACCTCCAGTCCTTCGAAGTGAACCGCTCATCGCGATCACTAACGATGCTCTTCGGAATCCCGTGCAACCGCACTATGTTTCGAACATAAAGCTCCATGAGCTTCTCCACGCCATCGCCCGTCTGATTCGGAATGAAGTGAGCCACCTTGGTCAGGCGATCCACTATCACCCAAATCGCATCGTTACCCTGCTGCGATCGAGGCAAACCATGCACAAAATCCATAGGGATGTCATCGAATTTCCATTCGGGGATGGGAAGAGGCTTCAAGAACCCACCGGGCCTTTGGCACTCAGCCTTCACCAAGGCACATGTCTGACATCGGCTTACGTACTCAGCTACATCCCGCTTCTTCCCAGGCCACCAAAAAGATTTCTTCATATCCGCGTACATCTTTGAACTTCCTGGATGAACGGAGTACTTCGTAAAGTGAGCCTCAAACATCAACTCCTCGCAAAGCTTGCCAAAGCGCGGAACACAAACCCTTCCGTCTCTTTTCAAAATCCCCCCAACCATCTCCAAAGCAGTGCCTTCGCTTTGCTGAGCCTCTAACACCAACTGTTGGCACTCCTCGTCTGCACTGGTCGCCTCTCGGATTCGATCCGTTATATCACACTGCATTTCAATCCAGTTCAAATGAGCCACGCCAGACTCACCTCTAGCCACACAAGAAATGTCAAGAGACTCCAAGTCTCGAATCAAATGCTCATCATGCACCTCCATCCAATTACCTTGCCCGGAGTACTTCCTACTCAAGGCATCCGCCACCACGTTGGCTTTACCCAGCGTATACTGAATCTCCACGTCGTAGTCCCCAAGGAACTCGACCCACCTACGCTACCGCATATTCAGATCCTTTTGGTCTAGGACATACCTCAGGCTTTTGTGATCCGTGAAGATCTCCACCTTCGCACCATAAATGTAGTACCGCCACAATTTTAGCGCAAAGATTATCGCCGCCAACTCCAGATCATGGACGGGATAATTCCTCTCATAAGTCTTTAACTGCCTTGACCCATAAGCGATCACCTTGACGTGCTGCACCAGCACGCAATCCAACCCGCAACCTGACGCATCGCTGAAAATCTAAAATCCTTCTGTCCCAGTAGGAAGACTAAGGATTGGAGCAGACATCAACCTTTCCTTCAAATTCTCAAATGCACGGGCACACTCCGGTGTCCATACGAACCTTTGGTCCTTGCGAGTGAGAGTGGTGGGGGGCAACGCCATCCGCGAAAAGTTCTCCACGAACCTTCTGTAATAACCGACTAGTCCAAGGAAGCTCCGGACTTCCGCCACGGTTCTCAATACAGGCCAATCCCTAATGGCTTCAATCTTTGTTGGATCTACCGCCACCCCATCTCCACTGATCACGAGACCCAAGAATTCCACCTTCTCGATCCAAAACTCACACTTCGAGAACTTAGCATAAAGCTGATTCTCCCTTAGAGTCTGTAATACTTGTCTCAAGTGAGACTAATGTTCTGCCTCCGATTTGGAATACACCAAAATATCATCTATGAACACCACCACAAACGAATCTAAGAATGGGCAAAAAACCATGTTCATCAAATCCATGAACACAGATGGCACGTTCGTCAGTCCAAACGGCATCACCGAAAACTCGTAGTGGCCATACCGAGTCCCAAATGCTGTCTTGGCAACGTCCTCTTCTCGAATCTTCAACTGGTAGTACCCCGATTTCAAATCCAACTTGGAGTACACCACCGACCCCACTAACTGGTCGAACAAATCATCAATTCGGGGAATCGGATATTTATTCTTGACGGTCAACTTATTTAGCTCACGGTAGTCAATGCACAGCCGCATACTTCCATCCTTTTTCTTCACAAACAATACCGGCGCGCTCCACGGTGAAGAGTTGGGCCTAATGTACCCTTGCTCTAACAACTCTTGCAACTGAACCTTTAGCTCGGCCAGTTCCTTCAGTGACATCCTAAACGGAGGATGCGACACCGGCCTCGCACCCGGTACCAATTCGATCGAAAAATTGATCTCACGCTGAGGAGGTGCTCCCGGAAGCTTCTCTAGGAATACATCCTCAAATTCTTCCACCACCGGAACTTCTCCAATAGCCAACTTTGTGGAGTGAGTCTCCAACAAAGCTAAAAATGCCTCGCCTCCTAGGTTTACCGCACGCCTCATCTGCATAGCGGAAATCAGGGAGCAAGCCACTCCGCTTAGGCCTTCGAACTTGACCTCCGCTCTACCTTTTCCTCTCAGAGTTACCACCTTCAACTGGCAGTCGATACTAGCTCGCTGCGCTGCAAGCCAGTCCATCCCCAAGATAACGTCGAATTCGGCTAGTGGCAGAATCGCTGCTACCAACATGAAATCACAATTACCAATTTGCAACACAATGCGTCCTTTCCTCATGGTAGTCATGAAAGACCCATTCGGCATACGCACGCTCAGCTCCACCTCTGCCTCTACGGACTCAGCACCAATCTTCCGGATAAAACTTTCCACAAGAAAAGAGTGTGACGCTCCCGTGTCGAACAACACTCGAGAGGGGTAGCCCGAAACTAGCACGAAACCTAACCACGTGCAAAACAAACATGAAAGGGCGCAACCTACATTATAGTAACAAATGAAACCTTAAATTTTTCGTCCCTGTCACCACGTCGGGTTGACGTATTGCATCGTGTTGCCCAAGATTATATGCTCTAGGCTGCACTGGAGGGAACCGCGAAGCAATCGACTCCGCTGCTTTCCCCCTCTCTGCAACACTGGGACCGGAACGCACCGATTGTTCCTGCCTCGGCTCTGGCTCAACTCCGCCCTCGGTACAAAACCGACTTATGTGACCCACCTTGCCACACTTGTAACAAGTCAACGGACCTTTGGAGCGAAAATCTCCCGAAGGTGCGCCACTTCTCTCCCCAGGCCTACTAGGACGAGGCTTCTTCTTCCATCGGTTGCCCTCGGACTTCCACTGATACTGAGACTGAGAAGGCTTTCCTTCTCCCTGCTTTGCTGCAAAACCCTTTCGCCGTTGGGTTCGCTCCATGTCGCTCTCCAGTGTGCGAGCGGCTTCGACCAAATCATTAAATCCCGCATTCTTCAAGGCTATGAGTGGTTGCCTTAAATTTTCCCTCAACCCTTGATAGAAGAGATTATCCCTCTCTTCATCATTTGCCATAGTCGTCCCCGCATAACGACCCAACCGAGTGAACTCTTGCAGATATTCATCCACTGTCTTCTCACGCTGCACCAAATGCAAAAACTGTCGTTGTAGTGCTAACCTTGTCGAGGTCGGAATATAACGCTTGACGAAAGCGTTCCCGAACTCCTCCATGGACGGAACACGCCCAACAAAATGGCGACCGTTATAGTTCGCCCACCACAACATCGCATCGCCCTCTAACATGAAACTCGCATAGTGAGACTGCCTCTCCTCTGGGGTCTCAGTTGCCTTCAAGAGTTCCTGGATCCTCGAAAGCCAATCTTCGGCATCCGTGGGAGTGCCAACTCCCTTGAATGTCGGAGGGTGGAAACTCAAGAAGTACTTCATGAATCGATCACCCATCGGACTAGATCTCTCCGCTAAAGGCTCTGCTTGCCTCACTTCGATATCTGGTGTAGCCGGCGTAGCCGCCGGAGTAACAGGAGTCGCAACTTGCACCACCGGCGTAGGAACCCGTGGCATCGCTCCAGCTTGAGCCGCTACCATTGCTTCCGCTATCATGCGACAGAAATCAGCCGGGGGCATGCCCACATTCATGAGGCCCGGAGCAGTAGCACTGCTTCCCGAAGGCTCCTCTTGCCTCCTCGACGTCCCCGCATCGTCGCCAACATCCTAGCATAAGCAAGGAAAAAGACTCATCAAGCTATATTCGCAAGACTCAAACACATGGATACTCGTGATCCCGCACTATGCTCCTATGTGGACAATCTCTTACGCGATCCAAATACACTAGACCTCGAAAGAATACTCAAACCTCCCTCTGATACCAAATTGTAACACCTCCCCTGTAATGACCATATAATATGGGTCCGGCCGGGACCCCACAGCATATAACCGCCACAGCTTTAGTATTAAAAGATGATATTAACTACCCAATCTCAAAACTCAGATAACACAACGGAAACAAACTAAAACCACAGAGATTGTCCACAGTACATAGGAGTCCAACTGGCCTTAAGGCCTTAAGAAACCAAAGTCCAAAACACCCAACATTCAACACAAAGAGACATCCTAACAAAAGTGGGAAAAATAGTTTTCCCTAAACTACCTCGGCATTCAAGCAAGTTACAACAAAATAATAAAGTAGGAGTGCATGAAAACAAGGTAAACACTTCATGAGGCTTTATGCCTTTTTGGCCGGCGAGCTGGGTCCAGCCTGCGATCCTTGCCCTGCATCCAAATCACAAAGAGCGGTAAACGATGGTCAGCTATGGCTGACCACAAACGGTGTAACAGCATCCCTCCTCCCGGCCATCCTAGCAGACCCCGGGGAACTACTTCACCCTTCAAGTCAGCACTTCGTATGCAAATGTACATAAAGAAAAACAACATAAATACAGGCATGAGTGTCACAAACATCATCCACGTTTCTATGTTGAGCAGATAATAAAAGGGGCCTACCAATGGAAAATGAATGCAAACCCGGGTTTCACCCAAGGCACCCTAAGGCGTATGAATCTAACACATCATCATACATCATCATCACATCACAAACACAAGGGTACTCATCATTTCCCACGAGGGCATCGTAGCCCAAGGACAAGAGCTCTCGCTGAGACCTACCTCGCCTGGCTCACAATGCCATCAGGCTTGTCTAACAACTCACATGCTCAGGTGATGAGTCCTGATCATATACACTTTTATGGACTCATCTGGGCCGTTTATTTAGTCATTTCACCGCACTTTAGCCCTGTTATAGTTCATATTGATCATTCTATGCTAGGTGCACTTTTGGCCCATTTTGGTGTTATCTCTTGTTTACCTTCGTTACTAGTTTTCATGCTTTGTTAAGTGCCATCTTCAGTGGCTAGATTGGTGTTGTACGCTGGAACAGGAGTCGTGCAGGTGTTCCCGGTATAATTCTGCACAGGAACACTGCGCACGATTACTGGTTCAATTGCGCACGACCACTGGTCGTGCGCCGTTGATCGTGCGCACTTAACACCCCTTTTTATGAGTTCTGTCTGGCTTATCGCATGACCACTTATGATAGTGCGCACGACCATTGGTCGTGCGTCACTGATCGTGCGAACATTGTATTTTATAAATTTCTTCCCTTGCAGGCTCCGTCCAGTCAGGCGCACGATCACAGAATTCTAGTGCGCACGACCACTGGTCGTGCGCCAATGACCGTACGCACTGTTTAATTCAGCGCCTATATAATGCCCTGCTCGCGAATTAGGTCGGGATCACGCATTGGAACGCCGTGCAGTCCGCCGTTTTTCGCCCTTTTTATAGTTTTTCACCCCCTAGGCCTCCTCCATCATCCAAGGGCTTAAAGGAAAGGATTCTACACTTATTTTGATCGCCAAGGAAGAAGTTCTTCGCATCCGACGTGGCCGGATTGTAAATCGCTGGAGAATACGGGTCCATTGGGAGGTGTTACAGCCCTCCTCTACCCCGGACGGCAGTTGGGACCGAGTTAGGATGCAGATTGACAACCCGGTGCTTCCTACCGTGAATCTACAACAAGACTCCGGATTTGGTCGTATCTCTTGCCTTTTTCTTCTACTTGTGTGGTTATATTTGTTGTAATCTCTTTATTTAGATGATGAATGCTATGAACCATGTGTATTATTGTTTATTTCATGTTTATGGAATTATTTAGTTCATTTGTGTTATTGAGGTGCGCCCCCATCCATTTTCCACTCCTCCACCGTGCCCGGTGCCGCACTAGCAATTGCTAGTGGCGTGCTTGTCGAAGAGGTGCCGACGACCCTCATTCCGTGAGCCTACTCTTCCATCCGCCAAGCTAAGAGGTGCTAACGGCCCGTGTAATCCACCACGACTCCGCCGGTGCGAACCATTCCATCCGCTAGCCTACTCGTCCATCCGCCCTTTCAAAGTAGTGCGTTCAAGGCCTACGTAGTCTCCATCCCTCCTAGCGAAGCAGTGCGCTCAAGGCCTGCATAGGAGTAGTTTAATTTTGTTACTTTTATTTTCCATAACCCAAACAACCCCCCTTCGCGTTCCATCCGACTAAAGGACTTCAATCTCAAGTCCTGCCTCAATAGTAAACTCCACCTTACTGTGTTCCTTGATAGATTTGATACTTGGGGATTTACTTCCTCATATTATTACTTGACAGCGACCGGTTCACTGCCGTTTGGATCGCAGTCTCGCTACCGCCTATAGCGGTGTGCAGGATTTGCGCATCAAGTTTTTGGCGCCGTTGCCGGGGAATACAGTCGTGTGAGTCTTCTGGAGAGGGAGAATCTGAGAGAGAAGCCCTTCCATTTGTTTATCGCATCTTTTATTTTATTTCTGTTCTCTTTATTCCATTTTCTTGTTTTATAGTAGGTTGCTTTAGTAAATTTTTGTTAGGTGTAGTATTTCGCACAATAGTGTTCTTCTTTTTGAATCGTTTTATCTTCACACTATGTGGGCACATCTCAATTTCCATTGCCGTTGGTGTGGAGCTACCTCCCACTCTAGTGATGAATGCCCTGCGGAGAATAGTAGGCATAATTCTTATAGCCCAGCATATGGAGCACCGACTTCGTCTGGTACTCCATATGGTGCGCATAAGTCTTATGGCTACTCTGCTGAGCCTTTACCGTCGTACTTCTTTTCGGCTCCAGCTCCCGCTGTGCCAAAGAAGCCCGCAAGGCAGTGCCGGTTTTGTCAGAGCACTGATCATGTCCTGAAGGACTGTGCCGAGTATCTTCGCCAATTGGACGAAGACGACGAGCCGGATATCCGGATCGTCCCAACTCCTAACTCTGGCGGCACACCTTCAACATCCGGTTATGTGTCTTTGTCACCTTTGCATCTTGAAGGGTATGGCATGGACACGGTCACCGGATGTGCGGCTGATCTATGCACGGACATTGCTGAGCCTATTCACCATGTGCCTCCACCACTTCTTGTGGATTCGGTTCTTTCCCCTGTTGTGTGTGCTATACTCATCTCCGATGACATTGTTGATGATGTGTCGCAGGATGAGGTGGGTGATCTGAGTGTTGTGCCTATTCCTATGGAGGAGGACAACCTTCTAGGTGAAGAGGAGTTTTCCTCAGCACCGGTGGAGGAAGTCTAAATCCTAAGCCTGGCCACTGTTGATCCCGCTGAACCTTGTAGCATTGATGACAATGCAAACATTATTTTACTTACCCAACCTGATGGGAGTGAGACCGGGATCACTCCCCCAATTGATTTTTATTCATGTTCTTCTTCTTTTTTATTTCTTGATCCCCTTTCTCTATCTGAGCCTGTGCAGGTTGAGTCTTCACAGGTACCTCAGGAGGACTTGGCGCATGATGCTCAAGTCAATGATGAGAGCATCCTCTTATGTGAGGAGGTTGATTCCCCCTCCGTAGAGGAAGCTCCACTCATTTCCTTCTCCTCATGCTGCCTCCCTGGAGATGATACCTTGCTGGGCAAGGATAGTTTTGGTGAGTTGAGTGAGGATTCCTCCTCTTCTTATTTTTTATTCCCTCTACCTGTGACGAGCAGGTATTATTTATATTCGGGTAGAGGCGTGACTGTTCTGTTGCCGTATCGGTACCTGCTACCGACACGCATATTAGAACAGTTACCTATGCACTTCTCTTTTCATTGACCCATTAGCTAGAACTATTTTCAATTTGAATAAGTCGTGCTGGGAGGACAATAACCCCAGTAGTTATCTTATTTTTCCTGCATTTTTATTTCTTCTAATCATGTTTAGTTAGCTGTAGTTTATTTTAGTTTGTCTTTTTCTTTTGTTTTTGTGGAGCTCACCCCTGCAGGTACTCATTGCAAATTCTGAATGGCGGGTTTGCTTCAAATTTCCACGCACCTTCTGGTATGCTCACTTGCTGAGCATTGGGTAACTTCTTCCCTAGCTTTCGATTTTGATTTTCACTGTCATATCATTATGTTGTATTGTTTAGATTAAGTCTGGGAGAGAGCCGTTATATGTTACCCACTGCACGTGCACATCTCATTTGCATACTAGAAGTATTTTAATTTCAGTTATTTAGTATTGTTCATCTTCACTGTACACCACTGCACCCACTTTAGCGCGCACTCGCTTGTTTGTATGCTTTCGTATATTCAATTCTTGGATGTGATGTAGGAAGTGCTGTATTAGCCAAAATAATTGCAAGATGGAGTGGAATGTTGACTCTTGTAGTGCTCTAGTTGAATACTCGTGTTTGCATAGGGATTTGAGTAGAATTAGTTTTTGTTTATGCTTCTAATTTATAATTTGTAGATTTGCGTAGATTTTAATTTATTTTACTCAAAATGGTGAATGTGGTTGAATCTTGCGGTAGCGTGGTATTGTGTGTAGGCGAATGTGAGGTTCGTGTTGCTCGAGTCGGGAGGAAGGATTACCTTTCTCGGGGGTTAAGAACTTGCCCCAAGCGACTCTCGAAGCATGGGTGCGAATGACTTGCAAGTTGAGCGTGACATAGGCCATCTATTTGGCAAGCTTGAGCTTTGTTCTACCACTCCTATACACTAACCGTTGCTAGCCTATTTTGTGCCTACCCGATCTTTTGAATCAGCCCCACCATACTTCACCAAGGCCTAAAAGCTAATCCTATTATCGCAACCAAAAATTAAGCTAAGAGGATTTATGAATTGTAATTTTTCAATGCGGTGCGGTGATGCGTAACTTCAGTGTTGATGTGGAAGTTTTAAAAAAAAAATGTCTTCGTGCTGAGAATTGTGCTAATTAATTTGGGGATAAAAAGAAAAGAAAAAGAAAAAGAAAAAAATATATATATATTTATCCCTAGCGCTTTAATTGAAGCATATTTTGGTATTGATTGTTGTAGGCCGTGTGCACACCCGGTTTCAAAGTCATGTCTGGGGGTGTGTTACACGTGTATTATTGGGGCTGCTATGATTTAGCACTTTTGTGTGCTCATTTGGGTTGCGATTAGCCTTCACGTTTATCTTTGCATTCCAAACCGTAACCCAGGCCTCATGTATACCTAAAGTCCTATCGATTCGTCTTGTGAGTTCACTAGCGCCGTGGAGAGAGTGTGACCGGGCGAGCATATGGTTCTCGACGTTGATGGATTTCAACGGAGATAATTCCGAGTTCCGGTCTTGGGTAACATTCACCTGCGCGTCTAGCTTACTTTCGTACTACGCGAGACCACGAGATTCACCAACATTCCATTTTTGAGTAAAAATAAATTCCTTTTTACGCATTTACACTTTTATAAAGTAGCTAGCATATGTAAAAACTTCTTCTAATGAACTTCTATGCACACTAGTAGGAAACTTCGCATTCTATTCCACGTTTGCAATTTTTTTGGTTAGCTATGCTTTTCCTACTCCGCCGGATATGTTTGCTCGGGATGCGCAAACAGGTAAGTCTGGGGGTGTGATGAGTCCTGATCATATACACTTTTATGGACTCATCTGGGCCGTTTATTTAGTCATTTCACCGCACTTTAGCCCTGTTATAGTTCATATTGATCATTCTATGCTAGGTGCACTTTTGGCCCGTTTTGGTGTTATCTCTTGTTTACCTTCGTTACTAGTTTTCATGCTTTGTTAAGTGTCATCTTCAGTGGCTAGATTGGTGTTGTACGCTGGAACAGGAGTCGTGCAGGTGTTCCCGGTACAATTCTGCACAGGAACACTGCGCACGATCACTGGTTCTATTGCGCACGACCACTGGTCGTGCGCCATTGCTCGTGCGCACTTAACACCCCTTTTTATGAGTTCTGTCTGGCTTATCGCACGACCACTTACGATAGTGCGCACGGCCATTGGTCGTACGTCACTGATCGTGCGAACATTGTATTTTATAAATTTCTTCCCTTGCAGGCTCCGTCCAGTCAGGCGCACGATCACAGAATTCTAGTGCGCACGACCACTGGTCGTGCGCCAATGACCATGCGCACTGTTTAATTCAGCGCCTATATAATGCCCTGCTCGCGAATTAGGTCGGGATCACGCATTGGAACGTCGTGCAGTCCGCCGTTTTTCGCCCTTTTCACAGTTTTTCACCCCCTAGGCCTCCTCCATCATCCAAGGGCTTAAAGGAAAGGATTCTACACTTATTTTGATTGCCAAGGAAGAAGTTCTTCGCATCCGACGTGGCCGGATTGTAAATCGCTGGAGAAGACGGGTCCATTGGGAGGTGTTACAACCCTCCTCTACCCCGGACGACAGTTGGGACCGAGTTAGGACGCGGATTGACAACCCGGTGCTTCCTACCGTGAATCTACAACAAGACTCCGGATTCGGTCGTATCTCTTGCCTTTTTCTTCTACTTGTGTGGTTATATTTGTTGTAATCTCTTTATTTAGATGATGAATGCTATGAACCATGTGTATTATTGTTTATTTCATGTTTATGGAATTATTTAGTTCATTTGTGTTATTGAGGTGCGCCCCCATCCATTTTCCACTCCTCCACCGTGCCCGGTGCCGCACTAGCAATTGCTAGTGGCGTGCTTGTCGAAGAGGTGCCGATGACCCTCATTCCGTGAGCCTACTCTTCCATCCGCTAAGCTAAGCGGTGCTAACGGCCCGTGTAATCCACCACGACTCCCCCGGTGCGAACCATTCCATCCGCTAGCCTACTCGTCCATCCGCCCTTTCGAAGGAGTGCGTTCAAGGCCTACGTAGTCTCCATCCCGCCTAGCGAAGCAGTGCGCTCAAGGCCTGCATAGGAGTAGTTTAATTTTGTTACTTTTATTTTCCATAACCCAAATAACCCCCCTTCGCGTTCCATCCGACTAAAGGACTTCAATCTCAAGTCCTGCCTCAATAGTAAACTCCACCTTACTGTGTTCCTTGAGAGATTCGATACTTGGGGATTTACTTCCTCATATTATTACTTGACAGTGACCGGTTCACTGCCGTTCGGATCGCAGTCTCGCTACCGCCTATAGCGGTGTGCAGGATTTGCGCATCATCAGGCCGCTATAAACACACAAAACCGATGCTAAGAATTCTGGCTTAAGCAAAACGTCCCAAGGCCCTGGACTTACCATCGGGACAACGTCCACCGACTGCCTCGCCTGGCGACCGTTACCGGACTCATCCGAAGCACAGACATTCTCGTCAATCAACACCGAAGGGACTAATCTTGCCGGGACACTCTCCACACGTGAATCTCAGTCTTCACGGGATAGCCAGCCGACCACAAAGACCAATCGCGCCTTCGCACAACCCTAGGCATCACAAGCCCCATATTCCGCACATCATTTCCCCGCCCAAAACCCGACATTCGTTACCACACGAAGCTACAAGAGCATCACAACGACGAGTTCGCCGCAATCGGATTTCTAACAAAACCCCTAAAACGCGCGTCAATCAACATCACCGAATCGGACCAACGGTCGCAAATCCGGCTTCACCCACAATGCCTAATCCGCTAATGGAGCGGATCTCTAGTGAAAACATGTCGGGGACGGACTTAATCAACCCGATGGTTCCTTTTGAACCAAGGCGACCCGGATCCCTCTCACTCGACGGATCTGGTGCCAAAAAATGCAGAAAATCAAGGGATGCCATGCACGCATCCTAAAGATCGGGAGGAGAAATGTCGTTACCTTTTGAGATCTCCTCCTAGCCATGAGAAACTTGCAAATAAATGGAGGAGAAGAAGCGCCTCGACGCCCCCTATGCGTTGCCGGTCTCGGATCGGTTAACGGTGCTCCGAAGCTCCAACAATGGCGGAATCTCCTTCTTCTTCCTCCTAGCCCCCTTCTACTTTCTCCAACCTAAGAGAGAGAAAACCCTTGAAAATATGAGGGATTATCCCCTCTCCAAATCCCTAAATCCCCCCAGCGAACCATCACAGCTGTTGGATCAAATCCCAAAGTTTTTTAATGGTCGGATCATCTTCTCCGCACGTTTTCGCGGAGCAGAATAAACAGGGCGCACGAGCAGCGGCACACGGTCAGTGGTCATGTGCGAAGAACTTCCCCTGATCGTGCACACTGCCCGAGACAGAACTCCAATTTTCTTGCGAATTAACGCACGATCATTGGCGCACGACCACTGGTCGTGCGCGAAGAGGCCTATGAACGTGCGCGAAGAACTGCTATGGAATTTTTAGCCTATCCCGAGCGCAGCACCACCACTCCGCCTACCTCGCTGACCTACAATTTTTGGGGTGTTATAACAGCCATGTCTTAAGGCAGATTTGTGGATCTGTCCTTTTCAGTATTTGCTGCTTCAATCTCAGCTATCTTCCTCTTGTTCTCTTGCCTTTTAAAATACATGAATGCTTTGGGATGTATTTAGATGGCATCCTTCTTGGGTTATCTTTTCTTACAAGGTTTGCTTTGAATACTTTATCTCTTTTTGTGTTCCTCTCTAAATTCTTTATCCATTCCTCAGATGGATATAGCTTATCAATGTCTTTGCTTATTTGGCCATGGCTTAGCCAGGCATTTAGGATTATCTCTTTGGAGTCATCACTCCAATATTCAAAATTAGGGTCTCTACTGCTTTCATCCCTTTGTTTGGCCATGAATTCCTCAGTGAGCAACACATGCTCTCTTTCTCTTTTCTTTTTCAATCTCTCATTTTGTGATATTGCCTCTTGATGAGGGAAATCCCAGTCTTCTGCCCTATTAACATCTAATAGAGGAAGATTCAGAGCTATCCTTGTACCTTGTAGGACTTTTAGTGTGAGGTCAGAATTGATGATTGCATTTGTATCATCCCCCTTTCTGGCTTCTTCATAGATCTGTTGATAGAGGTCTTGCTTAGCTGTTGTTATTGTGCCAGAGAGAGTTTGGAATACATTCTCAAGGTCAGCTTGAAGTACATCTTTTAACTCGCCAACTTCTTCATTCAGATGGGAAGAGGTGGCTCTTGCAGCAATGGATTGAGAGACAGTTGCAATTTCTGCTCTCAGCTCTTCCTTGTACCCGTCAGCTTCTTCATTTAACTGCATAGCAGTTGAATAGACATACTCTTGAAGATGATTAGTTGACTTCTCTATCACCTCATCTGCCTTACTTACATAATTCTTGACACATCCCATGTCCTGTTCAGACAGCTGGAGATGTTTGTTCATGGATCTTAGAATGGTATTCTGAGAAATTACTGATTTTTCAGCAAGTTCAAACCACCTGGTCATCTGTTTGGTGAGCATGTCAGTGTTTTCCTTTATTTCTTTGACCTCAGTCATGATCTCAGCTTTCACATTCAAGATGGACTGATCAATGTATCCCCTAACAGATGTAATTGATTGATCTACATGTGACTACATGGTGATGAGATGGGAATGTAGTAGCAGGTTTATGGCACTGAGAAGAGCCTCATTGGGTGAGGTGGAGGAAGAGGTTTGCTGAATGTTGATAACAGTAGATGTGGCATCATCCTGCTCATCTTCAGTGTCAGCATCTTGATTATCACTCAGATTGGCATCACCAGCATTATCATCCTCCTCCCCCTCAGAGAGAGCATACTTTTCTGTTGAGCCCAGGAATGCCGGGACAATGAGGTGGGGTTAGATTGAACTACTTAGAGGTTCTAAGGATAATAATGTAAGATTTACCTAGAACTTCATCTTTCTCTGCAGGAGGAGCATTTTTCACCTCCTCCTCAGATAAATCTGTTGGAGTTACCATTGTGATCTAGAAGTGGTCAAACATGTAATGTCACTGCCAACGCGATATGAGCCTGCAGGGTCGCACATAAGAGCATGTGGAGAAGTTGGAAGATTGACTATGTTGGTAAAGGTTACCAATCACCATATAGAATGGGGGAAGTCCAGCAAATGTTGCTGTCTGAATTCGTCGGGTTTACACGGATAGAATTCGTCGGATTCGTCGGGATTCGTCGGATTGTTCCGTGGAAACTCGACGAATTATTACAGAGTCCCTTAACTTGGCAAGTGTTGCCGTCTGATCGGATTCGTCGGAATTCATCGGGTCATTCCGTGGAAACTCGACGAACTGTTACAGAGATCATTAACTCGGCAAATGTTGTCGTCTGACATGATTCGTCGGATTCGTCGGGATTCGTCGGATTGTTCCGTGGAATCTCGACGAATTATCACAGAGAGCATTAACTCGGAAAATGTTGCCGTCTGATGTGATTCGTCGGAATTCGTCGGATTGTCCCGTGAAAACTCGACGAATGCTGTTCCGTGGAATCCCGACGAATTGTAACAGAAGCCCCTATTCTGCTGTGTGGTCTGCGGATAGCGATTCTTCTAGAAGCTGTTTATCCTTTGAGTATAAATAGGACTTCTTTTAGGGTTCTCATAACTAACGAAATAGAAGCCGACGGAAGGAGTTCCGCTCGAACCCTAGACGGAAGGTGTTCCGTCTGAATCGCCTCCGCCGACTTCCTCTCCGACGATTGTCGCCGGTGTTGTTCTTCCTGAAGCGGATCTAGCAATCCGTGGAAGCGCAATGTGTAGTCTTCTTCGCCCGGCTCGTGTGGACTGCTGTAGAGACGTAGACATTATTCGACGTGAGAACTCTTGCATAGCCGACGAAGGCAATCTTCTTCTTGGAGCATCTAGGTTGGATTTGATCCAATCCCGCAAAGGTAATTTCATACCTAGCATTTTGATTTACTTCTTGATTCAATGTTCATGGCCCGATCCGAATCTTTTGGGTTGTTTCTCTTCATTTCCGATGCGCCTACATTTGATGCATGGTTCTAGAAAAACCCAACAGTGGTATCAGAGGGAGGTTCTGGTCATGAATGTTGTTTCAGAAGTTTGGTTATTCCAGTACGTGCAAATCTAGGTATTTAGAAGCGTTCTAAATGTCAAGATTTCTTCTTGGAATATCACATTTGATGTGATTTTGTGTGGTTTCTGGGGATAGCGAGACCACCGCCAGGGGCGCTGCCCCTTGGACCCCGTTAGGGGCTCTGCCCCTAAGACCCCGCCAGGGGCGCGGCCCCTTAGAACCCCGCCAGGAACGTCTGGGATTTCGTGGTTATTTCTAATTGTGAGAAATTGTTGTCTCCTTAGCAGTAACCGTCCCTCAAGTGGTTAATGAACCCTTGTATTGTTTTGGATTTTGAATCCAACAATGAGAGACGAGCTTGTCTACTGCTTTAAGTCGAGTTGTCTTTGCCTTTGTCCAATGCATGTAAATCTGAAGATTTGGAAGAGTTCTAAATGTCCAGATTTAGCCCTTTCGTCTATCAAAGGTTGATAGTCTTATGTTGTGCACATAAGGGATGCATGTGGATTTTAGAAAATTGTTTTTCTGTTGATGTGCACATTGATCAAATGTTTATCATGGTTAAGTGTTAACTTGCTATTAAAATCCCTTCATCAAATATTAAGTGTTCGGATGCCTTCCGATGGATGACACTCGTCCTACCTCGATCGATGAAGTGTGGGCTTGCCAAAGCAAGGTGCATTAATCTATCTTGGTAAGGGTGCGAGCGGATAATTGTGATATCCCACTATCGACATCGGGCCTAACTTAACTAGGTGACCTCAAAGGTTGAGTGCCTAGAGGCATAGGGTTGGCATGCACCATATGATGGATGCGAATAAGGAGTTATTCACCAGCCATACAAGAGTTGCATGAGGATGCAATTGGCAAGCGTTGCCTACCTAAATAACCGCATTATGAGAGTAACGCCAAAGCGGACTCATGGTGTTGGTGAAATACGGATCTTGTCCACTAAGAGAGTAGCTCGCATGGACTCTCCAAATTGATAGTGAGGGCTATCAATTTGAATAAAATAGTGGGAGTATTTAATTGAAGTCCAAATTAAAATAAATTGTATTTTGAAATTAAGGTGCTGATTAAATTCTGCATGAATTCTTGTAGAATTTCATGGCAAGTGGTTCACATTCCACCTTGTCCCTGAGAGCTATCCTTGAGAAGGACAAACTTAGTGGGACGAACTATATGGACTGGTATAGGAACCTGAGAATTGTTCTCAGGTAAGAGCGAAAGCTCTACGTCTTAGAAGATGAAGCCCCCGAGGTGCCGATCGGGAACTCGTCCCGTGTTGATAAGGATGCTTATAAGAAGTATACCGATGAAGCCTTAGACGTCGAGTGCCTTATGCTTGCCACCATGAACTCTGAGCTTCAGAAGCAACACGAGAACATGGGGTGCAAGGAGATTGACGAGCACCTAAAGAAAATGTTTCAAGGGCAAGCTCGTCAAGAGAGGTTCGATGTCACGAAGGCATTATTTCAGTGCAAAATGGGAGCTCGAGACTCGGTTGGTACTCACGTACTCAAGATGATTGGGTATATAGAGAACCTGGAGAGACTGGGTTTTCCTCTGGGTCAAGAGTTGGCCACAGATCTTATCCTGCAATCGTTGCCGAATAGTTATGAGCAGTTTGTCTTGAACTACAACATGAATGAAATAGACAAGACACTGCCCGAGCTCCTAGGCATGTTGCGAACTGCCGAGATAAACATGAAGAAGGCCAAGCCTGCTAGTCCCATATTGATGGTACATAAAGGCAAGGGTAAGGCCAAGGGCTTCAAGAAGACGAAGGTGGGACCTAAGTCACATCTTGAGCCCAAATCTTCTGCGCTGAAAAAGAAGAGCACCGTGAAGGAAGGGAAATGCCACCACTGTGGCAAGGCTGGTCATTGGAGGAGGAATTGTCCTTCGTACATTGACGGTCTGCGGAAAATGAAGGGAGGTATGACTTCCGCTTCGAATATTTACGTTATAGAGATAAACCTTTCTGCTCCTTCATCTTGGGTATTGGATACCGGATGTGGTTCTCACATTTGTACAAATGTGCAGAAACTGGGAAGGAGGAGATTGCTGAGTAAAGGAGAGGTGGACCTGCGCGTCGGCAATGGAGCAAGAGTTGCTGCTGTAGCCGTAGGGGTTTACCGTCTTTCTTTGCCCAGTGGGCTTGTAATAGAACTTGATAATTGTTATTATGTTCCGGCCATAACTAGAAACATTATATCCATTTCATGCTTAGACATGATTGGATTTTCTTTTATAATTAAGAACAATTGTTGTTCTATATTTAAGAATGATGTTTGTTATGCTGTAGCTCAATTGTTTAATGGTCTTTACGTTTTGAACCTAGACCATCCGATCTATAATGTAGATAATAATAAAAGACTAAGAACAAATGACTCAAATCCTACATATCTCTGGCATTGTCGTTTGGGCCATATAAACGAGAAGCGCATATCCAAGCTCCATAAAGATGGACTATTGGACTCATTTGATTATGAATCATTTGAGCGATGCGAGTATTGTTTGTTAGGCAAGATGACTAAAGCCCCTTTCACTGGTTATACTGAGAGGGCTGAGGATCTCTTGGGTGTTGTACATAGTGATGTATGCTGACCCATGAGTTCTATGGCTAGAGGTGGGTATTTCTACTTCGTTACATTTACTGATGATTTCAGTAGATACGGATACGTGTATCTTATGAAGTGCAAATCCGAAACTTTTGAAAAGTTCAAAGAGTTTAAGAATGAAGTGGAAAACCAACTGGGTAAAAAGGTTACAGCACTCCGATCTGATCGAGGTGGCGAATACCTGAGTCATGAGTTCCGTGATCATCTGAAAGAGTGTGGTATTGTATCACAGCTCACTCCACCTAGGACACCACAGCATAATGGTGTGTCTGAGAGGAGAAATCATACTTTGTTAGACATGGTACGGTCGATGATGAGTCATGCAGACTTGCCTGTTTCCTTTTGGGGTTTTGCTTTAGAGACTGCGGCAAGGACACGAAATCGCGCTCCGACAAAAACGGTTCTAAAGACACCATATGAGATATGGACTGGGAAGCGTCCTAGTATGTCATTCATTAAAATTTGGGGCTGTGAGGCATACGTACGACGTCAAATGCCTGACAAGCTGGAACCCAAATCAGATAAGTGTTATCTGGTGGGATATCCTAAGGAAACGAAAGGATATTACTTTTACCTACCGTCTGAGGGCAAAGTGTTTGTCGCAAGGACGGGTGTCTTCTTGGAGAAAGAGTTCTTGTCAAGAAAGACGCAAAAGGTAGAACTTGAAGAAGTTCAAGAACCACAAGTAGTGAATGAACCAGAATTGGAATCTGAGCCAGGACTACAAGATGTTGTAGCTAGAGAACCTGCTCAAGAGACACAAGTCCTACGTAGATCTGGTAGACCAAGATTTGAGCCTGAGAGATATGGATTTCTCGTGTCTCAAATAGGTATTGTGTTGCTTATGGATCATGATGATGAACCAGCGACCTACCAAGAGGCTATGAATGGACCGGACTCCGACAAATGGCTTGAGGCTATGAAATCCGAAATGGACTCCATGTATACAAACCAAGTTTGGAACTTGGTGGAACCACCTGAAGGGGTACGACCCATAGGGTGCAAGTGGGTCTTCAAGAAGAAGACCGACATGGATGGGAATGTACAGACATTCAAAGGGCGACTGGTGGCTAAGGGTTTCAAGCAAATTCATGGTGTTGACTATGATGAGACCTTTTCCCCTGTTGCCATGGTAAAGTCCATTAGGATATTGCTTGCTATTGCTGCGTATTATGACTACGAGATCTGGCAGATGGATGTCAAAACGGCTTTCCTAAATTGAAACCTCCTTGAGGAAGTGTACATGACACAACCCAAGGGTTTTGTATCCTCAAATGAAGCCACTAAAATATGCAAGCTGAACAGGTCCATCTATGGATTGAAACAGGCCTCTAGAAGTTGGAATCTTCGTTTTGATGAGAAGATCAAAGAGTTTGGTTTTGTCAAGAATGAAGATGAACCGTGTGTTTACAAGCGAATCAGTGGGAGCATTGTTGTCTTCCTGATATTGTATGTAGATGACATACTGTTGATCGGGAATGACATACCTACCCTGAAAGTTGTTAAGAACAACCTAGGGAACTGCTTTTCTATGAAGGAATTGGGTGAAGCGACTTACATACTTGGTATTAAGATCTATAGAGATAGATCGAAGAAGTTGCTGGGTTTGACCCAGAGTACGTACATTGAGAAGGTGTTGAAGCGGTTCAACATGCTTGAGTCCAAGAAAAGATTTTTGCCCATGTCTCATGGTGTGAATCTCTCTAAGGACCAGTGTCCAAAATCTTGTGAAGATAAGGACCGCATGAAGTTGATTTCATATGCTTCGACAATTGGGTCAATCATGTATGCAATGTTATGTCCTCGACCCGATGTCTCTTTTGCTTTGAGCATGACTAGCAGGTATCAGTCTGATCCTGGTGAATGTCACTGGATAGCCGTGAAGAATATCCTGAAGTACTTAAGAAGGACTAAGGATGTATTCTTGGTGTATGGTGGAGAGGAAGAGCTCGTTGTAAGTGGTTACACGGATGCCAGCTTCCAAACTGATAGAGATGATTCGAAGTCTCAGTCAGGGTTTGTGTTTTGCCTGAATGGAGGAGCTGTGAGCTGGAAGAGTTCCAAGCAAGAGACAGTTGCTGATTCTACAACTGAGGCCGAGTATATCGTTGCGGCAAACACAGCGAAGGAGGCTGTATGGATTAGGAAATTCATCGGCGAGCTAGATGTAGTTCCTAGCATTGTTGGTCCCGTACTTCTCTACTGTGATAACAATGGTGCAATTGCACAATCTAAGGAACCAAGATCCCATCAGCGCTCCAAGCACATACTTCAGTGGTTCCATCTTATTCGTGAGATTGTCGAATGAGGAGATGTGAACATTTGCAGAGTGCCGACTGAGGAGAATATTGCAGATCCACTGACAAAGCCTCTCGCGCAGAGAAAGCATGATGGTCATACTAGATCAATGGGTATACGATACCTGAGTGATCATCTCTAGTGGGAGTCTTGTGGGTTGCATGTAAAATATATATATTCTGTTGGCTGTTTATTATTCATATGATGAATAGTGTACCATTTATTTTCTTTTACAATTAATGGCAAGTTCTTTTATTACGATATACTGTTTCTATATGATAGAATAAAATTCGTGATAAATACCCTTAGAATGTTCGCTTCCATAGGACATCAAGTACGTGACTTGAATGTGAGAGCCTATGATTTCGAAGCTTCATTCTTAAAAGGTCCCTGGTAGAGGTATCATCGTAGAAGATAAGGGTGATGATGATACATTAAGACTAGCATGTGTGTTGACTGATGACCGGTTCTCACAGGTCATGATATTGTGATATCAAGTAATCACGTGGGTACTTGTTAGTGAACAAGTTGTACTGGACAGACCCAACCTGAGACTACTTTGTGGATTATTACTTAAAAGTGTCACAAGTAGGTCTCATTTGACAATGGTGTTGTGGTCCTTTGACCTGAAGTCACAGCATTCATCGAGTGAGGAAGAGCGTGCTTTGATGTCATCTAAAGTCTTCCTTGAAGAAGGTTGATGATAAGGGTGGTCGTTGGGTACGTTACGAATCATTTGGGTGTTTGGGTGTGAGCAGATATGGGATTTGTCCTCCTATATAACAGGAGTTGCATCCATGGGCCCCTTGATGGAATTGGACTGAGAAATGCATGGCCATGCTTGGTAGAGTCAATATGTGATATTGAGCTCACCATTCTCTGGAAGTCCGTTCTAGATCAAGAAACTTGGATTGAGCTAATATGAGGGTGACACGGTCCATGCCTCTAGTTCTTTCCGGATGTAAGGGACAAAGGGACAAAGACAACGCTGGAATATTGGTCATAAAGGCTTATGAGTTATGAACTCTTATTGCTTGGGGAGCAATGATGCATTGCTAGATGCCGCTCATTGTTTGTGAAGTTTTTGTTTGATACTTTCAAGATCAAGTGGGAGACTGTTGGAGTTACCATTGTGATCTAAAAGTGGTCAAACATGTAATGTCACTGCCAACGCGATATGAGCCTGCAGGGTCGCACATAAGAGCATGTGGAGAAGTTGGAAGATTGACTATGTTGGTAAAGGTTACCAATCACCATATAGAATGGGGGAAGTCCAGCAAATGTTGTTGTCTGAATTCGTCGGGTTTACACGGATAGAATTCGTCGGATTCGTCGGGATTCGTCGGATTGTTCCGTGGAAACTCGACGAATTATTACAGAGTCCCTTAACTCGGCAAGTGTTGCCGTCTGATCGGATTCGTCGGAATTCATCGGGTCGTTCCGTGGAAACTCGACGAACTGTTACAGAGATCATTAACTCGGCAAATGTTGCCGTCTGACTTGATTCGTCGGATTCGTCGGGATTCGTCGGATTGTTCCGTGGAATCTCGACGAATTATCACAGAGAGCATTAACTCGGAAAATGTTGCCGTCTGATGTGATTCGTCGGAATTCGTCGGATTGTCCCGTGAAAACTCGACGAATGCTGTTCCGTGGAATCCCGACGAATTGTAACAGAAGCCCCTATTCTGCTGTGTGGTCTGCGGATAGCGATTCTTCTAGAAGCTGTTTATCCTTTGGGTATAAATAGGACTTCTTTTAGGGTTCTCATAACTAACGAAATAGAAGCCGATGGAAGGAGTTCCGCTCGAACCCTAGACGGAAGGTGTTCCGTCTGAATCGCCTCCGCCGACTTCCTCTCCGACGATTGTCGCCGGTGTTGTTCTTCCTGAAGCGGATCTAGCAATCCGTGGAAGCGCAAGGTGTAGTCTTCTTCTCCCGGCTCGTGTGGACTGCTGTAGAGACGTAGACATTATTCTACGTGAGAACTCTTGCAAAGCCGACGAAGGCAATCTTCTTCTTGGAGCATCTAGGTTGGATTTGATCCAATCCCGCAAAGGTTATTTCATACCTAGCATTTTGATTTACTTCTTGATTCAATGTTCATGGCCCGATCCGAATCTTTTGGGTTGTTTCTCTTCATTTCTGCTGCGCCTACATTTGATGTATGGTTCTAGAAAAACCCAACAAAATCAACTTGAATGGATGAACCTAGGAATTCTAGAACAAGAATTGTAATGTTAGATTTTATGATTCTGAATGTTTAGGTTGGGTTAATAGGGCTTACATATAGCCTGATCTTTATCAGTTGATGGCTCTTGTGGCTGATCCCCCTCGGATGGGGCATAAGATGAACCTTGTGAAGGTAATGACCACAGGGCTGGTGCATTTTCAGGAATGTTTCTTATTCTTTCTTCAAGACTGAGGATAATTGTGTCAATATGACCTTGTACATTTGGAGGTGATGGTCTTGTGTTCACATTATCATCATTTTTTTTTGTAATATCAATGGGTTATGGTTCTTATTGATACTCCCCCTCAGATGAAGCACACATCAGTGCTTGAGGATCTGGGTTCCACATTAATTAAATGTCAGATTTGACTTACTATTGTTATTAGCTATGATTAATGAGTTAGGAGGAGATGAATTAGTTACCAGAAGTTATGACTTTGTCCAGCTGTAGTGGATGGATAGGTTCAATTGGCAGGTCATTTCGTGTAGCCTCTTTGGCAAGAATGCTGTGTGACCCAATGTCAGCACCAGCATCTTCATCTTTGTCTGAATGATCAGACTCAGAACTAGACATGATCATCCTTATTTTCTTAGAAGATGAGGGGGTTGTCTTCTCTTTTCCTTTAGTTTCAGAGGGCTGACTCATATGCAATACCCTGGTGAATCTTTCTAATGTTTTGATGTTCATTCTCTTGAGATAGTCAAGATTTGCTCCTTTGGATGTGTTGAACTTGTCAGGGTAGGTTTGCAGGAGGTATAAGGAGAGAATTCTTCCCATATTTGGTGCCTGAAGGCATTCCTTTATTCTTTGAAAGATGACCTCTCCCCAAGAGGTTTTCTTTTTCAGAATTATTCTTGTCATAAGGTCAAACATGTACTGTGAGATTGTATCATGGGACCCTGGTTTGCAAAGAATGACTTTTCCCACAATATTTGATAAAAGTTTTCCCTTTTGGTTGAAAATTTTCCTCTTCAATGATCCAATTTTGGCATCATTGTACTCTATCCATTTTAGAGCCTTTTTCTTGTCTTTTTCAGAGATGTCATCCTCCTCACTTGGACTGCAGGATGGAACATGTAATGCTTTTTGTAGTTTTGTTGGGGTTATCTTGATTCTATCTTCTCTAATCTTTGACTTGAGGGAGTCTTTGGAGGTGGACAACTTGATATTACCAAACCATTCCAGAACTTCAGTTCTGAGAATGACACAGGGTTCAGATAGTAGAAATTCCAGGCCTTGGTCTTCTAGGAGTTGAATCACTCCCTTAATTTCTTCTGGAGCATGGGCAAACCCATGCCTTACTATCTTATATCCTTCAAGAAGATCTTTAGAGCTTTTGGGAGCCATTGCAGTGGTGGAGGAATGCGCTGGGACGGAAGAGTAGGTGTTTCGTCTCGGCAGCTGGAATAGAAGGGTCGTGTGCTTTTCACTAATCAGATTGGCTATTTATATGGCTTTAGACTTAGGTCAAATTAAACCTAGTAATTCGATTTGATTGCTCTTATAATTGTAAGTGTAAATGAAGCTACATCATAAAGCTGAGTTCGTCGAACACAAACTGAGTTCGTCAAACACAAAGCTGAGTTCGTCGAACTCAAACTAGAGTTCGTCGAACACAAAGCTGAGTGCATCTCAACCTACATCATAAAGTTGAGTTCGTCGAACACAAACTGAGTTCGTCGAACAAAATGCTGAGTTCGTCGAACTCAAACTGGAGTTCGTCGAACACAAAGCTGAGTGCATCTGAACCTACATCATAAAGCTATGTTCGTCTGAAACTTCATCATAAAGCTGAGTTCGTCGAACACAAGGCTGAGTTCGTCGAACTTAAACTGGAGTTCGTCGAACTGAAGACAAAATCAGCTGAACTAGCTGGACGACTGAATTCGTTGAGCTGAGGAGCAATTTCGTCGAACTAAAATACGACGTTCGTCGAACCCAAGAAAGAGTTCGTCGAACTGAGACTTTTCCCAGATGACTAAGTGCAACCTAAAGCTCAGCTGAAATGGATTGTTCTTGTTAATCTGATCATACTACTTTAAGATCATTATAGATAGGATTGCTTGAATGCCTAATCATGTCTCTCATAGGGTTGATGTGTCAATATTTTAAGTTATATCAAATCAAGATAGGAAGAATGAAGTGTTTTACACTATTCTATATTTAACATTCCTAGTTCAATCTTGAAGGCATTAAACTTGGCCTCATCCAATGGCTTAGTGAAGATATCAGCCGCTTGATTATCAGTGGGGAGAAATACAAGGCAGATATCTTGAGATTCTCTTATTTCAATATGCTTAGTCCTGCTGTGAGAGACAGGATTTTTAGCAATAGAGATAGCACTGGATGAGTCACAATAAAGAGGAGAGTTACTTACCTTGAGGTTGTAGTCCTCTAGCTGGTGTTGAATCCACAATAGCTGTGCACAACAACTCCCTTCTTCCTAGGAATTGACAAGTGCCACTTATGCTTTTCCTGTCTTCTTTGCAGCCTGCTAAATCTCTTCCTTCAAGTCACCATTGAGGACGGATGATTTGACATCCATTTGATACACTTTGAACCCTTTGTGGGCAGCATAGGCAAGGAATATCCTAATTGCTTCCAACCTTGCAACAGGGGCAAAAGTTTGATCAAAGTCTATCACTTCTTCCTGTCATGTGCCTTGAGCACCCACTGTCCAAGTACCAAATTTGGTTGAGGCTGGTACTTGATCTATCCTGCAAGGAGTTTAGTTATCCTTAGGAGCCCAAATAGCTTTGGGTCCTAGGTACTTGTTAGCATGATGAAATGACCTTACACTAGCTGCACCCTTTGCAGGAAGGCTCATCTTTGCACATGGCACATTAGGATTGTGTCAACAGTCAATGGCAAAGTGTCCATCTTTACCACAGCACCAACATTCATGAATGTTGTATCTCCTCTTCTGAACATTTCTTGAGGGGTGTTCAGCACAATCCACATGTTCAGGAGGAGATACAGTAGCTTTTCTCTTGTTTCTTTTAACAAGGATTTGGCTGAAAGTCAATCTGTGGACAGTCTTAGAGGTCTTTGTATTAATGGCATCAGCTTGCTTTGGCTTTTGGGCAATGCAAGTTTTGATGGCATTAGACACTGAGCAATTAGACATGTCCACTGCTTTGACAGCAGTCATGTTCTTGGCGGAATCAACCTTAGAAGGGCTTGCTTTCTTATTCTTGAATGAAGGGGCTGAAGTACCAAATACAAATGGTCCAGGTTGGGCCATTTGAATATCCTCAAGGGGAGCCTTCATAGTACTCAATCCCATTCCCTTTCTTCCACTCTGGGAAGGAGTATTTTCCTTCTTATAGGTACTTCCATTCTTCCAGTGACCATACATGCTTTCATGGTCATACATGTTGGAAGGAAGTAATACCTTTTGAAAGGTGGTTTGAGGCTTAGCCTTACCCCTGCTCTTTTCTCCACCCCCTTCTCCTGCTTCCATTTTATTGAATCCTAGTCATCTCTTATTGGATTGAGAAGAGAAGGAGTCAATAATAGGGAGCACAAATTTTGGCTTGGAGAATTGAGCCACTAGGCTTCTTTCTTTCACAAGCTTCTCCTCAAGATCCTTGATGACCTTGTTCTTCAGGGATATGGTGCTCAGATGGGTGATAGTTATCCCCTTCAGATGGCTAATTTCCCTATACATCTGACTCATCTTGGTAGAAGATTCAGTGCATTCTTGTTTTTCCATCTTAAGGGAATCAATCTCTTGGGCTTGCCTCTTGGCTAGCTTTTTGCTCCTTTTCAGAGCTTGCAAGAGAGCATCAAACTTGTCAATCAATTGATTGAAATCTACCTCAGCTTCTGAATCACTTCCACCAATTGATGAAGGTGCTCCAGATTCTGGGACAGTCTCATAATCAGAAGAGGATATGGAATGAATTAATACATGTTCATTTTCTGAGATGTTCTGACTATCCTCTTCATCAGTGATGGCCATGAGGCCTAGCTGAACATTATCCTCTTCATCCTCTTCTGTACCACTATCTGAGTGTGATAGAGGGGCCCTGACTCCAACCTTGGCAGCAGGATAATCTTCATCTTCTTCTGCTGCAAATTGCCGTATGTAGGCTTCTTCTTCATTCTCTGAATCTAAAGTTGAGGATTTAGATTCACTCCAGCTTTTTCCTTTCTTTGCTAGGAAGGATTTTTCACCCTTCCTGTCCTTTTGGTGATGGTGCTTCTTATCACCTTTCTCCTTTCTTTTGGCTGGACAGTCAGCTATGACATGCCCAGGTTTGCTGCAGCAATAACAAATAATGTTATTTGAAACATGTTTATTAGATTTGGAGTCATACCTGTCACGCTTTGGGTGCTGTCTTTCAGGTTTCCTATGGTATTTCTTGGAGTGTGATGAGGAGGAGGGCTTGTTCTTCCATTGCTTCCTTCTCATCATCTTCTTGAACTGCCTTGAGAAGGAAGCAAACTCTTCATCAGAGGAAGAGCTATCTGAGGTGCTGATTTCAGATTTTTCAGATTCAGCACCTCTCCTTGGAGGAGACACCATCCCGCCCTTGCTTTTTTTGGAGCTGTCGGCTTTGAGAGCTACAGATTTCTCCCTTGCCTGAGCCCTTGTTGAGGTGTCCTCTTCCTTTCTTACAGACAGGTGCATCTCATAAGAGAGCAGTTTTCCAAACAGTGTATGAGTGGGGGGTCTCACCAAGCTTTGTCACTTCCCTGATAACACAGATTTTTGTGTCCCAATCTCTAGTTAGAGATCTAAGGAACTTATCATTGAGCTCATAATCAGTGAACACTCTCTCATAGGTTCTCAGCTCATTGACTATTCTGAAGAACCTCTCATAGCACATAGAGATGCTCTCCTGGCTGAGCTGCCTGAAGGCTTCATACTCTTGGTTGAGGAGTGGCTTTCTATCATCCCTCACTTCAGTTGTCTCTTCCATATATACTACTAATGTGTCCCACATTTCCTTGGCAGTTGTGCAGTGTACCAAGTTTTGAAATGTAGAGTCATCAATAACATTGACAATTATGTTTCTGCCCTTTTATCCATAGTGAACAGTGCAAGTTCATCCTGGGTTAAATCATTGAAGGTCTTGGGCACTCTTCTTGTTGGATCTATGGTGGAGGCAGTTTGAAAGGTGAAAGGCCCTTGCTGAACAGTTATGTAGATCCTTGGATCAGATTCTTCCATAAACAATCTAACCCTTTGCTTCCATATGCCAAAGTTTTCTTTGTTGCATATGGGCAACTTCATGGATCTCATCTCCTTCTATAATCCAGAGGAAGCCATTGGATTGATAAGACTATTCCTTTATAGGATCTGGTCAGACATTTATGTCCTTCTTGACCAACCTCCCTCTGATACCACTTGATAGTTTATGAGGATGTAGTCTTACACACCTAGAGTGGGGGTGAATAGGTTTCTTTTATTTTAGGCTTAGTATTTTCTGAATTTAGGTTAGCAAATTATCAACACAGAAAACACAAAGAGATTTATAGAGGTTCCTCAAGACAGGGTGTCTTGAGTAGTCCTCTTTCCCCATTCACCTTTCTAACAATGAGTTAGACAAGGCCAACTTCTCCAAACTCAGCTCCAAGAGCCTACAACACAGATCCCTCAGGATCTCTCAGGTTTTCACAAACCCTACCTCAGGCACAACAACCCTAACTCAGAGGAATCCACCTCCTACAACTCTGACCACCTCCTGGTCCTACCTCAAGCTGACCTCTCAGCTCTACAACTTAGGCTAATCATCCCTACCTCAGATCACACACTGATCCTACCTCAGAGGAATCCTCCTCCTACAACTCAGGCCAATCAGCCTTACACACTCAGGCAATAAAGCCCTACAGTCTCAGAACCCAAAGGCTCCTACAGATGATATAATAAGGATTACAAAAATAGAAGGAAGAAGAGGTCAAGCCTTGTTCTTCTTCTTCTTCTTCTAATCAGCTGCTGTTGCAGACTTGAACCAGGGAGGAGAAGTGCAGCTCCAACTTGATTCTTCTTGATCAGCCCTTCAGATGATGGACTGGATCTACTTGCTAAGCCTTATTCTTCTTGATCAGCCTTTCAGATGAAGGACTGGATCTACTTACTCTATCTTGAGATGAATCAAGATGAGTTATCTCTTTTCTCCTTGCAGCCTTGTGTTAGCTCAGTTCTTGGCTGCCGACAATGGAACAGTAATGTTCTGCTTGCTTGCGTGCTTGAGAGATAGATGAGTAGAAAATCTTTTTTTCTCAGCCCTAACTTATTCCTTTTATACACCACTGACCCTCAATGGCTCTTAGCTGTCCTCCTGACAGGTATGGGAGTGATTGGTGGACCCCACTATGCATTTCTACAGCTTGCGCCAAAAGCAGAACCCGCCAGATCACTTTTGAATCTGTCTCAGCGGTTGGGCTGAGATGGTCAGCCGTCTCAGCGGGTGCTTCTGTCCCATCTCAGCGGATCCGCTGAGACAGACACTTGTCTCAGTGGTTTCTTCTATCTGCAGCTCAGCTTGCCCAGACACCTTCTCAGCGGCTCCTGGTCTTGTCTCAACGGTTCAACTGAGACAGAGAGCATGTCTCAGCTGATCATTCATTACACCATGGTGTGCCCTTGTCCCGCATACTTATGAGATAGAAATAGGGTTTATCAAATAAAACTTGTACTTAGCATTGAGTGTGATGTCTCTTCAAATCAAGGGAACATTGATGGTCATTTTCCCAACAATACAGTTAGGAATTCACTATTAGGAGCTATAGTACCTATGTACTTTTGGACATAAGCTATAAACATTATTTTCCATGTGTGGAACATGTGCTCAATCACTAAATTACATGGGAGTCTCCATTGAACTTCTAAAAGGAAGAAATCCAAACTACTAGTTGGGTCAAGTTTTTTTCTATACCCACAGGATTTTACTATGTGCACCCCTATGGCTGTGGCGGACTATAAGAGAGGCGAGTGGCGACGACCGCGGCGAAGCCGGCTGTACGGAGGAGAGAGAGGGGCCATGCATGACACATCGGGACGAGCGATGAGCGCGGTGAGGCCGACGGCGAGAGCGGCGTGGCCGGCGACGCGCATGGGCGGATCAAAAGGGGGATGGCTGTGCCCCCCCCTCCAAATATTCTGCGATAGTGGATTTGGATTCCTCTCTTCTAGGTGGAGGGTGGGCTAGCCATGCATGGCAACAACCTAAACTATCGCTACACCATCGTATACTTCACATATCGCGTATACTTCACATATCGCTTCAACATCTTATACTTCACATATCTGATATGATACTAATTTATGCATTTGAGTGCGTCAACAGAGCACCTGTCACTCGTGTTAGCAAGGCTTTGATCAAGTCCTAACACCTGAAACATGTCATCATCGTAATTCGTAGGGATATGGACCATACTACTGACATCATATTAAAATGGCCATCGCCTTCTAATAACTCACCTAATGATATATTAATTAATTATTTAAGGCCAAGGTAGCATGCAACAACCTATCGCTAAAAAATAATAGGGATGTATTAGCTTTGCATATGAGGTGCATCGAAAATGTTAAGCAGTCAGTTGTTCATTTCATATATTAAAATACATTTCAGATAATAAATCGGCCGGGTTTTCCCCCTTAAATAAAACTTTTACAATTTAAGGTTGTTATGTAAAAAGAATATAAAGATAAATAAAGAAAATTTGGACGTAATGAAAAATAAGACAATTACAAGATAAAGAGTATTTCACGTCCAAAGTAAAAAGAATCATTCAAAACGCCAAAGTGATAGATAAAATTTATATGGTCCTCCTCTGGGAATTCGGCCTGCAAATAGCCGGAAATCTCATGTCCCCCACTAACTTAGTGGGTGTCATGAAGGGAACCGCCCCAACCGACGTGCCAACTGCCCGTGGTCGGCCTCGCGGCAGGACGCACGCACGCGGCCGGCCACATGCACGCACGCGGCCGGCCGCACGCATAAGTACGAGATGGACCGCGGTCCGCCGCCGCCACGCCTCGCAGCCGCATGAGGGCCAGCGGCCTACCACCCGGCCGGCCTCCGCCGCGCCTCGCGGAAGCACGCGAGGTGTCGTGGTCGTCCTCTCGGCCGGCCGCCGCGCCTCGCGGCCGCAAGAGGGCCCTCGACTGGTCTACCGCCGACCGCCGATGTGCCTCGTTGCCGCACTCGCGTGGCCGTGAAGGGCCACAACCGGCCTCTCAGCCAACAGCCGCGCCTCGCGGCTACGAGGGGCCGCGGCCGGCCACTGACCCGTCTGCGCCCGGCCTCCCGGCCAACCACCGCTTTCCACCTCTTCTAACGGCCTCCCGTCGTCGGGGTCTCGTCGCCGACCGCCCCCTCCGGGCCGAGCATACACCCCCCTCGGATCGCCGTCACGCGATCTCCACCATCTGGTCTACGCATAACCGACTCGTAACCACCCATCATGGGGGTTGTGCATAACCAAAAATAATGATTGGTATGCGCATAGTGATTCTCCTAAAAATATGTACGACATAAAATATAAGTTTTCGGTCTGCGAATAACACATAAAATGGTTATGTCTGCGGATAACCACCACAACCACCTGAGAAGCCTATAAATAGGACATTGGGGTCTCCTCTATTTACTTCTTCTCCTCCTCCGACTCAGCCACCTACCCACGTAAGATCTCCTCAAAGAACCCCTTGAAAATCTCCTTCGTGTTCGAAGACTCCTTCGTCTTCGAAGACTCTTTCGGAGATCTTCGAGCGCCTTGAAGATCATTCAAAGACCTTCTTCCTCCTTTGAGTGCACCGCGACAAAGCACGTTCTACGCACCACAACCAGCAATCCGCGCACGACGCACTAAGCACTCACGACACCCTCAACTCAACAGCAGAACCGAGCCCCGCAGAGCGCCCCCGGTCAGCTTCCGAGCACTAGTAAAAGACGTCAAAGCGGACAGAGTGCAGTGCTCCCCAATGCAGCAAGCAAAAAGACTTAGCTTCGCGAGCGGTGACCTGTTACCCTCCGAGCACATCTCTCTCTCTCTCTCTCCCTTAGCGATTGTAACGAGTAGCGGCATGTTGCCCTCACCTTCTCTCAAAAGAATTGTACAACCAAAAATAGTGATGTTTTGTCTCCACAACCCCGACCGTGTGGTTTATCACCTCTTTCCGAGGTTTTCCACGTTAAAAAAAAGTCTCTTGCCAGCAGTCTCATTCTCATTAACTGTTTGCGCACTCGACCGCTCCCTTGCTAAGACGGTACAATTTAGACCGGTCTATAGGAGCCTCGAGTTGGTCGCAACAAATATATAAAAAAAAAATTATGTGTGCGCAAGAGAGAGAATTGTGAGGCCCAAGATGCTCAAACTAAATTTCCCTTTGTGTGGATTTTTTATATGCGCTTGTTAGTTAAATGTCTCAAGGTTGATTTTAGTCACTATTGCGGGAAGTTTGACGCTCTCACGAATCGGTCAAGTCGGTCGTTTAGTTCGAGGATGAGCCGAACGTGCAAACAATCCAAAGGATAATAGATGCCATGATTTCTACGCGGCAATATTGAAAAGCGAAAGATCATGGGGTCTGACCCAATGCAAACAAATATACTGGTGATGGGATTCCCCAAAAATAGTTTGGTCGAAACGGGGTTTTTTGTCGCGATCTCAATTGGCTCGCCGAGACGTTTCCAACAGATTCATTCTCACGCAATTCCGAGAATGTTAGATCCCTCAAATGGGCTTCAGAATGTGTGGGGGCACAACGGGAAACCCGCGTATGCACCAGAAGTGTGCTCATAAGACGGGCACGCAAACTGTGTGTGCTTCTAAGATGCACTGCTCTTTGGAAAAGGGCAAGCGCACTACGCACACGCACTTTTTGGGCCCACGCCCAACGTGCGGTCGTGCCCATCGTGCGAGCACGCGCACGACTACAAGTTACAACTAGTGCATTTTGTTAGATCTAGACCTGGCCCCATAGTTTTTTCCCTTTTCCAGTTTTTCCACAGAAAATGTTTCGATGTTTTGATGTTGGTTCTCTTTTTAATTGTTTGCGCGCTTGGCTCACTCTCGGGCTAAGACGGTTCGATTCCTCCAGTTCGTGAGAACGTTTCATCTCCCAAATTGTCTCTGAAATGCGCGGCGGGGGGGGGGGGGGGGGGGGGGGGGGGGGGGGGGGGGGCGGGGGGCACGGGCACAAAAGACGCACACACACCGGACGCATACCCTTATGTCGGGCGTACAAACAGCTCGTGCGTGCAAGATGCACAGCGCATGGGCAAAGAGCGCGCGCACTACACACACACTGCCTGCGCGTGCGCCCATGGAAATATGATCTCTTTTTCCTAAAAAAATGATGTCCATGTAAGATGTGATGTATGCATTTGTTCAGGTAATCGGTGATGGCAATGGATCTTCACCCCTCCGGGAGAATACCATTGAAAATGGTGTTACTACCTCTTGATTGCAAATATTTTACCAGCAGACTTTTGTAGTATACTAATTGAAGTCGTAACAGCTGCCACCGCAACACAATGTGTTGGAATAAATACATGTGCAACATATGATACCAATGGAGATACACATGCACCTATTGTTGGTATTAAACAGGTTGGTAAGGCAATGGTAGGCGGTATCAAAGGATCGTTGAAGTATTTATATGGTTTAAACCTACCATTATTTAGAGGCATCGGCTCACACATTGGTGCAGAAGATTAGTCAACATGGATTAAAAATCCCTAATGAAGAAAGGGTTAATTTTACATCATTCAAGTTATATGAATATGCAAAGGTTCGGTGGAAGGAGGAGTGTGAGAGCCCTTTTGTTAGATGACCCATAATACAAATTAGTATTGAAGAATTTTTTGCCGCATTTTGGAAGTGTTACATTCCGATGACTACTCGACTTATATTGCGGGAGAAATTCCTAATGTTGAAAAAAGTGGGCTTGTCCGTGGAGTCATATCTTCAGGGGTTCACAAAGTTGAGCCATTTTGTCATTGATGTGAGCAGTGACGTGAAGAAATCCTAATATTTCTACATGGGGTAGCATGAAGAGCTGAAGGAAAATACTTAGGTACGCATGACATTCCTAAAGGATGGTGCGCTTATTGTATTTGTAGGTCAAAATACAGTGTTTTAAAAAAAAATTACAGAATATTAATTTAACTATTTTTATGATCATTTTAAGATCTCATATATATATGTTACGGTCTGAAAATACACGTGTTAAAAAGTAATTTTTTTTAATACAGTTACAGTTGTAAATTACATTGGTTTTTATGACTGTAAATATAACTATGAATACAGTTACAGTCGCAATTTCAAATAAAAATACTGTCCCGTACCATCATGTAGGAACGTTACACGTACAGAAAATTCTCTCAGAGCTGAAGCCCCCTTCGCGTGGGTCTGAATCTATCAATTTTTTTTTGCGCTGATTGAGTTGATGAGTTTGGAGATACACTTCTTCAGAACCCAAAGGTGCAATAAAGAGACGGCTAGGAAAAAGAATCCTGGTGACCCATCTCTGTAAGGGAAGTTGGTGTGAAATATTTTGATGTCGGAAGAACACGTCAACCAACGGGAGAATAAGGACACCAAATAGATGAACACTATCTTTCACAATAATAATAACTTTGGTAGCTAGTTACAACTGAACAGGGCTGAATACAAGTTGCATCCAACTTGAATCACAACAGCCAATAGTAGGCAAGAACTTGGTCACGGACAAGGTCCGCTTCTCCTCTGGAGCACACCGCGCAGGTGATACTCGCTCCGATACTCGCTCCTCGCTATCGCCGGCGGTATCGCTATCGCCGGGCGTTAGCTCTGCTACTCGCAAGCTCGCTGCTCGCACTCCAAGCTACTCGCGTACTCATCACGCGCCGCTTCCTCGAATACTCGCTATCGCCGGCGGTATCGCTATCGCCGGGCGATATCTCTAATACTCGCTACTTGCTCTAGGGAGCTGGCCGAACTTACTCCAAGTCCGATGCTCGCCTGCCGAACTTACTCCAAGTCCGATGCTCGCCTGGTGGCACTCTGGTATCTCTAACTCGCTCAAAGTTGATGATACTCGCCAAATCCAGAATCGATAATCTTTAGAGAGGGGGTACCCCTCTATTTATAGGCAAAACAAGGGGGTGGCGAGTAGGAGATACTCGTTAGCTGTCGCTGGGCGATAGCCACTATCGCCGGGCGACAGCTCACTTCAAAAACTAACACTCCCCCTTGAAGTGAGCTCCAGGAACAACTCCAAGCAATGAGCGAAGCCTCCAGAACGGCCCCGCAGATAGGGGCTTCGTGAATATATCCGCAAGGTTCTCTTCACTCCGCACATACTCCACAGCGATCAAGCCTCCCAGCACCTTCTCTCTGATGAAGTGATGCTCGATCTCAATGTGCTTGGTTCTTGCATGACAAACTGGATTGGTTACCAGTTTCAATGCACTCTCATTGTCCCCGCGAAGCACAGTAGGTCCGCTGACCTCCTCGTCCACATCCTCCACTAGTCTCCTTAGCCAGACACACTCCTGAGCTGCTAAGGACGACGCCTTGTACTCGACCTCCGTGGTAGAAAGGGAAATAGAGTCCTGCTTCTTGCTACACCACGAGATAGCAGCTGCTCCACACAAGAACACGTAACCTGATGTCGACTTGCGATCATCAACGTCACCTCCGTAATCTGCATCCGTGTACCCGTGCATCTTGAAGTCATACTTCTCTTCATAGGACAACCCCATCTCAAGGGTGCCATTCACGTACTTCAGTATCCCTTTGGCTGCCTCCAGATGAGGCTTCCGCGGCTCCTGCATATACCGACTAACTCGGCCGACAGCAAAGGCGATGTCCGGCCTCGTGATAGTCAGGTAGATAAGACTCCCCATCAGTGCCCAAAAGATCTTCGGATCAGGAAGAATCCTCCCCTCTTCCTTCCGAAGCTTCAGCCCAGCCTCCAGAGGAACGGAGCTGCTCCTCCCCTCCTTCATGTCGAATCTTTCGACGATCCTCTCGGCATATGCCCTCTGGGAAACATACAGCCCGCCTCTTCTCTTCTCAACTTGGAGGCCAAGGAAATGGTGCAGTTCACCAAGATCCTTCATCTCGAACCGTATGGAAAGCTGCTGTCTCAGCGCCGCGACCTCCTTAGGGTTGTTCCCTGTCACGATCATGTCGTCGATGTACAACAGCACTAGCACGTGAAGACCTCCATCCTTCTTCACGAACATGCTGGAGTCTGAATCTGAGGCATCGTAGCCGCAGAACTGCAGGTACTCCGCAATCTTTCCATACCAGGCTCTCGGCGCCTATTTCAACCCGTAGAGGGCCTTCTTCAGCTTGCAGACATGACGTGGCTGAGACTTGGACACGTATCCAGGCGGTTGCACCATGAATATGTCCATGTCAATCTCTCTATATAGGAAAGCATTCTTCATATCAAGCTGCCACAGCTTCCAACCTCGACACGCCGCCAGAGCGATGATCGTCCTCACCGACGTCATCTTTGCGACAAGACTAAATGTCTCCTCGTAGTCCTCTCCGTAGGTTTGAGAGAAGCCTCGAGCGACAAGCCTCGCCTTGTACCGCTCCACTTCTCCATCAGCTCTCTTCTTAACCTTGTACACCCATTTACAGGTGACAGGTTTGATTCCCTCCACCATGGGAACCAGGTCCCATGTCTCATTCTTCTCTAGGGACTCCATCTCCTCGATCATGGCCGCATCCCACTCCTTGATGCCAACTGCATCCTCAAAGCAGACAGGTTCCCTCTCATCGAGTGGTCCTTATAGCGAGCAGGCGGGACGATCATCCTCTTCGACCTCCTCAAGGCTTGGCCACTATCTACCACTCCGGTAGACTCCTCTGGTTGAGCTCCTCTCTGAGCTCCTCTCTGAACTCCTCCTGAAGCGGTGCTCTCCCTGCTTCTTGAGTTCGTAACTCCCCCTGAGCCAGAAGCTCCTCCCGAGCCAGATGCTCCTCCTGAGCCAGATAGAGATGGAGCACTTGGAGATAACTCCAACTCCACAGTAGGGTCCTCAGTGACCCACTCCTCTTCATCCCTGCTAGCTTCTCCACGCTCCGGCAGCTCCACTGAAGAGACTCCCTGGTATGAGACCAGTTCATCAAACACTACGTCGCGCAAGACGACGAACTTGTGGGTCTGCGGATCCATGCACTTCCACCCCTTCTTCCGCTCATCGTAGCCGATGAAGATACACTTCCTCGCTTTCGGCTCCAACTTTGTTCTCTGAGCCTCCGGGACGTGAACGAAGCAGGTAGAACCGAACACCTTCATGTTACCCACATTGAGCTTCTCCCCGAACATGAGCTGGTGTGGAGACACCATCCTGTTAGGACCCAGAGGTAGCCGATTGATCACATGAGTAGCACACGCCATTCCCTCCGCCCATAAGGCCTTGGGAATGCTCTTGGCATGTAGCCAACTCCTGGTAGTCTCCACCAGATGGTGGATCTTCCTCTCTGCCACCCCATTCTGCTGAGGGGTGTGAGCGCAGGAGAGCTCCCGCCGAATGCCGAACCTCCTGCAGAAAGAAGCAAACTCATTGGAGGTAAACTCCCCTCCATTGTCGCTTCTCAGCTTCTTTACTCTACGGTTCAGCCTCCCCTCCACAAGCACCTTCCATTCGAGGAACTTGCTGAAGACTTCTGATTTCTCTCTCAGAAAGTACACTCACGTATAGCGGGTGTAGTCATCCACCAGAACCAGCGCATACTTATTGCCTCCATAAGTAAGGGTGGCGCACGGCCCCATCACGTCAACATGTACGTACTCAAGAGGTGCCTTACACCTGGTCTCCGACTTGTCAAATGGAAGTCGATGTGACTTTCCATATTGGCATCCGTCGCACACATGGCCGTCGCCGTAGGAAGAGAGATGAGGCAGGCCACTCACTAGGCCCTTTGCCGCCATCATCTTCAGCTTGTCCATCCCCACATGACCCAGCCTCTCATGCCAGATCACAGCGCTGTCGTTTGTCTTCAGCTTGTCCACGTAGGCATTTGCAGACAAAACATACAAATCCTTCACCCTTCTCCCGGTGAGAGTGACGTCAGCGTCGACAGACGAAATGTTCTTCAAGAACTTCACCTCCTTCGGTCCAAACAGCACGTGGTATCCAGCATCCACGGCGTTAGCCATCGAGAAGAGGTTCTTCTTCATGCCAGGCACGTGATACACACTCTTCAATGTCACTGGCTTCTCTCTACTCCCAAGGGACACCTTCCCTTCTTGCTCCACGGGATGCACTGTATCATCCGCAGTGATGATAACATCCGTTCCTTCATACGCTTCCAAGGAGTCGAACTTGGACATATCTCCAGTGAGATGATGCCCGCAACCGGAATCCACTATCCAGTCGTTCTCGAGGTTGATGGAGGCTAAGACATCGACTGACGTTGCCGTCATCTCTGCCAGGAAACAATTGTCCCCCCTCTCACCGCCCTGGTGACCTCCACCTCTTCCTCCACCTCTCTGGTGATCTCCCTCCTTGTTAGCAGCATGACCGGCCTTTAGATTGGACCGGCAGTCCTTTGCCATATGCCTGTACTTCTTACAGGCAAAGCAAAGGGATCTCCCCTTCTCATCGTGCGCTGGGAGGAACTTCCTCCCATCTCCCTGAGAGGACGTTGAAGGTCCATCTCCGGAGTTCTTCTTTCTCTTGTCCCAGGATCTCCTCTTTCCTGAGAACAAGGCCTCGCCATCTCCTCCTGAGATGGATACTCCCGCCATCTGCTTCGCCAAGCTCTCCTGTGACGATAGCAGGTTCTCTAGCTCCAGAAGGGAGGGCTGAGTAGCCCATCCTTGCACGGAAGTAACGAAGGGGACATACTCCCTCCTTAAGCCTCGGAGTATGTGCCGCTTCAACTTCGCCTCTGAGATTGGCTCTTCAGGATCCAAGGCCAAGATCTCCCCACATAGGTTCTTCACCTTCAGTAAGAAGGTGGATATCGCCATCTCGCCTTGAGTCGACTTCGCCAACTCATTCTCCAGGAATTGTAGCCGCGCCACATTCTTCTTGTTGAATAACCCATCGAGGGATATCCAGATCGCAGACGCTGACTTGCAACCAATGATGTGGTCGCACAAGTCAGGTGATATGACTCTCTTCAAGGTGAACTCCGCCTTGGCGTTGGTCTTCCTCCAAGCTCTCACAGCTGGACCATTATCTCCGGCAGCTACAACTTCCTCTTGCTCCCCACCACCGACAACCTCCCAGAGATCCTCTCCAAGAAGGTAGCTCTCCATACAAGACATCCACTTCTTGTAGTTGGTTTGAGTAAGCAGCTCAATGCCAAGTCCCCTAGCATACCCTCCTCCGCCGTCCACCTTGGTTGCTTCGTCCTTGTTCCCACTATCCCTCTGATACCATGTGAAATATTTTGATGTCGGAAGAACACGTCAACCAACGGGAGAATAAGGACACCAAATAGATGAACACTATCTTTCACAATAATAATAACTTTGGTAGCTAGTTACAACTGAACAGGGCTGAATACAAGTTGCATCCAACTTGAATCACAACAGCCAATAGTAGGTAAGAACTTGGTCACGGACAAGGTCCGCTTCTCCTCTGGAGCACACCGCGCAGGTGATACTCACTCCGATACTCGCTCCTCGCTATCGCCGGCGGTATCGCTATCGCTGGGCGTTAGCTCTGCTACTCGCAAGCTCGCTGCTCGCACTCCAAGCTACTCGCGTACTCGCCACGCGCCGCTTCCTCCAATACTCGCTATCGTCGGCGGTATCGCTATCGCCGGGCGATATCTCTAATACTCGCTACTCGCTCTAGGGAGATGGCCGAACTTACTCCAAGTTCGATGCTCGCCTGCCGAACTTACTCCAAGTCCGATGCTCGCCTGGTGGCACTCTGGTATCTCTAACTCGCTCAAAGTTGATGATACTCGCCAGATCCAGAATCGATACTCTTTAGAGGGGGGGGGGGGGTACCCCTCTATTTATAGGCAAAACAAGGGGGTGGCGAGTAGGAGATACTCGCTAGCTGTCGCTGGGCGATAGCCACTGTCGCCGGACGACAGCTCACTTCAAAAACTAACAGTTGGATGTTAGGTTTGGAAAGAAGAGGTCGTGGTCGGATGTGTCGGATGTGCATGAACTTGGGGTCCTGGTCACTGATGAGGACTCACACGAGTTGAAACAACCCACTTGTTATCTGTGTGGCAAGCTTGGGTATCTGGCATGTACCTATCGTGGTGGACCCCCACAAGGAAAGCTAGTCAAACGATGGGGAAGGCCTCTAGAATACATGAATCACGAGATGGGAAGGAGGTGGAATCGTTTGCATCACGCATCATCCCATCGAAATCATGAGCTTTTGTATTTGAGGTTTGAGGGGTTGGTGATTTTTTGATTGTTTTGGCAAATATGATTTTTGCCTTTTTCCCTCATTTTGGTTGATAAAATTTAGAGTATCTATTGAACTTGTAATCATATTTCTATTTTGATGTTGCAATGGATATAGGAATGCTACTCATAAAAATTTGGAATGCCCACTACAACTCTTGTGGCAATTTGAATGTTAGCATAAGTATGTCAATTATTCATTTAATATACAGTGTAAACCTAGTTGATTGATCGTAATACTTTTGGTAATATACCAGTGTATGGAATTTTGTGCTCACGGTGAACCTTGTTAAATATAAATTTTTCGCATATTGGATTTTTGGTATAGGGATGATGAGATCTCCATTTATAAAAGTTTGAATCTAGTATAATTACATATTAATTGCTCGGTGATATCTAAACATTGGATTGAAAACCCATAATTGGATATTTTCTTTTTAATAAGACCCTGATGAAGGGGATTCATTTTGGGTTAACTTCTTACTTCATAATTATTGTATAGGTATGCCCGACATGCAAATCACTGTGTAAGACATTCGAAAATCCTTGGGTTTGAACCCAATGAGGCTGCTCTTTTGACTAAATTATGATTTGAGAGACCATGTGTAAGCAAATATAAATATGAGACCGCTACACATAAAATTTCTATATTTGCATTCTGACTTTTATTGAGTATCCTAATTTCTGGCATTGAGATGACAAATTTGAATTCATGGGTACTTTTGGATTCTCACCTAATTTATTACAATTTCACAAATGATTTCCCAAGTCCTAGAGAGGAAACTGTGTTCGGGATCACCCTTGTGTGTGATAGTTTAATGAAGGCGATTCCTTCAAAAATCAAATTCCCACGTTATGGTTGGTACATAGGAATATTATGTTTTTTTAATTGATGTGGATTGGAATCGAAAAATCTCACTAAAGTCTGAATCAGTGGAGGCAATTCCCTCCAATGAATGATTGATAGGAAGGTGATTCTAAAATCGAATTCAAGATGTTAGAGATCACCAATGGAGTAGGAAAATACACATATACTGGTTATTCAAATTATTTGGAGTGACTAGGAGGTTTGCAAATGTTTGGACCTAAGTGAATGTGCTTCAAGTAAATAGTGAATTCTGGAGTAGGAAACTTATGACAGACTCATAATGTACAAGTCTTTAATGATTCATAGTCACGTCATTACCATTTGTGTTGAATGAAAGTGAAATTTAAGCGAGCTTGAAAGGTTGTCTGAATATTTGGGTTTCTGAAAAATCTAAAAAATTTCCTTGTGGTGGAATACCGTCGGGTATGACAACCCTTGGTGTTGTGGTTTTCTAGCCACCAGGCGGTTCCCATGGAGCAAAATTCTTGTTCAACCTTCTCATGGTTGGGCGTATCAAGGAACACGCTAGGCAGAAAATCCAGTTTTGTGTTGTTCGGGATCTCAGCTAGCCGACCATGTTCTAGTTCTTTCATTTCGTGTTTAGGCATGAAATCCAGTTTTGTGCCTGGAAAATCCCGACTCCAAATATTCGGATCAATGCAGTCTAAGGTTACTAATCTAGCGGTCCAACTTGATTGATTAATGGGCAAGGACAAAGAAACTAAGGGAGCAACAACATGACCCCAGGTCTGGCGGCAGGGAGGTCCCACCAGTACCCGGAAGAACAGAAGAGACTTCCCCTCCAGAACCAAATATGACCGAATAGGGTATGAGGAAGACACCTACTTGGCGAGTATCTAGAATGGTATCCAAGGGGGATGATTGAGGTATCACGGTCCAAGCCTTCGAAAATGGGTTCCGAAATCACTGCCAAAGAAGCAATTCCTGGTACCCCTTGGGTCCTATTTATTGGAAAACCAAAAGGGAGGGGGGAGCGGTCTTATTTATAGCCCGTCCCTACCCGGCGATTATGCGACATTGAGGAGATGTCGCTTATCTTTGCGAGCATCTCCTATGGTCGCCCATCGGGTGAGTATGAGGGGATGCTCACACATGTTCGCCCATACTCGCCCAGGCCTTCTACTGCTACTACTGGTAGAGTTAGTATTGATCTTTGACTTCTGGCTCCTCCTTTGACATTTGACTTTGACTTTTATCTACATGGCTTGACTGGGTCCTACCCTCGATGAATATGGATTATATACAATCCCCGCTCTTTGCGAGCTATGAATGAGATCGGAAAGAAATAACCAACTCTTATTCGGTGAGCTGCTCCCGGTGAGTATTAGTCATAGTAGACACCACTTTGTCGGCCCCTGAACTCTATAAATACGGGGGGGGGGGGGGGGGGGGGGGGTTCTTTCTTTCGACACCTTTTTTGAACTCGTGTGCGATGTCGCTCACTACCGAGGAAGAATATGAAGTGATTATGACCGGGCTGATGGGTTTGTTGGAGCCACTCCGTCGGAAGCGTCCTCACGAGGGTGATGATGTTGGAGAGTTTCTCGTGTTGAAGAAGAAGAAGATTGCGAAGAAGAAGAAGATTGCGAAGAAGAATCATAACCACCCTCAAGCCAATGTCGTCGTGCTCGCCGAGAATCAACTAGAGATCTCAGTGAGTACCCAGGAACAACTCGAACAGTTGGGTCTTGATGGTGATGTCGAGCAACCACTCCTGAGGCATCTCGTCTTCCTACTCAACAGGTCGATCCTGCCAAGGATCTTGCCAGATATTCGCTACCTGCGCAATCATAGCTCGTCGCGCGAGTTTGGTGCTTCATCCATCATTCTTGCTTTTGGATTAAATTTGTGCTGATGATCTTCCTTATTTTTGTTGTGTCGCCGAATACTAGAGCTCCCAGCGAGCATCTATCGTTGCTGCCATTGCGATCAACTCCCGTGATCGCCCTTGAATCCCAATCAGGAAAGCAAGTTTGCCACTCGGTTAGGATCAACCTCGGCCATCCAAGAGCGTCGTTGTGGAAGAAAGTTCCCTCTGTGAGGGAAAAGGGACATCCTCTAGAGAAGATCTTGCAACCTGGGGCAAGAAATGCGCCTCTGCCTCCTGCGGGCAATCAAGAGGTCCTTCCAGCGCGTAACCCACCTCCACCGCCTCCAAGTAGCTCGCGACTGATTCCTGCGAGTACATCGCAACTACCAGTGAGTAACCTTCCACTGACGCCACCTTCGCTGATGTGGCTAACCTCCACCCATCATCTTCAACTATCCCCTTAATCCCTCTCGTGGGATCATCGTAGGCCAGGGGGAGGCCCTCGGGCTTCTTTGCGCCAAGAGGGGGTTGTAGACCACCAAAGGGTTGCGGTAGGGGACCTGCCACCGACATTCCCAGACGGTCTAGGATGTCTCCACCGCGTGCTACTCCGTCGGACAAGGACCATCAAGGGGATTCCTCGGTAGTCTGACGTGATTTAACTCATCGAAAACCTTCTCCTCACCGGGGTCACTCTTGTCTCCGTGACCGATCTCACAGTCCTCGCCGCGAGATGAGGACCAATACTCCTCGGCCTGGTAATTTGCTGTCTTGATAAAGTCATTTGTTTGCTAGAACTCTCGCGAATTTGGATGATGATCTTTTATTTTTTGCAGGTCGCTCGTTTATCCGGGGGGGAGTACTGATCGACGTTATCGGGCTCCCTCCCTGCGAGTCTCAGGAGATGAATGGAGGAGCATAGGGAGCGGCTGGCTGGCGCGGTGTCTCTCTTCTATCTTCTTAAGGAGTTGGGGAGGCGAATTGCAATAACAGAACATCGTCAGCAGCTCCATCACGATAAACTAGTTGTCATGTGCGTAAGCATGAGTTTGGTGGGAAGGTTTGCGAGGATAGAGGATAAAATCCGCAAGGGCAAGGATGTGATGGAACTGGCTGCTGATCATTTCAAGCACGCGCGCGATATGGGGTTGGTTGGGCGATATCCTGCCCCCTCCCCCGATAAGCACGCGAATTCTCCTAGGCCTTAAGAAGTCTTTTTTATTTTTTTTAGAATGATCTCCTTTGGCGACTTTGTAAACCAAGTCTTTTGACTTTAATTTGTAGTATTATTTGTCGAGCATTTGATCTCGTCTTTTATTTGATGTCTTATTTGTGGCACTGATGATTTTATTTTGCCTTCATTAATTTGTTGTGAGTATTGATGCTAGGTTTGTAAGACCCTCTTTTTGTTCTTACATTTCTGGGTCTTACCGCCCAGAACTGTTGGATCGGTAGGCGCCCTTAGAGGGGGGGGGGGGTGAATAAGGGTTTTCAAAACTTTATTGATATTTTAAAAACTTTATAATAATGCAAGATTAAGACAATAGAAAGTCAAGTAAAACAATTGAAATAAAGTAGAGACATGCTTTATTAATATCAAATAAGGTTTTACAAAAGTTGACTTCTATGATGCTAGAAATCGGTGGTGATGAATAGTAAACTCTTTTTGTTTTCTATCCCGACTCGCATCCCCGCGAACCGGTGGCCCTAGCCTATCCTCCCCGGATTTGGCCTCAAGCCGCTCTAGCCAACCCTTCCCCGGATGTGGCCTCGAGCCCCCCTAGACCTAGCCTAGATCTAGTCGCCAACACGAGGTGAGTTTCCCCCTAAGTCCTACCCAGACCTAGTCGCCAACACGAGACGATTTCACTAACCGTTTACAAGAAGAATATGAAATGAAAATAAATAAAAACTCCCTTCTGAAGTCGAAGGTGAAGATCCGCTGTAGAATAAGCATTGTAGAAGCGGACTTCGTTGGGATCCGGCGTAATGAGATTCTCCTTCAGAAGTTTGCAAAACTTTGGTAGGACATCAACTTTCGGCCAAGATAGCCTCTGGAATTCTAGCACTCTATCTCTCTCTGATATCTCTCTGATGTGTCTGTGAAACGAGAGGAGAGGAGTCCTTTTTATAGCCTCAGCGCTAGCGCCTGCGCTAGCGCTACCGCCGGCGCTATCCCATATTAGGATACATTCTGCGCGGCAGAATCTTCAATCCGAGGAAACAATTTCCCCTTGCCAACTGTGTTCCTCGCTATCGCCTGCGCTATCAGATATCGCCTGGCGCTATCTCCTTCTATGAGTTCTCCCAACAATTTAGCTTCGAGCCAATATTTCGCCGAACATGAATTCGTCGACCGTTGCTAAGAGTTCGTCGAACGGCAGCTAGTGCCTGAGCTAGTACTACCGCCTGCGTTAGTAGATGCATTGGATTTGTTGGCTCAACTTTGGGGGCAAACTTCTTATGTAATCCTTGAGTCATGTGGACTTTGTTATCCTGCACACTTAAACACACAAGTTCAAATACACATGAGATTTGTTATTCTCAAACCTAGGAGATGCGGAAGACTATGTTCCAACAAACTCCCCCTTTTGATAATAACAAATCCATTAATGATAAATCAGAGCATTAATATATAAGCATGAAGAACCATACTTGTGTATGTGTGAGAGTGATGACTTAGGATAATTTTAGCATTTAGCCTTCAGAATTGCTCCCCATAAATACATGCTCCCCCTAAGTGAATGTTCTCCTAATATGTAAGCTATCATCTTAATTAAGCATTATAGTTTGATAGCTGATTAATATTTATCATGTTAGTTCTCCCCCTTTTGTTATTAGCAAAAGCGGGTAAGGAGACATCACTAAGAAGTTGATAATAAGATAAAGGCATGATCGAGCTTGTAGAGAATGAAATGAGAAGGAGTTTTAGAATTATTTTCATCACAATATTGTCATAAATCAGAGTTTGTAGCATAACCAAATAGGAGGTAAATGTAAAGTTGCGGAAAGACTTAGAAAAATACAAGCAAACATCTTTTGTAAGACATGATAATTAAAAAAAAATATAGGAGTTTAATTTTATAAAGAAGATGTTTTGTAAACATTTTAAAATCAGTAATAAATTAACCAAGCATGAAATAATGATATCAGAAAGATAGTACTACAATGTTATGTTAATTCATAGTTTCAAAACATACTAAACATTGTAGAAAGCATGCTAGGATATCTAGTGCATTTCATAAGTAAAGAATAGTATAGAATTAGCATTAGGATCCAATACTCATGAGAAAAAGTGATATGGAAGATAATGATGTGCACATAAGTGTATTTTAGAGTAGAGTAAACACATGTTTTAATCAAAAATACAAGTAATATGTAAAGTAAGAGCACAATAAAACACAAATAGTTTTATTTCCACAAACTTCAATGCACGAAAAAAATGTACAACTGACAAGGTGCTTTGCACACACAATGCTCATTAAGACTTATCAGGGTGCAAAGTAGTGCTTGGGGGATCACCTAGTTTTATTCTTCAAGATTGATTTTTATTGTGATCCGATGTACTTAAGAATAAGTAGTTTTTATTTTGAAAGAAAGTTATTGTTTGCACAAGATACTTTACTATTCTTTCCAAGGTGCTCAACCTCACAACGCTTATTAAGACTTATCAGGAGCTTCAAGTAGTGCTTGGTGGAGTTATCTTTGTCACTTTATTTTATGATTTTTGTTTTGTACAAAGTTCTCCGAATACACTTGTTTTTGCAAACCAATAAAATTTATGAAAAAGATAACCATTTTTCTTAATTTTTAAAAGTGCAAATAAAGGAGTGTAGGTAAGATACTTGTGCAATTTTAATTCATTGTACTAATACAAAACATATACAAGCATTCTTAGATTAAACACAAATGTAGACAATGCCAAAATAACTGAGTGAATAAAGATCATTATCAAACATAAAACATTTACTCATACTTAGAGGCATGCTACGCATAGTTCTACATAACTTTCAATATAATTGATGCACATGGTTATAGATATATCAAAGCATGATGAAAACAATGTTCAAAGAGTTTGAAAAAATAAAGTGCAACATTATAGAAGTTCTAAGGAATAGATTAAATCATGCTTGATTCTCATACGAAAATTCATACAGTTTTTTTGATAGTTTCAGTGTTTTATATTTTTGTATTTGAAATTATTTTTCAAAAAGACGTAAACTTTAAACAAAAAGCAAGACAATTTTTTTTTGTAATTTGGATTTTGTAAAAATAATAGACTTTAAACAAAGCATACATTTTTTGTAGTTTTAGTTTTTGTATTTTTGTATTCGATTTTTCAAAAATAGACTTTAAACAAAACATATTTTTTTTTGTAATTTTAACTTTTGTATTTTTGTATTTGATTTTTCAAAAATAAAATATAATCAGAAGTGCAAAAACAAATAGTACATATAGATTAATATATTTTTAGGAATATTTCAAAATTTTAAAATTACAGAAAAACACATAAGTACGCTAGCGCCGGCGTTAGCACTAGCGCGGGAAACAGTACACGATTTTTCATGATTTTGACATTTTTGATTGCTGATCTTGATTAAGTGTCCTAATAGTAGTTTCATGCTGAAATCTCAGATTTTTAGGAGATGTTTTCGATGGTTAAAAACTTGCAAAAATTGTATTTTGTGAATGTGTTTTAACATGAAAGGTCTAGGACACCCAACTCAAGTCGTAATAATCAAAATCTTGAATCGGGAAGAGGTTTAGTAAATATGTCAGCGAGTTGAGAGTCCGTACCAATGAAGCTTACTTTTACATGCTTTTTCTTAATGTGATCCCTAATGAAATGATGACGAACATCGATGTGTTTGGATCTAGAGTGGTGTACGGGATTATATGTGAGGTCTATTGCACTTTTGTTGTCACATTTAAGATCAATGTTTTTAAGATGAAATCCAAAATCCTCTAGTGTTTGACTCATCCATAAAGCTTGTACACAACAGCTACCAAGTGCGATATATTTGGCCTCCGTGGTGGAGAGTGCAACCGAAGATTGTTTTCGACTAGACCAAGCAACTAAATAGCGTCCTAGAAAGTGACAAGTACCGCTAGTGCTTTTTTGATCTAGTGAACACCCGGCGTAGTCCGAATCAGAATAGCCGTGGAGTGTGAATGAATCATTGTGTGGGTACCATAATCCTAATTTAGATGACCCTAATAGATAACAAAAAATACGTTTTACCGCTTTTAAATGAGATTCTTTTGGATTGGCTTGAAAGCGAGCACATAAACATACGGCACACATTATATCTGGTCTAGATGCACTTAAGTAAAGAAGATATCCTATCATTCCTCTATATAGCGTTTGATCAATTGAAATTCAGGATTCATCTTTTCCTAGTTTTAAAGAAGCACTCATGGGAGTAGAAGCTTGTTTGAGATTTTCAAATCCAAATCGTTTAAGCATATCGTGAACATATTTTGTTTGACAAATAAAGATACCATCAGTTTGTTGTGAGATTTAAAAACCAAGAAAATATGATAGTTCTCCTACAAGACTCATTTCAATTTCATTTTTCATTACTAATACTAGTTCATTACACAACTCTTCATTAGTGGCTCCAAAAATGATATCATCAACATATATTTGTAAAATAATTAGATCGTTATTATTATGCTTAATGAAGAGTGTGTTGTCGGCACTTCCCATAACATAACCGTGCTTTAAACGATGTAAGTCGATCATACCATGCACGGGGTGCTTGTTTCAAACCATAAAGCGCTTTTTCTAATTTGTAAACATGATTAGGGAATTTTTCATTTATGAAACCGGGGGGTTGTTCTACATAAACTTCTTCTTTTATAAACCCGTTTAAAAAGGCACTTTTAACATCCATTTGAAGTAATTTTATTCGTTTAAAACTCACAAATGCCAAAAATATTCGTATAGATTCTAAGCGAGCAACGGGTGCAAAAGTTTCTTCAAAATCTACGCCCTCGATTTGAGAATAACCTTGAGCGACTAAGCATGCTTTATTTCTTATAATCCTAGATTCACCATCTAATTTATTTTTAAAGATCCATTTTACTCTGATAATTGGATGATTAGATGGTCTATCTACTAGATTCCAAACTTTATTTCTTTCAAATTGTCCTAACTCTTCATTCATAGCCAAAAACGAAAATTCATCATTTAAAGCGATGGAAATATTTTTAGGTTCGATTTTAGAAACAAAGCAAATATTTGAAAACGTTTCATGAAGAGAGGATCGAGTTCTTACCCCAGTAGAAGGTTCCCCAATGACTAGCTCTTTTGGATGATTTTTTGAGAAGTTCAGCACGCTTGGAGGTGCATATTCAACTTCATTGGACTTCTCCTCCTCTTCTTTGGACGGTTCCTCTTCGCCGTGCTCCAAAGATGGCAAAGGTTCATCATTTGTACCTGTAGAAGGCTTCTCTGCACATGGAATAAACTCATCAAATTTAACATTAATAGACTCTTCAACCTTACTCGATCTTTTATTAAATATTCTATAGGCTTTACTGGTTGAGGAATAACCAAGAAATATTTCTTCATCACATTTCTCATCAAATTTTCCTAAAGAGTCTTTTGTATTAAGAATAAAACATTTACATCCAAATACTTTAAAATATGATACGTTAGGTTTATTTTGAAAATATAGTTCATATGGTGTGAGATTTAGAGATGGGCGAAGCATAACTCTATTCTTTACATAGCATGATGTGCTTACGGCTTCGGCCAAAAAAGACTTAGGTAATTTATATTCAGATAACATGGTGCGTGCTTGTTCCTGGATTGTCCTATTTTTTCCGTTCAACAACACCGTTTTGTTGAGGTGTGCGTGGAGCGGAGAACTCATGCTTAATACCTAACATTTCACAAAAAGATTTATAGTTTTCATTTTCAAATTCACCTCCATGATCTGAGCGAAAGCATTTTATTTTTAAATCTAGTTCATTTTGAATGCGCGTACATAATTTTGAGAATTCGCAAAATGCATCAGATTTGGAAGAGAGAAATAAAGTCCAACAATATCTTGAGAAATCATCTATTAGAACGAAGGTGTATATTTTACCACCAAGACTTGCGGTGTTAACGAGACCAAAGAGATCCATATGAATTAGTTGTAATGGTTTTGAAGTAGAAATTTCGTTTTTGCTTTTAAAGATGATTTTGTAAATTTTCCTTTTTGGCATGGTGAACATAATGAAGATAAATTTCCATTCAACTTAGGCAATCCTCTAATCAATTCCCTTTTTGCTAGTTTTAAAATGAGCTTTGTACTAGCGTGACCTAAACGTCTATGCCATAGTTCTAATTCATCATTTTTGGTTATAAAACATTTTATAGATGATTTGGAAAGATCATGAAATGAAACTATGTAAACATTGTGAATTCTAGGTGCAGTTAGTAACACATCTTTTGTTTTAGGATTAACTATTTTGCAAAGATTAGTGGATGATTCAAATAATACGTCTAATCCTTTATCACATAGTTGACTTATAGATATTAAGTTATGTTTCAAACCTTTAACATAAAGAACATTTGAGATAAGAAAAGATTCGTTACCCACTGTACCAACTCCCATGATCCTTCCTTTACAGTTATCACCAAACGTTACGATCCCTCCTTTCTTATTTTCTAGTCTAAGGAATTTTGCTTTGTTTCCCGTCATGTGCTTGGAGAAGCCTGAGTCCAAGTACCACACGTCCTCAGTTTCCCTAGCCTTCCTGCAAATCTAGAGAGAAGATGAGAGTAAAGATCCAGATACCCAAGAGGTACCACCCAAAGTGTAAGTGGATTTCTTAGGTACCCAGATTTGTTTTAATAATTGTTGTTTTATATTCCTGCAAGAGCTAGACGTGTGTCCAAACTTAAGACAATTAGCACACGAAATAAAGGGGGTTGAGACCCTTTTATGAGTTTCTACGTTGCTCTTGCAAGATGATATTTGGATGTTAGAAAAAACAGAAGATTTCTTATCAGTTGAGCTACTGTCGGCGTTAGTTGCTAGCGCTGGGCGGTAGGGTTCACTTTATATCCGACCCCAAATTTTGCAGAACCATAACATTGGTTTCCCAAAATCATATCCAGGGATTTTTGACCAATCCCGAATTTTTTTATGGCAATATTGAGGTCATGATTTTGTTATTTAAGAAAAGTATTTTCTTGTACAATCAAAACACATTTATTTTCAAATCCCTTTTTATTATTTTCAATTTGTAGAAAAGTGGTTTTTAGTTTTCTCTCTAAGTCCTCCTTTTCTTTTGCAATAGTTTTGTTTTGTGCAAGGGCCTTAGAAAGAGAAACTTCAAGTTCTTTTGTCTTAAATATAGAGTGCTCACACTCTTGACATGAAACCTTTCTCTTTTCAAGGGAAATCAATTTTTTTGTGAGCTTATGATTTTCTTTGATAATAGCTTCATTTTCACGATTTAATATAATATTATCTTTTATACTTTGATCATAGGATTTGCAAGTTAAAACAAATTCATCATAGAGTTCTTCGAAAGTAGGAGGAATTACCTCAGTGTCGCTAAGAACACTGGTGTCGTCATCGTTGCTTTTTGCCATTAAACATAAGTTTGCTTCCTCCTCGCTACTTGACTCAGCCTCGTTTGACTCTTCAGAGGAAGAATCATCCCAAGTTACGGCTTTCAGTACCTTCTTCTTCTCTTTTGCTTTGTGTTGTTCTTTTTGCTCCTTTTGATATTTTGGGCACTGGCTCCGAATGTGCCCGGTCTTTCTGCAGTGGTAGCACTCTGGTGGTGGTCTTTCTTCTTCATCATCGCTTCCTTTTTCTTTCCTTGATGAAGAGGAAGATCCCTTTCGTCGAGTATCCTTTTGGAAGTATTTGCGGAATGTGTTCCTTCTTTCCGGATTCCTGATGAACTTCCTGAAGTTCTTCACCAGGAGACCTTCTTCATCTTCATCATCTTCGATGCCCTCCTTCTTTGACTTTAGCGCTAGCGCCTTTTTCTTTGGCTCTATGTTGTATTCATCGTGTTGAATCTGGAGTTCTACCTCATGGGTTTTGAGATTCCCAATAAGGTTCTCGATCTGGAGTGTTCTTAAGTTGTGCGACTCCGAGATGGCTGTCACCTTTGGATTGAATCTTGGCGGTAAGGAACGAAGAATTTTCCTCACCAATTCCCCGTCTGAGTAGGTCTTTCCAAGTGCTTTTGAAGCGTTGACAATCTTGATGAAGCGGGTGTACATGAGTTAATGTCCTCTTCGGTATCCATCCTGAATTTTTCATATTCAGATTCTAGTTGGAATAGCTTTGCATCTTTCACCTGTGATGTACCTTCATGAGTTACTTCCAATTGATTCCAAATATCATAAGCAGTTGTGCATGCAGAAATTCTATTAAACTCAGTCCTATTTAAAGCGCAATATAAAGCGTTCATTGCTTTAGCATTATTTTTACACCTTAGTTTATCATTATCGTTCCATTTATCTTTTGGTTTTGCTAATGTTGCCTCTCCCACTACAGTTGTAGGTGGAGAGTACCGAACTTCTACCATGTTCCATACTTCTACATCCATGGTCATAAGAAAACACATCATTCAATTTTTCCAGTGGTTAAAATCTGACCCAGTAAAGAGAGGTGGTCGACTAACCTCTTGACCCTCAGGAAAAGCGAGATCACGAGACGTCATTATTCCCGGTTGTTAAGCCGATTGGAATAAAACTGCTCTGATACCACTTGTTGGATTTGTAGGCGCCCTTAGAGGGGGGGGGGGGGTGAATAAGGGTTTTCAAAACTTTAGTGATATTTTAAAAACTTTGTAATAATGCAAGATTAAGACAATAGAAAGTCAAGTAAAACAATTGAAATAAAGTAGAGACATGCTTTATTAATATCAAATATGGTTTTACAAAAGTTGACTTCTATGACGCTAGAAATCGGTGGCGATGAATAGTAAACTCCTTTTGTTTTCTATCCCGACTCGCATCCCCACGAACCGGTGGCCCTAGCCTATCCTCCCCGGATTTTGCCTCAAGCCGCTCTAGCCAACCCATCCCCGGATGTGGCCTTGAGCACCCCCTAGACCTAGCCTAGATCTAGTCGCCAACACGAGGCGAGTTTCCCCCTAAGTCCTACCCAGACCTAGTCGCCAACACGAGGTGATTTCACTAACCGTTTACAAGAATAATATGAAATGAAAATAAATAAAAACTCCCTTCTAAAGTCGGAGGCGAAGATCCACTGTAGAATAAGCGTTGTAGAAGCGGACTTCGTTTGGATCCGGCGTGATGAGATTCTCCTTCAGAAGTTTGCAGAACTTTGGTAGGACATGAACTTTCGGCCAAGATAGCCTCTGGAATTCTAGCACTCTATCTCTCTCTAATATCTCTCTGATGTGTCTGTGAAACGAGAGGAGAGGAGTCCTTTTTATAGCCTCAGCGCTAGCGTTACCGCCGGCGCTATCCCTATTAGGATACATTCTGCGCGGTAGAATCTTCAATCCGAGGAAACAATTCCCCCTTGCCAACTGTGTTCCTCGCTATCGCCTGCGCTATAGGATATCGCCTAGCGCTATCTCCTTCTATAAGTTCTCCCGACAATTTTGCTTCGAGCCAATATTTCGTCGAACAGGAATTCGTCGACCGTTGCTAAGAGTTCGTCGTACGACAGCTAGCGCCTGCCCTAGTTCTACCGCCTGCGTTAGTAGATGTATTGGATTTGTTGGCTCAACTTTGGGGGCAAACTTCTTATGTAATCCTTGAGTCATGTGGACTTTGTTATCCTGCACACTTAAACACACAAGATCAAATACACATGGGATTTGTTATTCTCAAACCTAGGAGATGCGGAAGACCATGTTCCAATAAGAACCACCGCCTTGCTGTGACACCTTCACTCGGGATGGTCCCCAACAAAAGATGTCGATCCTGCCGGCTAATCATTCATCCAGGCCAACCATACACTAAAGTATAATAAAGATTTGTCCAAAATATTCACATAATAAATAAGATGCATGTCCAAATGAGATACATAATAGATAAATAATGTAATGGTTTTGAAGTAGAAATTTCGTTTTTGCTTTTAAAGATGATTTTGTAAATTTTCCTTTTTGGCATGGTGAACATAATGAAGATAAATTTCCATTCAACTTAGGCAATCCTCTAATCAATTCCCTTTTTGCTAGTTTTAAAATGAGCTTTGTACTAGCGTGACCTAAACGTCTATGCCATAGTTCTAATTCATCATTTTTGGTTATAAAACATTTTATAGATGATTTGGAAAGATCATGAAATGAAACTATGTAAACATTGTGAATTCTAGGTGCAGTTAGTAACACATCTTTTGTTTTAGGATTAACTATTTTGCAAAGATTAGTGGATGATTCAAATAATACGTCTAATCCTTTATCACATAGTTGACTTATAGATATTAAGTTATGTTTCAAACCTTTAACATAAAGAACATTTGAGATAAGAAAAGATTCGTTACCCACTGTACCAACTCCCATGATCCTTCCTTTACAGTTATCACCAAACGTTACGATCCCTCCTTTCTTATTTTCTAGTCTAAGGAATTTTGCTTTGTTTCCCGTCATGTGCTTGGAGAAGCCTGAGTCCAAGTACCACACGTCCTCAGTTTCCCTAGCCTTCCTGCAAATCTAGAGAGAAGATGAGAGTAAAGATCCAGATACCCAAGAGGTACCACCCAAAGTGTAAGTGGATTTCTTAGGTACCCAGATTTGTTTTAATAATTGTTGTTTTATATTCCTGCAAGAGCTAGACGTGTGTCCAAACTTAAGACAATTAGCACACGAAATAAAGGGGGTTGAGACCCTTTTATGAGTTTCTACGTTGCTCTTGCAAGATGATATTTGGATGTTAGAAAAAACAGAAGATTTCTTATCAGTTGAGCTACTGTCGGCGTTAGTTGCTAGCGCTGGGCGGTAGGGTTCACTTTATATCCGACCCCAAATTTTGCAGAACCATAACATTGGTTTCCCAAAATCATATCCAGGGATTTTTGACCAATCCCGAATTTTTTTATGGCAATATTGAGGTCATGATTTTGTTATTTAAGAAAAGTATTTTCTTGTACAATCAAAACACATTTATTTTCAAATCCCTTTTTATTATTTTCAATTTGTAGAAAAGTGGTTTTTAGTTTTCTCTCTAAGTCCTCCTTTTCTTTTGCAATAGTTTTGTTTTGTGCAAGGGCCTTAGAAAGAGAAACTTCAAGTTCTTTTGTCTTAAATATAGAGTGCTCACACTCTTGACATGAAACCTTTCTCTTTTCAAGGGAAATCAATTTTTTTGTGAGCTTATGATTTTCTTTGATAATAGCTTCATTTTCACGATTTAATATAATATTATCTTTTATACTTTGATCATAGGATTTGCAAGTTAAAACAAATTCATCATAGAGTTCTTCGAAAGTAGGAGGAATTACCTCAGTGTCGCTAAGAACACTGGTGTCGTCATCGTTGCTTTTTGCCATTAAACATAAGTTTGCTTCCTCCTCGCTACTTGACTCAGCCTCGTTTGACTCTTCAGAGGAAGAATCATCCCAAGTTACGGCTTTCAGTACCTTCTTCTTCTCTTTTGCTTTGTGTTGTTCTTTTTGCTCCTTTTGATATTTTGGGCACTGGCTCCGAATGTGCCCGGTCTTTCTGCAGTGGTAGCACTCTGGTGGTGGTCTTTCTTCTTCATCATCGCTTCCTTTTTCTTTCCTTGATGAAGAGGAAGATCCCTTTCGTCGAGTATCCTTTTGGAAGTATTTGCGGAATGTGTTCCTTCTTTCCGGATTCCTGATGAACTTCCTGAAGTTCTTCACCAGGAGACCTTCTTCATCTTCATCATCTTCGATGCCCTCCTTCTTTGACTTTAGCGCTAGCGCCTTTTTCTTTGGCTCTATGTTGTATTCATCGTGTTGAATCTGGAGTTCTACCTCATGGGTTTTGAGATTCCCAATAAGGTTCTCGATCTGGAGTGTTCTTAAGTTGTGCGACTCCGAGATGGCTGTCACCTTTGGATTGAATCTTGGCGGTAAGGAACGAAGAATTTTCCTCACCAATTCCCCGTCTGAGTAGGTCTTTCCAAGTGCTTTTGAAGCGTTGACAATCTTGATGAAGCGGGTGTACATGAGTTAATGTCCTCTTCGGTATCCATCCTGAATTTTTCATATTCAGATTCTAGTTGGAATAGCTTTGCATCTTTCACCTGTGATGTACCTTCATGAGTTACTTCCAATTGATTCCAAATATCATAAGCAGTTGTGCATGCAGAAATTCTATTAAACTCAGTCCTATTTAAAGCGCAATATAAAGCGTTCATTGCTTTAGCATTATTTTTACACCTTAGTTTATCATTATCGTTCCATTTATCTTTTGGTTTTGCTAATGTTGCCTCTCCCACTACAGTTGTAGGTGGAGAGTACCGAACTTCTACCATGTTCCATACTTCTACATCCATGGTCATAAGAAAACACATCATTCAATTTTTCCAGTGGTTAAAATCTGACCCAGTAAAGAGAGGTGGTCGACTAACCTCTTGACCCTCAGGAAAAGCGAGATCACGAGACGTCATTATTCCCGGTTGTTAAGCCGATTGGAATAAAACTGCTCTGATACCACTTGTTGGATTGGTAGGCGCCCTTAGAGGGGGGGGGGGTGAATAAGGGTTTTCAAAACTTTAGTGATATTTTAAAAACTTTGTAATAATGCAAGATTAAGACAATAGAAAGTCAAGTAAAACAATTGAAATAAAGTAGAGACATGCTTTATTAATATCAAATATGGTTTTACAAAAGTTGACTTCTATGACGCTAGAAATCGGTGGCGATGAATAGTAAACTCCTTTTGTTTTCTATCCCGACTCGCATCCCCACGAACCGGTGGCCCTAGCCTATCCTCCCCGGATTTTGCCTCAAGCCGCTCTAGCCAACCCATCCCCGGATGTGGCCTTGAGCACCCCCTAGACCTAGCCTAGATCTAGTCGCCAACACGAGGCGAGTTTCCCCCTAAGTCCTACCCAGACCTAGTCGCCAACACGAGGTGATTTCACTAACCGTTTACAAGAATAATATGAAATGAAAATAAATAAAAACTCCCTTCTAAAGTCGGAGGCGAAGATCCACTGTAGAATAAGCGTTGTAGAAGCGGACTTCGTTTGGATCCGGCGTGATGAGATTCTCCTTCAGAAGTTTGCAGAACTTTGGTAGGACATGAACTTTCGGCCAAGATAGCCTCTGGAATTCTAGCACTCTATCTCTCTCTAATATCTCTCTGATGTGTCTGTGAAACGAGAGGAGAGGAGTCCTTTTTATAGCCTCAGCGCTAGCGTTACCGCCGGCGCTATCCCTATTAGGATACATTCTGCGAGGTAGAATCTTCAATCCGAGGAAACAATTCCCCCTTGCCAACTGTGTTCCTCGCTATCGCCTGCGCTATAGGATATCGCCTAGCGCTATCTCCTTCTATAAGTTCTCCCGACAATTTTGCTTCGAGCCAATATTTCGTCGAACAGGAATTCGTCGACCGTTGCTAAGAGTTCGTCGTACGACAGCTAGCGCCTGCCCTAGTTCTACCGCCTGCGTTAGTAGATGTATTGGATTTGTTGGCTCAACTTTGGGGGCAAACTTCTTATGTAATCCTTGAGTCATGTGGACTTTGTTATCCTGCACACTTAAACACACAAGATCAAATACACATGGGATTTGTTATTCTCAAACCTAGGAGATGCGGAAGACCATGTTCCAATAAGAACCACCGCCTTGCTGTGACACCTTCACTCGGGATGGTCCCCAACAAAAGATGTCGATCCTGCCGGCTAATCATTCATCCAGGCCAACCATACACTAAAGTATAATAAAGATTTGTCCAAAATATTCACATAATAAATAAGATGCATGTCCAAATGAGATACATAATAGATAAAAGTACTGAAATAAGAGTGCTAGAATGAAAAGGGCTTAAGCCCCAATACATTTACTCCTCACTATATTTCCTAGGACTTAGACATTGTTAACACAAGTTAGGGATGGGTTGGAAGACCGCATTTGGAAGATGGTACCTCACTGGGGCCCTCCCTACAGCTGCTGAAAGTCTAATTTCAGGCTTGGCCACTGTATCATGTTCCTCCCTCTGGTTGCTGGTCTACTCCTCCTAGTGTTCCTATTGTTATGTCACATCCGTCCGTTAGTCTAAATGACTAAGCAGATTCCTCGTACCCTCCACCCGCGACTTCTAGGCACCGGGCGGGGAGGATGAAGAGAAAGGTAACAACGGGTAACAAAATCAAGCAGGTGGCAGTGGCCCCACCTAGCACAACTATAGACAAGAAAGAGTCTATTTCTAGCAATTCTACTGTAAAGTCGATATGTAATCGAGCAATTGTTAAGCAAGGTTCTATAATGAAAGCATAGTACAATGAGCAAATAATTACAATCACAACAGTATAAGTAAGTAAAGCAATGTATATAAAAGAAGCAGTTACGAAAGTAACCCTATCTTATGAGAATGCCCATACAAACTTATAAGACAGGGGATCTAGCACTAAGGTAAACTCATCATATAAAAGAGCCCATACTAATTTATACAATGAGGTCTTGTTATGCAATGATGCTATGCTATGATGTGCAATGCAATGATGCTACTCACCCACTCGACTCTGTACGTACATACATTTTAAGTTCCCTCTGTTCGAGTATGCCAACTCAGGTACCCCGTTGAGGCAAACAGGGACAGTGGTTCAGGCATGTCCACTTCTAGGCTTCTATCAACACCTCTCGGCCTAGACATTATGCACGCCCCTAAAAACACACAGGGTATTCGCGTAATATATAATAAATAACCACCTCTTAATCTGTATTTCTCCGAGCCTCCAGCTCATCAGACTGTCCAGCCCCTTTAGAAAACTTCGAGCCTACTATTCGCAGGACAAACAAGTCCTTGTATCAATTCCGTCACATATTTGGGACGAGGATTATTTACCGAGTTCTCCTACTTATCTACTCTTATCTATCATTTAGTTGTACTTAGAGATTTAGGGTGAACCTTGGACTTCCTGAGGGCTACCTGGTGAAGGGCTCACAATAGTACTAGGAAGTATGATGGGGTGACATCCCAAACTTCTCTTTATCAAGGTATTTAATCTTATTGGTGACTACCCGTTCTTATTTATCCACTTCCTCTCTTGTTATACTACCTTCATAAGAAGATTTACAATTTCCCGGACAGGGAGACGACGATGTTCAATTAAACATCGGTCCTTGCACCTTTCTTAGTGATTGATTGCATCTTCACGACATCACTCATTTTCTATCTAAAGGTTCCCTAATATGTTATTAATCAGGACTTCTTTTACTGGTGAATCTCCTCTTATGACCCTTAGCTTAGTGTATCAAAATCCCATATTGATAATATTACTAATCCCACCCCAACCCTTACTTATAGTATATGCCACTAATGGTTAATCCTTCAATAAATCTATGCTTATACAAAAATCAGGGAGTTACTAGCTCTAGATGTGATAACCAGATGTGGTCTAAATCAAATATTTCAATTTTACTATTTGCAGACCAAATTGCCCTCAAGTGAGATAACTTGACTTAGAAGGGTGACACCATGATCTTCTAACTAATATGTGTCCAATCTAGTTCTAGAAGTTGTATGGATGTCAAAATTAAGATTTCCAATTTTTCATATAATCAAATCATACATGGGCATATTTAAATAATTTCTTATAATTCCGGGAATGACTAGATTTGAACATGAAGTAACCATTTGCCATTGGCCAATAAATCTAATAAAAATTTCAGGAGCTAGTTATGGTCCAAAATGTAGTTTAGCAGAATTTCATAATTTTCTCTCTAATATGATTCCAGAAAATCAATTATATGCCCAAGGGTACTAAATTCAATTCGTGAAGGATCTACTGAAATTTTTCATCATAATGCTGTAAATAAATTTCCATGTGTTCTAATCATCCAAAGGCTTTTGCATTTAGATGACGTTCCTGTTTATTTGATTCATTCGCTGGTCTAACTATTGCTATATCCCATGTATTGATATCTAAATTTGCAATAAACTTTTCCATTAAAAATTTCCACCCTTTATAATTTCTTCCTTCAAATAAAGGTGGTGCTAGTTATTTTCCTTCTTCATAAAAATTTCCCCCACTAATAGAAGCGAGATCATGAGACGCCATTATTCCCGGTTGTTAAGCCGATTTGGAATAACCCCTTATGATACCACTTGTCGGATCTGTAGGCGCCCTTAGAGGGGGGTGAATAAGGGTTTTTAAAACTTATGTTATATTTTGATTAGCTTGAAATAATAAGAGATTAAAATAGTGATTTTAAATAAAGATCTAAATTGATTTATAATAAAGGAGAGCATAATAAACAATTTAGAGAAATGAAGATCAAATCACTTTTATTACACAAAGAGAGACATGATTATTATTAATAAAATTGATTACAAAATTTGATTTCAATGATGCTAGAAATCGGAGGCGAATAATAATAAAACTCTTTTTTGTTTTCTATCCCGACTCGTATCCCCACGAACCGGTGGCCCTAGCTTATCCTTCCCCAGATATGGCCTCAAGCCGCTCTAGCCAATCCTTCCCCGGATATGGCCTCGAGCACCCCCTAGACCTAACCTAGATCTAGTCGCCAACACGAGGCGAATTTCTGCCCAAGTCCTACCCAGACCTAGTCGCCAACACTAGGCGAACTCTCTAACGGTTTATAAAAGATATGAAATGACAATATTAAAAACTCCCTCTAAGAAGCTTCTAAAGTCGGAGACAAAGGATCGTTGTAAAATAAGCGAGGTTGAAGCGATCACCCTTCAGATATAGCGTGATGAAGTCCTCCTTCAGAAACTCTCTAAGCTTTTGGTGGGCGATCAACTTTCGGTCGAATAAGGCTCTGGAATTGTGGCACTAAACCTCTCTTCAACAGGTGTCTAAAAAATGAGAGAAGAGGCCTCCTTTTATAGGAGTGAGCACTGGCGCCTGCGCTAGCGCTACCTCCGGCGCTATCCCCACTTAGGAATTATTCTCTGCGTGCGTATCTTCATTCCGGGGAAACATTGTCGCCTTGCCTCTTGTGCTCCGCGCTACCGCTGGTGCTATCCGCTACCGTCTGGTGCTAGTGCCTTCTAAAAATGCTCCCAAAATTTCGCTAATCCTCGCAAGCGCCTGCGCTAGGTGCTACCGCCGGTGCTAGTGGGCATGTTGGAATTTTGTGTTTAAATCTTGGGGCAACCTTCTTATGTTATTCTTGAGTCATATGGACTTGTTTCCTGCACACTTAAACACACAAGATCAAATACACATAAGATTTGTTATTCTCAAACCTAAGAGATGTGGAAGACCTTGTTCCAACAAGACCGACATATTCAAAAAATGATGATTAGTGTGCTCAAAATCAGCGAATGTGATTCATCTTTCAGGTGGTTACGATAGTTACGACGACAAAGTTGTCATGCTATCCCTGCCCAAGTCTATAGAAGGAGCCCCAAGCCTTCATTTCAGGACACCTTGCCTTCAGCGCCCGAGAGAGCTCTTTTGAAGATCCTTCAGAGTTCACTTTTGGCGTTCGGAGAATCTTTCGAAGATCTCCTTCCCCTTCGAAGATCTCCTTTGAAGGCGACTTGAAGATCTCCCTTTGGCTCTTGGTGATCTCTCCATCCTTAGAGACTTCTCTCTCTCTCCCTCTTTCTTCCCTGCATCTACATCAACGAGCGGTGACCTATCACCCTCTTACATTCTGAAATTTGCAACACCAAAAAAGATAGTGAATTTGGTAGGCACCGATCCGGCCCCATGGTTTTTCACCCTTTCCAGTTTTTCCATGTAATCTACTATCTCACTTTTCTTTAACTGATTGCATGCTCGACTCACTCTAGAGTTGAGAAAGTTCAATTTGACCGGTATAACAAGTTCGTCGAGCAGCCCAAGGTGCAATTCATGTTACCCATGGGGTCCTATTTATTGGAAAACAAAAAGGGAGGAGGCTTATTTATAGCCAAGCCATGCCCGACGACTATGCGACATTGAGGGGATCTCGCCTATCTTTGGTGAGCATCTTCTATGGTCGCCCATCTGGTGAGTATGAAGGGATGCTCGCACATGCACACCCATACTCTCCCAGGCCTTCTACTGCTACTACTAGTTGAGTTGGTCTAGATCTTTGACTTCTTTCTCCTCCTTTGACCTTTGACTTTGACTTCTGTCTACGTGGCTTGACTTAGTCCTACCCTCGATGAATATGGGTTGTACAAACTGTAATATCTAGTTGTCAACCTAAATCACCTAGAGGGGGTGAATAGGTGATATCTACGTCTTTTGCGAAATAAAAATCTTGATAATAAGAACACACAGAAAGCAAATCACAAACACAGACGAAGCAAGAGATTTGTAGTGGTTCCCTGTTCTTGGGTACTCCACTTGCCGGCCTCGCCAATCTAGCACCACAGCTAGACTTGACTACTTCACTATAACTCAGATCAAGAATGATCCTACAATCTCGGAGTCAACACTCCTACAACTCGGAGACAAAACTCTTACAATCTCAGAGAGAACCTCTCTTACAACTCGGAGAACACCTCTCCTACAACTCAGAGAAAACCTCTCCTACAATCAAATGAAAATAAGGAATGATAAAACACTTATCAATTCACGAACATATCTGAAAAACTCTTTAGATATCTTCTTCCTTCTTGAGACTTGAATGGATTTGACGTGATGTCGATGAGGAAGATTTGAAAACGACACAGATCTGATCTTCTACAATTCGATTCGATCCAACAGATACTGAAGATGATGCAGTGAGGATCGATCGAATCTCTTCTTCCACTGGAGACGATAAATCAGAACATCAGATCGGTCTCCAACAATTGGCGACGAGCGCGACACTTTTCGTACTTCTTGATTCGGATGGAGAAATTAGGTCACGGAAGCGATTAATGATCCAATAATAATAATCCTCTTAATGTTTCTTATTGTTAATCCTAAGAGAGAGGGCCTTATATAGACAAAGGCTTAATGATGAAAAAAGGATTAACCTAAACGAAACAAAGAAAGCGTTACGTCAGACAGACAAAAGTCACGAGAAGAACGAGAATCAAGCTTCTCGAGAAATATATAACTTCTCGAGAGATAGAAGCTTGATTTCGTGAAAAGCCATGGAAGATAATTTCAGAGGCTTGAAAAAGACTTCTCGAGAAACAATGGACTTCTCGAGAAATGAGAAAGGAAAAACTTTTCGAAGGAAAGAACATATTTCTCGGGAGAAATGATTTCTCGGGAGAAGATAAAAAACTTCTCGAGAGCACTTGACTTTCCAGGAAACAAACTTCGAGAAATACTTCAGAAAGGATAGAACCGCTGAGAAGATTACTCGACCGCTGAGAAGACTACTCGACCGCTGAGAAGACTTCTCGACCGCTGAGAAGACTACTCGACCGCTGAGAAGACTACTCGACCGCTGAGAAGACTTCTCGACCGCTGAAAAGACTTCTCGAGAAAAACCAGGATTCCTCGAGAGCTCCTAAGGACTTCTCGAGAGATCAATTGAACTTCTCGAAAGAATACCTTAACTTCTCGAAAACTTGACTTAGGAAAAATTTCAAGAAACTTTTCTTTCTTCCACACTTGGTCACCAGCTGCACCTCCAAACCATGAGCTTCAATTGTCTTGAAAATGAAGTGTACCCCAATAAAGAGATCACACATGAGTCAACACCATATCCCACACAATGAGGAATTACATTGTATGAAACTGTGCTCATTGACCCATTGTGACCTGACATTGGTCTACACTTAGCAATGTGAACCTGCAAGAACAATACTACAAAAGCATATCAAATACACAAGCAATTCAATCTTGGTTCAAAGATGACTTCCTACAAATCAAGGTTATTGTGGATACAATACCCAACAATCTCCCCCTATTTGTATAAGTCAGAACCCTACTTACCAAGATGAATTGCACAAATAAAACACAAATGAAATATACCACTGATTAAAATAAACAAGCAGAAAGAGCATAAAAAACAATATCAATATATATATATAAAAGATTGTCTCATCAAAATCAAAAACTATATATATAGATTTAAGATTGTCTTATGAATTAATGTTCACACAATCATATCGAAAGAAGGTTTTGATTGTCTTCATAAACTTGTCTTCAGACATTGGCATTTCTCTTTCTCTTCAGTTCTTGTCTTTCAAAATAGGCATATGGCTTGGGATGGTACTTTGTAGGAGCTGTTGGAGCTGTAGGATTGTTGTAACCATGAGTCCTGAAGTGAATACTTCTCTTTGTCTTGCTCGTCTCATACTTCTTCCACTCAGTTGAACTGAAAAGTTCAGAAACTTTCACATTACCTTCCTCTACCAACATGAGAAAGTCAAGAATAATTATCTTTGAAACTGGGCTCCAAACCTCTGGATATTCTTCAACAGCAACAACTTTTCCAGAGCCTGCTGTGCTTGAACCTGGAACTGAATTGCTGGCAGAAGGACCTTCACCATACTTCCTTTTCCTATAAGTAGGCATTGAGGTATGAGCTTCAACTGATGGAGTATCATCTTGTAGCCCTGCTGGCCTGGGAGAGAACTGAGGAGCAACATCTTGTGGCCCTGTTGGCCTGGAAGAAAACTGAGGAGGAGGCTGATCAGGATCAATACCAAGTTCAGGAAAGATCTCATGATGGAGCCAAACTGCAGTCTTGGAGGTGAAATCATTTATATCTGCAATCTGCCTTTGGACACCATAAGATAACAGCTCTAACTGATTTCCCAAACTCTTTTGAAATTCATATAAAGAATGATCTAAAATTTCTATCATCTTATCCTCCCCCTTTCTGACTTCTATAGTAAGGGTTTGGATAACAGATTCTTTAAACAAACCTATCTCATCAATAACCTTAAAATTATCTTCAACAGCCTTGGAAATCATGGATTCCTGAGTTTTTCTGACTTGAATAACTTCTTCTAGAACTCTACCTACATCCTGAATGGTGTGATCTATTGCTTTTGCACCCTTAATAACAACTTCCTTAAGTTGATCAGTACTTGCTTTGGATGCAGCTAGCTTTTTATTCATTTATTTTTCAACATCTGTTATTCTTGCGTGAATTTCTTTAAAAGAATAATAAAATTTATCACTTTCCCTCTTAAGCAACATTTCTATCTTACCAATTAAAGAATTTTCATCAAACAAAGGAGGGATAGAAGCTGGCTGAATATCCTCTGGAATTTCTTCAAGAATCACGGAACTTATTAATTTAGGAGAAGAAACATTTACCTTCTCACTTCCTTCACCAACTTGCTCATCTTGAGCACTCTTGTTGGATTCCAAACAAGATTCTTGCTCCCCATCAACATGTACTGGGGGAGGAGAAAAGCTATGAACTGAAACATCATCTGCATCATTGAAGAAATCAAAATCTGCACCTGACCCTGCCCTGTGGTCACTAGTACTGTGTTCTACAACAACCACTTTTTGAATATCATTTACAACATCTGCAATGGTGGAATCAATATGTGCTGCATCAGCATCTGAGAGTGGAGGAGGTGATTTTACTATATCATCATATAAAGGTGGAGTGTCTTCCATTGGAGTGTCTTGATCATCTTGTGCAATTGGAATAGCTGGATCAGCTGAAAGAACTGTATTAGATGGAATCTGATCTGAAAGTGGAGGGATAACTGGCTCTGTAGATGGAATGGTGTCTTGTTGAATTGATGATTGAGGTGGATCTAGAATCTGTGGCTGAGCTGGTGGTTGAGCTGGAGCTGAAGGGACAATTGGAGGAGGAGAAGCAGAAGGAGCTGGAGTTTGATTCACATTCTGTGGTTCAAAAGGAACAGAAGGAACTGGCTCCCCCTGGTAACTTGCACCTGCAGTTGGCTTTGTAATCCTGATGTCCCACCTTTGAATTGTGATGACATCTATCTTCTTCGGATGGTGAATAATTGCTCCTTTGGACATATCAAAAACCTCTTGGTTCAGCTGATTTAGATATAGGGACAGTATCCTTGCAAAATTTGGAGCCAGAATGCTGTCTTTAATCTTAGAGAAAAGATGATTTGCCCAATTACACTTCTTCCCACAAATCACTGCTGTCATCAAGCTGAAGACATCTGCTGAGACATAACCCACGCTTCCAGTATTACACAGCAATACTTTGGATATGATGTCGACCAACAACATTCCTTCATTATTCATTTTCTGCCTCCTAACTGTTGTATCTGTTTTATCAAGACCACAGAAACTCACTGCCTTAATCCAATCTGCATCTTCTAGGGTGTCTTCAGTTTCAACCATAGGCAATCTCAAATGTTTCGAAAGAGTTTTAGGGCTGAACTTGACCTTGAAATTTCCGACTGTAGATTTCATCCTTTTCCCGTCTTTGTGAACCTTGATGTTAATAAAGAAGTCCTCTACTTCTTTGAACAAAATTCGGCAGGGATGCTCAAGAACAAAGGTAAATCCAGTTGCATCTAGAAGATAAAACAAGTTCTGAAACTTATCTAAAATCGAACTGAGGCCTGCACGCACCAGTTCACTGCCCATGCCGATCTTAGACTTTGTACGAGGCACCATTGATCGAGAGAAGATCAAAGAATGAGAGCTGAAAGAGAGAGATTGCGAGAAAGGACGAACCAGAGATCAAATGTCGTGAGAAGGGAAGATGAACAGTCGGCGGCTTTTCGAGAAGAACGGAAGATGATTTCGCGTGAACATTAATTCATTAGGTTATCTATTTATAGTTTGATTTGATATGACACTTTTTTTAGTTATATTTAATAATATATATAAAGAAAAACGCGTACCTGACCTTTCGCATTCTCGAAACAGGAAAATAGATTTCCGAAATATAAGATCCATTTCTCGAAAAGTTTATCTGATTTCTCGAGAAATCCAAGAATTCAGCCGATCTGTCTTTGCAAGCTTATCTCTCGAGGGATAACCCATTTCTCGAGAAGTGCAATTCCATTTCGCGAGAAGTAAAGTATCTTACTTTGAAAAAGAGCTAAAACTCTGTCTTCATCCATTTTCTCCAGAGGCATATCATTTCTCGAGAAGTTAACTTTATTTCTCGAGAAATCCAATGAAGACTTAGATTTTTCTACTTCATAAATGACAGACCTCTGCTTCCTTTAGAATTAGAATATTTGACAATCTATCTATCTTCTTGTCTTCTTCCAGGCTTGAATTACTCCATGTTGAGCATTCCAAGTTCTGTCTTGAAGAAAGAGAACTTGGTCTCATCCAGTGGCTTCGTGAAAATATCTGCCATTTGCTTATCTTTAGGGACATAGCATAGATTGATGTCCCCGATCTCCACATGCTCCCGAATGAAATGGTATCTCAACTCAATATGCTTTGTCCGGCTGTGCGAGACTGGATTATTTGCAATTGCTATAGCACTGGAGGAGTCGCAAAACATTGGGATTTCTTTGAACATCAAATTGTAATCTTCAAGTTGATTCTTTATCCAAAGAAGTTGTGCGCAACAACTGCCTGCAGAAATATATTCTGACTCGGCGGTTGAAATTGCAACACAATTTTGCTTCTTGCTGCTCCAGGAAATAAGTCTTCTTCCGAGAAATTGGCATGTCCCGGAAGTGTTTTTCCTGTCATCTTTACTACCTGCAAAGTCTGCATCTGAAAAACCTATTAGTTCGCTATCATTACTTCTTGGGTACCATAAGCCAAGATTTGGTGTACCCTTAAGATATCTCAAAATTCGCTTTGCAGCAGTATAGTGAGATTCCTTAGAGTTTACCTGATATCTAGCACATACACATGTAGAAAACATTATATCAGGCCTACTAGCAATAAGGTAGAGCAGAGAGCCAATTATGCTTTTGTACTTGGTTTCATCGAAAGGTTTCCCTTTCTCATCCTTGTCCAGAGACATACATGTGCTCATTGGAGTCCTCATAGAGGTTGCGCTCTCCATTCCAAATTTCTTAACCAACTCCTTGGTGAATTTCGTCTGTGAGATGAAAATTCCATCTTCAGATTGTTTCACTTGAAGTCCTAAGAAATATTTCAGCTCACCCATACTGCTCATTTCAAACATCCCTTGCATAAGTTTTGAGAACTTCTTACAAAGGTTGTCGTCTGTGGAGCCAAAAATAATGTCATCGACATAGATTTGCACTAGCAAAATCTTGCCTTTTACTTCCCTAAGAAATAATGTCTTATCTATCTTTCCTCTTGTGAACTTGTTCTCAAGAAGAAAGTTAGACAGCGTCTTATACCAAGCTCGAGGAGCTTGTTTCAATCCATACAATGCTTTTTGCAGTAAATAAACATAATCAGGATGTTCAGAATCTACAAAACCTAGAGGTTGTTCAACGTATACTTCTTCTTTTATATTACCATTCAGAAAAGATGACATGACGTCCATTTGGTATACAGTGAATCCTTTGAATGCATCATAGGCTAGAAACAGCCTGATCGCTTCGAGCCTTGCTATTGGAGCATATGTTTGATCGAAGTCGATCCCTTCTTCCTGTTTGTAACCTTTTGCTGCAAGTCTGGCTTTGTTCTTTATGATTGTTCCGTCTTCATCCAACTTGTTTCTGTAGATCCACTTCGTTCCAATGATATTTTTATCCTTGGGTTTTGGAAATAGAGTCCACACTTTGCAACGCTTAAATTGATTCAACTCTTCTTCCATTGTAATTATCCAATGGGGGTCTTCATTTGCTTCTTGAAACTGTTGGATCGGTCGGCGCCCTTAGAGGGGGGGGGGGGGTGAATAAGGGTTTTCAAAAACTTAAAATTATATTTAGAAAACTTTGAAATATTGCAAGATTAATACAATGAGAAATCAAGTAAAACAATAAAGGGAGACAAGCTTTATTAATATCAAATAATGTTTTACAAAACTTGATCTCAATGACGCTAGAGATCGGGGGCGAATAATAAAAAAGCTCTTTTTGTTTTCTATCCCGACTCGCTTCCCCACAAACCGGTGGCCCTAGCCTTATCCTCCCCGGATTCGTCCTCAAGCCGGTCTAGCAAATCCTTCCCCGGATGTGGCCTCGAGCACCCCCTAGAACTAGCCTAGATCTAGTCGCCAACACGAGGCGAATTTCAGCCCTAAGTCTACCCCAGACCTAGTCGCCAACACGAGGCAATTTCACTACCGTTTACAATGAAGAAAGAGAAATAAAATATCAAAACCTCCCTTAAGATGAACTTCTGAAGTCGGAGATGAAGATCCGCTGTAGAATCAGCGTTTGTTGAAGCGGACTTCGTCTGGATTCGGCGTGATGGAATTTTCCTTCAGAAATTGGCAGAGCTTCGCTGGGACCTCAAATTTCGGCTAAGACAAGCCTCTGGAATTCTAGTACTCTCTCTCTCTGAGGTGTATGCAATGGGTGTGTTCGAAAACAAGAGGAGAGGGGGTCCTTTTATAGCCCAAGCGCTACCGCCGGCGCTTTCTCTACCGCCGGCGCTAGCCCGGATTAGGAAACATTTTTCTCTATGCCTTTTGTGCGCCATGCTACTGCCAGCGCTAGTAGCTACCGCCGGCGCTATCCCCGATTAAGAAACTTCTTGCGCGGCAGGATCTTCAATCCGCGACAACCTTGCTTTTATTCCTTCTGTGTTCATCGCTACCGCCAGCGTTATCCGCTACCGCCAGGCGTTAGCGCCTTCTATAACAGCTCCCGGAATTGCGCTCTTCATCGCTAGCGCCCGGCGCTAGGTGCTACCGCCGGCGCTAGTGAGCCCCTTCGAATTCTGGCTTCAATCTTGGGGGCGGTCATCATGAGTACTCCTTGAATCATATGGACTATGTTAACCTGCACACTTGAACACACAAGATCAAATACACATAGGATTTGTTATTCTCAAACCTAGGAGATGCGGAAGACCATGTTCCAACAAACTCCCCCTTTTGATAATAACAAATCCATTAATGATAAATTAAAGCATTAATAGATAAGCATGATGAAACTCTACTTGTTTGTGTGTGAGAGTGATGACTTAGGATAATTATTGATTTTAGCATTTAGAATTGCTCCCCCTAAATACATGCTCCCCCTAAGTGAGTGCACCCCTAATATGTAAGCTATCATCTGAATTTGTCATGTTGGGTTTATGATAGCGGGTTATATTTATCATGTTAGTTCTCCCCCTTTGTTATTAGCAAAAGAGGGTAGGGAAACAAAGCACCAAAAAGTTTGTAAGTAGAAAATAAGGCATGATTGAGCTTTTTAAGTAAATGATAAGGAGTTTTAGAGTTGTTTTTCATTGAAATAGATCAGAGTTATAAGCATTACAAAATTTTCAGGGTTTTTAGCATAAAAGATTTTTATGTTTGAAGTAACCAATAAAAAGTGTTTCAAGGAAATCTATCACGTAATGAGAGATAGGAATTTTGAAGAATAAGTGATGATGCAAAGAATACAAGATATTAAGTAAGCATAAAAATGCAAGTTAAAACACTTATATGGTTAAGATGCGGAAGACTTATAGCAATACAAAAACATCAAATAGTAATGATAATCCAAAAAATATGAGTTAAAGTTCACAAAAGATGATGTTTTTGTAAATCATTTTGCAGTTAGATCTTGAAATTTGATAATAACCAAGCATGAAATAATGTTTATCAGAAAGAAATTACTACAATGTTAATTTAATTCATAATTCCAAGAACATACAAAACATTGTAGAACACATGCTAGGTTATCTAGTGCATTTTATAAATAAGAAGTAATATAGAATTAACATTAGGATTCAATACTCATGAGAAGAAGTGTTATGGAAGATAATGATGTGCACATAAGTGTATTTTTGAGGAATGTAAACAAATGTTTTGATCAAAAATACAAGATATATGTAAAGTATGAGCACAATAGAACACAAATAAGATTACTTCCACACACTTTAATGCACAATAAAAAGTATAACTACCAAGGTGCTCTGCACACACAATGCTCATCAAGACTTATCAGGGTGCAGAGTAGTGCTTGGGGGATCACATATTTTATTTTGAATTTTGAGACTAGTGATCCGGTGTACTTAAGAGTAAGTGGTTTTTTTTATTTTTGAGAGAAAGATTTTATTTGCACAAGACACTTTACTATTCTTTCCAAGGTGCTCAACCTCACAATGCTTATTAAGGCTTATCAGGAGGTTCAAGTAGTGCTTGTTGGAGTTATCTTTGTCATTTATTTTATAATTTTGTTTTGTACAAAGTTCTCCGAATACACTTGTTTTGCAAATCAATAGAATTTATGAAAAACATAACCACTTTTCTTAATTTTTAAGAGTGCAAAATAAGGAGTGTAGGTAAGATACTTGTGCAATTTTAATTTATTTGTACTAATACAAAACATACACAAGCATTCTTAGATTAAATACATATGTAGACAATGCCAAAAAAAAGGTGAGTGAATAAATATCATTATCAAACATAAAGCATTTCTCATACTTAGAGGCATGCTAAGCTTGATCCTACACAACTTTTAAACTATAATTGATGCACATTTGAATAGATATATCAAAGCATGAAGAAAGATAATGTCCAAAGTAGTTTGAAAAGATAAATTGTAACATTGTAGAATTTCGAAATAATAGATTAACTCATGCTTGAAAAAATCATACAGTTTTTTTTGTTAGTTTTAATGTTTTACATTTTTGTATATGATTTTAGCAAAGAAAAGCATATTTTTGTAATTTTTACTTTTGTAATTTTTATATTTGATTTTTGCATAAAGATGAACTTTAAACAAAGGAAACAACACAAGCGAAAAAGAAAAACATTTTTTTTTTGTAATTTGGTTTTTGTAGTTTTGTATTTGATTTTTCAAAAAATAAAGAAACACAGAAGTGCAAAACTAAGTAGAAAATATAGATTAAAATATTTTTAGAAATTTTTCAAAATTTAAAAAATACAGAAAATAAAACATGGACGCTAGCGCCTGCGGTAGCGCTAGCGCGGGAGGCAGTGAACGATTTTTAAGGATTTTGGAAATTTTAATTTTGGATCTTGATTAAGTGTCCCAATAGTAGTTCCATGCTGAAGTTGCAGATTTTTAGGAGATGTTTTGGATGGTTAAAAATGAAGAAAATTGTATTTGTGAGCATGTTTTAACTTGAAAGATCTCGGACACCTAACACAAGTTAAAATAAACGAAATCTTGCATCACCAACTAGTACATATAGTAGATAATAAATTTAGGTATTTAATAGAATTTTGTTATTTTAAAAACTCAAAAGGGTCTGATACCGCCTGCGCAAGCGCTAGCGCTGGCGCTATCGAGGCTTTTGATAAAACCGAGTTCTTTTTTCAGATCCATCATTATCTTCCATTTCCTCCCGAAAAACTCTAGAAGACGACTCGTTCTACGTGCAGATTTGAGGTAATTCTTCATCCTTTCTTATGATTTTTGTTTTAAAGCTTGATTGTGATGTTAGAGATGGAGATATTTGAATTTTTTAGGTAGATTTAGGAACTAGATCTACACCATTAGGTTTTCTCTAAGGTTTGTGGTTTTGATGAGGTTTTTGGTTTTGAATATGTGGATTTCTTGGTTTTAAGTTAGGATATGAATGTATTTTAATTTTAAGGAGATAAAAAAATTTTTGTTGTTTTTTTTTATGAGGATTTTGTTTTCTTGTTTTAATAATTTTTTGTCATGTTGTAGATGGCACCGGGTTATAAGGGAAAGAAGAATACTGAGTTGGTTGTAGAGGCAGCTGTAGTGGGAGTGACATACGTTATGGAGTTCGACTTGACGCGACATCACCACATTATGGAGCTATTTGCTGCCGCAGAGGTGTTGAGCTTGTTCATTCCTGAAGGATTTTCTTCCGAGTTGGTGCGCAATTTTTACATGCACTTGGAAGATCCATCAACGATAGAGCTGGATGGAGGAGTCCAGTCACAAGTGCAGGGGCAGATGGTTACTATTACCCATGAACAGTTGAGGATCGTGTTCGGATTGACTCAGCATTCACATAGATTGGAAATTATTGAGAGGTTCAGGGCAGACAGAGATTGGACTCAAGTGAACATGGCGCTGCATAACAAGGAGTGCAGGAGTCTGATCTCTTCCGTTTTGACTCTCACCGTGGATGCCTTGGTCGTGCAAAATGTGTTGCGCCATACAATCCTACTGAAGTTGGGTGATACTGCCAAGGTCACAGCGCAACTGAGTTATGTTACCTATTTTATTTTAGAGAAGGAGAGGTTTGATGTGGCGGATTTGTTACTCTCCTTGATCCGTTATTCCTACAAGTTGCGGCAACCAACACATCAGAGATTCAACAACCTGCCCCTGGGTGGCATCATTCAGCGAGTTATTCAGGTTTTGTATCCTACTATTGACTTAGGTTTCTTTTTAGTAGATTGCTATCCTCCTATTTATAGTACCTCGCATTTGCGAACATCCTCCATCTCGAATGAGCCATCATCATCAACTCAACCACCACTCCGGCGAGGAGCGTCTTCTCGAGGGGCTCGAGATGCTCCATATGGGTCCTTTCGAGAGGAGATGGGTGAGCGGATGACACGGGTGGAGGAGGACATTTCTGTGATAAGGAAGGATGTCTCAGGGATCAAAAAAATGATGAAGTTTATGATGAAAGCTTTAAAGTTAAACCCATCTACACCAGAGCGGAGGGAGTGGGAGAGTCCAGTTTCAGATCCTCCCCGCCACTCGATCTGGAGGATTCGCAGGAGACGCTCCCCGAGTCCTAGTGTGGAGGACATAGATGAGGAGGAGTAGATGTGAGAAGAACAATTTTTATGTAATAATTCAAGAATTTGAACCTATGTCTTGGATGTTGTTGTTCTTTGAATTATGTTTATTTTGTTATCTTTTGGATGTTTGACTAGAATGTTTCATTTATAATTTATGAAGTGGTGATATTTAGAAAAAAAATTTTATGTGGTATACCCCTTTTGAAATCTTATGATTAAATATTTTACCACCACATAGAAGATTTTGAATTTAATTGTTGATAAATGTATGTATAAAGAGTATATGAATAATAAGTAGGTCATCTTAATAAGATTTTGAGTTTTGATTAATGTTATAGGTTCACTAAATTTTTTGATCATGTTTCCTATACAAGATGACCATAACATGATAATTTCAAAGAAATAAGAAAACAAAGAAAATTGAAAGACATTAAAGCACATCATGAAGTAGGAAAAATTGTATATTTCCCTTTTGAAAATATTCCACTTCATGCATTTGGTGGTACCTAATGAAAGAGAGATTTAGGTATCCAAAGAGGACCGGGTGTGATGGTTCCTTTGGGTACCCAAATACAACGTATTTGCTTTTGGGGAGATGGAAATGAATGGTCACTTTTTGTGGTGTTTGTGTTTCATCTTTGGTTTTGGGCGTCCATTCAAACTGTGGTTTAATATTATTATTATGAGTCAAATTTTTATTGTGATAATCTTTATCTTTAGGATTATAATTGTAGTGATTATAGAAAGCATTTTTCATAGTAAATTTGTGAAGTTTTATTTTTAAGTTGGGAGAAACACGATTTTGTAAATAATGGTGATTTTGATTTTGATTTGCAAATCCTTTATGTTCCTTACTCCCATTATTAAACTTAGTTAAGATGTTCATATTCATTTTCAACTTGTTTTTAGATATAGTTTGATATTGTGAATTTGTATTTACAATTTTCATAAGCAAGTTGATTTTTGATTTTAATTCATCATTCTTAACTTTAAAATTATGTCTTGCTTTATTATAGGCTATTGTGCAATTTTTAAGAGTGGATACAATAGACTCAATATGATCTTGATAATTGTTTCTATATTCATCAAATGTTTCATCCATCTCTTTAATTTCTATTTTATATTCTTTACACTTAGCACAATCATTTATCAAAGATGAATTTTCTAAACATAATTTTTCATTTTGTTCTTTTATAAAAATAATTTCTTTTTCAAGTTCCTTAAGTTTTTACTTAAAATTATCACAATCAAAACAAGGTTTTGTGTTTTCAAGTAAAGGATAAGATGGTGAAACCACATCACAATTTGATTCTAAATTAACATTAGCTTTTAATCTCTTATTTTCTAAACATAAATTTTTATTAGTAATTTTCAATTTCTTGATCTTACGTTTAGCAGTTTTTAGTATATTGAAACTAGAAATGGAATTTATCATACAAGAAGAAGATTTAGTCTTCCTTACAGCGCTATTGGAGGAGGCAGATTGTGAACATGAAATTGCTTCGTCATCTTTTAGTTCTTCCTCCATTATAGATGGATCTATATCTTCTCTTTCTCTTGGTGTATTGTTCTCCTTTTCTATTTCAATATTCTCCATGGCTTTGCTCCGAGAGAGATCTTCTTGAATGATAGTGGATGCTTGGACATTTTTCTCTTCCTGTGTTTGTTTCATACCTGCGAGAGGAAAATCATACATTTCTTCAAGAAATTGCCAAACTTTGTATGCACTAGAAAAACAATATATTAATTTGAAAATTTCATTTGATAGAGCACAAAATAAATAATGTTTGGCTTTTGCATTTAGTTGACGTTCCTTTTTATTTGATTCATCCGCAGGTCTTATAATGGCTAAATTCCATACTTCAATATTTAAAGTCTTAATAAAATTTTCCATTAATAATTTCCACCCTTTATAATTTCTCCCTTCGAATAAAGGTGGTTTAGGAGATTTTTCTTCTTCATAAAAATTTACCCCACTAGTAGAAGCGAGATCATGAGACGCCATTGTTCCAGGTTGTTAAGCCGATTTGGAATAACCTACCTCTGATACCACTTATTGGATCGGTCGGCGCCCTTAGATGGGGGGGTGGGGGGGGGGGGGGAGGGTGAATAAGGGTTTTCAAAAACTTAAGATTATATTTAGAAAACTTTGAAATATTGCAAGATTAATACAATGAGAAATCAAGTAAAACAATAAAGGGAGACAAGCTTTATTAATGTCAAATAATGTTTTACAAAACTTGATCTCAATGACGCTAGAGATCGGGGGCGAATAATAAAAAAGCTCTTTTTGTTTTCTATCCCGACTCGCTTCCCCACGAACCGGTGGTCCTAGCCTTATCCTCCCCGGATTCGTCCTCAAGCCGCTCTAGCCAATCCTTCGCCGGATGTGGCCTCGAGCACCCCCTAGAACTAGCCTAGATCTAGTCGCCAACACGAGGCGAATTTCAGCCCTAAGTCTACCCCAGACCTAGTCGTCAACACGAGGCGATTTCACTACCGTTTACAATGAAGAAGAGAAATAAAATAACAAAACCTCCCTTAAGATGAACTTCTGAAGTCGGAGATGAAGATCCGCTGTAGAATCAGCGTTTGTTGAAGCGGACTTCGTCTGGATCCGGCGTGATGGAATTCTCCTTCAGAAATTGGCAGAGCTTTGCTAGGACCTCAAATTTCGGCTAAGACAAGCCTCTGGAATTCTAGTACTCTCTCTCTGAGGTGTATGCAATGGGTGTGTTCGAAAACAAGAGGAGAGTGGGTCCTTTTATAGCCCAAGCGCTACCGCCGGCGCTATCTCTACCGCCGGCACTAGCCCGGATTAGGAAACATTTTGCGCGGCAGGATCTCCAGCTGCGGCAACGTTTTGCTCTATGCCTTTTGTGCGCCATGCTACCTCCAGCGCTAATAGCTACCGCCGGCGCTATCCCCGATTAAGAAACTTCTTGCGCGGCAGGATCTTCAATCCGCGGCAACCTTGCTTTTATTCCTTTTGTGTTCATCGCTACCGCCGACGTTATCCGCTACCGCCAGGCATTAGCGCCTTCTATAACAGCTCCCGTAATTGCGCTCTTCATCGCTAGCGCCCGGCGCTAGGTGCTACCATCGGCGCTAGTGAGCCCCTTCGAATTCTGGCTTCAATCTTGGGGGCAGTCATCATGAGTACTCCTTGAGTCATATGGACTATGTTAACCTGCACACTTGAACACACAAGATCAAATACACATAGGATTTGTTATTCTCAAACCTAGGAGATGCGGAAGACCATGTTCCAACAGAAACTTCTTCGGTTCAACCTGTGAAAGAAAACTCAAATACATATTTTCGTTAGTAGTACCTCTTCTCGTTCTTATGCCGACTTGAGGATCTCCTATGATTTGATCAATAGGATGGTCCCTCATATGTCTGAACTCAAGGTTCCTTGCATCAATTTGGACATCTGGAACATCTTCTACTACTGGAATGTCTTCTTCCATTTTTATTGGCTCTTCATCAATATGATCTTCTTCTACAGTTGAGGCTGGGGGAGAGATCTTGATGAAGATTTGAGCATCGTCTTTGACTGGCTCATCCAAGCTTGTATATTGCAACTTTGAACCTACAACTTCAACAGAAGCACTAGAAGAGCTGCTATGTAGCATGCTCGTTTCATCAAATACAATATTGATAGATTCTTCTACAACCAGAGTTTTCTTATTACAAACTCTATAAGCTCTACTATGGCTACTATAGCCTACGAAAATACCTTCAAAGCTCTTTTCACTAAACTTGGTTTTGTAATGCTTTCCATTATAAAGAACAAAGCATTTACAACCAAAGATTCTAAAATAAGAGATGGTTGGTCTCTTACCTTTTAGTAGTTCATAAGGTGTCTTTTCATGGTTCGTATTTATGAGTGCTCTATTTTGCACGTGGCAAGCAGTGTAGACGGCTTCAGCCCAAAGGTATTCGGGTAGTGAAGTGTCACTCAACATTGTTCTGCATGCCTCAATGAGTGTTCTATTCCTTCTCTAAGCTACCCCATTTTGTTGTGGAGTTCGAGGAGAGGAAAACTCATGAAAGATACCAAGGCTTTCACAAAAGTCTGTCATGGCCCCAGATTCAAATCTGTTCCATGGTCACTTCTGATCTTGACCACAGAACATTCAAATTCATTCTAGATTTGCTTGACAAACTTAGTGAAAATATCAAAGGTATCTGACTTGTGTTTTAGAAAGAATACCCATGCAAAACGTGAGTAATCATCTACAATAACCAATGTGTAAGACTTTCCTCCTAAACTTCTAATTTGCAAAGGACCAAACAAGTCCACATGAAGTAGGTATAAACACCTAGTTGAATCTTTGCCAATTATGCTCTTAAAGGTAGCTCTTGTTTGCTTGCCTTTTACACAAGCATGACAAGGTCTATCTTTAATGCACTTAATATTTGGCGCATCACGCACTAAGTTTTGTGAAAATAATTTATTTATAGTTTTGAAATTTATATGTGCTAATCTCTTATGTCATTGGTCAGCAAGAGATGCACTATCTTTTGCTAAAAGACACACTGGTGTAGAAGAGGATAAACAAAGAAAATTTAAACAAAATATATTTCTACAACGAGTGCCTGATAAAATCATTTCTTAATTTTCTGCCGACTTTATCAAACACTTATCTTTACAAAAATCAACTATGTATCCTTTATCACAAAGTTGACTTATGCTTATCAGATAAGGTTCTAATCCTTCCACATAAGCTACATCTGAAAAGGATACATTACCGTTAGAAATCATACCGTAGCCTTTTGTTGTTCCTCTGTCAGATCCGCCAAAAATAACTTTTGGATCGTTCTCAACTGGAATAAAATTTGGAAAAGGCTTCTTGTCCCGATCATATGCCGAGAACAACCACTGTCCAAATACCAGATAGGATTTTTGTTGGCCTTTGGATATACCTGCAAAAACAAATTATTTTGCCTTAGGAGCCCAAACAAATTTGGGTCCTTGGTCCCGTGTTAGTTGAGCACCACGCTGAACAATAACATTGCGAGCGGTCTTTCTTGCAATTTTAACTTGTGGTCTCTTGGAATAAGAGGAATTGAACCAGCAATCTACGACAAAGTGACCTATTTTGCCGCAACACCAACAGTTAAACCTGTTATACCTTCTCTTAGTATTCTCCTACTTAACTTTTTGAACATTAGTTTTGGCAGGAGCAATCCTTCTAGATGAGGATGCCTCATGAGTACAACACACACATGGTAATGATTTTTCCTTAGGCTTGGGTGCAACGACCTTTACAATTGGTGCTCTCATAGCACTCAGACCATGAACATAAGGACCATAATCTCTCAGATTAATCTCTTGATAAGGTGCCTTGAAAGCACTTTCACCGAGGTTTCGAGGACAAGCCCACCCCTTATAGTCATTGACAGGCGCAAAATTAATTGGTCGTGTCAAGTGACCATAAGTGCTCTCCATATCATAAACATTTGTAGGAAAGAGAACTTTCTTAAATTCCACTTGATCTTGATGGGCTTTCACTTTCTCTTCGACGGTAGCTTTCTTAGCATTCTTATTTTTCTTCTTGGCAAGGGTGCCCTTTGAAGAATTAATAGAACCCGTCACATGACCTAAACCACTGCTACCTGCTTTAGCAGAGAAAGTATCAATGATTGGAAGAATGGTTTTAGGTTGTGAAAACTTTTCAACTAGCCTCTTCTCAGCGGCTAGCTGTTCTTCCAGAACTTTGATGGAGTTCTCTCTCCGATCAAGGAGCTTATCCGATCTTTTGATCTTGTCTTTCAGGACTTGGATTTCCTCTCTGAAAGAAGAAAGTTGTTCAACTTCCTTTCTCAGATTGGATTCCACTTCTTTGAGAGAGAAAATCTCCTTGGCCTGAATTTCGACTACCTTTCGGCATCTGTCAAAGCTTTTAAGCATTTCAGTATATTGGGTCATGAGATTTGAGTCATCATCTGAGGGGTAATCCTTTTGTTCAGCTGAGGCATAATCAGAATCATATAAGACAGTGTGAGAATTTACCTTCCCCGTATATGAAGGTTCTTCTTCATCATCAGTCATGACCATCAGCCCGAAGTAGGCTTCTTCATCACTACTTGATTTCTCTGAGTCACTGTCGCTTAAAGTTTGGACTTTTTAGCGACTAGACTTCTTTCAGTCTTCTTTTTGCCGTGGGTGGATTTCTTTTCTTCTTTTCTTCCACCCTCTTTCTTCTTGTAAGGGCATTCAGCGATCATGTGCCCTGACTTATTACAGCAGTAGCAAACTATGTCAGAAGAAATATGTTTACTAGGTTTAGTCTTATACCTGTCATGATTGCTTGACCCCTTTCTGTGATGATCACCATCACGTCGAGAATGTCTAAAGTTAGAGGAGGAAGACTTGTTCTTCATGTGACTTCTTTTACTGAGCAGTTTCTTGAACTGACGAGAGATTAGATAAAACTCCCCATCAGACATTTCAGAACTGGAGGAACCGGCTTCAGATTCTTTTTCATCATCAGATTCTTTTGCTCTAATTGGAGACAAGGCTCTGCTTTTTCTGGAACTCTCAGCCTTCATAGCCAAAGTCCTTTCCTTGCTTGAACTCATATTCCCGTCTTCTTCTGTTTTGCGAATATTCATTTGCAGCTCATGGGATAATAACTTCCCAAACAGATTCTGTGGGTCTAGGTTTGGTAACTTTCCAAACTCCCTGATTGCAACTATCTTGCTATCCCAGTCTTTCGTCCGGGATCGCAGGAATTTGTCATTCAGTTCACCATTAGTAAATTCCCGACCATAATTTCTTAGGCCGTTAACGATTTTGAAGAATCTTTCGTATGCATCGGCAATGCACTCCTTCTTACTCTGCTTGAATGCCTCGTACTCTTGATTTAGAAGAGATCTTCTATCATCACTTACTTCTTCAGTACCTTCCATTAGAACTATTAAGGATGTCCACATATCTTTGGCTGACTTGCAGTGGATTAGATTTTGTAACATGGAGTCGTCCACCGCACTAGCAATTATATTCTTTGCCTTTTTATCAAGGGCAACGAGAGGGATTTCATCCTTTGTTAAATCCATCATTTTCTTTAGAACTTGAACGGTAGGGTCAATTGTTGAGGCAGTCATTGGCACATGAGGGCCTTCTTCCACGACGTGGAAAATTCTTGGGTCTGCGGCTTCCATGTAAAATCTGACTCTTTCTTTCCACATAGGAAAATTAGCCTTTGTGCATATTGGCAATTGTACAACCCGTATTCGCTGAGTGGGCCCCTCAAGCCCACCGGCGAGATCTGGGTCAGCCAGACCATCCGCCCAGGCTGAGGCAGGTGGAAGGACCCCCAGATAAGTAGGTGGCGAGCCATAAGGCGAGAAGTGGAAATCGGCGAGTAGTACCCTTGCGGACCACTCGCCCATAGGCATAAGCATTCGCCAGTCACGCGAGAGCTCGGCGGGTGGTGCCCTCATGGACCACTCGTCCCCAAGGGCTTTAAGGAGGAAATGACCATGTTGCCCCTTATGGGCTGCAAATAGCCCTTCAGAACAGCGGAGTTGGGCTATTAGCAGACCGATCTGGGGTGCGGTTAGTAAAATTAAAAGGCGGATTCATGAAATTTGCAGACCATCCTGGAAAAATCTATAAATAGACCCTTAAGGGTGTTGGAGCATGCGTTTCGCACTCCTCTGGTTTGATAATAACAAAGTCCCGTTTGTATTTGATTCTATTTTTTATTAATGGTGTGCAGGTAACAGGTATGAGATGTTCACATTTCTGCTGGAGCTAAATTTGAATGTGGGAAAATTTCACTGTCGGAAAATTCCGACAGCCGATGTCGCCCCGGCGACAATAGAGAAGTTACAACTACTTCCCTCCATGGCAGCACGACGAAAGGCAGTTTTGAGCTGTCGGAAATCCGACAGCGATGTCGCCCAGGCGACAGCTCGGAGGTTACAACAACTGCCCACGACACCACCACGACCAGCAGTTTTGTGCTGTCGGAAATCCGACATCGATATCGCCCAGGCGACAGCTCGGCGGTTACAGCAACTGCCTGCACGACGGCACTTCATCGGCAGTTTAGCGCTGTCGGAAAATTCCGACAGTCGATGTCGCCCAGGCGACAGCGATTTTCTATAAATTGACTCCTTGTGTTCGTGCATTACAAGCATTGAGAATTCCAAGTTCCTTCCTGAGTGCATACGAACCAGAGAGCTCCAGAACCTCTTCAACTCCCATTTGTGCAAAGAAGGATTGAAGATTGAATACGAGATTGGGCGCGCTTCTACATCAACGATCATCTCGAGGCTTCAACCATCCTTTCAGAGATCTGAAATTCTAGGGAGTTGTTCTTTTCATATTGTATTTTCATTTAGACACATTTCATTTTGTATTGGTAGAGAAATCGTCGTCTTGCGTGCGGCGTCTAAGTCCTTGCGCGGCTTAGGGGAAAATCACTTCCTTGTGTGGAGCGTCCAAGTCCTTGCGTGGCTTGGTGGGAAATCGTGGCCTTGTGTGCTACGTCTAGATCTTGGGAAGATCTAGAGGATAGGCTTGGGCTTGGTCTTGGGAGAGACAAGTGATAACCTTCCGATCCTTGGGAGAAGGATTGGTAAACCAAAAATTATTGTATTTTTTATTATCATAATTGTGCCTTGATCTTAAGCATTGTTAAGATCATTTTTTATTGTATGCAAATTTCATGATAAATATAATTATGCTCTTTTCACTAATTGCAAATTTGTTTGCTTAAATCTTTATCTTAGAAATTTGTGTTTGGTTTAATACAAAAATTGCATTGGCTTAAAATTATTTATAAGTAACTTTTTAGTAAAGTAAAATTTGTCTAAAAATTATTAAGTAAAAATTATATTTTTAAACACACCCTTATTCACCCCCCCCCCCTCTAAGGGCGTCACACGATCCAACAAGTGGTATCAGAGAGAGGTTACTCCAAAATGGTTTTACCACCGGGAGTAATGGCGCACAACGATCATGCGTTCATTGAGGGGCAAGGCATAAGTAGACCACCTTTATTCACGGGCACAGACTATAATTATTGGAAAACAGGTATGCGTTGTTTTCTAATTGCGCTAGATATAGAAGTCTGGAATATGGTAGAATCTAGTTACACTTCTCCAACAGTTGTTGTAGGAGATGTAACTATGGATAAGCCCAAAGACAAGTGGGATGACAATGATAAATTAAGATGTAAGAACAATGCAAAAGCCATGTATGCTTTATTTTGCGCACTAGATCGCACTGAATTTAATAGAGTTTGTGCTTGTAATTCTGCATTTGAAATTTGGAATTTATTAGAAATCACTCATGAAGGTACTTCGCAGGTAAAGGATTCAAAGCTATTTCAACTGGAGTCTGAATTTGAAAGGTTCAAAATGGAGGTAGATGAAGAGATTGATACGATGTACACACGATTCACAAAAATTGTGAACGACTCAAGGGTGCTAGGAAAGGTGTTCTCAATTGGAGATTTAGTAAGGAAAATATTAAGATCACTTCCCCCAAAGTTCAATCCTAAAGTGACTGCAATTTCTGAGTCACATGATCTTATGACCTTACAATTGGAGAGCCTCATTGGGAACTTGAAAACTCATGAAGTTGAATTGAAAATTCAACAACAAGAGTATATGGAGCCAAGGAAGAAGGGATTGGCTCTAAGATCTAAGAAGGAAGAAACTAGTGATTCTGAGGAGGATGAAGAAGATGAGGAAAGTTTATTTGTTAAAAAATTTAGAAAATTTATGAAAAATCCGGAGAGAAGGAATTCGTTTAAGAAGTATTTTAAGAAGGAGACCTTTAGGAAGAAAAAAGGAAAGGAAGGCGATGAGGAGGAAGAGAGACCGCCACCGGAGTGCTATCATTGCAAGAAGATAGGACACATCCGAAGCAAATGTCCAAAGTACTTGAAAAAACTTAAAGAAAAGAAGCACAAAGGGTCGAAGAAGGTGTTAAAGGCGGAAACATGGGATGATACTACTTCTGAGGATGCAAGCAGTTCAGACTCAAGTAAAGAAGTGGAGGCCAACATGTGCTTAATGGGAAAGAGCGTCATATCTGATGACGAATGCAGTGTCCAAAGCGACACTGAGGTAACTCCTCCAACCTATGATGAATTATTTTCTGAATTTTTAAAGACTTGCAAATTTTTTGAAAAAAGTTTAAAAGATAATGATCTTCTTAAATCTGAAAATGAAATTTTACTTAAAGAAAACAAAAAATTGTTAAATGAAATTAAGACCATTGGAAAAAGAGATATTTCTTGCCAAGAGTGTGATCACTTTTTGGGAAGAATTAAAGAACTTGAAGAATCTCTTTCCAAATCTCATTCTACAATAAAAGTTCTTACTAAAAAGAATGAGATTTTAGAGAGAGATCTGAAATCTTCAATTTCCAAAGTCCATGAGGGAAAGAAATCTTTTGAACGTAGATGCGTAAATCTAGTATCCGAGAATACTGAAATGAGAAACCAGATTCATGACTTAACACTAGCCATGAAAAAATTTGGAATGGGCCGAAGATCACTGGATATGATCTTAGGATACCAACGCCATGGATCTGGAAGGTTTGGGCTCGGATACACGTCTGGAAGCTGTCACCCGGCGAAAACCACTGTCGCCGGCGATAGTGAAAAGTCCAAAAAATTTACTTTAAAAAATTCTAAAATTAATGAATTGTCAAATATTGCATCCTCATCCAGTAAAAGTCCAGAAAGGTTATACTCCTCTAAATACATTACATGTGCCAAATGCCATAGATTTGGTCACACTACGGACTCTTGCTGGAAAGAAGGAAAAAGTAAAATCAAACAAATCTGGGTGCCTAAGGCTTCTACCTATACTATGGGTGGAACCACTTGGGTAACCAGATCTTTACTCACCTCTTCTTTCTAGGTGTGTTGGCAGGCTAAGGACAAAGAAGATGTGTGGCACTTGGACTCGGGCTGTTCAAAACACATGACGGGCAATAAAGAGAAGTTTCTTAGCCTAGAGATGAAGAAAGGAGGAGTTGTTACTTTCGGAGACAATGGAAAAGGAAAAATCATCGGCATCGGAGTTGTGGGTAACGAAAATTTTTCAATTTCAAATGTTCTATTTGTAGAAGGATTAAAGCATAATTTGATTTCTATTAGTCAATTATGTGATAAGGGTTTAAATGTTTTATTTGAATCTTCAACAAATTTGTGCAAAATTATTAATTCCAAAACAAATGAAATTGTTTTTACCGCACCTAGATGTCATAATGTATATATGATTAAATTTCTTGATTTTTCAAATTCTACCTTAAAATGTTTTTTATCAAAAAATGATGAATTAGATTTATGGCATAGGCGACTTGGACATACTAGTGCCAAGTTAATTTCAAAACTTTCAAAAGATAAATTAATTAAAGGTTTACCATTGTTAAATGGAAATTTATCTTCTTCACTATGTGTGCCTTGCCAAAAAGGAAAATTTTCAAAATCATCTTTTAAAAGTAAAAATATTATTTCTACCACTAGGCCACTTCAATTAATACATATGGATTTATTTGGGCCAATTGGAATTTCTAGCTTAGGAGGTAGAAAATACACATTTGTATTGATTGATGATTATTCTCGTTTTTGTTAGACTTTATTTCTAACCTCAAAATCCGATGCATTTTCAGAATTTTCAAAATTATGTTTGCGTATTCAAAATGAATTTGAGTTAAAAATTAAACGCATACGATCGAATCATGGAGGAGAATTTGAAAATGAAAAGTTTATTTCTTTTTGTACGGAGTTAGGAATTAAACATGAATTTTCCGCTCCACGCACACCACAGCAAAATGGTGTAGTGGAGAGGAAAATAGAACTCTTCAAGAGTTAGCCCGTACGATGTTATCTGAATTTAAATTACCAAAATCTTTTTGGGCTGAAGCGGTTAGTACGGCATGTTATGTAATTAATAGAGTAATGCTTCGCCCTATTTTAAAATTAACTCCTTATGAATTAATTTTTAATAAACAACCAAATGTTTCTTAATTCAATGTTTTTGGTTGTAAATGTTTTATTTTGAATTCTAAAGATTCCTTAGGAAAATTTGATGAAAAATGCGATGAAGGTATTTTTATTGGCTATTCTTCAACTAGTAAAGCTTATAGGATTTTTAATAAAAGAACAAAAATAGTTGAAGAATCTATTCATGTTAGGTTTGATGAGTTTACTTCATGTGTAGAAAAGAAAATTACAGGAAAAGAAGATGAACTCCTTCCCACGGTGGAGAATGATGATGAAGAACTTGGAGAAAATGAAGAAGGAAAAGAAGAAGAAAGAGAAGGAGAACAAGAAGAAGGAGATAGAGAAGTAGAAGAAAGAGAAAGATATGAGCCTCCAAGTGAATTGAGGTTTTCAAAGGATCATCCAAAGGAGCTTATCATTGGAGATCCGCAAAAAGGGGTTAGTACTCGTTCATCGCTACATGTCTTATTTTCAAACCTTTGTTTTGTCTCTGAAATAGAACCAAAAGATGTTTCCACTGCTTTAAATGATGAATTTTGGTTTTTAGCTATGAATGAAGAACTTAATCAATTTGAATGTAATAAGGTTTGGAATCTTGTAGAATGACCCAAAAATCGTCCTGTAGTTGGTGTTAAGTGGATTTTTAAAAATAAAATGGATAATGAATCTAGAATTGTTAGAAATAAAGCCAGATTAGTTGCAAAAGGTTATGCACAAATTGAAGGGGTAGATTTTGATGAAACTTTTGCACCCGTAGCAAGATTAGAAGCGGTTAGGATATTTCTTGCATTTGCTTGTTTTAAAAGATTTAAATTATATCAAATGGATGTCAAAACCGCATTTTTAAACGGGTATATAAAAGAGGAGGTTTATGTAGAACAACCCCCTGCCTTTATAAATGAGAAATATCCAAATTATGTTTATAAATTAGATAAAGCGCTTTATGGATTAAAACAGGCGCCTCGTGCTTGGTATGATCGATTAACTCAATATCTGTTAAAGCACGATTATAAAATAGGAAGTGCTGATTCTACACTCTTCATTAAGCAAATTGATCATGATTTAGTTATTTTGCAAATTTATGTTGATGATATTATTTTTGGAGCCACTAATGAAGAGTTGTGTAATGAAGTAGTTCAAATTATGAAAAATGAATTTGAAATGAGTATGGTTGGAGAACTTTTATATTTTCTAGGTTTTCAAATTACACAAAAACATGATGGTATTTTTATATGTCAAACCAAATATATTCATGATATGTTAAAAAGATTTGGATTTGAAAATCTTAAGCATGCAAACACTCCTATGAGCACTTCACTAAAATTAGGAAAAGATGAAAGTAGTGTTTCAATTGAACAAACCCTTTATAGAAGTATGATAGGGTCTTTATTGTATTTAACCGCATCTAGACCTGACATTATGTTTGTCGTATGTTTATGTGCTAGATTTCAAGCTAATCCTAAAGAATCACATTTAAAAGCGGTGAAACGCATCATTAGGTATCTTATAGGAACATCTAAATTAGTATTATGGTATCCTCATAATGATTCCTTTATTTTACATGGTTTTTCGGATTCCGATTATGCGGGATGTTCTTTAGATAGGAAAAGCACTAGTGGCACTTGTCATTTTATCGGCCCTTGACTTATTTCATGGTCGAGTAGGAAACAGAATTCTATTGCCCTCTCTACTACCGAGGCCGAATATATTGCACTAGGTAGTTGTTGTTCCTAAGCTTTTTGTCACAAACGTTAGAAGATTTTGGAATGCAACAAAGTAGTGTAGAATTAAAGTGTGACAATAAAAGTGCTATAGACTTAACTAACAATCCCGTATTACATTCTAGATCTAAGCATATAGATGTCCGACATCATTTTATAAGGGATCATATTAAGAAGGGTAATATAAAAATCAACTTTATAGGCACGGAAAATCAACTAGCGGATATATTCACTAAGCCGTTACCGGATTCCCGTTTTTCTATGCTTAGGCTAGAATTGGGAATCCTAGACATTTCTCAATGAATATATCACTACTTAAAACCTATAAAATTTAAAACAAAAAATCATCACAAAACCCATACATTTTAAAAAGAAAAAGCCTAAATTTTAAAATCAAACCATAGAATTTCAAATGACTTAACAAAAATTCAAACATAATTAATATTACATCACTATTGTTCCAATAAAAATAGTAGAAAACAACATTAGTTTCAAGTTCATTAACAGAAAACAACATCAGAAGAAGTTCACTGTCGCCTAGGCGACAGTGGATGTCGGAAATTTCCGACATCAGTCAGCAGCAGCAGCCTGATGAAACTACTCAGAATCCTCAAAACCAGCCCCGCTGCTCTCTGGACAATCTTCTGGAGGTCCTCGTCTCACGGCTTTACCACGTCGAGTCCGCCTCACCGATTGGCATGGCGGTTCTTCGTCTGGAACTTGCCATTCGGCCTCTTCCTCCGGAGTTGGCTTTAACTTCAGACCTTTGACAAGAAACTTCATAAACTTCTGCATTCGACTACGGTCCTTTTCACTTCTTTCTTGTGATCCTCTAATGAATCACGTAAATCATCAATGGAGTCTCGTAGTGATCCTGCCCTAAGCATTGGCGGCTCTCTAATCTCAATTCCAGGATGGGCCTTTTTTTGCGTCTTCTTCACTTTCATCGTACCCGTATAATATATCTCCGGATAACAATCATCAAAATATGAATCTTAAGCTATCCATCCGTACTTCTTATATAATATATGCTGAATTATCAGACCATCCGGGAAGAAGGCAAGAAGCAGCTGCCCATCTACTACGTAAGTAGGGTCTTGAGGGAGGCGGAACTCAGGTACCCAATTTTAGAGAAGCTAGCCTTCGCTCTGGTCGTCACGGCAAGAAAGCTCAGGCCATACTTCCAGGCCCATTCAATCCAAGTGGTGACTGATCACCCCCTTCGCCAGATCTTCGAAGGAGTAGAGAACTCAGGGAGGCTCGCGAAGTGGTCAATAGAGTTAAGTGAGTTCAATATCACCTTCGTCCCTCGACTATCCATGAAGGCACAGGTAGTGGCAGATTTCATGGCAGATTATGTGGCCGAGATGGAGGAGGGTCAAGCCCCTCGTCATATTCCATGGAAGCTGCTAGTTGACGGGGCCTCGGGTAAAAATTCTCTCGGGGGAGGGGTGGTGCTGGAGAGCCCCCACGGGATGAAGATCGAGCAGACGCTCATTATATATTTCCCAATCACCAACAACCAGGCGGAGTATGAGGCAGTGATCGCCGGCCTGCGTCTGGCTCAGGAACTGGGAGTCCATGACGTAGAGGTCCTCACCGACTCGATGATAATAGCCCCTCAGATCAAGGGATAGTTCGAGACAAGGGAACCTACACTCATAAGATACTTAGCCAAAGTGAGAAGCCTCATTGGAGCGTTCAAGACTTTCTCCATCAGGCACATCCCTCGGGAGGAGAGCACCCCAGCGGATCACTTGGCCAAGGCCGGTCCTTGAGCCGGAGGAACCATGACAGACCTGTTCCATCCTTCGATCGAGGAGGGGGAACTCATGGAAATAGAGCAGCGACCCTCTTGGAAGGATCCCTTCGTTACCTTCCTTGCAACAGGGAAATTCCCGGAGGATGTTCCAGACTAAAGGCGCTTCCGGTACAAGTCTGCCTACTACGTGCTCCATGAGGGGGATTTGTATCGGAAGACCCTCTCGGGCCTCTTGGCCCGATGCATCTCGAAAGATGAAGTCCCGAGGATCTTGGAAGAAGTTCACTCTGGCGAATGTGGCAGCCACTCGGGGAGCAGGATGTTGGAGGCAAGAATAATGAGGCAGGGGTACTTTTGGCCGACCTTGAGTAGAGATGCGGCAGCCTTTGCTAGGAAATGCCAGAAGTGCCAGATGTTCGCCCCACTTCAGCTCATGCCTGCTCAGAGGCTAAGGAGTATAACGGCGCCCTGGCCGTTCGCCATATGGGGGATGGATCTGGTGGGACCCTTTCCCCAGGCCAGCAGAGGAGAATCCTCTTGGTCATGATTGACTACTTCTCGAAGTGGTTGGAAGTCAAGGCGCTGGCCAAGGTCACCTCCCAGGTGATCCGCAACTTCATATGGGGGGAGATCATCTGTCGACATGGGCTTCCGCAAGCCATAGTCACATATAATGACCCGCAATTCGCCAGCGAGGAGTTCATCAGTTTTTGTGGCCAGCTAGGGATAGACCTCAGGTTTGCATCCGTCCACCATCCCAGGAGCAACGGGCAGGTGGAGGCGGCAAACAAGATTATTGTGAACTTGCTCAAGAAGAAGGTGGAAAATCTTAAGGGCAATTGGGTGGAGCAGCTCCCCTCGGTCCAGTGGGCTTTAAGGACTACCCCCAACACCGCCACGGGAGAGACCCCTTTCAAGCTCTCCCACAGCTGCGAGGCCGTCATCCCCATAGAGTTCGAGGTCATGACACCACGAGTAAAGGCCGCCACGAATGGAGAGGAAGATTGGAGAGCTGGGAACGAAGAGGAGTTGCGGCTCTCCCTCGACCTCATCGAAGAAGCCCGGGATCTAGCAGCCATTCGCCAAGAAGAGGTCAAGCGGCGGATGGCCAAGTACTTCGACAAGCACATCAGGGTCAAGCAATTCGAAAAGGGGGACCTAGTACTCAAAAAGATCGACACGGCGGGAAGGTCTGCCGCAGTGAGGAAGCTTAATCCCAACTGGGAAGGTCCCTATGTCTTGGAAGAGGCACTAAAGTCTAGGGGATACCACCTTCAGAATGTGGAGGGCCAATCCCTCAGTCACACATGGAGTGGTGACGATCTCAAACGCTTCTATCCCTAAAAACTATGTAATGCTAATGTTTTTGAAATGAGAATATTCTGTTTATCCTGTATGTGTGAAAGAAATGTTACAGCTTATGGGGAAACCTCGAAAGTTCCAGAAGATGGCCCTGAGCAGACCCGCTGTCCAGGCTCTCATCTAGCTGGCAGGTCCGAAGGCTCACTCGGTGGCAGGTTCTATATTGATTGGAAAGATGTCCCCGAGCAGACTCGCTGTCCAGGCTCTCATCTAGCTGGCAAGTCTGAAGGCTCACTCGGTGGCAAGTTCTATGTTGATTGGAAAGATGGCCCCGAGCAGACCCGCTGTCCAGGCTCTCATCTAGCTGGCAGGTCCGAAGGCTCACTCGGTGGCAGGTTCTATGTTGATTGGAAAGATGGCCCCGAGCAGACCCACTGTCCAGGCTCTCATCTAGCTGGCAGGTCCGAAGGTTCACTCGGTGGCAGGTTCTATGTTGATTGGAAAGATGGCCCATAGCAGACCCGCTGTCCAGGCTCTCATCTAGCTGGCAGGTCCGAAGGCTCACTCGGTGGCATATTCTATGTTGATTAGAAAGATGGCCCCGAGCAGACCCGCTGTCCAGGCTCTCATCTAGCTGGCAGGTCCGAAGGCTCACTCGGTGGCAGGTTCTATGTTGATTGGAAAGATGGCCCCGAGCAGACCCGCTGTCCAGGCTATCATCTAGCTGGCAGGTCCGAAGGCTCACTCAGTGGAAGGTTCTATGTTGTTGGAAAGATGGCCCCGAGCGGACCCGCTGTCCAGGCTCTCATCTAGCTGGCAGGTCCGAAGGCTCACTCGGTGGCAGGTTCTATGTTGTTGGAAAGATGGCCCCGAGCAGACCCGTTGTCCAGGCTTTCATCTAGCTGGCAGGTCCGAAGGCTCACTCGGTTGCAGGTCCTAGATTCTCAAAGATCGACCTCGGGAGCACTCACGAGGGCTGCACACCAGTAAGGCAGTTTCTCCCCTCCCCCATGTAACCTATCCAAGCGAGACCACTGACCTAGGCGAATGGTCCGAGGTGGCGAGTGGGGCGAATAGCAGAGTATCGAAAAGAGCAGGGCATCCTAGGTCACCTCCGAGCATCCGGCGAGTGGCCAAGACAGTTACACTGCGACCTAGCGTCCTAATGAGCCTAGCGAGATACAGTAGCGAATGAGGAAAATTGAGAGCACAAAAATTGTAACCAATATATATATGTCAAGAGGACTCGCCCCAGTTCATGATTACATCCAAAAATGAAGAATAAAAAGAGAGCAAAAAAAATACAAAGGGCCCATCTCATGGGTCGGCAGGCTTCTCGCCAGAAGATCCATCGCTCTCGCTCGAATCCGGTAGGAGGGCGTCTTGCGGCTCGCCGTCCTCATCTTCCGGGAAGGGGATTGGATTGTAGAGCTCGGGGATGACCTGTCGGGCAGAGAGGCATTCGGCCTCCTCCTTCAGGTACCCACCCTGCCGCAGCACCTGCAGCGCATGCTTCACAGCGCTTTGAGCATTCTCCTTCATCAGCTTCTCTAGCTTATGGTGGGGATAAAAGTGCCCCCTACTCCCTGAGGCGAGTGCCAAGGAATCGGCTTCTCGCGCCTGCTGGACCTCGGCCTTAGCCAGCCGGACTTCCTCCTCAAGGTTGCCCACTCGCGCGCGAAGCATCTCGGCGACCATAGCGTCCTGAGAAAACGAAGATGGTGAGGTGAAAGTGCGGCAATCATCAACGGTCATTCGCGGGGAGGGGGGGGGGAATATACCTCTCTGACGGGGCGGCTGGCGAGATGGGCCTCCGCAGCTTCCAGTTTCATCCTGAGGTCACGCGCCTCGGCGGAAACAATAGCCCTGGTCTCCTCAACCTCCGCCAAACTCCGCGCCAGATTGATGCTCCGGCGCGAAGACATATGCGCAAGCTCAAGGGCCCGCAGCAGGGCTCGAGCGTCTCGTGGGCGACAACCTGAGTCTTCTCGGCATCGAAGACCTCGGCATCTTCCCGACCATAGAGGGCATACGCAATGGCGTAAGCCTCACCACTGGCGAGTTCGCTCTCTATCCATGATGGATGAAGGGTAGAGAGCGAGACCCTATTCAAGTTCCTGTCCCATTTCACCAGGGGAGCCCCTAAGGGGTCCACATACTTCTCGCCCTGAGGGAAGTTCCGGTGGTCCTTGGGCAATGGCGGCGGCGGCAACGACGATCCCGCATGGAGAACACCCCCTTCCGACGCACCCGCCTCCAGGGTCTGGCCCAAAGCTTTCGCCCCTGGGGTCTCGTCCAAGGCCCCCTTCCCTTTGGCGGAAGGGGGCATTTCGGCTTCTTGGAAGAAGAGGAAAGAGGCACCCCGGTTTTTCGTTTTCTGCTACTGTGTTTGGAGGTGGAGGGTTCTTCCCGACAGGCATTTGCGGCGGCTTGCGCAAGAGACACGGAAACCCCCAAGGGACGCGGCGGATGAAGAGGGAAGTCTCGCACGCCTGTTTGTAAACACGAGCGGATCAGCGAATGGTATGAAGTCAACAAAACCGAGCGAATGAAGAAGGTTTAGAAAACTCACCCTCACCCTGCGGAATGGGCGGAAGCGAGTTGACGTTTCGCCGGAGGTGGACGAGGTCCATCCCGTGCTCCAGGATATACTGTTGCAGCTTGGCCTCGTGCCCCCCCAGAGTCGGGGGCCGGAAAGTTAATTCCTCCTCCTGCACCGGGGCGAGAAGGGTGTTTCCGAGGCTCCCGCTGACGAAGATGAAGCGGCGAACCCAGTCGTGGTTCTTATTCGGGAGACCCTGGTGCTTGAGTGGGCTCTGACCCGTGAAGAAGGAGATGCCGTGTGAGCAGCGGAAGGTATAGAGCTTGCGAAAGACGGGCAGCGAAAACTCAATCCCCTCCTCTCGAAGGTAGCACGCGTACCCGACTAGCATGGCGATAGAGTTAGGGTTGAGCTGGCCGGGCACGGCGCCGTAGTATCGGAAAGTCTGGCGAAGTTTCGACCAGATGGGGAGGCGAAATCCCACCTCGAAGTGCTCCAGCGGGATCGCGAGAGCACACGGCGAGATGGAATTTAAGTGATCCTCCGGCCCGGGCTTTCGCGCTTCGAATCCCGGCGGGACATAATCCGCGACAGCGGTTAAGTAAGCTTCCTCGGAGAGATCACACGAATCAAAGACATGGTTGATGAATGCACTGGCGCACCTGGCCCTGCCTTCGGTCTCGCCACCCATCTTGCGAATACCAAAGAAGACGGGAATTGCAGAGAAGAGAGAAGTGCGAGTGCTAGCGCAGGGAGAGAGAGGGTGCGGATGGTGAGGTAATCAATACGGTAGTTGAGCGGCCTATTTATAGAGGAAATAAAAAATGCTTGGACTTTCGAGGCAACGGGTGTGCGGATAGCCATCGCGCCTTCCCGGCGCCTCGGAACCCGGGCCGGTCCCTCTCGCCTATTAATGACGAATGCCCTATGGCTACTCATTCGACGGCTACGCAACAAGGTTGGAAAGTCATTCTGCTGTAAGATATCATTCGGCATACTCAAGCAAGTTGCGAGAAATATAAGCGGAAAACGCATTCGCAAAGCACAAGGTAAATCATTACAGATATAAAATAAGTCCAACCTCCACAGCACCATAAACCGAATAAGAAAAAAGAAAATACAAAAAAGGGGCGAATGATGACCAGACTAGCGCTCCTCCCAATACCACCGACCATGCCCTCGCGACCCAGCCTCCGGGGGCATTCGCGGGCGATAGTACGCGAGCATGGAGGTGATCTCATGAGACGCCAGCTGAAGCTGGTCCCGAGCAGGCGCAGCATGTCTCCACAGCTCCCCTCCTTCACCTCCCAGACGCTCCACCACTGCAAGGAGGCGCGAATAGTCCTTCCGAAGGGCCTTCAGCTCACGCGAGACTTCCACCCGCACACCATCCACCTGGCCGACGATGCCCCGCTGCGTACAAATGAGCTTCCCCAAGACTTCCGTCATTCGCTCCTTCAGGGTCGCGTGGTCCGAAGGGTCGCCGAGGAAGTCAGAGAGGTCCCCGGGAGAAGGGAGAGGCGAGGGCATCCCGTCTTCCCCCTCGTGGTAAGATCCAAAGGGAGAGGCTTCCCAATAGCCTGCGAGATCACAGGCTGGTCAGTCGCGTTAAACAAAATGAATGCGCTAAACGCGGATGAGGTCACTAACCTAGTGTGGGATCCCCATGACCCGGGGGACGAGACGAATGGGGGTGCGTTTTACTCAGTCCAGCGGGAGGTAGGACTTTTCCTTTCCCAAGGTGGAAGGGCTGTGGAGAAGGAGCTGGAACATTCGCGTGATCATCTGCACGGTCTTGCTGACCGAGTTCCCTTTCAGGGGAGATCCCCTGCTCATTCGCGGGCACGGAGGGGTTCTATTGGAAAGGGGAACCCGGAGGAACGGTGTCCCGCGGCGGAAGGTCAAGGTTGAGGGCTATAAAAGAAAAAACAGTGGTCAGTAACGCACAGCGTGCAGGACAAGAATTCATAACTTACCAGATTGCTGTGTGGTGTCGCCCGGAGGGGGTAAAGGAGCAAGATCCAGATTTGGAGGAGGCCTCGCATCCGCGAGAGGCGGCACCACGACACTATTCGGGACGGCCCCATGACCGTCCTCAGATGCCGAAATCCCCTGCGAATGGCCAGAGCGATTGCAGGATAAGGGGGGGGGGGGGGGGGGGGGGGGCAGAAGCTAAACGAAAGGACGGGAGGAATTCTCATACCTGCGTCCCGGGGTCTGGAGAAGTATTCGCCGGAGACTTCGAGGCGCTCTCGCCTCCCTGGCGATTCAGTCGAATCGCCTTGGCTCGACGCGAGACGTAGGGGGCACTCGGGTCCCGCTTAGATGTAAGCCAGGGAGCAAACCTGGCAGCCTTGGGGGCGGTTGTACTTTGGGCCGCAGCCAGGCGCTCGATCATTTCCTGCGAGAGGGGTCTCGTGGAAGGTTTGTGGGAAGACATTGAAATCGGCGAAAGGTCAAGGGAGAGAAGGATCTCGAAGCCGAGGAATGGAAGTGTTCCAGGAAAATCTGACACTGAGAAGTATATATAGGGTGACGGTGGGACCCACCGAATCTTATGGGTCCAGTCAGCAAGCACTCACCGAATACCAGGTTGGACTGTTCTTTCCGAGCGTGGGAACCACTCGCAAAGAGCGGGGATTATGTACAACCCGTATTCGCTGAGTGGGCCCCTAAAGCCCACCGGCGAGATCTGGGTCAGCCAGACCATCCGCCCAGGCTGAGGCAGGTGGAAGGACCCCTAGGTAAGTAGGTGGCGAGCCATAAGGCGAGAAGTGGAAATCGGCGATTAGTACCCTTGCGGACCACTCTCCCATAGGCATAAGCATTCGCCTAGTCACGCGAGAGCTCGGCGGGTGGTGCCTTCATGGACCACTCGTCCCCAAGGGCTTTAAGGAGGAAATGACCATGTTGCCCCTTATGGGCTGCAAATAGCCCTTCAGAACAGCGGAGTTGGGCTATTAGCAGACCGATCTGGGGTGCGGTTAGTAAAATTAAAAGGCGAATTCATGCTATTTGCAGACCAGCCTGGAAAAATCTATAAATAGACCCTTAAGGGCACCTTGGAGGAGGATCCGATTTTTGAGAGTCCTCTCCTCTAGGCTAGTCTTGGTTGGCTGCTAGTGCCCTCCAAGGTGCCCGGCTGAGCTTTGGTTTGGGAGGGGAAGCTCTCTAAGATCTTCCGGGTGTGTGGCGGGACCTCCTCGTTGCAGCCTTGGGTCTATTCCAATTTTCTCATCCACCAGTCAGAGAGTCTAGTTAGGGAGAAGTAAGCGTCGGCTACACCCCCCAGTGGGTCCGAACTCAGGAGACCGGTTGCCGGTTTCAACAGCAATTTCAACGAGGAAGATTCCTTGCTCCTTTCCATAATTGCTAGCAACTAAAATGGATGGATCCTATTCAAGGTGTTAACCTTTAATGAACAGCGACCCTCTGATACCAATTGTAATATCTAGTTGCCAACCTAAATCACCTAGAGGGGGGGGTGAATAGGTGATAACTGCGTCTTTTGCGGAATAAAAATCTTGATAATAAGAACACACAGAAAGCAAATCACAAACACAGACGAAGCAAGAGATTTATAGTTGTTCCCCGTTCTTGGGTACTCCACTTGCCGACCTCGCCAATCTAGCACCACAGCTAGACTTGACTACTTCAATATAACTCTGATCAGGAATGATCCTACAATCTCGGAGTCAACACTCCTACAACTAGGAGAAAAAACTCCTACAATCTCAGAGAGAACCTCTCTTACAACTCGGAGAACACCTCTCCTACAACTCGGAGAAAACCTCTCCTACAATCAAATGAAAATAAGGAATGATAAAACACTTATCAATTCACGAACAGATCTGAAAAACTCTTTAGAGATCTTCTTCCTTCTTGAGACTTGAATGGCTTTGACGTGATGTCGACGAGGAAGATTTGAAAATGACACAGATCTGATCTTCTACAATTCGATTCGATCCAACAGATACAGAAGATGATGGAGCGAGGATCGATCGAATCTCATCTTCCACTGGAGACGATAAATCAGAACTTCAGATCGGTCTCCAACAATTGGCGACAAGCGCGACACTTTTCATACTTCTTGATTCGGATGGAGAAATTAGGTCACGGAAGCGATTAATGATCCAACAATAATAATCCTCTTAATGTTTCTTATTGTTAATCCTAAAAGAGAGAGCCTTATATAGACAAAGGCTTAATGATAGAAAAAGGATTAACCTAAACGAAACAAAGAAAGCCGTTACGTCAGACAGACAAAAGTCACGAGAAGAACGAGAATCAAACTTCTCGAGAAATATATAACTTCTCGAGAGATAGAAGCTTGATTTCGAGAAAAGCCATGGAAGAGAATTTCAGAGGCTTGAAAAAGACTTCTCGAGAAACAATGGACTTCTCGAGAAATGAGAAAGAAAAAACTTTTCGAAGGAAAGAACAGATTTCTCGGGAGAAATGATTTCTCGGGTGAAGATAAAAAACTTCTCGAGAGCACTTGACTTTCCGGGAAACAAACTTCGAGAAATACTTCAGAAAGGATAGAACCGCTGAGAAGATTACTCGACCACTGAGAAGACTACTCGACCGCTGAGAAGACTTCTCGACCGCTGAGAAGACTACTCGACCGCTGAGAAGACTACTCGACCGCTGAGAAGACATCTCGACCGCTGAGAAGACTTCTCGAGAAAAACCAGGATTCCTCGAGAGCTCCTAAGGACTTCTCGAGAGATCAAATGAACTTCTCGAAAGAATACCTTAACTATTCGAAAACTTGACTTAGGAAAAATTTCAAGAAACTTTTCTTTCTTCCACACTTGGTCACCAGCTGCACCTCCAAACCATGAGCTTCAATTGTTTTGAAAATGAAGTGTACCCCAATAGAGAGATCACACATGAGTCAACACCATATCCCATACAATGAGGAATTACATTGTATGAAACTGTGCTCATTGACCCATTGTGACCTGACATTGGTCTACACTTAGCAATGTGAACCTGCAAGAACAATACTACAAAAGCATATCAAATACACAAGCAATTCAATCTTGGTTCAAAGATGACTTCCTACAAATCAAAGTTATTGTGGATACAATACTCAACACAAACACTTTTTATAATTTCATCCTAAAAGCAAGAATATTTCCGGAATATGTGCAAGAAGTCGTGGAAACCAGAGATTCATCTCATTTTGCACTATCTTTTTTTCATTACCTAGCATGTTCTATGTCCTTAAATTTGTCCAGATAAAAAGACATTATGTACATCGAAGAGTCCCCTCCCCTCTTGCATGGTACTTTCGTAGTAAAAACAAACTTTTTATCTATTTTTTGAGTGTTGCGGGTCGCTCAACGCTCTTTTGGATCGGTCAAATTGAACCGTATAAGCTCGAGAGTGAGTCGAGTGCGCAAACAGTCACAAAAAAGACCAACGACAGACAAAGAATTTTTTGACGTAGAAAACCCCCGGAAAGGGGAAAAACCCACAGGGTCGGGCCTGTGCCGGCAAAGTTCCACTATTTCTTGGGGGTTACAAAAGTTATCTTTCGAGGGTGAAAGACCACCGCTCGTTACAATAATTCTTCCAGACAACGGAGCTCGTTTGGAGTGGGATGGTGGTGAGCGATCTTAGAAGCAATCTGGACTAATGAATGTGGCAAAGAGGCTTTTAGCTCAGAGGACGGAGCTGGATGATGTCTTCAAGCTGTCTTCAGGGGGACCTTCGAGGAGCGAATGAGATCTTCGAGCTCCGAAGGGATCTTCGAAGGACGAAGGCGATCTTCGAGCCGTCTTCAAAAACAAAGGAGATCTTGGAACCGTCTTCAAGGAATCTTCGATCTCTGAAGGTGATCTTTGAGTGTCGATGGAGATCTTCCAAGGAATCTTCAAGCTCTGAAGGAGATCTTCAAGCGTCGAAGAAGATTTACGAATGCCAAACGAGATTTTCGAAGGAATCTTCAAGCGTTCAAGGAGAACTCAGGGAGATCTTTGAAGGAAGACTCTGGAGCTCTCTCAGGTGTAGAAGACAAGGGTCTCTAAATGAAGGCATTGGGTTTCTTTTATAGCTTTTGAGAGGGGTATTTTAGTAATTACGTTGCATAGGGAAATTTGCTATCCGCACACCCATAAACATGGATTTTACAATACGCAGACCCATGATCATGGATTTTGCTACACTCATGATCATGGGTTTTACTATTCGCACACCCATGATAAAGGATTTTGCTATACGCGCACCCCTGGTCTTGAGTTTTACAATTTGCACACCCATGATCATTGATTTTCTATACTCGCACCTATAACTATAAATTTGGCTATACACCAAAAATTTGACTATGTGCACCTCTATTTTGTGGATTTTGCTATACGCACACCTATAACCATGAATTTGGTTAAACAACCCATATTATGGGGATTTCGCAATGCGAGCCCCATGGCGGTGGATTTTGCTATATGCACACCCATGTACATAAATTTGGCTATGCGCACTCATATCATGGAATTTCACTATGCGCACCCCATAATGGGGGATTTCGCTATATGCACCCCTATAATGGAGGATTTTTCTATCTGCACCCCCATGGTTTAGAATTTTACTATGTGCGCCCCCATGGTGGAGGATTTTACTATGCGCACCCCAGTGTTGGAGAATTTTACTATGTGCAGCCATATGGCGGGGGCGGACTATGAGCACGACGGCGGGTAGCGTGCGCAGCGAGGGGCAACGAGCGTGGCGGGGGGGGGGGGGGGGGGGGGCGACGAGCGTGACGAGGCCGTTGGCGCGGTGGCCGACGATGATCGTGGTGGCGAGAGACGTGGAAGTGAAAGACTTCGAGGCCGACACTACGGAGAGAGAGAGAGAGAGGGGTCATGCATGACACATGCATGCACGGACGTGGGACGGGCAATGAGTGCAGTGAGGCAGGCGGCGACAGCGGCGGTGGGAGACGAGTGCGGCGCGGCCGGCAACGCGGCCGGCTAGGCATGCATGGCAACAACCTATTCTGTCGCTACACCATCGTATACTTCACATGTCACTACACCAGCGTTTGCTTCGCATATCTCATATGAGATTAATTTATGCGTTTGAGTGCATCAACAGAGCACCGGCCGTCCGTCTTAGCAATGCTTTGATCAAGTCCTAACACCTGAAACATGTCATCATCGTAATTCGTAGGGATATGGACCATACTACTGACATCATATTAAAATGGCCATCGCCTTCAAATGACTCACCTAATGATTTATTAATTAATTATTTAAGGCCAAGGTAGCATGCAACAACCTATCACTAAACAATAATAGGGATGTATTAGCTTTGCTTGTGAGGTGCATCGAAAACGTTAATCAGTCAGGTTTTCATTTCATTTATTAAAATACATTTCAGATAATAAATCGGCCGGTTTTTTCCGCTTAAATAAAGCTTGTACAATTTAAGGTTGTAACGTAAAAAGAATATATATACAAATAATGTAAATTTGGACGTAATGAAAATAAGACAATTACAAGATAATGAGTAGTTCACGTCCAAAGTATAAAGAATCGTTCAAAACGCGGAAGTGATCAATAATATATAGGAAAAAATTTATGTGTGTGCAAGAGAGAGAATTGTGAGGCCCAAGATGCTCAAACTAAATGTACCTTTGTGTGGATTTTTTATATGCGTTTGTTAATTAAATTGTGTGCCTCAAGGTTGACTTTAGTCACTATTGTGCGAAGTTCTACGCTCTCACGGATCGGCCATGTTGGATCATCTTAGCTCGATAGTAAGTTGAACGCGCAAATAATCAAAAGGAGAGTAGATGATATCATTTCTGTGGCAAGCTCGAAAAGGAAAAAATCATGGGGTCTGACCCACTGCAAACACACTGGTGATGGGACTCCCCAAAAACAGTTCAGTCGAACCGGAGTTTCATTGCCGCGACCTCGACTGGCTCGCTTAGGCGTTTCGGACAGGCTCATTCTCGCGCAATTCCGAGACCGTTTGATCCCTCAAAAGGGCGCCAGAACGTGCCAGGGGAGGTGGTGGGTTGGTGGGGGTGTTGGGATATAACCCACTTGTACATCTGGGCACACTAAAAGATAATTAAAATAATAATCACACAAAGAAATTAAACACAACCAGAGGGCAACATATTTTACATGGAAAACCCTCTCTAAAATAATGAGGGAAAAACCACGGGGCGGAGCACACAAACAATTCATTATCAAATCAATAAGGATTACAACAATATAATCTAGGTTTGCCCAACCTAGAAAACCACTTGGATTCACAAATTGAATCCCCTTTCAACCCACGGCGAAAATAACTTCTCTTCAAGAAAAGGAAACAGAAGAACTCAAATCTGTCACCTGTTGGATTTGTAGGCGTCCTTAGAGGGGGGGGGGGGGGGGGTGAATAAGGGTTCTAAGATTTACGAGAATATTTAAACTTTTTATGATTATTAAAGAAAATAATTCTCTGTTGCTACCGCCAGCGGTAGTGTTACCGCTCGGCGTTAGTGACAGAGAAAATACGTTTAGGTTAAACCAATGAAAATCAGAAATCACAAAACAGAGATGAAGAAAGACATATTTTCATTAACAATAAATATTGTTGATTATAAAATCTGATTTCAATGACGCTAGAAATCGAAGCGAATAATATGAAAAACCTTTTTGTTTTCTATACCGACTCGTATCCCCACGAACCGGTTGGCTTTAGTCGATCTCTCCCCAGATACGGCCTCAAGCCGCTCTAGCCAATCTATCACCAGAATGGCCTTGAGCACCCCCTAGATCTACTCCCTAGACCCAGTCGCCAACACGAGGCGAATTCCTCCCTAAGTCCTACTTAGACCTAGTCGCCAACACGAGGCGAATTTCCCCTAGTCCCCACAAGACCCTAGTCGCCGTGTGACGAATTTCTCTACCGAACAAAAGATATAAAGGTTACAATTTGAAACTGAAACAAAACACAAACAAAAGAAACTCCCTCAAAAGAAGAACTTGATGTCGATGTAGATGCGATCGGATTGGTCTTCAAGTTCTTTGCGTTCACTCCAACAAGTGGTTTAGAGAAATAACATGATCTACAAGAATGTTCAAGAAAGCTCAACTCTCAATATTGTTGTCTTTGTTCACAACAAAAATTATATTGTGTTCGCTCCATGATATCAATCATGATCTAAACCATCACTATCAAAATTCATAATTAAAAGAAAATCAATAAAATGTATTGAAAGAATTTACCCTCATAATGAATATTGAATTCACAAGCACCACTATGATTTATTGATGACCTTTGCTAAAGATTCTCTAACATCATATATCTTAAGTCATATCAAAAGTCATCTAAAAACAACTATCTCTATCACATGTATATGAATTAGATGATAACAATTGACATTATAATTGTTTAGCATGGTTGGTGTATTATGTACGTATTATGATTTATTTCTAGTTTAGACCTTAGAATCATCTTGATATCAACAAGATCAAATCAAATAGAATCTTCACTTCATTCTAGGTCTATAAGTTGAAACACTATCAAACTCTGGCATAACATTAATCATATCTTCTTTGTTTGCATATTCAATAATAATTAAGCTTAAATGGTTGTGCAAAACTCAAAAATTAAAGTTTAATGAATATGGAACTTTAAAGAATGTGAAACCCATGTACTAAAATTTTAACTTCCGCAACTTTTTGCTATTTCTTCTTGTCCTTTCACTTCATTAGACAGGCCTTACATTGCACAAACATAATTAAGAAAAATCGGAAGCAAAATCGAAGAAAATCTAGGCTATATGATCAAAATAAGCACTCTCTGTGAGCTAACGCAGGCGCTAGGACCTAACGCCGGCGCTAGCTCAAGTCTCCGATTTTCTGTAATTTTTAAATTTTGAAAAATCCTTAAAAATATATCATTCTATATGTACTACTTATTTTTGCACTTCTGAATTTATTTCATTTTTGAAAAATCAAAATACAAAATTACAAATGCCAAATTACAAAAAATATCTTTCTTACTTCATTCCTTTGGGTATTTGTTTTGATTTCAATTTATATATGCAAAAATCAATACAAAAATGTAAAATAAAAATAAGTATCAAAAATTATCTTTTGAACTTAACTTTTCTATTTACAAGTATCTTGCGAAAGGGAGATTTGGGCTATCATCCCATCACATCTCCTAGTACCGGGCGAACCCCTCACAAGATAGTCCTCGGGAAGTCCAAGATCAATCTTATGAGTTCAAACTTTAAATCAAAATTATTCTTCAAAATATCAAAAATACTGTATGAACTTCATTGAAAATCAAGCATGTTTTAATCTATTATTTAGAACTTCTATAATGTTGCAATTTATCTTTTCAAACTATTTTGAACATTGTTTTCATCATGCTTTGATATATCTATTAATATGTGCATCAATGGTATTTTAAAAGTTGTGTAGAATCAAGCTTAGCATGTCTCTAAGTATGAGTAAATGTTTTATGTTTGATAATGATCTTTATTCACTCACTTATTTTGGCATTGTCTACATATGTGTTTAATCTAAGAATGCTTGCGTATGTTTTTGTATTAGCACAATGAATTAAAATTGCACAAGTATCTTACCTACACTACTTTTATTTGCACTTTTAAAAGTTAAGAAAAGTGGTTATGTTTTTCATAAATTATATTGGTTTGCAAAACAAGTGTATTCGGAGAACTTTGTACAAAACAAAAATCATAAAATAAAGTGACAAAGATAACTCCACCAAGCACTACTTGAACCTCCTGATAAGTCTTAATAAGCGTTGTGAGGTTGAGCACCTTGGAAAGAATAGTAAAGTCTTGTGCAAATCAAATCTTTCTTTCAAAATAAAACCACTTACTCTTAAGTACACCGGATCACTAGTCTAAACATTAAAATAAAATAAAATATGTGATCCCCCAAGCACTACTTTGCACCCTGATAAGTCTTAATGAGCATTATGTGTGCAAAGCACCTTGGTAGTTGTACATTTTTTGTGCATTGAAGTGTGTGGAAGTAAAATTATTTGTGTTTTATTGTGCTCTTTACTTTACATATCTCTTGTATTTTTGATTAAAACATTTGTTTACTCTATCGAAAATACACTTATGTGCACATCATTATCTTCCATAACACTTCTTCTCATGAGTCTTGGATCCTAATGCTAATTCTATACTACTCTTTATTTATGAAATGCACTAGATAACCTAGCAAGCTTTCTACAATGTTTGGTATGTTTTGAAATTGTGAATTAAAGTAACATTGTAGTAATCTCTTTTTGATAACATTATTTCATGCTTGGTTACTTTATATCAAACTTAAAGATTTTAATTTAAAAATGATTTACAAAAGCATATTCTTTTTGAAATTTAACTCATATATCTTTTTATGGATCATCATTGATTACAATAAGATGTTTCTTGTATTTCTATAAGTCTTCCGCATCATAACCATATAATTGTTTTACCTTGCTCTTTCATGCCTACTTAAAGTCTTTTATTTTGTGTGCATCATCACTAGAATCTTAAAATTCCTTTCTTTCAACAAGTGGTAGACTTGCTTGGTAAACTTTATATTGGTTACTCTAAACATGAATATTTTTTGCTAAAAACTCTGATTTAGTTCTATGAAAATATTGTAATACTAAAACTCTGATTCATTAATGGATTTCAAAATAGCTATGTGAGTGTTTTCATAAATTCAAATAAAAATACAAACCCATAGGCTATGAACTTATCACTAAATTTAAATGCTTAATGGTTCCAATAATTATTATCCATGACTTCATATCTCACCATAGCGGGGGCGTAGGATTATAGACATTAGATAACCTTATCTCTAGTCACGTCTTGTCCTTAACCAGGAGGGTTCCAGTGGGGCCTTGCGAGGCACTGGGGGGAAAGAGTGCTAGGTTGAGTTTTGTCTAGTGTTTGCATATGGGACTAACATCCCAACCTACGGCATGTATGCAGCTCCTCATGCCCATCCGTCACTTAGTACAGAGCTAGGGTGTAAACATATTGTCTGGGTAGTTTAATTACTTGGAAATCATTACATTTTTGTTAAGCTTAAAACTCGTATTTAAAAAAGGGATAAACCAACATAATAATACTTGAAAATGTTATATTACTAAAAACTCTGATCTATCTCTATAAAAATTATTCTAAAACTCCTTATCATTTCCTTCTCTCTACACGCTCGATCATGACTTTATCTTACTATCAACTTTTAAGTGGTGTCTCCTTACCCGCTTTTGCTAATAACAAAAGGGGGAGAACTAACATGATAAATATAATCTGCTATCAAACTAGAAAACTAAAATGCTTAATTAAGATGATAGCATACATATTAGGGGAGCATTCACTTAGGGGGAGCATGTATTTAGGGGGAGCAATTCTAAAATGCTAAAATCGATAATTATCCTAAGTCATCACTCACACACACACACACAAGTAGTTCATCATACTTATATATATTAATGCTCTGATTTATCATTAATGGTTTTGTTATTATCAAAAGGGGGAGTTTGTTGGAATATGGTCTTCCGCATCTCCTAGGTTTGAGAATAACAAAACCTATGTGTATTTGATCTTATGTGTTTTAGTGTGCAGGAAAACAAAGTCCACATGACTCAAGGATTATATAAGAAGGTTGCCCCCAAAAGCTGAGCCATCAAATCCAAAACTCCTACTAGCGTCGGCGGTAGTACTAGCGCAGGCGCTAGCTATTGTTCGGCGAACTGTAAGCGGCGCTCGACGAAATGCTCTTATCTGCGTTTGACAAAAATTCACTCGACGAACTCTTAGCTGCGTTCGACGAAATTTCGATCGACGAAATGTTTGCTTAAGCACAATTCTAGGAGTACTTATACAAGGAGATAGCGCCAGGCGGTATCCGATAGCGCAGGTGATAGCGAGGAGCACAGTAGGCAAGAGAGAATTGTTTCCTCCGATTGATGATTCTGCCGCGCAGAATATGTCCTAATATGGGATAGCGCCGGCGGTACCACTAGAGCAGGCGCTAGCGCTGTGGCTATAAAAAGGACCCCTCTTCTCTCGTTTCATACAAACATCAGAGAGAGAGATTGAGTGCTAGAATTCCAGAGGCTACCTTGGCCGAAAGTTGATGTCCTACCAAAGTTCTGCAAACTTCTGAAGGAGAATCTCATCACGCCGGATCTAAACGAAGTCCGCTTCTACAACGCTTATTCTACAGCGGATCTTCGTCTCCAACTTTAGAAGTTCATCAAGAGGGAGTTTTAATTATTTTCATTTCTTATATCTTGTAAACGGTTAGTGAAATCGCCTCATTTTGGCGACTAGGTCTGGGTAGGACTTAGGGCGGAAACTCGCCTCGTGTTGGCGACTAGATCTAGGCTAGGTCTAGGGGGTGCTCGAGGCCATATCCGGGGAAGGGTTGGCTAGAGCGGCTTGAGGACGTATCCAGGGAAGGATTGGCTAAAGCCAACTGGTTCGTGGGGATACGAGTCGGTATAGAAAACAAAAAGAGTCATTCATATTTCACTTTGGTTTCTTGCGTCATTAAAATCAAATTTTGTAATCAATTTTATTAATAATAATCATGTCTCTTTTTATGTAATAAAATTGATTTGATCTTCATTTCTCTAAATTGTTTATTATCCTCTCTTTCATTATAAAACAATTTAGATCTTTATTCAAAATCACTATTTTGATATCTTATTAATTCAAGTATTCCAAAATATAATATAAGTTTTTAAAAACCCTTATTCACCCCCCCCCCCCCCCCTCTAAGGGCGCCTACTGATCCAACATGTGTTTCATCTTTAACTTTGGGTCTCTGTTCAAACATTGGTTTAATATTATTTTTATTTGTCAAATCTCCATGATGATTTTGCAAAACATTATTTATAGGAAATTTGTTTATTTTTAAGTTTATGTTGGGAGAAAGATGATGTTGTAAATGATAATGATTTGGAATTTCATTTTCAAGCATTTGATATTTTTCATTTCCTTTGTTAGGCTTAGACATATTATGAAAATTCATATTTAACCTGCTTTTGGAATTTGCATTATATTGAGATTGTATGTTTTGAGAATTTTTCTTTATGATTTCCTTAAGCAAGTTGATTTTAGTTTTTAATTCATTATTCTTAATTTTTAAATTATGTCTAGCTTTATTATAGGCCATTGTGCTATTTTTGAGAGTGGATACGATAGACTCAATATGATTGTTATATTCGTTTCTAAAGTCATCAAAAGTTTCATCCATCTCTTTAATTTCAATTTTATAGTTTTTGCACATATCACAATTATTTTTTAACGATGAATTTTCTAAAGACAATTTTTTATTTTGTTCTTTTATAAAAAGAAGTTCCTTTTCAAGTTCCTTGCATTTTTCTTTTAAATCACCAAATTCTATACAAAGTGTAATGTTTTCAACTAAGGAGCCATGAGTAGAACTAGATAAATTAGAATTTGTTTCTTCATTAACTTTTGCCTTTAAATTTTTATTTTCAAAGCGCAAATGTTTATTAGCATTTTTTAATTTCTTAATTTTGCACTTTGTAGTTTGAAGCAGTTGTAATGTAGAGATAGAAGTACAAAAAATGGAATTTGATTTCCTTACATTGCTTTCGAGAGAGCCACGATTTGAACATATAGATTCTTTGACATATTTTTGGCATTCCTCTTCCGAAGATAGTATTTCTTCTTCTCTTCCATTTGATGTGTGCTCCATTGATCCATCACGAGAGGAGCTGTCTTGAACATCTGTGCGTGCTTGTATGTTCTCCAATTCTTGCATTCGTTCCATACCTGCAGAAGGAAAATCATAAGTTCTTTCAAGGAAATTCCAGATCTCATAAGCGGTAGGTAAAGTATAAATAAGTTTGAAAATATTTTGGTCTAAAGCACAAAATATACTATTCATAGATTTTGCATTTAAAACAATTTCGTTTCTAGTTAGTACGCTAGATGGCTTTTCAATAGTAATATTCCAAACTTTTTCATCTAAGGCCTTAAGAAAATTTTTCATTAATATTTTCCACCCTTTATAATTTTTACCCATAAATAAAGGTGGTGATAATACTTTTTCATTTATATTAAAATTATCCCCACTAGTAGAAGCGAGATCATGATCAAGAGACACCATTATTCCCGGTTGTTAAGCCGATTTGGAATAACCTAGCTCTGATACCACTTGTTGGATCTGTAGGCGCCCTTAGAGGGGGGGGGGGGGGTGAATAAGGGTTCTAACATAATTCTCTGTTGCTACCGCCAGCGGTAGTGTTACCGCTCAGCGTTAGTGACAGAGAAAATACGTTTAGGTTAAACCAATGAAAATCAGAGATCACAAAACAGAGATGAAGAAAGACATATTTTCATTAACAATAAATAATGTTGATTACAAAATCTGATTTCAATGACGCTAGAAATCGAAGCGAATAATATGAAAAACCTATTTGTTTTATATACCGACTCGTATCCCCACGAACCGGTTGGCTTTAACTGATCTCTCCCCAGATACGGCCTCAAGCCGCTCTAGCCAATCTATCACCAGAAAGGCCTCGAGCACCCCCTAGATCTACTCCCTAGACCCAGTCGCCAACACGAGGCGAATTCCTCCCTAAGTCCTACCTAGACCTAGTCGCCAACACGAGGTGAATTTCCCCTAGTCCCCGCAAGGCCCTAGTCACCATGTGGCGAATTTCTCTACCGAATAAAAGATATTAAGGTTTCAATTTGAAACTGAAACAAAACACAAACAAAAGAAACTCCTTCAAAAGAAGAACTTGATGTCGATGTAGATGCGATCGGATTGGTCTTCAAGTTCTTTGCGCTCACAAACGTTGACGGAGTTCTTCGGGCTGCTTGGTGAAGTCTCTCACGAGTGCTCTGAATATATGGCTTCAATTCCTTCTGTAACAGCAAGCAACAACGGAGGAGGTTCACGTCTTTAAATAGAATCAGCCGCTACCGCCTGCGGTAGTACTACAGCCCCGCGGTAGATACATAAGGCAATGACCAAGCACACGGATCGTGGCAACTTAGGCAACTTTTGACCGCCAAACTTTGAGCTCCGACTAGCGCGCCACGGTAACACTAACGCTCCGCGATAGCGAGATAACCTTCCTTCAGCCAATATCTCCTTCGATATTTTCTCCTCGATCACATGCAGACGGGAGGATTCCAAAAGCTACCGCCGGACGTTAGCCTTAACGCTCCGCGATAGTACTTGCCAAATTAGCATCCTGTCAACATTCCTTTTTCTCCATTGTTTCCTTCTCGCCAATTGTTTCCATTTATGTTAGCGCCAGCGGTAGTGCTAACTCTCCGCTGTAGAGCACATCTCTTTTCATCAGGTGCATCTTCATCGAACTGGCCTCACATTTTGTCGAATGCTGCTTTCATTTCGTCGAACGAACACTAGCGCCAGCGGTAGTGCTAACACTTTACGGTAAAGCATGCATTACGTCGAGCACCGCGGTAGAGCATACAGTTCGTCGAGCGCCGCGACAGAGCATGCTGTTCGTCGAACGTAATTTCATCAAACACCAGTTCGTCGAACGTAATTTCGTCGAACGCCAGTTCGTCGAACGCAGTTTTCATTTCGTCGAACGCCAGTTCCGTTCTCAGCGGTTTCCTTCTCAATGGTTTCCATCTCAACGGTTGTTAATGCAGGGCGTTAACAACTAACGCGAGCGGTAGTTTGTTTTTCCAGAGAATCGTCATCAATCAGCATCCTGTTCATAGGGTTATATAACTATAGTACCTGCACACTATATACACAAGCAAGATCAAATACAATAGGATTTGTTATTGTCAAACCAAGAGATGCGGAAAGCATGTTCCAACAAACTCCCCCTTTTGATAATAACAAATCCCTTTAGAAAGAAATAGTTCAGAAGATAGGAATTGTGTTTATTAAAAAGGATAAGCATGAAATTTAAGACATGTGCATATGCTCCCCCTAAATGAATGCTCCCCCTACAACAAAAGTTCCTATGAACTAGACTCCCCAAACATGCGAATTTCTTTCAAATTTATTCTCCCCCTTTTGGTATTATCAAAAGAGGGTGGAGAGAAAGTCAAATAGGAATGTATGCAATAAATGTGTAGAGAGGGAATGAACATGATAAAGAGTTAAACGCTTAGGAAAAAAAGACAATATATAGGAGTGAAAAAAGGAATGTGAAGAAATTGTCATAAGGAGACCACTTGTTGGAAAAACGTATTCATGATCGAGCGTACAAGTAGTAAAGAGGTGGAAAGCATGAAGAAATATGTTTTTGAAGTGAACATCTATATAAGAATGGAGAAGCATAGTAGATGATTAAGAGTTTTAGATATAAAAATAGATGTTGTAGCAATTTAAATACACAAAGGATTTTGCTTTATAAAAGTTTTAAGCATAAAAGGTAATGATTTCCAAGTAACCAATCTACCCAGACAATATGTATACACCCTATCCCCATACTAAGCGACGGATGGGCATGAGGAGCTGCATACATGCCGTAGGTTGGGGTGTTAGTCCCATATGCAAACACTAGACAAAACTCACCCTAGCACTCTTTCCCCCAATGTCTCGCAAGGCCCCACTGAAACCCTCCCCAGTTAAGGACAAGACATGACTTAGAGATTAGGTTATCTAATGTCTACAACCCTACGCCCCCGCTATGGTGAGATATGAAGTCATGGATAATAATTATTGGAAACATTTAAGCGTTTTAAATCTAATGATGAGTTCATAGCTTATGAGTTTGTTAATTTTTTTTATTTGAATTTTTTAAACAACCAACTCACATAACTATTTTGAAATTCATTAATGAATGAGAGTTATTGCGGAAGAGTTAACATTTTGGAATAAAGAATACATACTTTTAGCAATTAAGAGAAAAAATGATTTGAAATTCAATAATAAGAGGATGTTTTTATAAGCAATATTTCAAGACGACATTGTCTCGACGACATCGATGACGCATCTCATCGATATAGCTCTCATCAAAATGATAAACACTATAGCCCGTGGTACCACTATCGTCGGGCGTTATCACTTAGCTGCCAGTCCTCTCGACGAAGCAGACAGTCCATTCAACGACACTGCTAGTTATACACAACCTCCTTCTCCTGCAGCAGCACAGCACCAACCAAGATTTGATTTTCTACTCTTTAGGGGTTGGACCCCAATAGTGGGGGCATGTCTGTGGACTGGTTTATGTTGTTCTTATGCTGTTTGCAGCCAGCTCGGCAATCAGGCGACCTTCTGCGGTTAGGCGATCTGAGTTGCGGTCTGGCGACAACTTCTGTTCTCTTCAGTTCAATAAGCTCCAGTTCATGCGGTCTGAGGTGGCGGTCTTGCAGTGCAGGTCATCTTGCCTGTATTCTGTTCGTACGGTCTCAGGACAAGCCGGGCGGTCTCTGGAATTCAGCGGTCTGTGTGGTCTCTGCTTGTCAGGTCACCAGATTTGAGTTTTTTGGTGTGTTTTGTTCTTCTCTCCTTCGTGATTCTTATGAATAATGTCTCGCCATGTATACCCCGCACTGTAATCAAGTTTTGTGATTCAATAAAGACTATTGTGTTGCTGTGTGGCATTGTGGTTGTTTGGCTATAACTCAGTTGATGCAACTCCTGCTTACTCCTAAATGATTCAAATCAAAAAATTTAACAGGATCGGCTAAAGCCAACTGGTTCGTGGGGATACGAGTCGGTATAGAAAACAAAAAACAGTCTTTCATATTTCGCTTTGATTTCTAGCGTCATTGAAATCAAATTTTGTAATCGATTTTATTAATAATAATCATGTCTCTCTTTGTGTAACAAAATTGATTTGATCTTCATTTCTCTAAATTGTTTACTATCCTCTCCTTCATTATAAAAAAAATTAGATCTTTATTCAAAATCACTATTTTGATCTCTTATCATAAGCAAATATTTCAAAATATAATATAAGTTTTTAAAACCCTTATTCACCCCCCCCCCCTAAGGGCGCCTACTGATCCAACAAGTGGTATCAGAGCGAGGTTTTATTCCAATCGGCTTAACAACCAGGAATAATGGTGTCTCATGATCTCGCTTCTATTAGTGGGGTAAATTTTTATGAAGAAGAAAAATCTCTTAAACCACCATTATTCGAAGGGAGAAATTATAAAGGGTGGAAATTTTTAATGGAAATGTTTATTAAAAATTTAGATATCAATGCATGGGATATATCAATAGTTAGACCAGCGGATGAATCAAATAAACAGGAACGTCATCTAAATGCAAAAGCTTTAAATAGTATTTTCTGTGCTTTATCTCACGAAATTTCAAAATTAATATATTGTTTCTCTAGTGCATACAAAGTATGGAAATTTCTTGAAGAAATATATGATTTTCCTCTTACTGGTATGGAACAAACACAAGAATTGGAGAACATACAAGCTTGTGCAAATTTTCAAGAATGCTCCTCTCATGACGGATCAATGGAGCACATATCAAATGGAAGAGAAGAAGAAGTACTGTCTTCGGAAGAGGAGTGTCAAAAAGATGTCAAAGAAACTATGTGTTCAAACCGTGCCTCTCCCGAAAGCAATGTAAGGAAATCAAATCCCATTTTTTGTACTTCTATCTCTTCATTGCAATTGCATCAAACTACAAAGCGCAAAATTAAGAAATTATAAAATGCTAATAAACATCTGCACTTAGAAAATAAAAATTTAAATACAAAAATTATTGAGGAATCAAATTCTAATTCATCTAGTTCTACCCATGGCTCCTTAGTTGAAAACATTACACCTTGTATGGAATTTGATGATTTAAAAGAAAAATGCAAGGAACTTCTCTTTATAAAAGAACAAAATGAAAGATAATGTTTAGAAAATTCATCTTTGAAAAATGATTGTGCTAAGTGTGAAGACTATAAAATTGAAATTAAAGAGATGGATGAAACATTTGATGAATATAGAAATAACTATCAAAATCATATTGATTCAATTGTATCCACTCTTAAAAATAGCACAATCGCTTATAATAAAGCTAGACATAATTTAAAAATCAAGAATGATGAATTAAAATCAAAAATCAACTTGCTTATGAAAATTGTAAATACAAATTCACAATATGAAACTATATCTAAAAACAAGTTGAAAATGAATATGAACATTTTACCTAAGTTTAAAAATAGGAGTAAGGAACATAAAGGATTTGTAAATCAAAATCAAAATCACCACAATTTACAAAATCATGTTTCTCCCAACCTAAAATTAAATGCAAACAAATTTCCTTCAAATTATTATTTCAAAAACCTTTTTGATCAAAATATTCAAGTAAATGATTACGGAAATTTGAAAACCAAAAATAATGTTAATCGAAGATTTGAATGGAGACCCAAAGCTAAAGATGAAACACAAACTCAAATCAAAAGAGCCCATTCAATCATATCTCCCCAAAAGCAAACACGATGTATTTGGGTACCAAAAGGAACCGTCATACCCGGTCCTCTTTGGATACCTAAATCTCTAATTCATTAGTATCCAATTATTTGCATGAAGTAGAAATCAACTAAAAATAAAATATCAATTCTCTACTTCATGATTTGCTTTATTTCTTTTTTGTCCTTTTGCTTTTATTTCTTTGAGCCATCATGATATGATCACTTTATATAACTTGTGATATGACTTTCACATATTAAACCAAAATCCATAAATAAATCAAATTGAATAAAGTTGAATAAAAAATCATATCATTTTTCAAGTGATCTACTTATCCTTTTTATTTTTACCTTCTAAATCCATTTCCTAAAAGGCTTATAAAATTTGAAAAACTAAATTTGTCATATGATATTATTAGGACTAAATGAAATAAGTGTCAAATGGATTCAAAAGGTGTTTTTAGGGGTATTAGGCTAAATTTATAAAATGCACAACTTTTGCCTAGGTATTTAATATATTTGCGTCATTTTTTATTACCCCTAGTATGTTAAATCATAATCATGTCAAACCGAAATTGAAAAATTGCATGAATATTATTTCAATTATTTATGATCATTTCACTCATGCATATGTTGTGCAAAACTCAAGAATTAAGGTTTAATAAATTTGGAGCTTTAATGAATGTGAAACCCATGTACTAAAATTTTAACTTCCACAACTTTTTGCGATTTCTTCTCGACTCTTTATTTCATTAGACAGGCCTTACATTGCACAAACATAATTAAGAAAAATCGGATGTGAAACCAAAGAAAATCTAGGTTATATAATTAAAATAAGCACTCTCTGTGAGCTAACACAGGCGCTAGGATCTAACGCCGGCGCTAGCTTGAGTCTCCGATTTTCTGTAATTTTAAAATTATGAAAAATCACTACAAATATATTGTTTTATATGTACTACTCATTTTTGCATCTATGCCTATAATTGAATTTTGAAAAATTAAAATACAAATTTACAAAAACCAAATTACAAAAAAAATAATTTTTCTTACTTCCTTTCTTTGGTTATTTGTTTGATTTCTATATGCAAAAATCAAATACAAAAATACAAAACAAAAACAAGTATGAACAAGTATTTTTTTTTGAACTTACATTTTCTTCTTACATGTATCTTGCGAAAGGGAGATTTGGGCTATCATCCCATCACATCACCTAGTACCGGGCAAACCTCTCACAGGATAGACCTCGGGAAGTCCAAGATCAAATTATAAGAGTTCAAACTTTAAATTAAAATTATTTCTCAAAAATACTGTATGGACTTTATTGTGAAATTCAAGCATGATTTCTTCTATCATTTAAGACTTTCTACAATGTTGTGATTCATATTTTCAAACTACTTTGAACATTGTCTTTATCTTGCCTTGGTACTTCTAAACTCATGTGCATAAATTATATTGTAAAAGTTGTGTAGAACCAAGCTTAGCATGCCTCTAAGTATGAGTAAATGTTTTATGTTTGATAATGATATTTATTCACTCACTTATTTTGGCAACATATGTTTTTAATCTAAGAATGCTTGTGAATGTTTTTTAATAGTACAATGAATTAAAATTGCATAAGTATCTTACCTACACAACCTTTGTTTGCACTTTTAAAAGTTAAGAAAAGTGGTTATGTTTTCATAAATTATATTGGTTTGCAAAACAAGTGTATTCAGAGAACTTTGTACAAAACAAAAATCATAAAATAAAGTGACAAAGATAACTCCACCAAGCACTACTTGAACCGCCTGATAAGTTTTAATAAGCGTTGTGAGGTTGAGCACCTTGGAAAGAATAGTAAAGTATCTTGTGTAAACAATATCTTTCTTTCAAAATAAAAACCACTTACTCTTAAGTACACCGGATCACTAGTCTCAACATTAAAATAAAATAAAATATGTGATCCCCCAAGCACTACTTTGCACCCTAATAAGTCTTAATGAGCATTATGTGTGCAAAGCACCTTGGTAGTTGTACATTTTTTTTGTGCATTGAAGTTTGTGGAAGTAAAACTATTTGTGTTTTATTGTGCTCTTTACTTTACATATTTCTTGTATTTTTGATTAAAACATTTGTTTACTCTATTCAAAATACACTTATGTGCACATCATTATCTTCCATAACACTTCTTCTCATGAGTATTGGATCCTAATGCTAAAGTTCTATAATACTCTTTCTATATAAATGCACTAGATAACCTAGCATGCTTTCTACAATGTTTGGTATGTTTTGAAATTGTGAATTAAAATAACATTGTAGTAATCTCTTTTTGATAACATTATTTCATGCTTGGTTACTTTATTGTTAAACTTAAGGATTTTAATTGAACAATGATTTACAAAAACATCTTTTTATGAAATTTAACTCATATATATTTTTATGGATCTTCATTGATTACAATAAGATATTTCTTGTATTTCGATAAGTCTTCCGCATCATAACCATATAATTGTCTTACCTTGCACTTTCATGCTTATTTAAAGTCTTTTATTTTGTGTGCATCCTCACTTGAATCTTAACATTCCTTTCTTTCAACAAGTGGTAGACTTGCTTGGTAAACTTTATATTGGTTGCTCTAAATATTTTTTATGCTAAAAACTCTGATTTATTTCTATGACAATATTGTAATACTAAAACTCTGATTTAATAATGGATTTCAAATTAGCCCTGTGATTTTTTTTTTCAAAAAAAATTCAAATAAAAATATAAACTCATAGGTTATAAACGTATCATTAGAATTAAATGATTAATGTTTCCAATAACAATTATCCATGATTACATATCTCACCATAGCGGGGACGTAGGGTTGTAGACATTAGATAACCTGACCTCTATGTCATGTCTTGACCTTAACCGGGGACGGTTCCAGTGGGGCCTTGCGAGGCACTGGGGGGAAAGAGTGCTAGGTTGAGTTTTGTCTAGTGTTTGCATATGGGACTAACACCCCAACCTATGGCATGTATGCAGCTCCTCATGACCATCCGTCACTTAGTACAGGGCTAGGGTGTAGACATATTGTCTGGGTAGATTGGTTACTTGGAAATCACCTTTTTATGCTTAAAACTCTTATATAAAGGGGAAAACTAACATGATAATATTGATTACTTGACAAATGTTATATTGTTCATCTTTAAGCAAAAAACTCTGATCTATCTCTATAAAAATTATTCTAAAACTCCTTATCATTTCCTTCTCTCTAAAAGCTCGATCATGCCTTTATATTATTATCAAACTTGTATGTGGTGCCTCCTTACCCACTTTTGCTAATAACAAAAGGGGGAGAACTAACCTGATAAATAAGATCTGCTATCCAAATGAAAACTAACATGATTAATTAAGATGATAGCTTACATATTAAGGGAGCACTCACTTAGGGGGAGCATGTATTTAGGGGGAGCAATTTTAAAATACTAAAATAGATAATTATCCTAAGTCATCACTCACACACACATAAGTAGTTTATCATGCTTATATATATTAGTGCTCTGATTTATCATTAATGGATTTGTTATTATCAAAAGGGGGAGTTTGTTGGAACATGGTTTTCCGCATCTCCTAGGTTTGAGAATAACAAATCCTATGTGAATTTGATCTTGTGTGTTTAAGTGTGCAGGAAAACAAGTCCACATGACTCAAGGATAACATATGAAAGTAGCGCCCAAGTTTGGAGCCAAAACTCAAAACTGGCCGCTAGAGCGGGCGGTAGCTCCGACGGTAGCTGCTAGTGCAGGCGGTAGCGCCTGAAAGCGCAAAAGTGAAATTCAAGCTGGCGGGATGCATATATAGAAGGCAGATAGCGTCGGCGGTAGGTGCTAGCGCCGGCGGTAGCGCAAAGCAATAGAGGAAGGCGGCCGGCTTGCTTAAAATGAAGGATTCTCACACGGAGAATATTTCCTAAACCGGGATAGCGCTGGCAGTAGCGATAGCGCAGACGCTAGCTCCAAGGCTACAAAAAATGACCCCTTGGATCCATCTTCTTCATCCTCTTGAGATCCTAAATTCCAGAGCTTCGTGCCACAACATAGAGAGGAAGGTTCAGGGAGATACTCCCATAAATCTATAAAGGCTTAAGGAGATCCGTGGAGAAGATTTCAACACGCGTCATCATCGTGACGAAAGACCGCATCGACTACGATCATACTCTGCGGGCCTTCGTCCACTTCTCCAAGAGATCCATATAGGGAGTTTTTATATTGTTGTTATTTCATTTATCCATCTGTTTTAAATCGTGTAGTAAATTTGCCTCGTGATGCCAACTAGGTTTGGGTTGGACTTAGGGCAGAAATTCGGCTCGTGTTGGTGACTATGTCTCGGGTGTAGGTCTAGGGGGTGCTCGAGGCCATATCCGGGGAAGGGTTGGCTAGAGCGGCTTGAGGCCGTATCCGGGGAAGGATAGGCTAAACCCAACCGATTCGTGGGGATACGAGTCGGTATAGAAAACAAAAAAAGAGTCTTTCATATTTCGCTTTGATTTATAGCGTCATTGAAATCAAATTTTGTAATCAATTTTATTAATAATAATCATGTCTCTCTTAGTGTAATAAAATTGATTTGATCTTCATTTCTCTAAATTGTTTACTATCCTCTCCTTCATTATAAAACAATTTAGACCTTTTTTCAAAATCACTATTTTGATCTCTTATCATAAGCAAATATTTCAAAATATAATATAAGTTTTTAAAACCCTTATTCACCCCCCCCCCCTCTAAGGGCGCCTACCGATCCAACAATCCTCTGATACGGGATTGCTTGATTAAAACATAAATAAATTAAGTCTAATCAACATCAATCATTAATAATAAGTTGTAAAACACCTATAAATAGTGCTAGGTTCATTAAAAATCATTTTACACACACTAAACCCTACCAAGACGTCAAGACGACCTTTCCTTTCCCGCCGACTCAGCGATTCATTTTTCTTCAACAATGGCACCTAAGAGATCAAAGGATCTTCTGAAAGGATATGAGATCATAAGAAATGGATTTCAACATGCTAAATCTGCGATTAAAGAAGTGATTCAACTTCTGGATGAATAAAAATTAGAATACCTACTGTTAGAACCATCAGTGATTCTCAGAACTGAAGTTCTGGAATTCTACAGTAATGCTGTTAAAACCGATTTCTCAGTCTCTTGTGGAGCTCGGTCCCTCAACGGGTTGAGGGGAAGCTAGCACTTACTGGCTCCCCAGAAGGAACGAACCGGAGACTCGAAACTAGACACAGACCCTTGGTCGCAGCGAGGAGGTCCCACCACACACCCGAAAGATCTTTGAGTGCTTCCCCTCCCAAGCCAAAGCTGAGACTGGGCACCTTGGAGAGCCTGAGAGCTAAACCAAGACACCCCTGGACCCTTGCCGGGCTTGCCACCTATCAGGGCCTCCCCTAGCTTGGCTCGCTCGCTCGCCAGCGAGTGGCCCCTGCATGGTTGGCTAGCCCGCCTTCCTGCAGGAGTCCCGCTTGGATCCGACTCGCCCAGCTCGCCCGCCTTCCTGCGAGCGGCCATGAGGTTGCAGCTCGCCAGGCTCGTCTCACCTGTTCCTCATGATCCTGGTTTACTTGGCCTCTGCTCACCTCCTGGAAAATACCGGGGTTGTGCATAATCCCTGCTCTTCGCGAGGCTACCTTAGGCTCACGATGAAACGTCCAACCCTTGGTATTCGCCGGCCCCTTGATGATGTGGTGAGAATAATTTTATGGGACCCACGCCCACAACTATAAATACCCTTCCTCATGGACGGGGCATAAACTTTCCCTCCCTCTTCTTTCTTTTGCTGCTCGCCATTGGACCTGGCGCGATGCCAACAAAGGAAGAGATGTTGGCTCGCCTTAAGGCTTCGCAGGCGGTCCAGAAGGTAAATACAACCGCACTCGCTCCCTGGGTCTCCCCGCAGCCTACCCCGCCTCCGCCTCAAACCAAGAAGGCGAAGACCATCCAGCGTCAGACCGGCGAGGATGGGTCATTCCCTTCGTCTACATCCCCTCACGACGAGCTTGCCTCGCAGGTACTACTGCCAAGTTCAACAATTTAACATTTTTCTCCCCTGACATTGCTTCCTCACACGCAGTGTAACACCCCGAAAATCGTAGTTCAGCGAAGTAGGCGGAGTGGTAGTGCTGCGCTCGGGATAGGCTAGAAATTTCATAGCAGCTCTTCGTGCACGACCACTGTTCCTCTTCGCGCACGACCAGTGATCGTGCGCCAGCGATCGTGCGGTAATTTGCCAGAAATAAGAGTTCTGTTGCGGTAAGTGCGCACGATCAGGGGAAGTGCTTGCGCACGACCACTGACCGTGCGCCGATGCTCGTGCGCCCTGTTTATTCTGCTCCGCGAATTTGAGTGGAGAAGAAGATCGGGCCGATCAAATCTCTTGGAATCCAATCCGACGGCTAGGATTAGATGCTGGAGGGTTTTAGGTCTTTGGAGAGGGGTTAATCCCTCATAAATCCAAGGCCTTTCTCTCTCCAAGGTTAGAGAAAGAAGAAGGAGGCAAGGAAGAAGAAGGAGAGGCCCTGCCATTGACGGAGCTCCGGAGCTCCGTTTCGCGAGCCGTTTCCAGATTTGGAGAGTGCAGCCCGGTGCGGTCCTTTCCCTCCGTGTAAAATCTCAGATCCATGGCTAAGAAGAACGCTTCTAGGGTAACGATTCTTCCTCCCGATCTTTGGACTTGTCATTTGTCCTCTCTTTCCCTTTTCTATGCTTGCATGAGGAATCCCTTTCACCGAATGGGTGAAGTGTAGGATTTCCTCAAGTTCTTCGGAACTCCGGGTAGATTGTGTCCGTCCCCGGCATTATTGCATGTAGAAATCCAGTAGTCGTGCGGATTTAGGCATTGTGTGTGAAGCCTATTCATGGCCGTGAGCCCGGATCGGTTATGCTTGATTTGCGACGTTGCATTTAGGTTAGGCCTTGAATGCATGCTGGAGAATGACTCCGTGAAATCATCTATAGTATTTCGGGATTTAAGTGTAGGCATCTTGTGAAGATCCTAACGAATGCCCCATGCTTTGAGATTGGATGAAGGCAAACCTTCACCACGAAATTGATGCGGAGCGTCTTGTACCTCCTTCGTTGAGTATTTGTGAAGCCTAGATCCTTGTGAAGGGGTTAGGTGCGTAACTTATATTTTGTGTAGCACTAGAAAGTGCTAAACCCTTACGGGCCGAGGTGAAGCCGTACCCGCGTCGTGCGATAGACCGCGATGATTAGAGCACAGGCAAAGCTAAACCGAACCCGTTTCCATGCAGATCGGTAAGAGGTCCCTACCTCATGAAATCCGTGTGATCATGGGAGATGTCGTGGAAGGTGACTTACCTAGACCGACCAAAAGCTCTTTTTCCCACCTAAGGCTATGTCCCTTACGGTGGAGTGTTTGGTTGAATTGATGTTGTTAGCCACATGCGGTTGGTTAGGCGGTTGTGGGAACCTTCGGGTGAACCCAACCAACATCATGTGCATACCTAGGTTCCCTTCTCTTTGATGCTCAACCTAGAAGATTGGTTGTGCTTGAAACCTCACCTTGTGTAGCTGCACTTTCTTTATATTAGTACTTGTTGCTAGTATGGCTTGCTTGCAGGGAAGAAGCTCCGCCACCCCAGGAAAGGGGTGGGGTCGTTATAATTTGGTCAGCTATACTGACCGTTACTTTGTTTGCCACCGCTTGGTGGAATGTTTTTATGCAGGTGCAGGTGAGCCTAGTGGGAAATAGCGGGCGGTGGCCCTTTTGCTGAGTTGGCCCTTGAAGGCCAGCCTCCCTTTTCTGCTTTCCCATGTATTGCCGGCCTGCGTGCCGATGTATGTTTTGGAGTTTGTAGTACATTTGTTTAATGTAAGGCCTTAAGGCCATAACTCTATTTCATGGTTTCATTCTTATGATAGTGGACAGTTCTAAATGAAATGTTAAATCAGTATGCTTCCGCTACTGTTTAGTATACTCTGTTGTAGTTCTTTCTGTTTATCACCTTTTAACTCCTAGCTAGTGTGGTTTGTATGGCGTGGGGTCCCGGCCGGACCTACTGTTATACTATTCGTACTGGCAGGGTGTTACAATTTGGTATCGGACTTAGGGCGTTGATCCGTAGTTTAGCAAATTCGGGACGAATTCCTTTTAAGGGGTGGTGTGCACGGGATGTGCATTCACCTAAAACGACAAAAACTAATAACAATGTCCACTTAGGAATGGAAAAACATACTTGTTTGCGGAACCTGAGCGTTCCATGATTGTTGTTTGCTATGTTTTCAGGAACTAAATTGTGTATTGCACCGATTATAGGTTCCTAGAAGTGGTGCGGGGCAGTCTCAACCCCGTAACACCGCTGAAAGTAGTGCGTCGGCTGAGGTGCCAGCGACCACTCCTCCTGCTGAGATGATCAGGTTAATCGCAGAAGCTGTCTTCGCGATGATAAATGCTCAACCGCAAAGGCTTGCACAACCTGCTATGCCTATTACAGATGCGGCCCCGGTGATCGAACCTGCAGTGGAACCTGCGGTGGAACCGAGGATGGAGACCCCTGTGCCAGTGGCTGCAGTGGAACCTGCGGTGGTGCCAAGGGTGGAGCGTCTTGTAGAGCGTGTAGCCGTTGCGCGAGCACGTGATCAACAACTGCAACACTTTCTAAGCGTCCACCCTCCAACTTTCTCGGGGACCGGATCCCCAACGGAGGCGGAGGACTGGCTGTCAACGATTAGAAAAACTCTAAAGGCGACAACAACAGAAGAAGCTATGATGGTCACTTTAGCCACCTTCCTCCTTAACGGAGAGGCAGAGCGTTGGTGGGCCGAACAGGAAGTGCACAAGTTTGGAGGCAAGGAGATTACCGAGATCACGTTAGCGGAGTTCTCAAAGTCATTTCTTCAAAGGTATATTCCTTCTGCCCAACGCATTGCATTGCAGAACCAGTTTTTGAAGTTAACTCAAGGCGACAGCTCGGTGGATGAGTACTTGCACGAGTTCACTAAACTGGGTTGTTATGCGGGGCCTATGATGGAAGATGAAGAGACAAAGATGAACAAGTTCTATGAAGGTCTTCGGGATGAGTTGAGGCTGCTCCTTGCAGGCCCAATGACACTTGGTTTCCATGTGATGGTCCAAACTGCCAGATCCCTAGAGTTGGACATGAAGAGGGTACAAGCAAAAGCCGTGGCAAAGAAACCTGAGTTTCATGCGCCGGCCTCTCAGTCCAAGTCAGAGTTCAGAAAGAACAAAAGGAAGTTCAAACCGGCGGAGCAAACTCGCTCAAATGTTTCGGGAGCAACGACTGTGCGGGGTCCAATCACATGTTTCACCTGCGGGAAGATGGGACACAAAGCCGCGGTGTGTCTAAGTGGTGCCCCGAAGGCAGAGAACCGAGCGTTGGACTATGCTCGTGCTGCGGAAAAGGGTAAAGCTGCGAAGTCTTCGGCTTCCCAGCACATTCCGACTCAGCTGAGAGTCTATTCGCTTGGCCAGCAAGAAGCCATACGACAAACTGATGTCGTCACAGGTATGAAATAAATGTTAGCTTTTACATAGCTATATGTGATTAATACTGTTGTGCGACCTTATGTTTTATTTGTGTGCAATTAGGCTTTGTCCTAATTTTCAACTATCCAGCGAGAGCTCTTTTTGATACGGGAGCATCGCACTCTTTTCTATATGAGGGCTTTGTGGTGCATATCGGAGTGCCGTCAACCTTGGCAAAAGATAAATTGGAGGTCGTGCTACCTAATGGGTCTCTCATGAGTGCGGATAGGAAGAGCCGTGTGAAGGTGCGGATCGGAAATCAGGATTTTGACTTGGAAGCGTCGTTATTACTGTTAGCTGAATTTGATGTGATCTTCGGCATGGACTGGCTCTCGGAACAGCGAGCATGCATAAATTGCAATTCAAAGGAGATCACTCTGGGAAAGAACACCGAAGGAGAAACCACATTTGCCGGTATGCGAGGAGCGAGCAAGACGCTGATGTCTGCTCTCCAAGTGGTTAAGGCGGTCAGAAAAGGCGCCGAGTTGTTCTTCACCTTGTTGGAGGCTTCGGAGCCAAAGCCCAGGTTATGTGATGTCCCAGTTGTAGCGGAGTACGCCGACGTGTTTCCTAACGAACTCCCTGGGGCTCCGCCTCATCGGGAGATTGATTTCTGTATCGAGTTGGTGCCAGGTGCCAAACCTATGGCCCGCTCACCGTACCGGATAGCGCCAAAGGAACTGACAGAGCTGAAGGTTCAATTGCAAGAGCTGCTAGAGCAAGGCTACGTACGTCCAAGTTCATCGCCTTGGAGTGCACCGGTCCTCTTTGTGAAAAAGAAGGACGGGAGCTTGCGTCTATGTATTGATTATCGAGAGCTAAACAAGTTGACCGAGAAGAACCAATATCCGATTCCAAGAATCGATGATTTATTCGACCAACTGGTTGGGTCGACGGTATACTCCAAACTGGACCTAAGGTCCGGCTATTACCAACTGCGGATAAGGGAATGTGACATTCTAAAGACAGCGTTCAGTATCCCTTTGGGCACTATGAGTTCACGGTGATGCTGTTCGGTTTGTCTAATGCACCGTCGGTATTCATGGACATAATGAACAGGACGTTCCGAGAGTATTTGGATCAATTTGTGATCGTCTTCATCGATGACATTTTGGTATACTCTCAGTCGAAAGAGGAGCATGTAGGGCATCTGCACGCAGTTCTGAGCACCTTGAGGACGAGTCAGCTATATGCCAAGTTTTCCAAGTGCGAGTTTTGGCTATCGTCAGTAGCATTCCTTGGTCATGTTGTTAGTGGAGAAGGAATTGTTGTTGATCCGTCGAAGATAGAAGCGATTCGAGCGTGGCCTTTGTTGAAAAATGTAGCGGAAGTCCGAAGTTTCTTAGGACTTGCTGGCTATTATAGGCGCTTTGTGGAAAACTTCTCGAGGATTGCACTCCCTCTCACTAAACTGACTAGGAAAGATCATAAGTTCGTTTGGTTGCCCGAGTGCGCACGAGCTTTTGAAGAGCTGAAGAGCCGTCTGACCACGACGCCCATTCTATGCTCGCCATGTGGTACGGAAGGCTACGAAATTTATAGCGACGCCACGGGGAGTGGTTTTGGTTGCGTTCTAGTGCAATTCGGAAAGGTAATTGCCTACGACTCCCGACAATTGAAGGTTCTTGAGAGGAATTACCCGGTCCATGATTTGGAGCTAGCGGCCGTGGTATTTGCTCTTAAGCTTTGGAGGCATTATTTGTATGGCGTGAAGATCGACATCTTTACTGACCACAAGAGCCTCAAGTACCTGCTGGATCAAAGGGAGTTGAATATGCTTCAGAGGAGGTGGATGGAGTTCCTCGGGGACTACACCTTCGACATCAAATATACTCCTGGAAAGGGAAATGTAGTTGCAGACGCGTTGAGTCATCGGGCTCCCGCTCAAGCAAATTGGATTTTGATGCACGATGAGCGTCTGATCCGCGAGCTGGAAGAAATGGAGATCATTTGCGTTGATAGAAGAGCGTCTACTTCAGCATGCTTGAACTGGAAGGAGGTTCAATACGACCTTGCCGACCGAGTTCGACAGGCATTGGAGCTGGATGAGAGCATGAAACGCTATAAAGCGGAGACCGTTGATGGTGTAAACGCTGATTTCTCCTTCGAAGATGGCCTTATGTGGAAAGAGGGCAGATTGTGCGTCCCAAACATTGGCACTCTATGGGCGGAGTTGATGTACGAGGCTCATCATACCAAGTACTCTTTCCACCCGGGAAGCACGAAAATGTACATGGACATGAAGAAACTTTTCTGGTGGCCGGGTATGAAGAAAGACATTGCCCTCTACGTGGCCAAGTGTCATACTTGCGCGTTGGTGAAGCCGAAATGTCAACGTCCCGGTGGATTTTTGAAGTCCTTGCCGATTCCGGAGTGCAAGTTTGATGATATCTCGATGGATTTCGTGCACGGATTGCCGAGATCACAACAGGGAAACGATGCCATCTGGGTGATCGTGGACCGATTGACAAAGGTATCGCATTTTATTTCGAACCGGAAGGATGATTCTGTAGAAAAGCTAGCGAAGCTCTATGTTGATAGTATTGTGCGGCTGCACGGTGTCCCTCATAGCATCGTCAGCGATCGTGACGGGCGTTTCACATCGAAAGATTGGAGGCTTATCCATGAACTGTTGGGCAGTAAATTGAAGTTCAGCACGACCTTCCACCCGCAAACGGATGGACAGACCGAGAGGACCAACAGGACTATGGAGGATATGCTCCGAATGTGCGCTCTAGATTTTGGAAAGAAGTGGGAAGATCATCTCTATATGATCGAGTTCGCCTACAATAATAACTACCAAGCCAGTATACAGATGGCTCCCTTCGAGGCCCTCTATGGTAGGAAGTGTCGTACGTCGTTGTCTTGGGCGGAAACGGGCGATACTAAGCTATTAAAGCGAAAGGACGTTGAGGAAGCAACTTCAACGATCCGATCTATACGTGAAAGGCTATTTATTGCCCAGGATAGGCAAGCAAAATATTACAACGCCAAGCATAGGAACCTAGAGTTCACCGTTGGCGACTGGGTTTACTTGAAGATCAAACCGTTCAAAGGGGTATCAAGGATTCGACGCTTGAAGAAGCTCAGTCCAAGGTACTTGGGATCGTTTGAGATTGTGGAGCGTGTTGGTGATGCGGCTTATCGGCTCGCACTATCTGCAGAGCTGAGCGGTCTACATGACGTGTTTCACATTTCAATTTTGAGGAAGGCAGTGCAAGAGCCTATTCATATCATTGCGGTCGGCAAAGTGCCGGTTGATAGTGGGTTGTCGACGAAAGTCAAGCCCTTACGCATCGAATATACCGAAGTAAAGCAGTTGCGGAACAAGTCCATTCGGATGGTGAAAGTCCGGTGGGTCAATTGCGGCCGAGAGGAGCTCCCTTGGGAGAGAGAGCAAACGATGCTTGCGGAGTACCCCGAGCTATTTGTCTCAGGTATTTTATAACTGTAATTCCTGTTATTACTGTTTTCGAAATTTCGGGACGAAATTCTTTTAAGGGGGGTGGAGTTGTAACACCCCGAAAATCATAGTTCAGCGAAGTAGGCGGAGTGGTAGTGCTGCGTTCGGGATAGGCTAGAAATTTCATTGCAGCTCTTCGCGCACGACCACTGTTCCTCTTCGCGCACGACCAGTGATCGTGCGCCAGCGATCGTGCGGTAATTCGCCAGAAATCAGAGTTCTGTTGCGGTAAGTGCGCACGATCAGGGGAAGTGCTTGCGCACGACCACTGACCATGCGCCGATGCTCGTGCGCCCTGTTTATTCTGCTCCGCGAATTTGAGCGGAGAAGAAGATCGGGCCGATCAAATCTCTTGGAATCTAATCCGACGGCTAGGATTAGATGCTGGAGGGTTTTAGGTCTTTGGAGAGGGGTTAATCCCTCATAAATCCAAGGCCTTTCTCTCTCCAAGGTTAGAGAAAGAAGGAGGCAAGGAAGAAGAAGGAGAGACCCCGCCATTGACGGAGCTCCGGAGCTCCGTTTCGCGAGCCGTTTCCAGATTTGGAGAGTGCAGCCCGGTGCGGTCCTTTCCCTCCGTGTAAAATCTCAGATCCATGGCTAATAAGAACGCTTCTAGGGTAACGATTCTTCCTCCCGATATTTGGACTTGTCATTTGTCCTCTCTTTCCCTTTTCTATGCTTGCATGAGGAATCCCTTTCACCGAATGAGTGAAGTGTAGGATTTCCTCAAGTTCTTCGGAACTCCGGGTAGATTGTGTCCGTCCCCGGCATTATTGCATGTAGAAATCCGGTAGTCGTGCGGATTTAGGCATTGTGTGTGAAGCCTATTCGTGGCTGTGAGCCCAGATCGGTGATGCTTGATTTGCGACGTTGCATTTAGGTTAGGCCTAGAATGCATGCCGGAGAATGACTCCGTGAAATAATCTATAGTATTGCGGGATTTAAGTGTAGGCGTCTTGTGAAGATCCTAACGAAAGCCCCATGCTTTGAGATTGGATGAAGGAAAACCTTCACCACGAAATTGATGCGGAGCGTCTTGTACCTCCTTCGTTGAGTATTTGTGAAGCCTAGATCCTTGTGAAGGGGTTAGGTGTATAACTTCTATTTTGTGTAGCACTAGAAAGTGCTAAACCCTTACAGGCCGAGGTGAAGCTGTACCCGCGTCGTGCGATAGACCGCGATGATTAGAGCACGGGAAAAGCTAAACCGAACCCGTTTCCATGCAGATAGGTAAGAGGTCCCTACCTTATGAAAGCCGTGTGATCAGGGGAGAGGTCGTGGAAGGTGACTTACCTAGACCGACCAAAAGCTCTTTTTCCCACCTAAGGCTATGGCCCTTACGGTGGAGTGTTTGGTTGAATTGATGTTGTTAGCCTCATGCGGTTGGTTAGGCGGTTGTGGGGAACCTTCGGGTGAACCCAACCAACATCATGTGCATACCTAGGTTCCCTTCTCTTTGATGCAAAACCTAGAAGATTGATTGTGCTTGAAACCTCACCTTGTGTAGCTGCACTTTCTTTATATTAGTACTTGTTGCTAATATGGCTTGCTTGCAGGAAAGAAGCTCCGCCATCCCGGGAAAGGGGTGGGGTCGTTATAATTTGGTCAGCTGTGCTGACCATTACTTTGTTTGCCACGGCTTGGTGGAATGTTCTTATGCAGGTGCAGGTGAGCCTAGTGGGAAATAGCGGACGGTGGCCCTTTTGCTGAGTTGGTCCTTGAAGGCCAGCCTCCCTTTTCTGCTTTCCCATGTATTTCCGGCCTGCGTGCCGATGTATGTTTTGGAGTTTGTAGTACATTTGGTAAATGTAAGGCCTTAAGGCCATAACTATATTTCATGGTTTCATTCTTATGATAGTGGACAATTCTAAATGAAATGTTAAATCATTATGCTTCCTCTACTATTTAGTATACTCTGCTGTAGTTCTTTCTGCTTATCACCTTTTAACTCCTATCTAGTGTGGTTTGTATGGCGTGGGGTCCCGGCCGGACCTACTGTTATACTATTCGTACTGGAAGGGTGTTACACGCAGAACCCTCCCCCGGGAGTGAATATTCTAGAGAAAACTATGGTGACTCGCACTTCCACCCCCGGTGGGATTGGCACTTCTCCCCCCGATGTGAGGGTCACCAACCTGCGGGACCCGTCCTCGCGTCTGGGTGAGTGGATCGCCTCTCCTTCCGTCATATTTCATCATTCGCTAAGTCTCCCTCATTCCTAGTGCAGTGTCTCCTCCTGCGAACCCGGAGGAGCGGATTCCCCCTCTAGCAGACTTGCCGGCCCCGCCGAACCAGACCATCATTACTCCGGGGTTTGGTATCCTTGGCAACGAAGCTCGGGCGAGACGCTACTTGCCGACCCCGAGCTCACAACCGAAGCGGCGCATCGCCCTGGCCTGGGTAAATCTATAACCCCTGCCTTCACTGAGTCCTTCAAGGGCCTGCCGAGCACTTTTTGCCAGCGCCCCTGTACCATTCTCATTTCGCTAGGTTAAACTATTTTCTACCGATTGCCTTCCCCCTTTCCCTCATTGCTGCTTTCTTCCTCGCAGGTATTTCTCGGAACCCGCCTGCCGAGTCAGAGCATGGAGAGGTGGAGATGTCGCCACCGCCCCTGCCGAGCCAGGTCACAGAGTTCCTGGGGGATCCCGCCAATCTGGATCAAATGAAGAAGCGAGTCGCAGAGATATTCCAGAAGCATACCCTGATGTTGCGAGAGCTGTATGATCAAGACCGGATGAACAGGCCGCGTACGAGGAAATGTTCGCTGCTATGGAGGATGCGAACGCGTGCGTCCTTGCTGAGATTCGGTAGGTCGCTCGCAATGAGGTCACCTCACCCGGGGTGAACCTCACGCGAATTGAGGATTACACGGGGCTGCTTCATCGCGAGTTCCAATCAGTTCATGAGTATTACTACCCGCGAATCCCTCCGCGCTCGGGTTTGTGATGTCGCGGTCGCTGGAAGTGGATTAATTATTGAACAGTTGTTTTTTGGAGTTTGTTGCTGGTGATCATATCCTCCCCTATTGGGGGGTTTCGAACAATTTGATTTGTAATAATGATACTTAGCTCGCTCGCGAGCCTGCACGCTCGCTATGTATTACTTTTATTGCTATGTTAATTGTGCACGTTCATTGTCTACCTTCTATTGAATATGCCTGGCTTGCGGGCCATTGCCTCGCCCTCGTGATTTGCTCCTTTTCTTTATGCAGTTTTGGCTCATGGATGGCGCGATGGAGGATCTTGACAGGACGCTAACTCACTGGAAGCGGATAAGGCTTCAAGGAGCTAGAAAATTACCGCGCGGTTCCGCTATTCGCACCCCCCGGCGCTTCGACTCCTTCCCGCTCTTTTCATTTCTATAAATAGCCTTCGGCTTTAATTTTCTAGCCACCGCATTTACTATTCTCCAGCTTTTCTTCTCCCTTGCCAGCTCTCTCAAAAATCACCGCTCGCACTCGCATTTCTTCCGGCTCACTGTTGATAACCATGGTGGTAGAGGGTGAGACCGAGGGGCGAGCCAAGTGTGTCAGGGCCTTTTGCGAAAGCCCTTTCTTCTGCGCCTCGCTTACTGACGAAGAGTTCCTCGCTACGATGGACAGCTACATCCCCTCGGGGTTTGTAGCTCGCCGCCCTACCGACAGAGACACCATCAACGAGCTCTCCCCTGACGAGCTCGCCATCCCCATCGCCTATTTTGAGAATGGGTTGCGACTCCCCCTATGGTCGGAAGTGCGCCAGGTAAGATGTTATTCTCTCGCATTTCATACTCACTTCGCTAGGGATGCGCTAACCCTTCGGAGTAAATCTAAGGTATTCAAGTACTATGGCGTCTTGTACTTCGAGATCGGCGTTGTGGTCGCGTTCGCCAGCTACCTGCGGGAGGAGAAGATCGAGTTTAGCATGCTCGTCTTCTGAAAGGTCTTCTCCTTCCGCACCTACAAAGATGGGACAACACATTTCACAAGCCACCACGTCACTGTCTGCGAGAGAGTGAACAAAACCCACTACTGGCTCCAGAAGTACATCCTTGTCAAAGAACCGTTTGGCAACATACCCTTCGCCCCCGTCCAGCGAGACGAGGCGACCTACCTACCCCCTGCCTCGCTAGGTGGTGACGACGCGAGGCTCTACCAATATCTGGAAGGGAAAGACTTCGAGGTATTCTACCTCCGCCAGAGGGTAGACTCGCTACTATCGGTCCTCCAAGGAGAAGGTTCGGCTCGCGCTCGCGAACTCCCCACTTTTTCTTATTCTACTCGCTAATACTTTCTTCACTTTTGCAGGAGAGTGGGATCTTCCGCTTAACCCCCCGCACACGAGGGGCGCGCCCTCTCCTCCGGCTCGCTCTCCCTCGCAGCTGCCTAGGCGTGTCGAGACCCTCCCAGCTCGTCCTCTAGGAAGAAGCGGCTGCCGACTACGAGCCAACCTGCCGTGCTACCTCCGGCCAAGAAGAAAAGCAAGAAGACCCCCACTACCACCAAGGGGAAGGATGTGGTGGACCTGTCTGAGGCAGAGCTCCCCCCCCCCCCACCCCCGCCCGCGAACCAGAAGGCCGCCGAGGAGAGTGGCGAGCCCGGGAACGCCGCCGGAAAGCCCAAGCCGGCGAGCCACAAGAACTTTGGCCTCGGCGCGAGGCTCCCTGATGCGGTCGGCGAGCCGGTGCTACCGTGGGATACTTATTATAACAGGATCTCATGCTCTTCGATCCTCCCATCCTGGGTCGAGAGCGATAAAGTTGGGGGCGAGGCGTTCTCCCTCGCCTTCGGGTTCTACGGCCGTGAGGACGCCTCCAACTTCGGAATCTTCAAACCTTGACCCCTTGTCTATGAGGCCGCGCGAGCCCAGTTCAGGGCGATGGAGCTCGCCCACATGGTGGGCCGCCGGTACTTAACCTCAGACCGGGAAACCAAGGAGCTCAAGAGCGAGCTTCAGAAATCCTCGGACGAGATCGCGCGGCAAAAGGGAAAAGATGCCTTGTCCAAGGGCATTCTCACCAGCCTCCAAGGAGACATGGTTAGTAATGCATACAAATGTTTCTACCCCGCTCGTCCTCCTTCGCCTTGTCAGACTTGTCCCTTTTGCAGGATGCCGAGTCGGTGAGCCAACTCATCTCGAGGAACACCAATCTGGAGATGGAGAACAACTTTTTGAAGGCGCAGGTCCGCGATCTGACCATGGCGGTGCTTCCCCCGCCCCCTCCGCGAGCTGGGGCTCGCGGCCAGTCGTGACAAGAGAAGGAGGCGACCCACAATAACTCCATGGGCGTCGCCGACCTCGTCTTCGATACCCTCAAGGGGGAGGGCCTGATTATCCCGGATGCAATGGAACTCACTGCCAAGGACGTCATCCCGGATCTGTTCGCGCCTATTCCGGAGGACCAAGATTGTGGGAGCGAGGAAGAGATGTCCGACAACCAGCCTTGATCCTTTTTCATTTTTCTATGTAAACCTTGTGTCTTTACCAGCGAGTTCGCCCTTACCTGTAATGTACCTTTTTGAGAAATGTAATTGGAGTGTTTTTTCTATCTTTACTGTTGTTTTATTTTGCTCGCATTCGTGCTTTCTTCTATGCTCCTGCTGATGTACTTAGCAATGTTTTGCGCTCATACGCTTAGCTACGCTCGCGTCACAACGTTTATTTATGCTCGCTTTCACACACTCCTTATCAATGGTGATGATAGAGTTCAATTTATCGTACTTTCGTTCTGTCTCACTACCTTACCTCCCCCACACCCAATACGACGTTCGTGTAACTGTTCTTGACTGGTTGTTCGCTAGACAAACCATTCCCCGTGCTTTCACCTGGATTGGACACGGCTCGCTCCGCGTCTCTGGCTCACCCTGCAGAGGCCCCTACGGGTAAGGTCGATGTTGTCTTACCCTGCTCGCCCAAACCCTGCGCGCGACCAATGATGCCTGTTAACTGCTGCGTCGACGGATCTCCTTAACCCGCTAGTTTTAGGCACGGCATAGTTTCTTCAAGTATTTTTTGCGTGCCCGAACACGACCGGGCGAGCCCAGCGACCTTTGCATCCTGCCGTCTCGCTGCTACTGTGGGATAGCGTTTCCCACCCGTTGTTGCTTTCTATATTTCCTGCGAGCAAGTCCCGGGGCTCGCCCCCGTATAGGTCTTATCTTGAGAGTTTTGCGAACCGGGCCTCGTAACTCGAACCACTTGCCAACCTCTCCACGAGGTCACCCTGTCCTACCGGCTAGTAAGAGCCCGGCAGCAGGATCGTCCAGGGCAATCCAGCACAAAGACTTGTTACCTTGCTAGCCTCTCCGCGAGATCTACCTGACCCACCGGCTAGTGAGAGCCCGGCAGCGGGATCATCCGGGGCAATCCAGCACAAAGACTTGTTACCTTGCCAGCCTCTCTGCAAGATCTACCTGACCCACCGGCTAGTGATAGCCCGGCAGCGGGATCGTCAGGGGCAATCCAGCATAAAGACTTGAGGACCTTGCTAGCCTCTCCACAAGATCTACCTGACCCACCAGCTAGAGAGAGCCCGGCGGCGGGATTGTCAGGGGTAATCCAGCATAAAGACTTGTTACCTTGCCAGCCTCTCCACGAGATCTACCTGACCCACCGGCTAGTGAGACCCCGACAACGGGATCGTCCGCGACAATCCAGCACAAAGACTTGTTACCTTGCCAGCCTCTTCGCGAGATCTACCTGACCCACCGGCTAGAGAGAGCTCGGCGACGGGATCGTCCGGGGCAATCCAGCATAAAGACTTGAGTACCTTGCCAGCCTCTCCGCGAGATCTACCTGACCCACCGACTAGTGATGGCCCGACAACGGGATCGTCCGGGGCAATCCAGCATAAAGACTTGTTACCTTGCCAGCCTCTCCGCGAGATCTAGCTGACCCACTGGCTAGTGAGAGCCCGGCAGCAGGATCGTCCGGGGCAATCCAGCACAAAGACTTGTTACCTTGCCAGCCTCTCTACGAGATTTACCTGACCCACCGGCTAGTGAGATCCCGGCAGCGGGATCGACCGGGGCAATCCAGCATAAAGACTTGAGGACCTTGCCAGCCTCTCTGCGAGATCTACCTGACCCACCGGCTAGTGAGAGCCCGACAGCGGGATCGTCCGGGGCAATCCAACTTAAAGACTTGAGGACCTTGCCATCCTCTCCGCGAGATCTACCTGACCCACCGACTAGTGAGATCCCGACAGCGGGATCGTCCGGGGTAATCAAGCATAATGACTTGAGGACCCCTGCTTAGAAAAAACTTCAAAACCAAAATACTAAGAGTCAAACATATAATAAGTCAATTACAAAAAATTTCAAGGGTAGAACCGCTTCAGGTCGTCCCCGCTCCGAGCTCGGCTGAGAGGTACCACTTCCACATCCCGGAGGTTATACCCTACCTACTTGAGCACTTCACTTACATTATTAGTCCCCTCCCAATTGGGCTCGAGCTTTCCTACCGTGGCTCCCCTTCCGGCCGCGTTGACCTTTTTTAAGACCAAGTCTCCCTTCTCGAATTGCTTCACTCGTATGTGCTTGTCGAAGTATTGAGCCGTTCGCCGCTTGACTTCCTCCTGCCGGACAGTGGCTAAGTCTCGGTGCTCTTCCACGAGGTCAAGAGATAGCCTTTGTTCTTCTCCATTCTCTGCAAGCCATTCCTCATCTCCTTCGCCGGCGGCGACCACCCGGGGAGATTTCACCTCGAACTCTATTGGGAGAACTACCTCGGACCCATGGGAGAGCTTGAATGGATTCTCTCACGTGGCTGTGTTCGAAGTGGTCCTCAGGGCCCAGAGGATCGAGGGTAGCTGTTCTACCCAGTTCCCCTTGAAATTCTCGACCTTCTTCTTCAGCAAGTTCACGATGATTTTGTTTGCCTCCTCCACTTGCCCATTACTACTCGGGTGGTAGAACGATGCAAACCGAAGGTCTATTCCAAGCTGGGAGCAGAAGCTGACGAACTCGTCGCTGGCAAACTGCAACCCATTATCTGTAACTATGGCTAGTGGGAGTCCATGCCTGCATATGATTTCACCCCATATGAAATTTCTAACTACTTGAGATGGAGGGGAGCGAACCACTTGGAGAAATAGTCAATCATCACCAACAAAAACATTCTTTGGTCGCTCGCCTGCGGGAAAGGACCCACCAGCTCCAAACCCCACATAGCGAAGGGCCAGGGAGCTGTGATGGTTCGGAGTCTTTGAGCTGGCAAGAGCTGGAGGGGAGCGAACAACTAACACTTTGAACACTTCCTTGCAAACTCTGCCGCATCCTTGCTGAGGGTAGGCCAAAAATAGCCTTGCCTCAATACTCTTCCCTCCAATGTTCGACTCCCGGAGTGGCTGCCGCATTCCCCCGAGTGGATTTCCTCCAGGACCCTTGGGACTTCCTCCAATGATACACAACGGGCCAGGAGTACCGAGAGTGTTTTCCTGTATAGTCCTCTTGCATGTAAGGAATAGTATGCCGATTTATACCTGAAGCGCAGTTTATCTATGTCCCCTTCAAGGAACCTCCCTGAGGTCAAGAAGGTGATGAAGGGATCCATCCATAACTCCCACTGATCCACCTCCATCTGTTCCCCCTCCTCGATGGAGGGTCAAAAGAGTTCTGACACCTTTCCCCTTGCTTGGGGACCGAACTTGGCTATGAGGTCTGCCAGGACACTCTCTTCCCTCAGCACATGCTTGATTGAGAAGGTGCGGAACTGCCCGATGACTCCCTTGACCTTCTCTAGATAACAGTGGAGGGTTGGTTCCTTTTCCTCGAACTCCCCCCTGATCTGGCATGCCACCACCATGGAGTCCGTCGAGACATCCACGTCTTGCACACCCAACTCCTAGGCCAACCGCAGGCCAGCTATCACCGCCTCATAATCGGCCTGGTTGTTGGTAATAGGGAAATGAATGTTGATGGCATGCTTAATCCTTGTCCCTTGGGGACTCACCAGGATGACTCCTCCTCCAAAGGAATGCTTTCCTGAATCTCCATCTACCAACATCTTCCACGCCACCGGGGGAGGTGACTCATGTTCTTCCACTTCAATCGCGTAGTCCGCTAGGAAGTCCGTTATCACTTGTGCCATAATTGACAACCTAGGCACAAATGAGATATCAAACTCACTCAGCTCCACGGACCATTTTGCTAACCTCCCCGAGTGTTCTACCCCTTCCATGACTATGTGAAGGGGATGGTCGGTCACCACCTTGTCGAATGCGCTTGGAAGTAAGGCTGGAGCTTCCGGGCCGACACCACCAAGGCGAAGGCCAACTTTTCAAAGATGGGGTATCGAAGCTCCGCCTTCCATAATACTCGGCTGACATAATAGATCGGATGATGCCTTCTACCTTCTTCCCAGACCAGCACCGAACTTACTACCTCGGATCCTACCCCCAAGTATAAGGATAGATCTTCCCCCTGCTTTGTCCCTTGGAGCAGAGCAGCCTGACTGAGCTGCCCCTTCAAAGCTTGGAAGGTTTCCTCACACTCCGAGGTCCACTCAAACTTTTGGTTCCCTCTCAGTGCCTTGAAGAAGGGTGCACACTTCTCTCCCGCCTTAGAGAGGAACCTGCTGAGCCCCGCCAACTTTCCCATGAGGCGCTGAACCTCCTTCGCATTTCTAGGTGACCCCAACTCCATGAGGGCCTTAACTTTATCTGGATTAGGCTCCACACCTGCTGGGGTGAGCAAGTGACCTAGGAACTTTCCCCGGATAGCCCCGAAAATGCACTTCAGGGGGTTGAGCTTCATTTCGAATTTTCTCAATGTCCCGAAGGTTTCTCTAAGGTCATCGAGGTGGGACTCCAGGTCTCCACTTTTTACCATGAGGTCATCCACATAGACCTCCAGGTATCTACCCTTTTGCTCGCAAAAGACCCGGTCCATCATCCATTGGTAGGTGGCTCCTTCATTTTTAAGCCCAAAGGGCATCATTTTATAACAATAGCATCCATCCCCCATGATGAAAGAGACATCTTTGATGTCGGGAGCGTGCATGCAAATTTGATGATAACCTGAAAAAGAATCTAAAAAAGACATTACAGAAAAACCGACGGCTGAGTCAACCAGCGCGTCGATTCGGGGCAAGGGGTAGCAATCCTTGGGGCACAATTTATTACGTAAAGAAAAATCCACGCACATTCGCCACTTACCTCCCCTTTTTTTCACCATAACCACATTGGAGACCCAGCCTGGGTACTGGATCTTCGATATAAACCCTTATTGGGTATTGAATCCATAATATACTATATTTGTGAGAAGTCACCCTTTAACCAAGGTGAATTGCTAGTGTATTTGATATTGTCTTTTAATTATGATCTTGCAGGTTGTGATTGCTAAGTGTAGACCAACGTCAGATCATAATGGGTCATTAAGCACAGTTTAATGCAATGTAATCCTTCATTGTGTGGAACATGGTGTTGACTCATGTGTGATCTCTCTATTGGGATACACTTCTTTTTCAATGCTCTTGAAGCTTGGAAGATTGGAAAAGATGGTGGTGTCCAAGAGAAGAAAGGAGATTAAGGGTCAAAGTTATTCTAAGGGAATTTCTCGAGAAATCCAAGGTATCTCTCAAGAAATCCATGTTATTTCTCGAGAAGTCCTCTTCACCTTTCGAGAAATCTCCCTCTATCTTTTATTCCTTTTGTTTCTAAGGAAATTCTCGAGAAGTCCATTATTTCTCGAGAAGTTTAATTCATTTCTCGAGAAGTCATAAATGTTCTCGAGAAATCTTCTCTGATTTTCTTTGAAAGCTTTTCTCAGCGGTTTCTCGAGAAGTCATATGTTCTCTCGAGAAATCAAAGTCATTTCTCGAGAAGTTCTTTTGTTCTCGAGAAATTTTTCTTCAAGTCCTTCTGAACGATTTTTCCAGCCCTATCTTGATTTGTTGCAGTCATTTCACGAGAAGTAAAGTTCATTTCTCGAGAAGTCAAATCTATTTCTCGAGAAATTCATGTTGTCTCGAGAAATTTGTTTTCTTCTTATGCTGCTTTGAAATCCGGTTCCTGACGGGATTTTAATTTCTTCTGACGGTCTTGACGGCACGCGTGAGAGTGTTTAAGGTTAATCTTACCTTAATTCAAGTCACTTTTAGCCATTAAGTTGGATTGTTATATTAGGCTCCTTCCCAATCTTATCTTAACCTAATTTTTCTAATCCTCCAATATTATAATCGATCGGATCATCGTGAAGAAGTGATTGCCTCCGGCCATCGTTGAAGGATTGATCTCTCTCTCTCTCTCTCTCTCTCTCTCAATCAATCGATTCCTTCTAAAGAAAAGATTCGACAGATCAGCGCTCTAATCATCTACATCAATCTATTGGATCGTGTCGAATCCTAAAAATCAGATCTGAGATTTCAATCGTTTCTCCCTCTTCTTCTTGGCAAAGTTTTTCAAGACTCAAGGAGGAAGAAGATCTCAGAAGTTTAGATCTATACAAGTTTTGTTAAGTATTTCGTTGTACTCAATCTCATTTTCTTGTAGGAGAGTTTTTCTTCGAGTTGTAGGAGAGTGTTTCTCCGAGTTGTAGGAGCGGTGCCTTTGAGTTTGTAGGAGATTTGTCTCCGAGTTGTAGGAGTTGAGACTCCGAGATTGTAGGATCGTTCTTGATCTGAGTTTTTGAGAAGTAGCCAAGGCTAGCTGTGGTGCTAGATTGGTGAGGCTGGAAAGTGGAGTACCCAAGATCGGGGAACCACTATAAATTCCTTGTGTCATCGGTGATTGTGATTTTCTTTCTGTGTTTATCTTTTTATCAAGTTTTTATTTCGCAAAAGATGCAGAATTCACCTATTCACCCCCCTCTAGATGATTTAGGTATGCAACTAGATACTTCAATTGGTATCAGAGGGTTGCTGTTCGTTTCTAGGTTAACACCTTGAACAGGATCCATCCATTATAGTTTCTAGAAAATCAAGGAAATAAGCAAGGAATCATCCTCGTTGAAGTTGCCAATCTGCACAAAGGCTAATTTTCCCATGTGGAAAGAAAGAGTCAGATTTTACATGGAAACTATAGATCCGAGAATATTTCAAGTCGTGGAAGAAGACCCTCATGTGCATATGACTGCCTCTACAATTGACCCTATTGTTCAGGTGCCAAAGAATAGGATGGACCTAACTAAGGATGAGATCGCTATAGTAGCCTTGGACAAAAAGGCGAAGAACATTATTGCTAGTGCAGTGGATGACTCTATGTTACACAACTTGATTCACTGCAGATCAGCCAAAGAGATGTGGACATCCTTAATTGTTCTCATGGAAGGTACCTAAGAGGTAAGGGTCGATAGAAGATCTTTACTCAACAAGAGTATGAGGCCTTCATGCAGAGTAAGAAGGAGTGCATTGCCGATGCATATGAAAGATTCTTCAAAATTGTTAACGGCCTAAGAAACTATGGCCGGGAATTCACAAACGGTGAACTCAATGACAAGTTCCTGCGATCCTTGACGAAAGAATGGGATAGCAAGATCGTTGCCATTAGGGAGTTTGGAAAGCTGCCAAATATTGACCCGCAGAATCTGTTCGGGAAGCAATTATCCCACGAGCTGCAGATGAATATCCGCAAAACATAAGAAGATGGGAATCAGACTTCTAGTAAGGAAAGGACCTTGGCTCTGAAGGCCAAAAGCTCCAGGAAGAGTAGAACTGTGTCTCCAATTAGGGCACAAGAATCTGATGAAGAAGAAGAATCAGAAGCCGGCTCCTCCTGCTCAGAAATGTCAAATTGGGAATTTTCTCTAATCTCCGGTCAGTTCAAGAAACTGTTAAACAAGAGAAGGCTTATGAATACTAATCCCTCTTCCTCTAACTATAGACATTCTTGTCGTGATGGAGATCATCACAGGAAGGGCTCAAGCAGCCATGACAGGTATAAGTCTAAACCGAACAAACACGTTTCTTCTGACATTATTTGTTATTGTTGTAATAAGCCAGGGCATATGATCGCTGAATGCCCTTACAAAAAGAAAGAAGGTGGAAAGAGAGCAGAAAAGAAATCCACCCACGGGAAAACGAAAAATGAAAGAAGCTTCGTTGCCAAAAAGTCCAAAACACTCAGCTACAGTGACTCAGAAAAGTCAAGTGATGAAGAAGAAGCCTACTTCGGGCTGAAGGCTATGACTGACGACGAAGAAGAACCTCCATACAAAGGGAAGGTAAATGCTCACACTATTTTGTCTGAATCTGATTATGCCTCAGCTGAATAAGAGAACTACCACTCATATGTGGATTCAGAACTCATGACTCAATATACTGAATTGCTTAAAGCCTTTGACAAATGCAGAAAGGTTGTCAAAATCCAGGCCAAGGAGATTTTGACTCTTAAGGAAGTGGAATCTAATCTGATAGAAGAAGTTGCACAACTTACATCTCTCAGAGAGGAAATCCAAATTCTGACAGACAAAATTAAAAGCTCAAATGAGCTCCTTGCCCTGAGAGAGGAAAGTATCAAAGAGCTGGAAGAACAGCTAGCCGCTGAGAAAAGTCTAGTAGAAAAGTTTTCTTAACCTAAAACTATTCTTCCAATCATTGATAGATTCTTCGCTAAAGCAAGTGGAAGTGGATTAGGTCATGTGGCTGAATCCAGTAAATCTTCTAAAAGCATACTAGACAAGAAGAAAAATAAGAGTGCTAAGAAAGCCACCGCCGAAGAGAAAGGGAAAGCCCATTTGGATCAGACTACTTTTAAGAAAGTCATCTTTCCTACTAATGTCTATGATCTGGAAAGCTCCTATGGTCACTTGACAAGACCAATTGTGTCTGGGAATGTCAATGACTATAAGGGGTGGACTCATCCCCGAAACTTTGGTGCAAGTGCGTTCAAAGCACCCTATGAGGAAATTAATCTGAGAAGTTATGGTCCTTTTGTTCATGGACCTAGTGCAAAGAAAGCACCAACAGTAAAGATTGTTGCTCCTAAGCCAAAGGAGTCAGTTATACCATGTGTATGCTACACGCATGAGAGATCCTCATCAAAAAGTAATGCTCTTGCCAAAACTAACATTCAAAAAGTAAAGCAGGAGAATACAAAGAGGAGATACAACAGATTTGATTGTTTGTGTTGCGGCAAGATTGGTCACTTTGCCGTAGATTGCTGGTTCAATCCTATTAATTTTAAGAGACCGCAAGTAAACATTGCAAGAAAGACCAATCGCAATGTTAACATTCATCGTGGTGCTCAACTAACAAGGGACCAAGGACCAAAATTTGTTTGGGCTCCTAAGGCAAAGTAATCTATTTTTGTAGGTATGTCCAAAGGCCAACAAAAATCCTATCTGGTATTTGGACAGCTATTTCTCTCGGCACATGACCGGGACAAGAAGCCTTTTATAGAACTATATTCCAGTTGAGAGCGGTCCAAAAGTTATTTTTGGCGGATCCGACAGAGGAATAACAAAAGGCTACGGTATGATCACTAATGATAATGTATCCTTTTTGGATGTGACTTATGTGGAAGGATTAGAAAATAATCTTATAAGCATAAGTCAACTATGTGATAAAGGATATATACACAATTGATTTTTGTAAAGATAAGTGTTTGATAAAGTCGGCAGAAAATTCTGAAATGATTTTATCAGGCACTCGTTGTAGAAATATTTTATGTTTGAATTTTCTTTGTTTATCCTCTTCTACACCAATGTGTCTTTTAGCAAAAGATAATGCATCTCTTGTTGACCAATGGCACAAGAGTAGCACATATTAATTTCAAAATGATAAATAAATTATTTTCTCAAAACTTAGTGCGTGATGCACCGAATGTTAAGTGCATTAAAGATAGACCTTGTCATGATTGTGTAAAAGGCTAGCAAACAAGAGCTAACTTTAAGAGCATTATTGGCAAAGAATCAACCAGGTGTTTGCTCCTGCTACATATGGACTTGTTTGGTCCATTGCAAATTAGATGTTTAGGAGGTAAGTCTTACACATTGGTTATTGTAGATGATTACTCACATTTTTCATGGGTATTCTTTCTAAAACACAAGTCTGTTACCTTTGATATTTTCACTAAGTTTGTCAAGCAAATCCAAAACGAAATAGATTGTTCGGTGGTCAAAATCAGAAGTGACCATGGAACAGAATTTGAATCTGGAGCTATGTCAGATTTCTGTGAAAACCTTGGTATCTTTCATGAGTTTTCCTCTCATCGAACTCCACAACAAAATGGGGTAGCTAAGAGAAGGAACAAAACACTCATTGAGGCTTGCAGAACAATGTTGAGAGACTCTTCACTTCCGGAATACTTCTAGGCTGAAGCCGTCAACACTGCATGCCACGTGCAAAACAGAGCACTCATAAATAAAAACCATGAAAAGACTCCCTATGAACTACTAAAAGGCAAGAGACCCACCATCTCTTATTTTAGAATCTTTGGCAGTAAATGCTTTGTTCTTAATAATGGGACGCATTACAAAACCACGTTTAGTGAAAAGAGCTTTGAAGGTATTTTCATAGGCTATAGTAGCCATAACAAAGCTTATAGAGTTTTTAATATGAAATCCCTGGTTGTAGAAGAATCTATTAACGTTGTATTTGATGAGACGAGCATGCTACATAGCAGCTCTTCTAGTGCTTCTGTTGAAGATGCAGGTTCAAAATTGTAAGACTCAAGCTTGGATGAGTCAGTTAAAGAGAATACTCAAACCTTCATCAAGATCTCTCCCCCAACCTTATTTGAAGAGGAAGATCACCAAGATGAAGAGCCAATTCAAGTGAAAGAAGACATTCCAGTAGTATAAGAAGTTCCTGGTGTCCAAATTGATGCAAGGAATCTTGAGTTCAGACATATGAGGGATCATCCGGTTGATCAGATCATAGGAAATCCTCAAGTCGGTATAAGAACAAGAAGAGGTACAACTAGCGAAAATATGTATTTGAGTTTTCTTTCACAGGTTGTACCAAAGAAGTTCCAAGAAGCAAATGAAGACCCCCATTGGATAATTGCAATGGAAGAAGAATTTAATCAATTTAAGCGATGCAAAGTGTGGACTCTTGTTCCAAAACCCAAGGATAAAAATATCATTGGAACAAAGTGGGTCTACAGAAACAAATTGGATGAAGATGAAACAATAATCAAGAACAAAGCCAGACTTCTAGCAATATGATACAGACAAGAAGAAGGGATCGACTTCGATCAGACTTATGCTCCTGTAGCGTGACTCAAAGCGATCAGGCTGTTACTAGCTTATGCTGCATTCAAGGGATTCACCGTATACCAAATGGACGTCAAGTCAGCATTCCTTAACAGTAATATAAAAGAAGAAGTATACGTTGAACAACCCCCATGTTTTGTTGATTCTGAACATCCTGATTATGTTTATTTACTGCAAAAAGCTTTATACGGTTTGAAATAAGCTCCTCGAGCTTGGTATGAAATGCTGTCTAACTTTCTTCTTGAGAACAAATTCACAAGAGGAAAGATAGATAAAACGTTATTTCTTAGGGAAGTTAAAGGCAAGATTTTGCTAGTGCAAATTTATATCGATTATATTATTTTTGTCTCTATGGACGACAACCTTTGTAAGAAGTTCTCCAAACTTATGCAAGGGAAGTTTGAAATGAGCAGTATCGGTGAGCTGAAATATTTCTTAGGACTTCAAGTGAAGCAATCTGAAGATGGAATTTTCATCTCTCAGACAAAATTCACCAAGGAGTTGGTAAAGAAATTTGGAATGGAGAGTGCATCCGCTATGAGGACTCCAATGAGTTCATCTATGTCTCTAAACAAGGATGAGAAAGGGAAACCTTTCGATGAAACCATGTACAGCAGCATAATTGGCTCTCTGCTCTACCTTACTGCTAGTATGCCCGACATAATGTTCTCTACATGTGTATGTGCTAGATATCAGGTGAACTCTAAGGAATCTCACTATACTGCTGCAAAAAGGATTTTGAGATACCTTAAGGGTACACCAAATCTTGGCATATGGTACCCAAGAAGTAACGATATCGAACTAATTGGTTTTTTTCGGATGCAGACTTTGCAGGTAGCAAGGACGATAGAAAAAGCACTTCCGGGACTTGTCAATTCCTTGGAAGAAGGCTTATTTCATGGAGCAGCAAGAAGCAGAATTGTGTTGCAATATCAACTGTCGAGTCAGAATACATTTCTGCAGGCAGTTGTTGCGCACAACTTCTCTCGATAAAGAATCAGCTAGAAGATTATAACTTGAAGTTCAAGGACATCCCAATGTTTTGCGACTCCTCTAGTGCTATTGCAATTGCTAATAATATAGTCTCTCACAGCCGGACAAAGCATATTGAATTGAGATATCATTTCATCCGGGAGCATGTGGAGAATGGGGACATCAATCTAAGTTATATCCCTACGGATAAGCAAGTTGCGGATATTTTCATGAAGCCGCTGGATGAGACCAAGTTCTCTTTCTTCAAGACAAAACTTGGAATGCTCAGCTTGGAGTCCTAATCAAGTCATAAATGAAGCAAGGAAGATCTTCAGCTCTTCAATCTATCAAGAAAGCAAAGATCTGTAAATTTCTATGAAAGTTCAAGTTAAGTCTGAGATTTCTCGAGAAATACTTTATATCTTAAAAAATCATTCTTATATCTCGAGAAATGGGTAAATCCCTCGAGTATTGACTTCAAAGTAACTCCTCAACATATTTCTAGAGAAGACACTCAGATTTCTCGAAAAGACACTTAAACTTCTCGAGAAATACACATTATCTCTAGATCAAGATTTCTAAGTGTTGACACGGCAATTTCTCGAGAAATACCAAACATCTCGAGAAATCAATTCAATCTCTCAAGAAATATGTTTTAATTTTCCGACATCTAACTGTTCATTCCCTGGAATTCGAAAGGTCAGGTACGCGCATAATTTAATTTCTTTTATTTTATTTCCGTCAAATCAAGTTTTATATATAAATACGATTAGTCGAAAGGATTAGAGTTCACGCAATCTTTTCCTCTGAGAAACCCTAAACCTCTCCCGACATCCCTGATCTTCTGGATTTCTCGCGACTCCTATCGTCAATTCCTTTTCAACTTCGACAAGCTCAAGCTTTCTTCTCGATCAATGGCGCCTCATCCTCGACCAAAGATCGGTGTTGGCAGTGACCTAGTGCGTGCAGGGCTCAGCTCAATCTCAGATGAATTCCAGAATCTGTTTTACTTCTTGGATGCTGCAGGCTTGACATTTCTTCTTTAGCAACCAAGTAGGATTCTATTCAAGGAAGTAGAAGAATTCTTTATCAACATCAAAGTTCGTAAGGATGGGAAAATGTTGAAATCCACAGTGAGTAACTTTTCAATCAAACTCAGCTCCAGGTCAATTTCCAAATATCTGAAATTGCCAGTTGTAGATTCTGAAGACATTCTTGAAGATGCAGACTGGGCAAGAGCAGTGTCTTTCTGTGGTCTGGATAAAGCTGCTACATCTGTTAGGAGACAGAAAATGAATGATGTAGGCAAGCTCTTGGTTGATATTATTTCTAAAGTACTCCTCTGCAATACAGGTAGCTTGGGCAATGTCTCTGCAGATGTCTTCTGCCTAATGACGATTGTTATCTGTGGAAATAAGTGTGACTGGGCAACTCTCCTCTTCTCCAAGATTAAAGAAAGCCTTCTTGCTCGAAACTTTGCAAGAATTCTCTCTCTCTATATGAATCAGCTGAATCAGGAAGTTTTTGACTTATCCAAAGGAGCAGTTCTCCACCATTTGAAGAAAATAGATATCTCCACAATACAGAGGTGGGACATCAAGATTACCAAGCCCAAGGATGAAGGTGCAACTTCCAAGTGGAGCATGTTCCTTCAGATGATGATGAGAATCAGAATGTTTCTCCAGCTCCCCTCCCCTCTTCTCAACAAGAACCAGTTCAACAAGAACCATCTCAGCAAGAACCAGTTCAACCTCAACAACAAGTACCTCCTTAACAGACAGTTCCTCAATAAGAACTAGTTCCAACCCAGAGTACAGTCCCATCTCCATCAATTCCTGAAGTTCTTCTTGAAGAAGCTATTCCCTCCTCCATAGACATTGTAGCAGACACTGTGGCAGACATTGAATGAGATTTTCCTGAAGAGCACAGTCCTAGTTTCCATCAGGCAGGGTCAGGGGATGACCTAGAATTTGCTGATCATGAATATGTAGACTCAGTTCAAGGGCACTCTCCTCCCCCAGCAGATATTGAGGGGGAGAAGGAGTCTATTTTGGGAGAAGGCCATGCTTCTCTATCTGAGCATGCCTGTGAGGGAGAGGATGAGATTGAAATCATGCTGAATAAGCAAAGGGAGAAGTTTGAAACTACTATTCAAGGTGTGCATGCTAGAATCTCTGCTGTTGAAAAAAGAAATGAGAAGAGGATTAACTGAAGTTCAATCTAACACTGATAGTCTTAAGAAGCATTTCACTCAAGGTGGCAAAGCAATAGATCACTCAGTTCAGTGTATGGGCAAAGTCTTTGAACAAGCTGTCCAGGTCAGAAAAGTTCAAGACTCCATTGAAGGAAAAGCTAAAGAAAATACTTTTAAGATCATTGATGAGATTGGATAGTTCAAGGAATCTGTACTCCAAACCCTATCTGTAGAAATCAGAAAGGGGGTTGATAAAATGGCAGAGCTTTTTGATTTTCAAGTCTATCAGCTTCAAAGGAATTGGGCTGATCAGTTTGAGCAGTTAAGTTTTGGTGTTCAGAAACAGATTGCGGATATCAATGCTCACACTACAAAGACTGCTGTGTGGATGCATAATGAGATTTTTCCTGAGTTTGCAATTCATCCTGATCAACCTCAGTTTTCATCTAGACATAAAGGGCAACCTGAATATATTCCTCCGGTTGACTATACTCAAGTCTGGCCTGCAGACCAATCTAAAGTTCAGTCCAAAGTGCCAGGGACAAGGAAAAGGAAGTATGGAGAAGGTCCTTCTGCTAGTAGGTCTAACCCTGGAAGAAGTTCTGAAAGATCAGGTAAGGGTGCTGCTGTAGAAGTTGCTGAAACCTAGAGTCCAGATTCAATGGTAATCATTCTTGATACCTTCAAGCTTGTCAATTATTGAGGCTTGAAGGTTCAAGACTACTACAGTTAGGAAGAGTGGAAGAAGTATGAAATGAGCATGACCAAAAGAAGAATTCATTACAGAACTCATGGATATGACAATCCACAAGGTCCTCCTCCTCCTCCAAAGTATCATCCCAAGCCTTATGCATATTTCAAGAGACAAGAAAAGAAGAAAAGGAGCCTTTGAAGGATAGGATCTTAGATCTTTCAAAATCTTATATTAGAGATTGTGTGAACTTTAAAGCCCCTTAAGACAATCTTGTTTATATATATAATTTTTGATTTTGATGGTCTCTGCTGTTTCTTTATTATTTTTCTTCTGTGATGAGTAGTTTATATCTTTTATCATCTTGCAATTCATCTTAGTGCACAGGGTTCCTACTTCTACAAATAGGGGAGATTGTTGGGTATTGAATCCACAATTGCCTAGATTTGTGAGAAGTCACCCTTAAACCAAGGTGAATTGCTAGTGATTTGATATTGTCTTTTAGTTATGATCTTGTAGGTTGTGATTGCTAAGTGTAGACCAATGTCAGATCACAATGGGTCATTAAGCACAATTTCATGCAATGTAATACTTCATTGTGTGGAACATGGTGTTGACTCATGTGTGATCTCTCTATTGGGATACACTTCTTTTTCAAGGCTCTTGAAGCTTGGAAGATTGGAAAAGCTGGTGGTGTCCAAGAGAAGAAAGGATATTAAAGGTCAAAGTTATTCTAAGTGAATTTCTCGAGAAATCCATGGTATCTCTCGAGAAATCCATGTTATTTATCGAGAAGTCCTCTTCACCTTTCGAGAAATCTACCTCTATCTTCTATTCCTTTTTTTTCTAAGGAAATTCTCGAGAAGTCCTTTATTTCTCGAGAAGTTTAATTCATTTCTCGAGAAGTCATAAATGTTCTTGAGAAATCTTCTCTGATTTTCTTTGAAAGCTTTTTTCAGCGGTTTCTCGAGAAGTCATATGTTCTCTCGAGAAATCAAAGTCATTTCTCGCGAAGTTCTTTTGTTCTCGAGAAATTTTTCTTCAAGTCCTTCTGAAAGCTTTTTCCATCCTTATCTCGATTTGTTACAGTCATTTCTCGAGAAGTAAAGTTCATTTCTCGAGAAGTCAAATCTATTTCTCGAGAAATCCATGTTGTCTCGAGAAATCTGTTTTCTTCTTATGCTGCTTTGAAATCCGGTTCCTGACGGGATTTTAATTTCTTTTGACGGTCTTGACGGCACGTGTAAGAGTGTTTAAGGTTAATCTTACGTTAATTCAAGTCCCTTTTAGAAGTTAAGTTGGATTGCTATATAAGGCTCCTTCCCGATCTTATCTTAACCTAATTTTTCTAATCCTCCAATATTCTAATCGATCGGATCATCGTGAAGAAGCCGCTGCCTCCGACCATCATTGAAGGATCGATCTCTCTCTCTCTCTCAATCAATTGATTCCTTCTAAAGAAAAGATTCAAAAGATCAGTGCTCTTATCCTCTACAGCAATCTATTGGATCGCATCGAATCCTAGAAATCAGATCTGGGATTTCAATCGTTTCACCCTCTTCTTCTATCTAAAGTTTTTCAAGACTCAAGGAGGAAGAATATCTCAGAAGTTTAGATCTGTACAAGTTTTGTTAAGTATTTCGTTGTACTCAATCTCATTTTCTTGTAGGAGAGTTTTTCTCTGAGTTGTAGGAGAGTGTTTCTCCGAGTTGTAGGAACGGTGCCTCTGAGTTTGTAGGAGATTTGTCTCCGAGTTGTAGGAGTTGAGACTCCGAGATTGTAGGATCGTTCTTGATCTGAGTTCTTGAGAAGTAGCCAAGGCTAGCTGTGGTGCTAGATTGGTGAGGCTGGAAAGTGGAGTACCCAAGATCGGGGAAACACTATAAATTCCTTGTGTCGTTTGTGATTGTGATTTGCTTTCTGTGTTTATTTTTTTATCAAGTTTTTATTCCGCAAAAGATGCAGAATTCACCTATTCACCCATCTCTAGGTGATTTAGGTAGGCAACTAGATACTTCAACCCTGCTCGGAGGAGCTTTCCCACCTCCTCTCGGATGGGCCCTGCCATCTTGTCAGCAATGACTCTCTTCTTTTGACGGATGGGGCGAGTGCCGGGTTCATGGTTGAGGCGATGGCAAGCCACATCCGCATCAATCTCGGGCATCTCTGCGGCACTGCATGCGAAGAAGTCCACATTCTCCTGGACAGAGGCCAAGATTTGCTTCTGCTCCTCCAGGTGAGCTCGCCGCTGACCTTGACCTTTTCTACCACCCCTGCCCGGGTGGTGACTTCAAGCTCCACGACCTCATCTACGGCCTCCAGCCTGGACTGCTCCCCCCAAACACTCTCCTTCTCCTCGTCGCAAGCTAGCGCTTCGACCTCATCCTCTCCTCTTACCTCCCGGACCTCTATCATCTCTTCCACCCCTTCCTCCTGGGCCTTCCTTTCTTCTTCTTCTTTCTCCTGTCTCTCTTCACCGAGCCTCTCCGGCTCCCCCTTCTCTCAATCCCACTCTTTCGCCTTGGCCATCCTGGAGATGGAGTTCACGACAGTCACATAGCATTGTCAGGCCACCTTCGGATCTCCTCTTATCCGAACTTGGACACTTCCATCATTGAACTTAAGGCACTGGTGGAAGGTGGAGGGGACATAGTGGAACGCGCTGATGAGAGGCCGTCCGAAGATGGCGGTGTAGCTGCCGGGGGCATCCACTATGACAAAACAACAATTCCTGGACTGCCCCCCAAGGACTACATGGAGTCCCACTCCCCCTTCTATATCCTTCCTCTCCCCAGAGAATCCAAACAAATACCTTCTTGAAGATGACATTGCATGAGCTACCATTATCCATAGGGATTCGGGAGACGGTGAAGTTTTCAATCGCTATTTGAATGACCAGCGCATCGCAGAACGAGTCTTTGTACCCCGTCATGTCCTTCTGAGTGAACGAGATGTTCTCCACTGGGGGCGGGGCTAGGGACGTCGAAGCCACGCTACAACGGTAGATGGTTTGGAGGCTGGTCTTCCAGGTCGCCTCAATCCCTACCCCCCCCCCCCCCCCTCTCATAGATCACCCCGATCCTTCCTCGGGTCCCTATGTAAACCCGGTCTTTACACCTCTCGCCCTCCTCATCCTGAGGTAGGACCTCCTCAATCCTCACCGTCCGCTGCTCCCATGGAGCCGGTGCTCTGGCTCTCTTCGTCTTCAGGAACTTTGGGCAGGTGGTCGTTGCGTGACCTTCCTCGTCGTGGAAGTCATAATAGGGCAACACCTCCTCTCTTCACTCCGTCTCTACTCCTCTATTCCTCCTCCGGGGCCCGGCTCCTTCAGCTCCCGCTCCTCTACCTCTTCTTGGTCTCCCTCGGCCGACCTCCATCGCTTGCTGAGGCGGGAGGGGATGAGGTGGCCTCGGGCACTGCCTCCATGGAAGTTGCCCCCTCCCTGGTGGAAATCCCTGCCCGGGCCTTGTCTCCCTCTTCTTGCTGTCTCCAACCCAACTCCTCCACCCTCACCTCTTCCCTTCTTCTCAACTCCGACCGCCTATCTTTCGGCCCCATCAGCCGTGCCAATCACTTTGTGAACTCAGGGTCCGCTTCCTCCCCCTCTATCTCCTCTGCTGCACTCTCCATCAGCTCCTCGAAAGACAAAGGATCCCTCCTCTTGAGGTCCATCTTGAAGAATCCCTCCCGCAGTCCTACTCTGAAGGCGAGCTGAAGGGTAAACCCCGACACCTCCTGGATGAGGAGGACCTCCTCCTGGAACCGATCCATATAGTGGGCTAGCGATTCCCCGGACCCCTGCTTGATGTTGAAGAGCGCCTCCGGATCTTTCTTCTTCTTCTTAGAGGTTGAGAAACACAATTGGAAGCCGCGACGCAAATCCTTGAAGGCATAGATCGACCCCGAGGGAAACTGGTGGAACCAGTCTCTTGCCTTTTCCATCAGGGTGGTACCAAATAACCGGCACTTGAAGGCATCCGACATCGGTCTGATGGAGACCATGTCCTCAAACCACTACAGGTGCAGAACGGGATCGTCCTTGCCGGTGTACATCGTCAAGACCGGCTATCCGAAACCCACGGGGAGCGGTGCCGAAAGCACCAACTCGCAGAACGGGCTTCCTCCCTTATGCCCCCTGATCTGCTCGACTCGCCTCGCGGGCTCACCGGGCGACTCGGCTCCTGTCGCCCTCGCGCCCGCCGACGGGCCACTCACCGGGACCCCACTGGCCGGGATCCCACCCGCACTCGTTGAGGGGCCCCTCGTCGGAGCCCCACTCGCACTCGTTGGCTGGGTAAAAGCTCCTGACCTAAGAGATCTCGCTCTGGTACCTAGGGCGCCGCCTCCTTTCTAGCCCTCCGATCTGGAGTAGGCTCGCCCACTTCAGCCGGTGGGGCCATCTGGGGCGCAGGGGTTGTGAGCCCACCCAGTGCTGTGATGATCGCGCACTGGAAGGCCCCAAGCAGGTCCCTCTTGATCTCCGCCAACATCTCCACAGTCATCGGCGCACAGGGCTGTGACGAGCCGCTATAGACCGCCTCTTGCTCCTCGCCTCCTGTCATGCTTCTTCCTTGTAGTTTTCGTGGACTAGCTGCACTCCACGCTCACCGCACCAAAATGTTGAAACCGATTTCTCGGTCTCTTGTGGAGCTCGGTCCCTCAACGGGTTGAGGGGCAGCTAGCACTTACTGGCTCCCCCGAAGGAATGGACCGGAGACTCAAAACTAGACAAAGACCATTGGTCGCCGCGAGGAGGTCCAACCACACACCCGGAAGATCTTTGAGTGCTTCCCCTCCCAAGACAAAGCTGAGACTGGGCACCTTGGAGAGCCTGAGAGTTAAACCAAGAAACCTAGGGAGGAGGAAGCTCAGAGTACTGAGATTGGAATCCTCTCCAAAGGTGCCCTTCAAGGTCTATTTATAGTTTTTTTACTCATAGTCTGCTAAAAGCGAGATTCCGCCTTACACTTTTACTACACGCAGTCCAAAATGGTCTGCCAACAGCCAAAATCTGTTGTTCTGAGGGGCTATTGACAGCCCACGAGGGGTATCCAGGTAAAGACCCCCCTGGACCCTTGTTGGGCTTGCCACCTATCAGGGCCTCCCTTGGCTTGGCTCGCTCGCTCGCCAGCGAGCGTCCCCTGCGAGGTAGGCTAGCCCGCCTTCCTACGGGCGTCCCGCTTGGATCCAACTCTCTCGGCTCGCCCGCCTTCCTGTGAGCGGCCTTGAGGTTCCGGCTTGCCCAGCTCGCCTTGCCTGTTCCTCATGACCTGGTTTACTTGGCCTCTGCTCACCTCCTGGCGAATACCGTGGTTGTACAAATGCAAAGCTATCTTCTTTCACATCATCCTTAAAGTCCAAGATTGGAAAACTGAAGATCAAGATATATCCAAGGAATATGGAGAAAGCATTTCAACTACAATCCTGCAGTAATGATGAGGAAGACAATGTGTCTGAAAAAGACAAAGAAAAAGCCCACAAATGGTGTGAGTACAGTGATGCCAAAACTGGCTCACTGAAGAGGAAATATTTCAATAAGAGAGGGAATCTACTATCAGATATTGCATGCAAGGCATTACTGTGCAAGCTAGGATCACATGATACAATCTCAAAGCACATGTTTGAGTTGACGACAAGAGTGGTCTTGAAGAAAAAGACCTCATGGGCTGCAGTAATTTTCCAAAGGATGAAAGAATGTCTGCAGGCTCCCAACCTAGTCAGAATTCTTTCTCTGTACATTTTGAACTCCTACCCTGAAGATTTTGATAGTTCAAAAGGATCCAACCTTCATTATCTTAAAAGAATGGATATAAAGACTTTGGACAGGTTCTCAAGGGTGCTCCCAATGAGTCAACCTTCTGAGGTAAAGGAGAAGAAAAAGAAATTAGTCAAAGGACAAAAGAAGGCCAGAATAGTGTGTTCTGATTCTTATTTAAATGTTGTAGAAAATGTCCCTGCTGATGATGATCAAGGTCCTGCCAGTAGTCTAGACAAAGGTGTTCATGAAGAGCATGACACTGAAGTACATGAGGATCATGTTGCTACTGAAGAGCATGAGAATAATGAGGATCATGCTGTTGCTGAAGAGCATGAGAAAGATGTGGAGGTTGTTGCTGCTGAAGAAAATTTTGATGGAAATGAAGGAGATCATACACAAAGTGATGCACCTAATCCTCAAGATGCTTATAGAAATACACCAACTGTGTATGTAAGTCGGCAAGGCATGGTGAGGAGGAATCAGACTTGCAAAGTAAGATTAACAATATCATTTTTAATCTTGAAAGAAGACTTAATCTAATCCCTAATGAACTAACAAATTACTGGGGGGATGATCAAGAAAGGATGGATTCTCCATCTGATGGGGAGGATCAAGAGAACTTATCAGGTGATGAAGATGTAAACTTTGACAATGATAAAGAGATTAGTGAAGATGGTATTGTTGCTGATCACACTGATCAATATGCAAAGGCTGATGAGAAGAATGATCAAGCTGAGGGGGGGCCTATCCCAGCTCTGACTGAGGGGGAGAATATCCCTACTCTTGTTGAGGGGGAGCATGAAGTGCATGCAAAGGAGACATCCACTCTACAGGAGTGTGATAATCAAGCCCCACAAGAGAAAATCATACCGACTGTGGTAGCTGAAGTACATACCTCCACATCTGCAGTATCAAATGAACTTATCCTAAGTTCAATAAGTACAACTATTGAAGGTCATATGACTTCAATAAAGGATTATATTTACAGGTCTATCTCTTTAGTGAAGAATGAAGTAATGACAGAAATTCAAGTAATTAAGGAAGATACTTCTTACCTTAATAGGTAAATGACCAAGTGGTTTGATCTGGCTGAAAAGTCAGTTGTAGCTCAAAATACATTACTGAGATCAATGGACGGGCAACTGCAACTCTCTGAGCAAGACATGAGTTATGTCAAGAACTATGTGAGCAAGACTGATGAGGTCATAGAGAAGGCCTCAAACCATATTGAAGAATATGTTTGGTCAACTGCAACTACAATTATTGGAGAGGCAGAAAAGATGTAAGATAAACTTAAATCAGACCTAGAAATGCCTTCCATACCCTATCTGGGTCAGTTGTTGCAGCTTCACTAAGCTTAGAAAAAAAGTAATTGATGAAGCAGAAAGGGGGAGGAGACCAATGCTGAGACTAATTCTTAAGTGGCCCTTAAGATTCTGCAAGGAACAAGGATAGCACTGAACCTGCCTCTGCTAGATAATCTAAGGTAAGAAGATTTTGATTTTGAGGCACAAGCCAAAGTTGCTCAAGATGCTCAACTTGCAATAAGGAGGAAAAGATAAGGTGTCATGCTAGCAGAAGAATTCATGGCAAAGAATAGAGAAGAGCATGTCAAGGACCCTGATTATGAGCATTGGAGTGATGACTTCAAGGGTATCATTCTGAATGCATGGCTGCATCATGGACAAATCTGCAAAGATATTGACCAAGTATATCCTGCAGAGGAATGGATCAGGCACCTTGAGAGGAACTCAAAGAGGGAATGGGTCTTCAAAGAGAATCTTGTGAGGAAGAACAACCCAAAGAGGATGCCTTCAAGATATATTCCAAAGCCATATCTGTATTTCAAAAGGCAAGAGAACAAGAGAAAATTAGCTGAGATGAAAGATGCGGTTCCAAAATAGAAGCCTGATGCTGGAGGTGCGGAATGCTCAAGTTCAGCAAAGAAATGAAAAACTTGATCTAATGTATTTAGTTTTCAGTTAAATCAAATGTAAACTAAAAGATGTATTGACATTTTGTCATTAATGAAATTGATAATTATGTTGAAATGATATCTTGTGGTAATAGGACAATGTTAGTCAAGCTTAACATTGTTCAATATTAATGCTTACTATAAACGGTGGTGCATATATGCAGTTAACAATGTTATTGTTATGTTGTCTTGACAATTACTCTTAATTGTCATGATATTCTCTATGATGCCTATATTCAGTTAACAATTATTTGTTATGTTATCATGGCTGTTATTTCATATGTTTTCATGATATGTTTTTGTGGCTATGTATCTTAGCATTTGTGTATGTTCTGCCTTCTTCAAAGATGGGGAGATTGTTGAGAATATTGCCATCAATGTTCCCTTGATTTGAAGAGGCATCACACTCAATGCTAAGTACATATTATATTTGATAAACTCTATTCTACATCATGTATATGCAGGGTTAGGTTATTCAAAAAAATGGAATAGTTCTGTGGTTTTACTGTCAAAACCGCTGAGACGACATCAAGGTCTTAGCTGAACCGCTGAGATGCAGCCAGAGCCGCTAAGAAGGAGTCTGCCTCAACTGAGCTACATTTAGACAGAAAGTGCTGAGACAACTAACTTTCTCAGCGGATCCGCTGAGACGAATACAGATTTAGCCCAACCCCTGTGACAGATTCATATTTAAATAATGTACTGGCGGGATCTGCTTTTGGCGCAAGTCGCTGTAAAGCAAGATAAAGTTTTATATTCCTCTCCATACTGTGTCAGGGTCCTCTTTAGAGCCGTTGAAGATTGGAGGGTGTATAAAAGAAAAGGTTATGGCATTATAGAAGGTATGGAACATAATCCAAAAAGCAAACAATTGTGCCTTTGACGGCTTCCACAGATATCTCTTAGCCAGATTCCTGAAGCTAAAAGCAAGCATCTGAGATAAGATAGCTCCTCCAGAATCAATCCAGAAGTGCAAGAAGATCATTCTTCCTTAACTAAAGAAGTAGATCAGATAGAAGGAAGGACTGAAGCTTCTATTATTTAGCCCTGCTTCAAGACAGCACCTGATGTGCATCAACAATAGAAGACCAACACTGAAAGATTAATCTTTATAAGTCCTCTGTTGTAAGAAAACATTATAATATCTGTAAGAACATCAGTTTTCTGAGTGTGTAGGGCCTTGTGGCTGAGTTTGTAGGGTTGTTGAGCCTGAGATTGTAGGGTTCTTGATCCTGAGTGTGTAGGGTTGTTGAGCCTGAGCTTGTAGAGTTGTACTCCCAACTTGAGAATCTGAGGTAGGGATTCTTGATAGGCCTGAGGTAGTAAATCAGGAGGATTTTTGAGTTATAAGAGTTGGAGTACTCTGAGTTGGTAGGGTTGTTGAGCCTGAAGTAGAGCAGTTGGGCCTGAGGTAGGGTTTGGAGCAAACCTGAGTGATCCTGAGGGATCTGTGTTGTTATCTCTTGGAACTGAGTTTGAAGGAGGTTGCCTTGTCTAGCACACTGTTAGAAAGGTGTAGAGGGAAAGTGGACAACCCATAGACACACTTTCTTGGGGAACCACTATAAACACGTGTGCTTTCTATGGTTTGCATTTGTTTTACTTAATCACCAACAACTGCTAGTTGTAGATAAGAAAATTCACAGTAACCTATTCACCCCCTATATAGGTGAATTAGACTACTACCTAATAAACTATCAAATCAGATACCCTGGATACATTCACTAACTTTGTCAGGCAAATCTAGAATTAAATGGGCAGTTTTAATGCTAAAATTAGAAGTGACCATGGAACTGAATTTCAATCAGAAGCCATGACCAAGCACTGTGAAAGCCTAGGAATCTTTCAAGAGTTTCCCTCTCCTAGAACTCCTCAACAAAATGGAGTTGCATAGAGAAGCTATAGAACCCTTATTGAAGCTAGTAACTATGCTGAGTGATTCCTCACTTATAGAACACTTCTGGGCAGAGGCTGTCAACAGAGCTTGCCATGTGCAAAATATGGCATTAATCAATAGGAATTACAATAAGACTCCCTACGAACTTGTGAAAGGTAGAGAACCAACTCTAGTCTACTTTAAGATCTTTGGAAGTATGTGATATATACTGAACAATGGAAAACACTATCTAACTAAGTTTGATGAAAAGGCTTTTGAGGTTTTTTTTATTGGATATAGCTCCCATATTAGAGCATACAAAATATTCAACATAAAAAACTCAAGTAGTAGAAGAATCCATTCATGTTGTATTTGATGAGACCAGCCTAATTTATAAAGGCTGGCCTAGTTCTCTTGGTGTTGTAAGTACTGAACAAAAACTGGAATGATGTCCATCAATGACAAGCAAGATGAAATTGAGATAACCTCACCAGATGATCTAATCAAAGAAGGCTATCTAATAGAAGTTGCACAGGAAAAAACAGATAGAATATAAGAAGCTGAGGAACAAGATGGACCCAGAGCACCAGAGATTGCTGGAAGAATGCCAATTGCCACAAGACACTTGAGAGATCATCCACAAAATCAGATTATTGGTGACATAGGTCAAGGAGTCCAAACAAGGAGAAGCACTATAAATGTAGTACTCCACCTAAGTTTTCTATCTTAGGTAGAACCCAAGAAATTTGAAGAAGCCAACTCTGATCCACCCTGGATCTTGGTTATGCAAGAAGAAATGAACCAATTCAAAAGATGTAAAGTATGGAAGCTAGTCCCAAGACCCCATGAGCATGATATAATATGAACAATGTGGGTATTCAGTAACAACATGGATTAACAAGGAGTCATCTTCAAGAATAAAGCAAGGTTGGTTACAAAGGGATATAGACAGGAAGAGGGAATAAATTATGATCAAACCTTTGCACCAGTAGCAAGATTGGAGGCAATAAGATTGTTTCTAGCATATGCAGCTCACAAAGGATTTAAAGTATACCAAATGGATGTGAAGTCTGCATTCCTCAATAGAGATTTGAAAGAGGAAATATATGTAGAACAACCTCCAGGTTTTGTCAACTCAACTCATCTTAATCATGTCTTATATTTAAAGAAAGTTTTGTATGGTCTAAAACAGGCACCTAGAGCCTGGTATGAGACATTGTCTAACTTTCTCATTGAAAATAAGTTTTCAAGGGGAAAGATAGATAACTACAAGTAGACCAGACATTATGTTCTCTACCTGTGTTTGTGCCAGGTATCAAGTAAACCCCTAGGAATCTCACTATTCCTCTGTCAAGAGGATTTTATGATACCTTAAGGGTACACCAAATCTTTGCTTATGGTACCATAGGAGCAATAATTTTGAACCAACGGGATTCTCATATGCAGGCTTTGCAGGATGCAAGGAAGATAGGAAAAGCACCTCAGGTACATGTCAATTCCTTGGGAGAAGGCTAATTTCATGGAGCAACAAAAAGCAAACTAGTGTGGTTGTCTCAACAGCTAAATCAGAATATATCTCTGTTGGAAGCTGTTGTGCCCAATTACTTCGGATACAACATTAACTACAGGATTACAACATCCAGCTAAGTAAAACTCCATTATTCTGTGATTCATCAAGTGCAATTTCAATTGCAAAAAATCCCGTGTCACACAGCAGAACCAAGTACATTAAAATTAGATATAACTTCATCAGAGAGCATGTTGAGAAAGAAGATATTTGCCATGAGTTTGTCCCCACTAACAAACAAGTGGCAGATATTTTAACTAAGCCTCTAGATGAGCAAAAATTCAATTTCTTCAAAATTGAATTAGTCATGTTAAATTTTGAGTAATTTTCATGCTCTCCTTTATGCCAAATTATCCCCTATAATCTAGTTCTATAAATTATCAGTAATATTTTTGTATACACTATCTATTACATTACTTGTCTACCACATAAATATTATAGTGTGCAATTTAGTATGTTGTAGGTATTTAATAAAGTTTCCAGAAAATAAGTCCAAAAAGGGGAAGAATATCGGCTTGATGGGGATGCCCAGAAACAAATTGCCATATATAAGGAAGGATATCAACACATAAGAGAAAAGGAAATTCTTCAATCTATTGCTTAAATAGGTACGTGCCTATTCAACTTCCTTTTATATAAGTAAATCAGAAATTACGAAAATTATTAAGATTAATAGGCCGTAAAACCCCAAAAGTTGGCACCTAAGCTTTCGCGCTCTCTCCTTCTCGCAAAAGCTTCCTCCTCTTCTTCTCTAAGAACCTTCTACTTCTTCAATGGCGCCAAAGATGAATCCATCCGATAAAATCAATACTGACAGTGAGGTTGTAAAAGGCAGCTTCAGGAATTGCCAGAAAGAGATACAAAATGTCATCTTCCTTCTTAGTACGATGGGGATGGATACCCCATTATCAGAACCAACAAGAATAGTGCCAGATTGTTCTGAAGAATTCATCAAAAGGGCAGAGGTCAGCAAATCAGGGAACAACTTCAAAACCTTTGTACTTGGAAATAGTTTGAGAATAACTTCCAAAAGCTTGAATCGGGTGCTTGACTTGCCACCCCTCTATAAAGGAGAAGGAGATGATGAATTAAACATGGAAGATGGCAGATCATGAAGCAGCCTTAGAATGGTGCAATTACTCAACAGCAGAATATGGACCACTTAAAACTATTGGAACAAGCTTTCCACATCTCTTGGTTTGAGAATAACAAATCTCATTATATTTGATCATACTTGCCATTTGTTTATAGTGTGCAGGAACTTTAGTTCTTAAGCCCCTATAAGTATGAAAAAAGAAAGTCGATGAATTCCCTACTAGGTCAAAACTTTGCTGCTAGCACATCACGCGAATGCTACCGCTGGTGGTAGCTTATGCATATTTGGAAACAATGTCGAAAAGGCAATGTTGTCTAGAATGGAATGTCGATGGGAGTGATATATAGCAAGTTCTATAGCGGCACGTTAACTCTATCACCGGGCGGTAGCTTTTGGAAACCCCAATCAATTATGATTTGATTGAGAAACCAAAAGGATCATCCAATATCATTGTTAAGGCAAGAATATATCATATTTTTGTGGGGAATAATTTATTTCCAAAGATAAAAGCCAAATCCACGAAATTGAAGAGAAGATAAGCAAGGAAATTGAAGACTGTGCGCTACTGCTCTGCTATAGTAAGTTACCGTCGGTGGTCACTTCCTCCACAGCAACCTCTATTTAAAAAGGCTCGAAATTGAGTTTGCCTTGACGGATTTTGACAAAAATTTTGAGGGGTGAAAGCCCTAGCCGTCTAGAGAAAAGTGAGGGGGTGTTTCCCACTCATCTAAAGAGAGAGTTCTTCAGAGGAGATCAAAAAGTAAATCATGTGCAAGGATTAAAAACTATCATAACGGCAATCAAAATGCTTTCTCTCAACATACACATGGATTGTCCTTGCTGCAACAAATTCTAATCAATTCGAGACATCCAAGGATCTACAGAACATCGAAGAGGAAGACTTTCAAGCCACAAAGAGCAAATCTTTGCAAGCGAAATGACATATGCATCAAGTGTTCAAATTTTGAGGGGGGTTTTTCTTTTATCTAATCTTGTAATTCTTATCCTTTTTTATCGATAGAGAAATTCGCCGCGTGGTTGATGACTAGGACCTTACGAGGACTAGGGAGAATTCGCCACGTGGGTTTGCCGACTAGGTCTTGGGAATAGATCTAGGGGGTGCTCGAGGACTTTCTGGGGATAGAGAGGCTAGAGCAGGTTGATGCTGTATATGGGGATAGATCGGCTAAAGCCAACCGGTTCTTAGGGAGAAGAGTTGGTATAGAAAACAAAAAGAGTTTTCTTATTATTCGCCTTGATTTCAAGCGTCATTGAAATCAAACATTTTTGTATTCAATCTCTAAAAAAATAAAACCATGTTTCTCTTTGTCTAATTATCTAGGTTTTATTTCCATGCACCAAAATATTTTGAATAGCATTCTTCAAAATCTTTAACGCAAAATATATTGGAAGGCTCGCTTTTCATAAGAAAAAAACTCTTTGATTCAATTTCTGTTACTAGCATCGAGTGGTAGTTTCTACCACTGGCGGTAGTAAAGAAAGATTGATATCCACTCTTTTAAAAGTAATCTTCAATATATTCTTTTCTGAGATATTAAAATATACTCCTCTATAAAAAATTCCGAAACTTCTTTTATTAACAACCATAGTTTTATTAAAATATTAAATTTCTTACAACCCTTATTCACCACCTCTAAGGGCGCCTACAGATCCAACAAGTGGTATCACAATAAGTTTATTCCAAAACGGCTTCACAACCGGGAATAATGGTGCTTTATGATCTCGCTTCCACTAGAGGAGATGAAATTGTATTACATGAAAAATCATTAGCACCACCTTTATTTATGGGTGAAAATTATAAAGGGTGGAAAATATTAATGAAAAAATTTCTTAAATCATTAGATGAAATTTTTGGAATATTACTATTGAAAAGCCCCCAAGCATATTAAATAGAAACGAAATGAGTTTAAATGCTAAAGCAAAGAATTGTTTATTTTGCGGGCTTGATCAAAATATTTTCAAACTCATTTATACTTTACCTACTGCTTATGAGATTTAGAATTTTCTTGAAAATACTTATGATTCCATTTATCTGGGTATGGAGTGCACATCAAAGGAAATGAATGAAGACAACACATCAATGAGAAGTGAAGATGGAAATTCATCTATGGAAGAGGAATGCAAAGAAGATGTCACAGGAACTTAATGTTCAAATCTTGCCTCATCCGAAAGAATTGTAAGAAAATCAAATTCCCTTTTTGTTTGTAATTCTATTTCTATATTACAATTGCTACAAATTACTAAGCGTAAAATTAAGAAATAAAAAAATGCAAATTGTAAATTGCGTTTAGAAAATAAAAGTTTAAAAGCAAAAGTTAATGTAAAATCTAATTGTAATGTATCTAGTTTTCTGCATGGCACTTTAGTTGAAAATATTACACCTTGTATAGAATATAATGAATTAAAAGAAAAATACAAGAAACTTGAAAAGGTGTGTATTTTTGTAAGAGAACAAAATGAAAGATTGTGTTTAGAAATTCATCTTTGAAAAGTGATTGTGCTATGTGTAAAAATAATAAAATTGAAATTAAAGAGATGGATGAACCATTTGAAGAATTATGAAATGATTATGTAACTCATATTAATTCTAATGTTATAACTCTTAAAAATAGCACAATCGCTTATAATAAAGCTAGACATAATTTCAAAATCAAGAATAATGAATTAAAAACTAAAGTCAACTTGCTTAAGGAAATTGTAAAGAAAAATTCTCAAAATGTACAATCGTAATATCGAGTAAAACCCAAAAGCAAGTTGAATATGAACTTTCATAATTTGACTAAGCCAAACAAAGGGAATAAAAAACTATAAAAGAGTGTAATTGAAACTCCAAAATACTATCGTCATTATCATTTTCAACATCAATCTTCTCGCAACCAAAAATTAAATTTTCACAAATTTCCTATGAAAAATACGTTCAATAATCATCACAATTATAAGCTTCAAGGCAAAAATATTCACTATGGAAATTTGATGCATAAAAATAATATTAAATAAAATTATGAATGGAGGCTCAAAGCTAAATATGAAACACTAACTCCACTCAAAAGGGATCATTCATCACTATCTCCCCACAAACCAACACGTTATATATATATATTTGGGTACCCAAAGAAACCATCCCACTCGTTCTCTTTGGATACCTAAATCTCATATTCATTAGGTATCATTCAATTGCATGAAGTAGAAACAAATCAAAAATGAATACGTTTACTCTACTTCGTGATATGCTTAACCCTCTTTTGCTTTTTTTGTTTTTCTTCTGCCTTTTCTTGAGGCAACATGTTATGGTCACGTTATATAACTTATGATATGACTCTCACACATTAAGCCTAAATTCATTAATAAATCAAATTGAATGAAATTGAATAAGAAGTCATATCATTTCTCAAGTGATCTATCTATCCTTTCTTTTAGTTTTATCCTTCTAAATCCATTATCTATATAACTCTTATATTCTTATTATAAATTGAATACTAAATTTGTTATATGATATTATCAAGACTAATAAAATAATTGTCAAAAATGGACTTAAATGGAATATTATGGGTCTTTGGCTAAAGTATAAAATGCGCAAGTTTTTGGTTATTTTATTTAATATCTTCGCATTATTTGATAGCCCCTGTCATGTTTAATCATAAGTCATGAAAAATTGGAATTGAAAAAAAAAAGCAAAAATCATTGCAAATGACTAATAACATCTCGCAATTAATCTTTCACTATAAATAATTAAAATAAATATGAATAATTTATCATATGATGAAGTAAAAGATAATTTATTTATCTCGTGTTGAAATCGTCATAAGAAATAATGATCTTATAAAAATTCTCATAATAAATACTTTTAGAATAGATTCCATTATTTTCATAACTTGCTCTACATATGAAATATGTCTTGTGTTTGCATGTATCTCATTCTTGTCTAGACCTTAGAACCAACCTTATACTTATTGAAAATAACTCACAATGCTTAATCACGTCACTCTAGGTATATGAACATTTCGATTGAAACTCCATGTTGAATACATGAAAATCAATTATATATTTATTCTTTACATAACATTGCACCTTGCTACCATAACTCATCATTCTAGCATGATCTCTTACTATAAGTAGAAATCAATGTCTATGTTAGTTATATCATGTCATGCTATGTTAAAGTAAAATTGAATAATGATATTTGAAAGTAATGAAAATTATTTTGTCTTTAAATCAACTATCATCATTTCAAAAATTTCTAAAATAAAGCCATTGTCTATAAATTAGTATTTAAGATTAAACGCTTAGTATGTCCATGATCATTCAACCACATTATGTGTCTCACAATAGCGATGGCGTAGGATTATGTGCATTAGAGTCCTAACATGTAAGTATTGTCTTGTCCTTAACCGGGGATGGTTACAGTGGGCCCTTGCGAGGCGCCGGGGGAATGAGTGTTAGGTTGAGCGTCATCTTTTATATGTATATGGGATTAACACCCCAACCTACAACATGTGTGCAGCTCCTCATGCCCATCTGTCACTAAGTACGGGGCTAGAGTGTAGACATGTGTAGGATCAAGAGCAACCAACTATCCCAAAAGCCCGGACTGATGGGAAGGGCGCTACTTTTTCATTAAGTAAGTAGGAAAGGCGCTATGGGTCAAGTGAAGGAATACTGGACCCAACAATCCCCCCGTGCATCTAGCACAACCCGCAAGCTCAGAGGTGCTTCACATGGCTCAGAGGTGGCGCACCACATGGCTTAGATGTGGCTTTACACATGGCCGCGACCGCCTGACCCGCCGGGACCCACACATGTAGAGATATTTCAGGAATTATCAGCGCCCCCAGGTCTCAAACCTGCAACCTCCTCTGATACCACTTGTAGGATCAAGCGCAACCAACTATCCCAAAATCCCGGACTGATGGGAAGGGCGCTACTTTTTCTTTAAGTAGGTAGGAAAGGCGCTACGGGTCAAGTGAAGGAACGTTGGACCCAACAAAATGTAGTTAGGGTATCTTGATCATAGACATACTCATATTATATACATTGCATGAATATTATTTCACTCTTTATGATCATTTCACTCATGCATATTTTGTTCAAACATGCTATCTTATGTTTTTCATACTATATCTTATATTTTGGACCATATTGATTTTGAATGACATAAGTATTTTGAAAGAGTATTTTAACACCTTAACCCAAAAATCTTTTATCCGCATCTTTCCCACTACTAATCAAAACTCTTTGCGGTGCTTAGTGTCTCTTATCTTAGAAAACAAGAATCAAGAATAATCTGGCGAAAAATTTCAAAATCACACATTTTTCTGGAAAATACATCTTTTGCTACTATCACGCGGCAGTAGGTGATTAACGTTGGCGGTAGTATAAAATCCTGTGTTTATTAAATATTTTTAAAGTTATATATTTATGTTCATTTCCTGTTACTCCTTAAATACTAAAAAAATTTATAACCAATCAAAATCAATCAAAAACACGATTTTTTCTTTATAATAAAAAAATCAAATACAAGATTACAAAACCATTTCAAAGAGCAAAAAAGACGCTTTTCTTCTTATCTCCTTATGTGTACTTATTATTTTGTATTTTATATAAATGAAAATAATAAAAACTGTTTACTATTCATTGAAATGTTTCAAGGGTGATTTGAGTTATCTTTTCAAAATTAAAATACAATGTTAAATTCTCTATTTCAAATATCTTAAAACATTATTTTTGTGTCATACCTTGAACATTATCTTGTAATGTGCAATGAAACTTATTATAGAAATCATGTGTAGAAGTGTTTAACATGCCTCTAAGTATGAGTAATGGTTTATCCTTGATAATGATTTATTCACTCACCTCTTTGATATTCTACATATGATGTTAATCTTACTCTTGCATGATTGTGTAGTGTAACAACTTAACATTATTTAATGTGTGCTTAGTTTACCTACACCTCATAAAAATCTTTTTTCCTACACCCATTTTTGAAGAAGTGTGTTCTTAATCTAAAAACTCTATGTTTTCAAAAAACAAGTGAATTCAGAGAACTTTGTCACAAACTAAAATTCAAATGAATACATGACAGAGATAACTCCACCAAACACTACTCATCCTCCTGATAAGTCTTAATCAGCATTGTGAGGTTGAGCACATTGGAAAGAATTGTAAAGTGTCTTGTGCAAACTCCTTTATACACTACTTCTTCTTGTACACCGGATCACAAATAAATAAAAGAAAAGATATGATATATGTGATCCCCGAAGCACAAATTTTCACCCTGATAAGTCTTAATGAGCATTGTGTGTGTAGAGCACCTTGGGAGTTGTACTATTTCTATGTGCATTGAAATCAAATATTGCCTTCTGGGTGGAAGTAATCCTAAAAACACATTTCAATAATGTTGTGTGTATTCCATTATACATGTCATGTGTTTTTATTAAATTATTTGTATACTCTTATCAAAAACCCTACTTGTACACATCATTATCTTTTATAAACCTTATACTCATGAGTATTGGACTTTAAAGCATATTTACATGTCCTTTCTACAATTTTAGTAAATGCACTAGATAACTTTGCATGATCTCTACAATGTATAAATATACTTGAATTGTGAAGTTAGAACATTGTAATTTCCTATCTTGTCTTGATAAATTAAAATCATGCTTGAATTATTTTTGAATACCACAAGCATTTCTTTGAGTTCAAATTCAAAACATCTCTTTCAAAATCTAGCACTCTTATTCATTTTCAATGCTTGAAAATTTTGACAACGAATGTTTATCTTAAGAATGCTTATTATTTGTGAACTTATCTTCCGCTACACCTTGTATACTTAATCTTGCTTATTTAATTTCTAAACATGTAGTATTATATGTTGACCATAAATGAAATTGTGATCTTGGCCTTAAAATTGCTAAAACATCTATTTTCTACTAAAACAAAACTCTTACTCATTTACTATGCTTCAAACTCATATAAAAGTGAATATTTCTCTTGCAACTTGCTTTCCACTATCCTTACTTCGTGTACGCTCGATCATGAATATTTTTTTCCCATCAAGTGGAATTGGCTACTTATCTAATGATACTTCATTCTTACTGAAAAACTTCCTACAAAAGGGGGAGAATACCTTTGTAATTCAAAGTCCATCCTTTACTCACTCACCATGTAGTATCACTTAGTCATAAATCAATGTCATGCTCTTTATCTCTATCTTCACCCTCTTTTGATAGTACAAAAAGGGGGAGAATAACTTTCAAAGAAATTCACACTTAAGGGGAGTAACATACATAGGATGCTTTGATTTAGGGGGAGCACTCATATAGGGGGAGCATATTTATAGAGCGAGCATATTCGTACTATCATGCCTATTCTTTGCTATAAACACATTTCTTATTGTTGAATGCTTTCTTTCTAAAGAGGATTTGTTATTATCAAAAGGGGGAGTTTGTTGGAACATGCTTTCCACATCTCTTGGTTTGAGAATAACAAATCTCATTCTATTTGATCATTCTTTCCATATGTTTATAGTGTGCAGGAACCTCAACTCTCAAGCCCTTATAAGTATGAAAAAGAAAGTCGATGAATTCCCCTCCAGGTCACTACTCTACTGCTAGCACGGCGCGCAAATGCTACCGCTGGCGGTAGCTTATGCATATTTGGAAACAACGTCGAAAAGGCAATGTCGTCGAGAATGGAATGTCGACGGGAATCATATATAGCAAGTTCTACCGCAGTGTGTTAACTCTATCGTCTGGCGGTAGCTTTTGGAAACCCCAATCAATCATGATTTGATTCAGAAACCAAAAGGAGCATCCAATGTCATTGTGAAGGCAATAATATATCATGTTTTCATGTGGATTATTTTATTTCCAAAGATAAAAGCCAAATCCACGAAATTGAAGAGAAGATAAGGAAGGAAATTGAAGACTGTGCGCTACCGCTCCGCTATTGTATGTTACCTCCTGTGGTAACTTCCTGCACAACGACCTCTATTTAAAAAACCCGAAAATGAGTTTCCCTTTACGGTTTTTGATGAAATTATTTTAAGGAATGAAAGCCCCAGACGTCAAGAGAAAAGTGAGGGGTGTTTCCCACTCATCTAAAGAGAGAGTTCTTCAGAGGAGATCAAAAAGCAAATCATGCACAAGGATTGAAAGCTATCATAATGGCAATCAAAATGCTTCCACTCAACATACACATGGAGTGTTCTCACTATAACAAATTCTAATCAATTGGAGACATCCAAGGATCTATTAAACATCGAAAAGCATGACTCTCAAGCCACAAGCAGCAAACCTTTGCAAGCAAAATGACATCTGCATCAAGGGTTCAAATTTTGAGGGGTGTTTTTCCTTTTATCAAATCTTGTAATTCTTATCCTTTTTTTATCGGTAGAGAAATTCACCGCATGGTTGATGACTAGGGCCTTGCGAGGACTAGGGAGAATTTGCCATGTGGGTGTGGAGACTAGGTCTTGGGATTAGATCTAGGGGGTGCTCGAGGCCTTTCTGGGAATAGAGAGGCTAGAGCGGCTTGAAGCCACATCTGGGGATAGATCGGGTAAAGCCCACTAGTTCTTAGAGAGAAGAGTTGGTATAGAAAACAAAAAGAGTTTTCATATTATTCGCCTTGATTTCAATCATCATTGAAATCAAACATTTTTTTATTCAATCTCTAAAGAAATAAAATCATGTTTCTCTTTGTCTAATTATCTAGATTTTATTTCCATGCACAAAAATGTTTTGAATATCACTCTTGGATTCAATTTCTGTTACTAGCATCGAGCGGTAGTTTTTACCGCCGGTGGTAGAGGAGAAAGATTGATATCCTCTCTTTTAAAAGTAATCTTCAATATATTCTTTTCTGAGATATTAAAATATAATCCTCTATAAAATATTCTGAAACTTCTTTTATTAACAACCATAGTTCTATTAAAATATTAAATTTCTTAAAACCCTTATTTACCCCCCTCTAAGGGCGCCTACAGATCCAACAGAAATGAGCAACATGAGTCCTCTAGGGAAATTATTACCTGATATTGTGGAGGGGGGGGGGGGGGAAGTTCTCCTATGCAAACCAGGATCTCATGACAGGATATCAAAGGAAATGTTCAACCTTATGACTTAAACCATTCTTACCAAAAAGATTGATTGGAATCATATCATCTTCAAGAAGTTAAAAGACTGCTTAACAACCCCCAACATGGGCAGAATTGTTTCCTTATACCTCTACAAGTGCCTAGGAGACAAGATCAATGATCCATCTGAGGTACCTCAGTACTACCTGAAAAGAATAGATTACAAGACAATAGAGAGGTGGGAAAGGTCATTCCCCAAATCAGAAAAAGCTAGAGAAAGCTCCAAGCCCCATCCTGCAGAAAGAAGGAAAAATGAAGGCAGTCCCACATGGAAATTGGGAGAGAAGAAGAGAAGAATGAAGGAAAATGGGCATACTCCATGTCTAATCCAATCCCCCAAACATGTTGAGAATGAGGATACAGGGGAAGTGAACCCAAATACAATCCCAGTAGATGAAGAAAGCTCTACACTTGTGGAAGGGTCCAGGGTGGCTGCTGAAATGGAGATTGAGAATATAAGAGAAGTTCATTTGGAACTTGCTCCTCAATTCACTAAGACTGTGGATCTAGGAGAAGATCAACAAGAAGTCTCCACCCAACATACTGAAGTAGTGGAGGAAAAGGAAGGTCTTCAAGAATCTGCAGCCCAAGGTATTGCAATAGTTGATGTGGAATTCTTTCCGAAAAACTCTGCCCAAGTGACTGACATGTAGGAGGATGGTGAAAGGTCAATCACTGAAGTGATTGAGGGGGAGTCTCATCAACAAGACTCTGCCCAGAATGACCTTGACCTGGAAGAAGTTAACCAGGTGATCAAGAGCATTATAGAAAAAGAATAAGAAGATCTAGTCTCCACAGGGATGGAGATAGTTTGTGGAAAGGTAAGAGCGTGTTGGAAGAGCCAGAGACTCCAAAGATCAAGTCTCAAGCCTCCACCCTTGATTTATTCTATGAGGACTATGAGCCTCATACAGGCCCATATCAAAGTGCTACTGGAGAAGAGCCAAAGCTTCAATCTCCACCACTAAGTGAAGTACCTCATGGTTCTTTACTTGATCAAATGAAAGTCCTGCTGGACATTCAAAGGAACCAAATTGAAAGCTTTGTGCACAGGACAGTCCAAGAACTGAAGAGTGAGATGAATGCAAGAATTATAGATGTTCAAGAAGAAATGCATCACTTGAAAGCTCAAATACACCATTTCTTCATGAAGGCTGGAAATGTGGTATGGAAATATGGTAGATGCTACTGCACAACAAAATGAAATGACTCACCAAGGCCTACGAGAAATAGTTGAAAATCAAGTTGCGACTGGAGAAAATCTTCACTTAGCTTTTCAAGAAACATCAAATAACATGGCAGAAGATATGACTTATATCTTGGATTGAATGGACTTATGCAGTCAACTGCTGGATGAGCATCTGTTGCAAACAAGGAACACAGTGACTACATGTGTGAATATGTTGGAACAGAAAATAGCTGACTCACATGAAGCCATCTGCCAACATGTATTTGAAGACATTAGAAAGGGGGAGAAGAGCATCACTCATCAAACTGCTCAACAAACTGTATGGGTATCCAATGCCACTAGGGAGGCCCTAGATTTATCACGAAAGACATACTCTCCAGAACAAGAATCAGCACCAACTACTTTTGATTATATTCCTCCAGCCAATTATGCAGACTCTTGGGATGATTATGACTATTCTCCTCCAGCTAATTAGGAAGGAGCATCTTCATCCTACAAGTGGAAGATTGTCCCAACTAAAGAAGAAGTGTTGTCTAGACAAAGAAGGAGGGTAGAAGTACTAAGCTTACCTGATTATGAAGTTTGGAGCCCAGAGTCCAAGTCTATCATCTTGTACACATGGGAGAACTTTGGAAAGCAAGACATCAATACCTCCAGAAAATATGGCTTAGTTAAAAGGGACAAATATGAAAAGCAGGAAGCAAAGAGGAGGATTCACAGGAGGAATCATCCAAATGAAACACCTTCTCATCCAAGATACATTTCAAAGCCCATGAGATACTTTAAAAGGCAAAAGAGGAAAGTTGCTAGAGAGATCTGAAAAGCCTTAGAGATTGCTTTAAACTTTTGTGGAATTGCACTTACTTATCTTATTGTTGAGCTTCATAATGTCTAAACACATTTATTTATATAATCTGGAATGTTCATGTATTTCTGTCTTGTTTATATTTTTTTATATCTATTGTTATATAAGGTTCTGAGATCTTCAAATAGGGGAGATTGTTGGGAATATTGTCCACAAGATTCTTTATTTGAAGAAGGCCTTAAGATGACAATAAACATCTTGTATTTGATTTTTGCATGAGTTTTGATGTGTCAGGTACAACAAAAATGCTTGGCTAGTATAATGTTAGGCTTATGGTCACCCAAATAGAGTTTTGCCCTTGTAATCCCTCAAGGTGCAAAATTTATGTTGACCTATGGTCAAATCCTATATTAGACATCTCAGTATCACAAGGAAAAGGAGCATGGATAAAACAAATTAAAGGGAGAAGCAAAGTTTAGTTTAAGTCAAATGTTGACTGCATCGACTGAATGACTAAGGAAAGTATCGACTACATCGACTAAATGACTAAGAAAATATGAACTACATCGACTGGAAGCTAATTAATTTATCGACAGCATCGACCAGACAGTTAAGGAATTTGTCGACTACATCGACTAGATACTAAGTGATTTCTTGACTACATCGACTGGAAGACCACCTATTTTATTAACTGCATCGCCCAGACTGTGATAGAAGTATCCTTCCTAGTTTGATTGCTCAAGCTTGGACTTCATCAGGTTATCCTTATAAGATGGATATTGTTGACTACATCATGACCATGAGTACTGAAGGATTATATCGACTATATGTGATGAAAGATTATGTCGACTGGATAAAGTATCTTATCGGCCAGAAGCATGTTATAACGGCCTTGTGCTGAAATCAAGCCATAAATTGTGTAGTAATTCAAATTGAATTGAATTTAGCTTTCTGTTGCAATAATCAAGGTGCTTTAAGAAGAAAGAGAACATGCTCATTGATTTTAGATTGCCATCTTTTAAAGGACTTTCCTTTGAGAAAATTTCAAATCGTTGGAGCTTTCCTATTCTGTAGCAAGGCTCATGCCGATCCAGTCCTCTATATAAAGGGATATGAAAAATGTTTTAAGATACAAATATATATATTTTGAAAAGAAGGCACATGTGCAAATACTGAACAAGATTTTATGTGTAAGTATTTTGCATAGAACAAGCTATAGAATTCTGTCAAGTCTATAGCCTCTGCAAATTAGAGAAGAGTTCTTCCAAGGCTCAACAAGAACTATTCTATTACTGAAACATTCCTCTATGAAGTAAGTTATCTTGATCCAGCCAAATCCATATTAAGGAGATACATTCAAAGGCTAATTGAGGTAGAAGAAGGTTTCACAGAGCTTCTATTAAAGACTGAAGTTTTTATATAAACTCTTTGTAATTATCGGATCCTTTTGGATATGAGGTTGCTGTAGGATTCCATTGGGAATCTGAGCTATAGAATCATTGTGATCTGAGGTAGGGTCTTGATAAGATCTTAGTGTAGATCTCTTGTTGGAGAGATTGAGGTAGGGCTATTTTTGGCCTGAGAGTAGGATCTTATATTTAGAGATCTGAGTTGTAGGTCCTAGTGTTAATGGTCTGATGTAGGGGACTATTGTTCCTGAGTTGTAGGAGTCAAAGACTCTGAGTGTAAGATCATTTGATCTGAGAAAATTGGAGGAGTTGGCCTAATCTACCACTCTGCGAGATAGGTGAAGGGGGGATAGTGGATGTACCGATAATTGGGGAACCATTATACATCTTGGTGTACTATGTTGTTGACTGTGCTTCTGTGTTACTTTGTTGTATATACAAATAGATACTTAAAAAGGAAGCATAATTTTTTTTAAAACACCTATTCACCCCCACCCCTCTAGATGATTAGACAACAACCCTTATCTTTCAATTCTAAAATCGAATTCAAGATGTTAGAGATGACCAGTGGAGTAGAAAAATACACATAGACTTGTTATTCAAATTATTTGGAGTCACAAGGAGGTTTGCAAACGTTTGGACCTAAGTGAATGTGCTTCAAGTAAAGAGTCTATTCTCGAGTTGGAAACATATGACAGACTCATAATGTACAAGTCTTTAATAAGTCACACTCACGTCATTACAATCTGTGTTGAATGAAAGTGAAATTTAAGCGAGCCTCAAAGGTTGTCTGACTATTTGGATTTTTGAAAAATCTACAAAATTCCTTGTGGTGGAATATCATCAGGCATGTAATAATGAAGTTGACACACTGTAACGGAATTAGAGATCCTATAGGATGTTTGGTTATGAATGTAAAAGCAAAGTCGGAATTGAGATGGGAAAACTCTAAAAAATGTATGATTAACATTGGTGTTCCAGTCTAGATGAACGAAGTACGTTGATGTTGAAAGGCTTGGTTGGGTTTGTTAATGCTTTTACATCTGAATCCATGATGTTCTATGAAGCTATGAAGGCCTTAGCAGTGTTGCCCATATTCCCCTAGTATTTATAGTTGCTACAACCTAACATAACGTTTAAAAAACAGTGCACGAGTTACCATGGTGCTTTTGTGACATATTTTTATAAATGTCATACCTATCACGTTACTGAAAATCATCATTAAAGGAATAAAGAATGTCGTCATAGCGATAATCTCATCAGAGCAATACATGGTGAATTCAATACATATAAGTTAAGGATAGAATGAGATGATGGTTAGGTAAATTTTAACTATGTTCACATTATTCACAACTGATATGTATAATTAAAATCTGTTATTGTGTAGTATTTTTCAAGTTATTTAATTCCATCATGTATGCAGAGAATAGAGTTATAAGATACTTTACTATGACTCTTTTAAATCTAATATGTCTTATACATTTTTTTGCTCTGGAATAACAATAAATAAGTGTGAGAATATTTCAAGAAGCTTATTTATATCTATTTTATTGTATACTTTATCAAAGGAAATAAGCTTAAATCTGATTATTATGAATGTATTATATAATTAATAAATGTTTGAGACATATATGAGCTAACATGAGTATTTTTAAGCAGTTTATAGTTTATTTCTAATTTTATTTTTAGCACAAAAACAGAGAGATACATGGCCAAATCGACCAAGCCGTGTCGTAAGATCGTGTCCAAACCTAGGGAGACTATTGCAAGCGAAGAGAAGGAACTTTCCATGTACACGGTCAAGAGACACGGTCGTATCCCCAAGCCATATAGAGTAATTTTTTTGTCAACAACCTCCAAACTACGAATCCTTCATTTTATCCTAAAAGAGGCAGACTAGATTTAGAAGTTTTGAAGTCGCAAACCCCCGAAGAAGAAAAACCCTAAGGAAGAGGAGAGAAATGAATGAAGACACCATGCATGAAGACTCGTCATTTAGTATGATCTTTACCATTATTATTAATCTCCTTCTCTTATCTTCATCCTCTCAACTTCAAAAATATTTTGTTTAGTTATCTTTGTATTTGTGGTCTTTTGAATGATGTAAACCCATACTCAATCATTTATCTTTATTTCTTTTTGTGATTTTGGATTATCTTTGATATATACGTGTTGTTTATCACACATATTCAATTAATATTTTTTAAGTATTGATTTTATTTTTGTCTCATATCTCCATAACTCAAAGTAAACTGAAATATGAATAGATCGCAAGCCAATAAAGAGAGTTGCATGCACATGTCGAGAGAGATTAACATAAATCTCTAGTCTTAGAGTCAAATCTAAGCATTAGAGTTTAAAGAACATTAAAAAAATCTTTTAGGGGTTTCTAAACATAAAGTAAAGGTTCAATCTAAAGTTAGTCTTTATTCATCATGACCAAAGAGTTTTGAGTTGCGTGAAACACTCGCAGACTAGAATAACATTAGCATGAGAGGAAAAATCAAAATAAATGATTAAGTAATCTTTAATTTTACTACACTATTACAATAATATCTCTTTACTAAATAAGAATATTATTGATGGGGTTCCCCAAAAAATATCTGGTCGAACACGTGATTTTCCTCCATGACCTCGACGGGCTCGCCGATATGATTCCAACAGGCTCATTCTCACGTAATTCTCAGTCACTTTGATCCTCAAATAGACACCGGCACACATATATACGCTAACCGCACCCCCACCATGGGGTTAAAGTCAACCCCCACCATGGAGTAAGTGGAGAGACCAACGTGAAAGTCCTCTGGTACTAAAAGAGAGTGAGGTTAGATCTTAGATTTACTCTAGAGGGGGGTGAATAGAGTATTATAAGTTTTAACTTATTTTATATCGGAATTAAAATACTGATATATATGTGTATAACAGAGTGAGTGTAAAAACAAAATAAAGAAATCACACAGCACAACACAGTATAGAAAATAAACACAAACACAGAAGACGCAAGGATCTATATTAGTTCCCCAATCAACCTGGGTACATCTACTCCTCTACCACTCTTGGTAGGAATCCACTAGGTTTTTGATCAGGTGCCCTATCACCAATGGAGTTTTGATCAGGTGTCCAAACACCAATGAGCTTTTGATCAGGTGCTCAAACAAACCACAGGTTTTTGATCTAGTTCCCTGCCACTAAAGGGTTAACTTTTGAAGGGAGTTAGAACCTTGTACAAGATGGGATAAAGAGGGTTATGAAGTTCTTCTCTGTCAACAAGCTGAGAGAAGACTAGTGGATTTGTTGTTGTAAATCTCCCTCTGTCTGATAGAAATGGTTGACAGTTGAAGGATGGAGCTTTCTCTTGAAAGTAGAATATCTTCCTTGATAGCTGATGAATCTGAGAGACAATGTTTCGCAGATTATTGTTGCTCTTGAAGATTAAGAAACTTGCAGCTGAAAACTGAGAGAAGATTTGTGTTGATGTTCTCAGAGAATGAAAGGGTGCTGCTTGAGGAAGATGATCTATCTTTTTGACTTTCTGTATGTTTCTCTTGAATGTATCTTCTCCGTGTTAGTCTCTTGTTGTGATCCTCCTTCCTTTTTTGCTGGTCTAACTTTTCCTTAGAGAATATATCTCTGATTTGAATTTCAAATCCTCTGAATAAGGAATAGAATAATCAGGAGGATTATTTCTTGGAACTGCAAGCAAATATTTAATTCCTTTTCCTTTTCAATAAATGTATCCTTTTCCAATAAGCCAAACGACTACTTTCTCGAGAGAAGACAATGGAAAGGAATAAATAAATGGAAGGATAAAATCCTTAATTTATCTGGAATAAATAACAGAATAGATCCGTTGATGATAGTCGATCTGAGTTCAGAGAATAATATATAACTGATCTGTCTGGAAAATTCGTCGAGCTGAAATACGAGTTCGTCGATCTGAAGGTTGAGTTCGTCGAACTGAAGTTGGAATTCGTCGAACTGAACATCTGTTGCAGATTCGTCGAACACAGTCTGGAGTTCGTCGAGCTCAAGTTGGAGTTCGTCAAACTGAAAGATAATCTTCTGAATCTAGCTGGAATAATTGAGTTCGTCGAGCTGAGAAGCAATTTCATTGATCTGAACATCTTGATACTTATTCGTCGAGCGCAGAGCTGAGTTCATCGACCTCAAGTTGGAGTTCGTCGAACTGAAGAGATAAATCTGATAGACTTGGTAAATAACTGAGTTCGTCGAGCTGAGATAAGACTTTCGTCGAACTCAGGATGGAGTTCGTCAAACTCAATGTGGAGTTTGCCGAACTGAGAAATAAACTTTATTCATCGGCCTGAAGCACGCTATTTGTCGAACTTAGGATGAAGTTTGTCGAACACAGTTTGGAGTTCATCGAACGCAGAAACTTATTCTTTTCCTTAAGTTCTAGCAGCCTAAAACCTTGACCCTTAGACTATACATTGGGGTCAACTTAGTCCTAGTATATAGATAGTGATCCTAGCCCAAATCAGTAATAGGGTTGTTCCAACAATCTCCCCCTATTTGGGTTAGGACACTATTTGACAAAATTAAATAATAAACAAATAAATAACAAACATAGAGCATATATATCTGACAGAAATTTTAAATCATTTCAGTAGATAAAATATAGTACTCTAGGTTTAGAAAACTTTACATTGTAGAATACTGAAAGAAAACCTTGCCTTCAGCTTTTGGTTTGTTGATCTGAGTCGTGGCAACTGAATCTGCTTTGTTGATCTTCTTTATTGATCTTCTTTATCAGAAACTGTATCTGCTATATCAAACATCATAACTGAAACATCATTCACTATAACAGAATCTGGAGCTGTAACTGGAGCTTCTTCTATATCAACAACCATATATGTATCTGCATTAACTGGAGCAAACACTGCATCTGAAACTGCATCATATGGAGCTTCTTCATAAAGTTTCTCCCCCTGAAACTGGAGCTACTTCATAAAGCATCTCCCCCTGTCGAAAAGGAGCTTCTTCATGAAACATCTCCCCCTGCCTAGTTTCAGGAAGACCTGAAGCTAGGCCCCCAGAAGAAGGGACATTTGAAGAGGAGGAAGGGAAGGATGCAACCTGATTTCCAGAAATTGATCCTGATAATGTTGTTGCATCTCTGTCATAAGGGTGTGTACCCATTCCTTTATTTCTGCTACTGGGAGTTTGATCCTAGTGGTCATGAACTTCTTAAGTTGTTCTTCAAAAAAAATGAAGAATGTCTTGGAAGAAATGACTGCTTGAGATAGTGATCCTGTACCTGCAAAATGTCTCTGGTAGAGGTGGTGTTCCTCTCCTTATTTAATATGTTAGTTGTTCTTGACCCAGACTACCTTGGGTCCTTTTGTCTTTCCATAAAAATCAGAAATATAAGATATCTCAGGCTTATCCTTAAAGCCTTGTGGATGATATCTCTTTGGAGGAATTATCAACTCAGTGAAAGGATTTTTAGTATGTGAATAATGAGAATTCTTTAGATTTTCAGTATATTTTTCGTTCGACGAACTTGGTTGAGTTCATAGATCGCCGTTCGACGAATTAAGGTACTTTCGTCGAGCGCCATTCAAATAATAACTATACTGAAGGTCTGTCTTCAGAGTTTGTCGATCGCCGTTCGACGAATTGAAGTAATTTCGTCGAGCATCGTTCGATGGATAACTATACTGAAATTCTGTGTTCAGCTTTCGTCGATCTACGTTCGACGAATTCATATGATTTCGTCAATCGTCGTTCGACAAATTCTTTTGAATTCTTTTATTCTGAACAGCCTTGCTTGAAATGTTTTTATTTACTTCTACTGCCTCTTTGCTCTTGGCACAAATGAACTTTACTGGTGTAGATAGAATGTTCTTCTTAACAAGATGTGGCTGACTTGATGATGCACCCAAGCTCAGTTTTCCATTAAGTCTGGCATTCACTGTGCTGGTGATGTCCATCAGTTTGATGCTTCTCCCATTTAGGGATTCTTCAAATTTCATATCCTCAGATAACTTGTTCTCAATGAAAACAATATGTTATTTGGAGGCAGCCAATTCTTTCTTAAGATTTGTATTATCTTCAGCCAGTTGATTCATTTCAACCAACCTATTTTTGAGAGAGATTATCTCCTTCTCAGACTTTATTAAATCTAGACAAAGAGTTTTGAATTCATCTTTGAACTCATTTTAATTAAAATCAAAGGTAGATATTACCTGATCAACATCAGTTTCAGATTCAGAATCATCTGAATTGTTTGTTGATGCATTGATAGCCATCATGCAAAAACTTCTTTCATCTTCATCGTCACTAGAGCTGGATGATGATGCATGTTCTGACTCACTACTTGAGTCATAGATAGCCATCAAGCATTGATCTTTGTCATTTGCATTCTCTTCATCATCAGAAGAGCTGGATGAAGATTCTGAGTCTGTCTCACTCCATGACTCAGCTACAAATCCTCTTCCCTTATGTTTGTGTTTGTAGGATGATGACTTGCTGGAGTGCCTCTTTTCTTCTCTCTTTTCTTTTGTCCTCTTTTGATTCTCTGGACACTCCGGTAGAATGTGTCTAGGTTTCCTGCAGCCAAAACAGATAATTTCTTTAGAATTTATTTTGTCATACCTTGGTTTTTCTCTTGATCTGGAATCCTTCTTTCTGAAATCCTTTTTAGCCATCTTGTAAAATCTTTTGGCTAGTAGGCTCATAAACTCCATATCTCCTGTAGCTTTGTCTTCCTCTTCTGTTGCTTGGAAAACAATGCTTCTTTCCTTCTTGGATGCTGGAGATGAGGTAGATTGTTCAGCTTCTCTAGACTTGATAAGCTGCTCATATGACTTTATCTTGCCTAACAAGGTCTCAGTAGAGATCTCATTAAGGCTTTTGGATTCTTTGATTGGCCAGTTCCTTGAGTCCCATGTGCTGGGGAAGCATATTAGGATCTTATCATTGACTTCAGTGATTGAAATCACTTTGTCCAGAGACTTCAGCTCATTAATTATGAGACTTAGTCTGTTGTACATGTCAGCTACACTTTCAGTTTCTCCCTTTTTGAAATTCTCATATTGAGAGATAAGGTGAGATCTTCTATCTTTTCTTTCATCTGCAGATCCTTCAACCATGTTGTTGAGGGAAATCCAAATATCCCTGGCTGAGGTGCATTCCACAACCTTTTGAAATATTTCATCAGACATTGTCTGTGCCAAGATATTCATTGCTTTGGCATCTGCACTTCTTTGTTTCTTCTCTGCCTTTGTACACTCAGGAGATGGAACAACATTATTGTTTGTTGTTGTTTCAGCACTTGTTGTTGCTGTAGGAGTAAGAGGTCCTGTCAAAATTACATTAAAAATATCCTCATCAATAGAATTCATATATAATCTGATCATTGCCTTCCATAATGCAAACTTATTTAGATTGCACGTAGGAGGTCTTGTGCTTGAGTATTCTTTGTTCTGTGCCATGATTTTTTAGCAAAATAAAAATCTAGAATAAATTAAGATCAAATTGATCTTTTGATTCAGGTGTTAGCCCGTAAACAATCAACCAACCTCTAATACCAATTGAAAGTCCTCTGATACTAAAAGAGAGTGAGATTAGATCTTAGATTTACTCTAGAGGGGGGGGGGGGGTGAATAGAGTATTATAAGTTTTAACTTATTTTATAGCGGAATTAAAATACTGATATATATGTGTAAAATAGAGTGAGTGTAAAAACAAAATAAAGAAATCACACAGCACAACACAGTACAGAAAATAAACACAAACACAGAAGACACAAGGATCTATAGTAGTTCCCCAATCAACCTAGGTACATATACTCTTCTACCACCCTTGGTAGGAATCCACTAGGTTTTTGATCAGGTGCCCTATCACCAATGGAGTTTTGATCAGGTGTCCAAACACCAATGAGCTTTTGATCAGGTGCTCAAACCAACCACAGGTTTTGGATCAGGTTCCCTGCCACCAAAGGGTTAACATTTGAAGGGAGTTAGAACCCTATACAAGATGGGATAAAGAGGGTTATGAAGTTCTTCTCTGTCAACAAGCTGAGAGAAGACTAGTGGATTTGTTGTTGTAAAGCTCCCCCTGTCTGATAGAAATGGTTGAAAGTTGAAGGATGAAGCTTTCTCTTGAAAGTAGAATATCTTCCTTGATAGCTGATGAATCTGAGTGACAATGTTTCTCATATTATTGTTGCACTTGAAGATTAAGAAACTTGCAGTTGAAAACTGAGAGAAGATTTGTGTTGATGTTCTCAGAGAATGAAAGGGTGCTGCTTGAGGAAGATGATCTTTCTTTTTGACTTTCTATATGTTTCTCTTGAATGTATCTTCTATGTGTTAGTCTCTTGTTGTGATCCTCCTTCTTTTTTGTTGGTCTTACTTTTCCTTAGAGAATATATCTCTGATTTGAATTTCAAATCCTCTGAATAAGGAATAGAATAATCAGGAGGATTATTTCTTGGAACTGCAAGGAAATCTTTAATTCCTTTTCCTTTTCAATAAATGTATCCTTTTCCTTTTCAATAAATGTATCCTTTTCCAATAAGCCAAACGGCTACTTTCTCGAGAGAAGACAATGGAATGGAATAAATAAATGGAAGGATAAAATCCTTGATTTATCTGGAATAAATAACATAATAGATCCGTTGTTGATAGTCGATCTGAGTTCAGAGTATAATATATAACTGATCTGTCTAGAAAATTCGTCGAGCTGAAATAAGAGTTCGTCGATCTGAAGGTTGATTTCGTCGAACTGAAGTTGGAGTTCATCGAACTGAACATCTGTTGCTGATTCGTCAAACACAGTCTGGAGTTCGTCGAGCTCAAGTTGGAGTTCGTCGAACTGAAAGATAAACTGCTGAATTTGGCTGGAAGAATTGAGTTCGTCGAGCTGAGAAGCAATTTCGTCGATCTGAACATCTTGATACTTATTCGTCGAGCGCAGAGCTGAGTTCGTCGACCTCAAGTTGGAGTTCGTCGAACTGAAGAGATAAACCTGATAGACTTGCTAAAGAACTGAGTTCATCGAGCTGAGATAAGACTTTCGTCGAACTCAGGATGGAGTTCGTCGAACACAATGTGGAGTTTGTCGAACTGAGAAATAAACTTGATTTGTCGACCTGAAGCACGCCGTTCATCGAACTCAGGATGAAGTTATTTGAATGCTGTTTGGCGTTCGTCGAACACATAAACTTATTCTTTTCCTTAAGTTCTAGCAGCCTAAAACCTTGACCCTTAGACTATACATTGGGGTCAACTTAGTCCTAGTCAAAAGATAGTGATCCTAGCCCAGATCAGTAATAGGGTTGTTCCAACACAACGCATAATCACCATCCAGTAATGGTAGCAAAACCATCACGCAGTAACCGTCGTGCGGAGGCCGCCATGCCAATGGGGCTGCACTACCATGGTACGGACAAACCCGCCAAGGTGCGGCCAAGGCCGCACCCCCCACTATGGGGTGCGACCAAGGCCTCACCCCCATATGGGTGCGACAAGGCTGCACCCCCTTGGGTGTGGCCAAGGTTGCAAACCCTTAGATGCGGCCAAGGCAACACCCACTTGGGGTACGGCGGGGCCGCACCCCTCTTGTGGTGTGGCCAAATCCGCATCCCACTTTTTTTTAGTACGGTCATGGTTGCACCCCCTTGGGGTACGCCGAGGCTGCGCCTTTCCAGTATTGCCTAGCTACATATTCTAAGTCCAAGTTCATGACACGTGTCGAACGCTTCTAAGTTCACGATGCATGTCGAACACTTCCAAGTTCACGTTGCGCACTGAAGGCCTCCAAGTTCACGAGGCGCGCCGAAGGTGTCCAAGTTCGCGATGTGCGTCGAGCGTCTCCAAGTTCATGACATGTGTCGAACATTTCCACGTTCATGGCACGCTCAAAAAAATTCTACTTGCACAGCACGCCAAAAGTCTACAAGTTTGCGGCGCGCGCGGCAGTTAACTTTCTTAACATCCCTGTTTGCAGGTTTTGTTCGTTACTATCATCGTCATCAGCGAAGCTGCCAGAACTGCCCAAACTACCTGGAGGGCAAGATGGTCATATCCAAAAAGTGGCAATCTGTGTGCTCTAAGTCGACAATTGTGATTCTCCTGATAGGTGGTCACCGTGGTTACAATGGCAAAATGACCGGACTACCCCTATCCAAAGCTATAAAAGGAACCTAGAACCCTCATTTGGGGGAACTTTGCCTTCAGCGCCTGAGAGAGCTCCTTCAAAAATCCTTCAGAGTTCTCCTCCAGCGTTCAAAGAATCCATCAAAGATCTTCTTCATCCTTTGAAGAACTCCTACCCCTTCAAAGATCTCCTTCGAAGGTGACTTGAAGATCTCCCTTAGGCTCTTGAAGATCTCCTTCATCCATAGAGATTTTCCTCTTTCTCAACCTTCTCTGCATCCCCTGCAATGAGCGGTGGTCTGTCACCCTCTTACATTATACAACTTATAACACCAATATATAGTGGAATTTGGTCGGCACTGATCCGGCCCCATGGTTTTTTATCCTTTCCGGGTTTTCCATGTAAAAAGTTTTCTTGCCAGCTATATCACTTTACTTTGTCTAATTGCGTGCTCGGCTCACTCTAGATCTAAGGCGTTTCAATTTTACCGGACTAATGAGAGCGTCGAGTGACCAACAAAAGTTTGGCACCATTTCTGGGAATGGTGTTCCCAAAACTCTGCAACGACGTTCTAAAAATAGTATTCGATTCACAGCAATGCTCGTAACTGACAGCAATGGCGAGAAGGAATTACCGAACCACTGAAGGATCAATCCCTGGGGGATGCGTCGACCCAACTCCCTCTCACTTGCTCATAAAAGTAGTGTTGGATCTTATGGCGCCCTTAGAGTGGGGTGAATAAAGGGTTTGCAATTTTTAAGTTAATCTGAGTGATTTTATAGAAAAAGAAATCTTTTTTGATTCTGGTGCTAATGTCGGTGTTAGTGTTAACGATGGGCGTTAGCTCTCCAAAAAAATATACCTCCTCAAAAAGAAATGTGCCAAAGTGATATTTCTTAAGTAATCTTAAATGAAATAAAATCCCAGAAAAACATAGAGAAAAAAAATAAAGATTTATTTCAAAAAATAATTACAAAGATAGAAATTTCAATAATACTTGAAATAGAGGCGACAAGGAATAAATCACTTTTTGTCATTCACCAATTCTTCTCTTATGGATTGGCTGGCTATATATAGCCTATTTTACCCAAGATACGACATCTAGCCTCCCTTAGATCAAAACCTAGACCTAGTCGCCACACACACGACAACGAATTCCCCCCAAACTTCACAAGGCCTAGTCGTCAACAATTGCGGAGAATTCACAACTGTTACAAAAGAAAAATGGAAGAAAATAGAATATATTAAGAATTAAAAACTCCATATATTGAAGAGCTCTGAAGGAGATGATGAAGAATCGCTATGACCATCGTCAGAGTTGAAGTGGGCATCCTTCTTTAAGTTTGGTCGTTTGGAATTCTCCTTCTCACTCTTGATCTTCAAGAATGGTGTTAGGAGTGTTCTCTAAATTCTGGGATGAAGGCTATCACAGAAGGTAGGAATGATAGCATAAGATGATTTGTCTTTGAACAAAGAAATCAGCTCCTTAAATAGGCTCAGGAGCTAACGCTGGCGTTAAGCTAATCTTGTACAATTGTGGCTAAATTTGTGCAACCATCGAGGTCATGACAGATCGTAGCTCTAATGCCCCGTGCTAAGCTCCAACGCTCGCGTTAGCGCTTGGAACTTGGCGATATTTCTTTTCCATGTCATTCCCTTCTCGACGTCATCCCTTCTCAACGAGAAGTTAACGCGGGGCATTAACTCTAACGCAGGCCATTAGCTCTCTTTCTAGAGAAACATCTCCATTCAGCAATCTACACATAGGGGTATTGTATCAATAGTTTCTACACACTATAAACACACAACAACATGAAAGATCAAATACATTGTGTGATTTGTTATTCTAAAACAAAGAGATGTGGAACACATGCTCCAACAATCTCTCTCTTTTGATAATTAAAAACCCACTAGAAAGAAATCAACTATTATTAGAAAGGTGTTTATAGTATAAGATAAGAGTGATAAAAGAGCATACTCCCTCGTTTTGGATACTCCCCTAACATAAATGCATTTTCTAATTTAATCCCCTTAAATAATAGATTTCTTCAATTTATTCTCTCTTTTGGAATTATCAAAAGAAGGTGGGGGTTAATTGTAGCAATAGGATTTATTGTGCACTTTGTAGAGAAGAATGAAATATCAACTTGAGCATTATTTTTGGTAAAATATTAAACACAACAGAAAATATGATAAGCATTCATTAAAAAGAACATCTTTAAGTATTTTAAAGTATAGATAATATAATGAGTTTTAAGTCAAATAAGAAGATGGACGAGTTTAAGTACACGAGATGCATTAATGCAAGCTTGATTGACAAATATCAAGAAAAGATGATCTTCACATGTAAAGTAATTTGCATTTTCAAGTAAAAATAAACACTGTAAAGATAATGTTTGTCAATGTAGTGCATTTATTCTAGATTATAGAGAATAGGATCGAGATGCTTTAAGGTCTAGTTCTCAAGAATGAAAGTTTCATATAGGATAATTATGTGTGCAAAAAGGTGTTTTGATAAAGTATACATATATATAAATCAAACCTCATGAAAGCATGCAATGTAAGAACTTATTATTAAATAAAAATAAATAAATTTACTTCCACAAATTTCAATGCACGTAAAGATTTTATTTATAAAGAGAAGTGGTAAAAAATTTGTTTGCACAAGACACTTTATAATTCTTTCCAAGGTGCTCAACCTCACAATGCTCATTAAGACTTATCAGGAAGGTGAGCAGTGCTTGGCGGAGTTTTTCTTGTCATATATTTTTATATAATTTTGAATTTTTTTAAGCTATTAGATCAAGGACTCCAAATTCACTTGTTTTGCAAACATAGATATTTTATTTTGAAACCACATTTCTCTAAGAACAAGTGCATGAAAACAAAGAATTGCAAGATAGAATTCAATGTTGTGTAGGTAAGCTATTTATGTAATTTAATATGCAAATTAATATATGACACAATAATGCAAGAAATGATTAAAAACACATGTATGTTATCAAAAAGTGTGAGTAAGATAATCATTATCAAATATAAAACATTACTCATACTTAGAGGCATGAGAAAACAATTCATCATATGAACTCAATAATAAAATTTATTGGACATTTGAAAAATTCAAGGCAAGATGAAAGTATAAACAATGTTTTAAGGAAACTTGAAAGTAAAATCAGACATTGTAAATAATCCTGAGGTTATAAATCTAATCATCCTTGATTTGGTTGATTAAGCAAAACTATTTTTTGATTTTTTTTAAAAGGAAAAATAAACTCAAGTAATACAAAAATAAGAAAAGTTTTTAAAACAGAGAAATAAACCCAAAACAATGCATGAGAAAATACCAGAAATTTTTCAAAAAAGAGAAATTTGGAGCATAAAGTGCTAAGACTGACGTGACATTTAATGCCGAGAGAGTACTCCATTTTTTTAAATGTTTTTCTTAATTCAGATGTATTATATAGAGGCATTCTTAGTGTAGAAATTTCATAGTTTATAGAGTTTATTTGAAGGCTCTTTCAACATATTTTTATTGGTTTAAAAGTGGTTTTTTATTTTTATTGGGGTTTTGGGTTTTTCAAGAAATCAATAAAAAGATACAAACAGAGATATAAAGAGACATAAAGAGAAAGAAAAAATTTTGGCAACATTGAGGTAAAATAGATTTTTATAGGTTTTAATTGGATATTTCTAAGACACCCAATTCCAACCTACACATGTTAAAACGTGCATCGGGGAGTGGTTTGGCATAAATATCTACAAGTTGAGAGTCAGTCCCAATAAAGCTTTTTCTTGAATGTTCTTTTTTGATATGATCCCTAATAAAATGATGTCGGACATCTATATGTTTATATCTAGAATGATGTAAAGGATTGTTTGTAAGATTGATAGCGCTCTTGTCACATTTTAATTCTATGTTATTTAGATGAACTCCAAAGTCCTCTAAAGGTTGAGTCATCCATAAGGCTTGTGGACAACAACTTCTTAGTGCGATATACCTGGCCTCGGTGGTGGAAAGGGCAACCGAATTCTATTTCCTACTTGAGCATGATACAAGTGAGGGGCCTAAGAAATGACACGTGCCATTAATACTCTTACAATCTAATGAACAACTCGCATAGTCTGAATCAGAAAATTCGTGTAAAATAAAGGAATCATTATGTGGATACCATAAGCCTAATCTAGATGTTTTAATTAGATATCTAAAAATTTGTTTATTAGCTTTTAGATGTGATTCTTTGGGGTTAGCTTGAAATCTAGCACATAAACAAATGACAAACATGATATCGGGTCTAGATGCACACAAATATAATAATGATCAAATCATTCCTCTATATAATGTTTGATCAATAGAAATACCGACCACATCTTTTCCTAACTTTAGTGAAGCACTCATTGGAGTATTTGCTTACTTTAGGTTTTCAAATCCAAATCTTTTGAGAATATCATGAACATATTTAGATTGAAAAATAAAAATACCTTCATGTCTTAGTGTGATTTGAAATCCTAGAAAAAATGTGAGTTCTCCTACCAAGCTCATTTCAAATTCATTTTTCATCACTAAAACTACTTCATCACACAACTCTTCATTAGTGGCTCCAAAAATAATATCATCTACATAAATTTGCAATATAATCAAATCATTATTAACATGCATAATGAAGAGTGTGTTATCCGCACTTCCCATTTTATAACAGTGCTTTATTAAAAATAATGTCAATCTTTCCTACCAAGCACATTGCGCTTGTTTTAAACCATAAAGCATTTTCTCTAACTTATACACATGATTTGAAAAATTTTCATTAATAAAATCGGGGGGGGGGGGGGGGGGGGGGGGGGTTGTTCCATATACACTTTTTCTTATATAATCCCGATTAAAAATGCACTTTTAACATCCTTTTAAAATAATTTAAATCATTGAAAACTCGCAAATGCAAGAAAATTCTAATAGACTCTAGGCGAGCAACGGGTGCAAAAGTTTCATCAAAATCTACCCCCTCGATTTGTGAATATTCTTATGCAACTAATCTAGCTTTAATCCTTGTAATCCTAGAGTCACCGTATAATTAATTTTTAAAAATCCATTTAACTTCTACAACCGAATGATTAGATGGCCACTCTACTATATTCCAAACCATATTACATTCAAATTGATATAATTATTCATTCATAGCTAAAAACAAAAATTCATCATTTAAATCAGTTGAAACAATTTTTGGTTCAATATCTGATACAAAACAATGGTTATAAAAAGAATCATGTAAAGAAGAGCGAGTACTTACCCCTTTTGATGTCTCTCTAATGAAAAGTTCCCTTGGATGGTCTTTTGAAAAATTGAGCTCACTTGGAGGAACATAAACTTCTTTCTCTTTCTCCTCTCTTTGTCCAAGCGGTTCATCATCCTTATGCTCCAAGGTGGGAAGGGGTTCATCTTCATTTCCTATAGGATTACTATCTACACAAGGAACAAGCTCATCAAATCGAACATGAATAGACTATTTAACTATTTTTAGTTCTTTAAGCTTTACAAGTTGAAGAGTAGCCAATACAAATTCTCTCATCACATTTTTCATCAAACTTTCCTAAGGTATCTTTAGCATTCAATATAAAGCATTTACAACCAAGAACTTGAAAGTAAGATACATTAGATTTCTTTTGGAAATACAATTCATGAGTTAATTTTAAAAATGGGCGAAGCATGACACGATTGATTACATAACATGAAGTATTAACAGCTTCGGCACAAAATGATCTAGGTATCCCATATTAGGAGAGCATAATGCGTGCTAGCTTTTGAAGGGTTCTTTTTTTCCTCTCCACAATGCCATTTTGTTGTGGGGTGCATGGGGAAGAAAATTCATGTCTAATTCCTAGATCATTAACAAAAGAAGTAAATTTTCTATTTTCAAATTCTCCTCCATGATCCGAGTGCATGCATTTTATTTTTAAATCAAGTTTATTTTGAATACGAATGCATAGTTTAGTGAATTCAAAGAACGCATCGGATTTTGAAGAAAGAAATATAGTCCAACAATATATAGTATAATCATCAACTAATACAAAAGTGTATTTTCTACCACATAGACTAGTACTGCTAATTGGTCCAAATAAATCCATGTGAATTAATTGAAGAGGTCTAGTAGTAGAAATTATATTTTTGCTTGTAAATGAGGTTTTTGAAAATTTTCCTTTTTGGCAAGGCGAGCAAATAGATGATAAATTCCAATAAGCGTTGGCAATCCTTTAATTAGTTTATCTTTTGATAATTTTAAAACTAACTTGGTGCTAGAGTGACCAAGAAGTCTATGCCAAAGATCTAATTCATCATTTTTTTGAAATAAAACATTTTAAAGAAGAATGTGAAAGATCAATATATTCAATCATATAAACTTTATGCATTCTAGGTGCGGTGAGTACTAATTCATTTGCATTATAATTTAAGATTTTGCAAAGGATTGTAGAAGATTCAAATAATACATTAAAACATTTATCATATAATTGACTAATTGAAATTAAATTGTGCTTCAAACCTTCTACAAATAATACATTAGAAATTGAAAACAATTCGTTACCCACTGTGTCGATGCCCATGATCCTTCCTTTTCTGTTATCTTTGAAAGTCACCATCTCTCCTTTCTTCAACTCAAGGCTAAAGAACTTTACTTTGTTGCTTGTCATGTATTTAGAGCAACCCAAGTCCAAATACCATAAGTCTTCTTTGCCCTATCCTGCCAACATACCTAAAAGGGAGATAATAATAAAGATCTGGATACCCAAGAGGTTCCTCTCATAGAATAGATGGAAACCTTGGGCACACAGATTTGCTTTAAAGTACTTTGACCCTTCTTCCTACAAGATTCCATCGTGTATCCAAATATATGACAATTGGCACATGAAATGAAAGGGGTTGAGACCTTTCTCGGAGTTATGTGTGAACTCTTGCTGGAAGAATAGGTAACAACAGTTGACTGATTTAATTTTTTATTAACAAAATGATGTTTTTTGGATTAATTGCTAACGTCGGCGTTAAGAGTTAACATTGGACGATAGCTCCCAGACTCATAACCAATCCCATATTTGGAACTAACATGACACCGGTTGGCCAATATCATGTCAAGTGACCTTTGGCCAACTCCGAATTTTTTAATGGTCATGTTTAAATCAAGAATTCTGGCTTTAAGTGTGGCATTTTCAGTTACAAACATAACACATCTATTTGCAAAGGTTTTCTTTCCCTCTTCTATTTGATAAAAAGAATTATGAGATCTTTCTAAGTCCCCATTTTCCTTAGTAAGAGATTCGATAGTGAAATTGGTATTAGCAAGAGCATCTTCAAGTTCTTTCACCCTTGCCAAGGAGTTTTTAAACTCTTGGCAAGTCATCTTCTCTTTCCCTAATAACTTAATTTCTTTAGTTAATTCTTTATTCTTTTTCAATAAAATTTTATTTTCATATATTAAGAGATCAACATCTTTTTAACTTTTATCAAAATATTTGCAAGTTTGTAAATATTCGCAATATAAATCATCATATGAGTGAGGAGTTACCTCAGTGTTGCTTTGGACACTGCATTCATCGTTGGATGGTGTGTTGATCTTTCCCATAATGCACATGTTTGCATCTTCTTCATTGTTAGAGGATGCTACGCTTGATTCCTCGGAGGAAGTGTCATCCCATGTAGCAGCCTTAATACCTTCTTTTTCTCCTTGCCCTTGTGCCTCTTTTCTTTTTGCTCATTCAGATATTTCGGGCACTGGCTCCGGATGTGTCCGGTCATTCTACATTGGTAACACTCTAGTGGTGGTCGTTCTTCATCATCGTCGTCACTACCTTTTCCTTTCTTTGATGAAGATCCCATCTTGATGAAGTATTTCTAGAAAATATTTCATTTTTTTGGATTCTACATGAATCTTTTGAACTTCTTCACAAAAAGGCTCTCTTCATCAACATCAACATCACTATCAGTCTCCTTCTTTGATTTCAATGCCAATACCTTCTTCTTTGGCTCCATATTGTACTCTTGTTGTTGAATTTTTAGTTCAACCTCATGGGTTTTGAGATTCCCAATGAGGATCACAATTTGGAGCTTCTTTTTATCGTGCAACTCCGAGATGGCTGTGATGCGATTTATTCGGCAAGTGCACCGGTCGCGCAAGTAATAATAATGGGGAAGATCCCCGAGTGTCGGTCTCTTAAGGAACACAGTAAGGTGGAGTTAGGTTTCGAGGAAGGACTTGAGATCGAAGTCCAGCGATAGGTGTAGTGCGGACGGAAGGGATTTGGTTTGTGAATAATAAAATAAAATATTACAACTACTCCTATGCAATGCCGCTATGCAAAGCTTCGCTCGGCGGGATGGAAGACTACGTAGGCCTTGAACGCACTACTTCGTTGGGCGGATGGGCGAGCAGGCTAGCGGAATCGAACTATACAGGACTTGAGCGCGCTGCTTCGTTAGGCGAATGGAATACGGGCCGCGATGCCACGCTTCGGTAGGCGGATGGACGAGTAGGCTAACGGAATGAGGGTCGCAAGCACCTCTTCGACAAGCACGCCACTAGCAATTGCTAATGCGGCACCGAACACGAAGGTGGAATGGAAATTAGATGGGGGCGCACCTCATGAACACATATGAATAATATAATCTCAAATAAATGAAATAGACATTACATAACAAGATTCATTGTGCACATCATCAAAATATAGAAGAATCTAACCTAAACAATCATCAACATAAAGAAGGAAAAAGAGAGTAAAAGAGTCGACCACATCTGAAGCCTTGCCGAAGATTCACGGTTGGAATCGCTGGGTTGTCAATCTGCGTCCAAGTTTGGTCTTCAACTGCGTCCGAGGTAGAGGAGGGCTGTCACTTCCTCCCAATGGCTCGTCTTCTTCGTGTCACGATCCAATCTACTCCGATACACGATCTCCTTGCTCGACGTTGGCGATCTTTGGGCTAGAAACCTCTCCTTGGAGCTCAAGGATGATGGAGGAGGCCTAGGGGGGCGGAGAACTTGCGGAAGGGGCGAAAACGGCGGACTGGACGGAAGAAATGCGGAGCGTCCGACCTAATTCGCGAGCAGGAATATTTATAGGCGCTGGAATAAACAGTGCGCACGATCATTGGCGCACGATCAGTGGCCGTGCGCGCTAGAATCCTGTGATCGTGCGCCTACCTGGGCGGAGCCTGCAATGTAAGAAATTTATAAAATAACATGTTCGCACGACCGGTGGCGCACAACCAGTGGTCGTGTGCATTATCGTAAGTGGTCGTGCGTATTGGTCGAGACAGAACTCATAAAATGGGGTTAAGTGCGCACGATCAGCAGCGCACGACTAGTGGTCGTGCGAAATAGAACCAGTGATCGTGCGCAGTGTTCCTGTACAGAATTGTACCGGGAACACCTGCACGACTTCTGTTCCTACAGAAATGCTAATCAGGCCACTGAAAGTGGCACTCAACAATACGATAAGGCTATCAAAAGAGAATAAACATAAAAACACACCAAATCAGGCCAAGAAGTGCACCTAGCATAGAATATCAAATATGAACGAAAACATGCCTAAAGTGTAGTGCATAGACTAGAAAATCGGCCTAGATGAGTCCATAAATGTGTATATAATTGGGACTCATCACACCCCCAGACTTACCTGTTTGCGCGTCCCAAGCAAACAAATTCTAAGCGAACGGGGAATGAAAAGTAGATGGCTTAAAATTACAATACAGAGTACCATGCGAAGTCGCATGCTCACGTGCATGAGAAAAATAGTAGAGAAGATTTCTGATTATATAAATAGTTTATATATTTCTAAAAGAGTAAAAGCATATTACAACTACTCAAAATGGTGAACAACGGTGAATCATTCGGTCATGCATACAGAGAAAGTAAACTAAGCGCTGAGACGAGCATTGCTCAAGATCGGGATGCGGGACAAACTCCACTGAAATCCATCAGTGTCGGTGACCATAAGCTTGCCCGGTCACATTCTCCCCACGACACTAGATCGGTTCAAGGCGTGAGTCAGTAGGACTTTCAGGTTTTAATTGAGGCTTGGGTTACGGTGAGGTAAACAATGATAAACAAAATGGCTTAACACAAAACCCAATTGAGCTTTTAAAATAACTACCCGCGCACCAAAATCGAATGCAAGTGCATCACACCCCCATACTTGGACTTTTGCAACATAGGTGTGTGCACCGCCTACTCCCAATACATAATTTTCTCTAGACAATTTTTAATAAAACTCATTTTTTTCTTCTTCTCTTTTTTTTCATTTTTCTTACTATCTTTCTTTTTCTTGTCTTTTTTTCTTTTAGCAAAATTTTCAAATGAGCATATCCACAGATTCACATAATAAACACCACAATCAACACCCCCCACAATGTAAATAAAACTACAACTAAAGCTCAGATTTGGGTGTGCGCCTAGGTTAGGCGTTTATGCTTTGGTGAGATATATGTGGAGCTGAATCAAGAAAAGGGTAGGCACGAAGGGGCTAGCAAGGGTAGACGATAGGCATGAAATAAAAAGTTCAACCGGGCCAAAATAATGGCCTACGTCATTCTCACGTACTAGAACTTATCCTATGCCAATGCTTCAAGAATTGCTTGGGGCAAGTTCTAGCCACCGAGAAAGATTCTCCTTTCTCCGGACTCAAGCAATACGAGTCTAGCGATCGTTTACACACATCCCTATGCTACCATTTGATTCACACCGGATTCACCATTTGAGTAGAGTAAACAACATTTACACTAATAGAAAAAATATAAAACCATAAGTATAAAGAGAAGTCTAGTCTACACAAATTTCGATGCAACCGAGCACTCGACTAGGAGCACTACTAGAGTCAACATTTTACTCTGCTACATAGTCCTAAGTCATCACCTAGACTTTCCCAAATAAGCAGAAGAATTAAATTCACAACAGAGCAAGCAAACAGATGAGTACGTGCTCAAGTGGGTGCTGTGGTGTGCAATGAAAATGAACAACAATTTCCAATAAGCTAAAATAAAAGTACTTCTAGCATGCTATGCAAGAGTGCACGTGAGTGGGCACAAAAACTGCTCTCCCCCAGACTTAAACTAAACAATCCACAAAATATATGACATTAAAATCAGAAAATGCTAGGGAAAGAGAGTACCCAGTGCTCAGAAATGAGCACACTAGAAGATTGGCGTGTAAGCTAAAATGAGCCGCAGCATCCGCCATCCAGAAAAGATACCTGCAGGGGTCAGCTCCGCAGAAACAAAAGAAAATAGAAAACTGAAAAAAATACTACTAACTAAACTTGATTAGATGAAATAAAAATGCAGAAAAGAAAGATAACTACTGGGGTTATTGTCAGCCCAGCACGACTTATTCAAAAACTAAAGGTTCTAGCTAATGGCGTATGAAAAAGGAAATGAACAGGTAATTGTTCTAATATGCGTGTCGGTAACGGGTACCGATACGGCGAAAGAACAATCACGCCTCTACCCGAATATAGATAAAACCTGCCCATCACAGGTAGAGGGAAAAGAAAGTAAGAAGAGGAGGAGATATCCTCACTCAACTCACCAAACACATCCTTGCCTAGCAAGGTGTCGCCCACAGGGAGGTGGCAGGAGGAAAAGGCAATGAGTGGAGCTTCCTCAACAGAGGGGGAATCAACCTCCTCACATAAGAGGATGCTCTCATCATTGACTTGGGCACAATGCACCAAATCCTCCTGGGGTACCTGTGAAGACTCAACCTGCACAGGCTCGTATGAAGAGGGGGAATCGAGAAATAAACAAGATGAAGAATATAAATAATCAAAAATCGGGGGAGTGGTCCCGGTCTCACTCCCATCAGGTTGGGTAAGTAAAATAATGTTTGCATTGTCATCAATGCTACAAGGTTCGGCGGGATCAACAGTGGCCATGCCTAAGATTTGGACTTCCTCCACCGGTGCTGAGGAAAACTCCTCTTCACCTAGAAGGTTGTCCTCCTCCATAGGAGTAGGCACAATACTAAGATCAACCGCCTACTCTTGTGTCACATCATCGACAATGTCGTCAGAGACGAATGTAGTATGCACTACAGGGGGAAGAATAGTGCTCGGATAAAAGTCGAGCACTGATTCCTCACAAAGAATCGAATCCACTAGGGGTGGTGGATGCACCGGGAGAATAGGCTCAGCAATGTCGGTGCCTAGATCAGCCACACATCTGGTGACTGTGTCAACGCAATACCCTTCAAGATGTGAAGGTGGCAAAGACACAAAACCGGATGTTGAAGGTGTGCCGCCAGAGTTAGGATTCGGGACGATCCGGATATCCAGCTCGTCATCCTCGTCCAATTGGCGAAGATACTCGGCACAGTCCTTCAAGGCATGATCAGTGCTCCGACAAAACCAGCACTGCCTTGCGGGCTTCTTTGGCACAGTGGGTGCTGAAGCCGAAAAGAAGTAAGACGGTAAAGGCTCAGCAGAGTAGCCATAAGACTTACGCGCACCATATGGAGTACCAGACGAAGTCGGTGCTCTATACGATGGGCGAGAAGAATTATACCCACCATTCTCCGTAGGGCATTCATCACTAGAGTGGGAGGTATCTCTACACCAACGGCAACGGATATTAAGATGTGCCCACATAGTGCGAAAATAAAACGATTCAAAAAGGAAAACACTATTGTCCGAAATACCACACCTAACAAAAATTACTAACGCAGCCTAATTAAAAACAGGAAACAGAATACGAGGAAATAAAACTAAGGAATGCAATTTACAAATGGAAGGGCTTCTCTCTCAGGTTCTCCCTCTCCAGAAAAACTCACACGACTGTGTTCCCCGGCAATGGTGCCAAAAACTTGATGCGATTTATTCGGCAAGTGCACCGGTCGCGCAAGTAATAATAATGGGGAAGATCCCCGAGTGTCGGTCTCAGAAGGAACACAGTAAGGTGGAGTTAGGTTTCGAGGAAGGAATTGAGATCGAAGTCCAGCTATAGGTGGAGTGCGGACGGAAGGGATTTGGTTTGTGAATAATAAAATAAAATATTACAACTACTCCTATGCAATGCCGCTATGCAAAGCTTCGCTCGGCGGGATGGAAGACTACGTAGGCCTTGAACGCACTACTTCGTTGGGCGGATGGGCGAGCAGGCTAGCAGAATCATACTATACAGGCCTTGAGCGCGCTGCTTCGTTAGGCGAATGGAATACGGGCCGCGATGCCACGCTTCGGTAGGCGGATGGACGAGTAGGCTAACGAAATGAGGGTCGCAAGCACCTCTTCGATAAGCACGCCACTAGCAATTGCTAATGCGGCACCGAACACGAAGGTGGAATGGAAATTAGATGGGGGCGCACCTCATGAACACATATGAATAATATAATCTCAAATAAATGAAATAGACATTACATAACAAGATTCATTGTGCACATCATCAAAATATAGAAGAATCTAACCTAAACAATCATCAACATAAAGAAGGAAAAAGAGAGTAAAAGAGTCGACCACATCCGAAGCCTTGCCGAAGATTCACGGTTGGAATCGCTGGGTTGTCAATCCGCGTCCAAGCTCGGTCTTCAACTGCGTCCGAGGTAGAGGAGGGTTGTCACTTCCTCCCAATGGCTCGTCTTCTTCGTGTCACGATCCAATCTACTCCGATACACGATCTCCTTGCTCGACGTTGGCGATCTTTAGGCTAGAAACCTCTCCTTGGTGCTCAAGGATGATGGAGGAGGCCTAGGGGGGCGGAGAACCTGCGGAAGGGGCGAAAACGGCGGACTGGACGGAAGAAATGCGGAGCGTCCGACCTAATTCGCGAGCAGGAATATTTATAGGCGCTGGAATAAACAGTGCGCATGATCATTGGCGCACGACCAGCGGTCGTGCGCGCTAGAATCCTATGATCGTGCGCCTGCCTGGGCGGAGCCTGCAATGTAAGAAATTTATATAATAACATGTTCGCATGACCGGTGGCGCACGACCAGTGGTCGTGCGCATTATCGTAAGTGGTCGTGCGCATTGGTTGAGACAGAACTCATAAAATAGGGTTAAGTGCGCACGATCAGCGGCGCACGACCAGTGGTCGTGCGCAATAGAACCAGTGATCGTGTGCAGTGTTCCTGTACAGAATTGTATCGGGAACACCTGCATGACTCCTGTTCCTACAGAAATGCTAATCAGGCTACTAAAAGTGGCACTCAACAATACGATAAAGCTATCAAAAGAGAATAAACTTAAAAACACACCAAATCAGGCCAAGAAGTGCACCTAGCAAAGAATATCAAATATGAACGAAAACATGTCTAAAGTGTAGTGCATAGACTAGAAAATCGGCCCAGATGAGTCCATAAATGTGTATATAATTGGGACTCATCAGGCTGTCGCCTTTGGATTGAAATTTGGAAGAAGAGACCTTAGAAGTGTTCTCATAAATTCGCATTTGGAGAACATCTTTCCAAGCACTTCTGAGTCATTGACGATCTAGGTGAACCTTATGTACATTGAATCTATGTCTTCATCCGCCTCCATCTAGATTTTCTCATATTCGGATTCTAGTTGGAAATGCTTTGAATCCTTAACCTGCGAAGTACCTTCATGAGTAATTTCTAATAGAATCCATATATCGTAAGTATTTTCACAAGCACAAGGTCAATTAAATTTCGTTCTATCCATAGCATAAAATAAAGCATTCATAGCTTTAGCGTTATTCTTGCATCTCAACTTATCATTATCATCCCATCTGTTTCTCAGTTTTTCCATAGTAACTTCTCCAAAATCATCTACCATACCCTAAACCTTAATATCTAAGGCAATAAAAAAATAACGCATTCTAGTTTTCCAATAATTGTAATCAGTACCGGTGAATAGAGATGATCTACTAATCCTTTGGCCCTCGTGAAAAGCATGATTGTGGTGTGCCATTATTCCCGGTTGAAAACATTTTGGAATAACCTTACTCTGATACCAAGTGTTGGATCTTATGGCGCCCTTAGAGGGGGGGTGAATAAGGGGTTTTCAATCTTTAAATAAATTTGAGTGATTTTTGAGAATTTTTTTTATTCTGTTGCTAACGCCGGCGTTAGTGTTAACGTTGGGCGTTAGCTCTCCAGAAAATATACCTCCTGAACTCAAAATGTGCAAAAGTGTTTTTTCTTAAGTAATCTTAAATGAAATAAAATCCTAGAAAATCAGAGAGCATGAAAATAAAGATTATGTTTCAAAAGATAATCACAAAGATAGAAATTTTAATAACGCTTGAAATAGAGGCGACAAGGAATAAATCACTTTTTGTTTTTCACTGATCCTTCTCATAAGGGCTGGCTGGCTATAGCCTATCTTACCCAAGATACAGCCTCTCGCCACCCCCAAGATCAACACCTAGACCTAGTCGCCACACACATGGCGGCAAATTCCCCCTAAACCACGCCTGGCCTAGTCACCAATAATTGCGACAAATTTGCAACCGTTACAAAAGAAAAATGGAAGAAAATAGAATAAATTCAGAATTATAAACTCATTATATTGAAGAGATCTGAAGGAGATGATGAAGAATCACCATGACCATCGTCGGAGTTGAAGCGTGTGTCCTTTTTCAAGTTTGACTGTATGGAAATCTCCTTCTCACTCTTGAACTTCAAGGATGGTGTTCGGAGTACTCTATGAATTCAGAGATGAAGGCTCTAATAGAAGGTAGGAATGATAGCTTAAGATGATGTGTCTTTGAACAATGAAATCAGCTCCTTAAATAGGCTTGGGAGCTAACGCCAGCATTAAGCTGATCGTATACTATCGTTGCTGAAATTGTGCAACCGTCGAGGTCGTGGTAGATCATGGCTCTACCACCTCATGTTAAGCTCTAACGCTCGTGTTAGCGCTTGGAACTCGACTATATTTCTTCTCCACGTGATTCCCTTCTCGACGCCAACCCTTCTCAATGATAAGTTAACGCGGGGCGTTACCTCTAACGCGGGGCGTTAGCCTTTTTCAATAGAATCGTCTCCATTCAACAATCTACACATAGGGATATTGTATCTATAGTTCTTGCACACTATAAACACACAACAATAAGCAAGATCAAATACATTGTGTGATTTGTTATTCACAATCAAAGAGATGCGGAACACATGCTCCAACACGTACCTCTCGCAGAATAGGTGATACCCACCCCCATCGCTACATTGGAAGGACACATGCAATAGATGGAAGAGTAGCATACCGATATGGTGGCACTGTTAAGAAACTTAGGAGCCCCTCGATCTCCATTTTTGCTCCCCGCGGTGGTCAATCTGCCTCCTGTAGCTCCGAACAATGCTCCACCAGAAGGATTCGCTCGAGAGGATGATGTCTACGAATAAGAATTCTCCAACGCGACAAGCTCTAGGCATCCTGCTCGACCAGCCTGAGGCCCTGGGGCTCACTTTCGTCACCCCCAATAGGAAGCAGCAGACATCGGTTATTAAGTTGGAAGACTCCCTCACGAAGAGATACATAAAGTGATTGCAGAAGAGTGTGGACAGATCAGTCGATGAACCGCTTTTGCCCACCGCCCTCTACACCATGGCTCCCCAATCACGCATCAGGTCCTAGCTCATCCAATCCCACTTGGATTCAAACTCCCCATCATCGAGACATTCGACATGACAGACAATCCAAAAGAACATATCAACAATTTCACTACAATTTTGAGGATCTACAATGCCCCAGATCAGCTCCTATGTCAAGTATTCCCGCCCACACTAAAAGGACAAGCAACAACCTAGTTCCACTCACTTAGAGATAGAACCACCAAGAGCTTTGTGGAACTGGCTCAACAGTTCCTGGATCAATTCATAGCCAACCGCAGGATCGTCAAGGACCCCTCTCACCTATTTTGAATACGCAAGAGAGAACGGGAATCCCTCAACGGCTTCTTCTGCCGCTTCATTTTAGAGGCTCAGCAAATCCCCAGAGTCTACCCTGATCACTTGCAGGCATCTTCCTGGGAAGACTATGACCAAGTGGATTCTACTCAACACTAATGAGAGAAACAGTGCCCAGCTATCCCGACCTCGTACACCGAGTTGAAGCACATATTGTCGTGGATATGGCTATAGAAGCGCACTACAAACAATTTGAAGGAGGCTAGAAGAGAAAGACGGGAGTTGAGCAGGCTCCTAGAAAACAAGAAGAGCGTCATGACAATGAGCAACGTCGGGACCTCTGGGGAGATCGGGATAACGGAACACCTCAAGATTACACTCCTCTCAACACCTCCTGTGCGAATGTACTCTACACAATCCAAGACAACTCGACGCTCTAGAGGCCGCGAGAACTCCCCTTAAATACTAAGGGAGATCAATCAAAGTATTGTGAATTCTATCGAGGAGCGGGATACACCACAGAGGAGTGAACTAAGCTCAAAGATGAGATTGAATGCCTTGTTCATCAAGGCATCCTCAGTAAATTTCTACAAGATCAAACCTGCAACCAGCCAGCATAGCCTAGAAGAGAACATCCACCAACACACTAGGATGTGCAGGGGGGCAGAAAAATGGTAGGATTGGTGGAGACCATAGATGAATCCACCTTTGCAACCAGCTCCAACTCCATCACCCAGCATAGAGAGCGAGAAGATCTGAGCATGAGACATGCTACGACTATCAATTTTAAAGACGAAGATCTAAAAGGACTGTTCCTTCTGCCCCACGACCCGCTTGTCATCAATGTGGAGATTGGCGACCCAATCTTTCATATTAAGAGGATACTGATCAGTAACGAGAGCTCCGTTAATGTCATATTGATGTTCGCCCTCTACAGCATGATGTCCACGAAAGAATGACTCCAGCCATCAATAGGACTGGTGTACGGCTTCAACAGCGGCCCCATCCCTATGGAAGGAACAGTTACTCTTCCCGTACTCTGGGTGAATTTCTGAAGCAAGTCACGCATGACGTCCAGTTCGTGGTCGTGGATCAGACTCCCCGTAGAACACCATTTCAGCTGCCCCCTCCAAGTGACATTCAAGGTCATTCACTCCATCCCGCACCTTACGATGAAGTTCATTACCCCGGGAGGAGTCAGGGTTGTTTGTGCAGTGGCAACGAGGAGGTAGCTCTCTCCTTCTATCTGCAGCAGACCCAACCTGGGCAAGGAGCGACTATGGATTATGGCACGACTAGTACCAGGTGCACCACTACCACGCATCATGCAGGATAATCGGGAGAACCCATTTAAATGTTACCAAGGAGAACCAAGAACCAGGTTGGAGAGCCATAAATTATCTATGCTTTGCTTTTGTTTTGTTTGCTTAAAACGATCATCAAAAATTAAGCCGCAAGTTTGCAGTTTTGCACGTGCATTTTATTTTAATTAATTTTGCTGCAATTGCTTCAATCCTTATCCCATTTCAAAAAAAACCCACATCAGTGACCGCGCACTACCGGCTCGAATACATCCGCTCTATGCCATCATAGTAGGTCATGATACTGTAATGGCCTGCCACCCTCGCGGTCGCCAATGGTTTGAATGCATTCACTCTTCTCGGTCATTCTAGGGCCAGTCCCCCTGGCCACACACTACCTACTCGAATGCACCCTCTCTTTGCCATCGTAGTAGGTCTTGACACGGTTAGGGTCTGCCCCCTATCGATCATCAATGGTTCGAATGCATCCGCTCTTCACCGTCATTCTGGGGCCAGTCCCCCTGACCGCGCACTACCGGCTCAAATGCATCCGCTCATCGCCATCATAGTAGGTTTTGGAACCATCAGGTTACGCCCCCCTCGCGGTCACCAATGGTTTGAACATATCCGCTCTTCACTGTTATTTTGGGGCCCGTCCCCCTTACCGTGCACTACTAGATCGAATACATCTGCTCTTCATCATCCTAGTAGTTCTCCGCACCGTCAGGGCCTGCCCCTCGTCGCGGTCGCCAACAGTTTGAATGTGTCCACTCATCACCGTCATTCTGGGGTAGTCCCCCTGACCGCACACTACCGGCTCGAATGCATTTGCTCTTCGCCGACGTAGTAGGTCACAACACCATCGGGCGCTTCCCCCCTCGCGGTCGCCAACGGTTTGACCGCGCATTACCAGCTCGAATGCATCCTCTCTTTGCCGTCATAGTAAATCACAATACCATCAGGGCCTGCCCCCCTCGCGGTTTCCAAAGGTTCAAATGCAATTGCTCTTCAGCATCCTAATCGGACCACCTTTCAGACTGTATCTATCGGTTTAAATGACAAAGCTCTTCACCATCATAGTAGTTGCGCACCCAAAACTGTGCTCACGGTTAGACAAAATGACAGGTCACTACACTAGAATAGTAAGCCTGAATCCCTTCACCAAGCTGCTCATGCCTCAACGCTAGATAGCAAGCTCATAACGATCTCCGACGCAATCGCTGAGCGATAAGCTCGCAACCGACAAGGACGAGATAGAAGTCCCTCCTGCACTAGAGCCAAGTGACTACTTCCAAAAAGTTTGCATAATGACAAGCTCATAAATTCGCAAGTTCAACTCGCCTAAACGAGCCCGCACACAAGATGATATACGTTCGTCGGAAGAAAATTTGGGCTCATTTTCTACAAAACTGACCTCCAAAATTTGTGGAGCATTTGATGTTGTCCCCAAAATGGATCCGGTTGAACCCATGATTTTCCATCGTGACCTCGACCAGCTCGCCAATACGATTCCAATGAGCCCATTCTCACGTAATTCCAAGTCACTTTGATGCTCCAAACGGACACCAAAACACACACATACATTCTAACCACACGCCCATCATGGGGTCAAAGTCAATCCCCACCATGGAGGAAGTGGAGAGACCAATGCAGAACCACCGTCTAGTAATGGCAGCAAAATCATCATGTAAAAACCGCTGCGCGGCGGCCGCCACGCCAACCGGTCCGCAACACCATGGTGCAGCCAAACCCGCTGGGGTGTGACCAAGTCCGCACTCCCCTATGGGGTGCGGCCAAGGCCGCACCCCCCACTATGATGTGCAGGCAAGGCCGCACCCCCTTATGTGATGCGGGCAAGGCCGCACCCCCTTATGTGGTGCGGGCAAGGCAGCACCTCCCTAGGGTGCAGCCAAGGCTGCACCCCAATGGGGTGCATCCAAGGATGCACCCCACTATGGAGTGTGGCCAAGGCCTCACCCCCCTTAGGTATGGCCAAGGCCACCCCCCCTTAGGGTATGGTAGTGTCGGACCCCCTTGGGGTGCATCCAAATCCGCACCCCTCTATTTTTCAATAAGGTCACAGCTGCACCCCCTTGGGGTATAGCAAGGTCTCACCTCCCCAGTATCTCCTGGCTACACCTCTTAAATCCAAGTAAACGACATGCGCCGAATGCTTCCAAGTTCACAATGTGCGTCGAACGCTTCCAAGTTCACAACGTGCGCCGAACGCTTCTAACTTCACGACACACGTCGAAGTCCTCTAAGTTCATGATGCGTGTCGAAGGCCTCCAAGTTCACGACGTGCGTCGAGCATATCCAAGTTCACGGCACGCACTGAACATCTCCACGTTCGTGGCATGCTCAGAACACCTTTACTTGCACAGTGCACCGAACGTATCTGTGTTCGCGGTGTGCGCGACAGTTAACTTTCTTAACTTCCCAATTTGCAGGTTTCATTCATTGCTATCATCGCTGTCAACGAAACTGTCTGAACTACCCGAAGAGCAAGACGGTCATATCCAAAAATTGACAATCTTGTGCTCCAAATCAATGAATGTGATTTGACCGACTGGTGGTTACGGTGCTTACGATGACAAAATTACCGGACTACCCCTGTCCAAAGCTATAAAAGGTGTCCAGAACCCTCAATTGGGGGGACCTTGCCTTAAGCATCTAAGAGAGATCCTTCAAAGATCCTTCAGTGTTCTCCATCAGCATTTGAAGAATCCTTCAAAGATCTCCTTCAGACTTTGAAGATCTCATACCCCTTTGAAGATTTCCTTTGAAGGTGACTTGATGATCTCCTTTAGGCTCTTGAAGATCTCCTTCAGCCTTAGAGATTTTCCTATTTCTCAACCTTCTTTGCATCCCCTAAAAGGAGCAGTGGTCTGTCACCATCTTGCATTCTACAACTTGTAACACCAAGATATAGTGGAATTTGGTCGGCATCGATCTGACCCCATGGTTTTTTACCCTTTTCGAGTTTTCCATGAAAAAGTTGTCTTGCGAGCCATCTCAGTTTACTTTGACTGATTGCGCGCTCGGCTCACTCTAGAGGAGAGACGGTTCAATTTGACTGGACTAACGAGAGCGTCGAGCGACCCGCAATAATTATCTAGTTATTTTCCTTTCATTTTATTATTAAACATCAATCTATGTTTCACTTTATTCTTTTTAATAAAATTATCATTGAAATTTTTGGTGAGGGAAAGAATGGAGTGGAGATACTTATGGGGGCTCAAGGAATATGACATTGATATCATCTTAACATATAATATGCCTTTAATTGTAACCTTGAATGTCGTTGTCATTGTTTACACCATCATAATTAAGGGTAAATACTTTGGTGATGCAAGAGACCCCAACATTAGTTACATTGATTATGGAGGCAAAACTTAAGCCATAATTTTATTTTTGAATCTTATTTAAAAGTAATAATAACTTAAAAATTACATGCAGTCTAAGGCACAATTTGGCATAGAGGTTTTCTAGCCACCGGGCGTCTCCCATGGAGCATAATTTTTGTTTAGCCTTCTCATGGCTGGGCGTTTCAAGGAACGCGCTAGGCAGTAAATCAAGTTTTGTGTCATTCGGGGCCTAAGTGTGCCGACCATGTTCTAGTTCTCACATTTCGTGTTTAGGCAGGAAATCTAGTTTTATGCCTTTGGTTGCAACTGATAAATAAAATATAGTCACTTTGTAAAATTTCATCCTAAAAGCAAGAATATTTCAAGGACATGAGCAAGATGTCATGTAAACTAGAGATTCATCCCATTTTGCACTACTTTTTTTCATTTCGTATCTTGTTATGTCCTTATATTTGTCCAGAAAAAAAGACATTATGTACATCAAAGAGGCCTCTCCCCTCTTGAATGGAACTTTTGTAGTAAAAACAAACTCTCTTTTTAGATTGTTATGGGTCGCTCGATGCTCTTATGGACCAATCCAATTAATCTGTCTAAGCTCGAGAGTGAATCGAGCGCAAACAGTCACAAAAAAATATCAACGACTGACAGAGAATCTTTTGACTTGGAAAACCCTAAAACGAGGAAAAACCATGGGGTCAGGTCAGTGATGGCCAAGTTCCACTATTTCTTAGGGGGTTACAAAAGTTATCCTTCAAGGGTGACATACCACCGCTCGTTACAATAATTCTTCCAGACCGCAGAGGTCGTTTGAAGTGTGATGGTGTTGAGCGTGCTCAGAAGCTATCTGGCTTGATGAATGTGGGGGCTTTGAGCTGGAGGACGGAGCTGGATGAGGTCTTTGAGCTATCTTCAGGGTGACCTTCAAGGAGCCAAGGAGATCTTTGATGCTTCGAAGGGATCTTCGAGCCGTATTCAAAGGGCGAAGGAGATCTTCGAACCATCTTCAAAGAATCATCAAACTTTGAAGGTGATCTTCGAGCGACGATGGACATCTTCCAAGGAATCTTCAAGCTCTGAAGGAAATCTTCGAGCATCGATGGAGATCTACGAGCGCTGAAGGAGGCCTTCGAAGGAATCTACAAGTCCTCAAGGAGAACTCAGGGAGATTTTCGAAGAAAGACTTTGGAGCTCTCTCAGGCGTAGAAGACATGGTGCCTCCAAATGAAGTCATTGGGTTCCTTGTATAGCTTTTAAGAGTTGTATTTTGTTAATTATATTTCTTAGGAAATTTTGCTATCCGCACGCCCATGATCATGGATTTTGCGATGCGCATACGCATGATCATGGGTTTTACTATTCAGACAACCATGATCATGGACTTTGCTATGTGCACACCTATAACTATAAATTTGGCTATGTGCGCCCTTATTAGGGGGAATTCGCTATACGAACACCTATGTTCAGAAATTTGGCTATATGCACCCCATTTAGGGGGATTTCGCTATATGTACACCTATAATAATGAATTTAGCTATGTGCACCCATATTATGGGGATTTCACTATGTGCACCCCATGATGAGGGATTTTGCTATGCGCACACTCATGTACATAAATTTGGCTATGCACACTCCTATTACGGGGATTTCGCTATGCACACCCCATGATGGGGCATTTTGCTATGCACACCCCTATAATGGATGATTTTACTATGTGCACCCCCGTGGTGGAGGATTTTACTATGCGCACCCATGTAGTGGAGGATTTTATTATGCGCACACCGATGGAGTTGGCAAACTATGAGTGTCTCGATGAGTAGTGAGGGTGGCGAGGGGTGGCGAGCACGACGACAGTAGATGAGCGTGGAGAGGCCGCCGATATTGTGTTAGGCTATAAGCGTGGCGGCGAGTGACAAGGAAGTGAGCAACGATGAGGCCGCCTGGGCAGAGGAGAAAGAGTGGAGCCATGCTTGGCACATGCATGTGCGGAGGTGTGCAAAGGCAATGAGTACGACGAGCAGGGCGTCAAGATGGGAGACGAGCGTTGTGAGACCGCGGGAGTCTGGAGGCAAAAGTGGTATCGTGAGGCGAGTGCGGTGCGGCTGGCAGCACAGAGCTTTAGGGCGGGCTAGGCCTGCATGGCCCAAGCATGACGTTCGACATGCATGACTGCGCACGTCGTGCGACATGCAAGGGCTGTACATATCGCGTACTATGCATGGCATGCACGGCCTCCGGACGTGTGGAGGCCACGCACCATTGTGGCTCCGATTGTGCAGCGTCGGCTGCACGGCCGGTACGATCGATGAAGTGTGATGGTGCTGAGCATGCTCGGAAGCTATCTGGCCTGATAAATGTGGGGGTTGTATAACCTCATGCTCGCTGAAGGGTAAATGAGATTAGGATATGGGCAAAGCAAGCGGGAGCTCGCTGCCTTGCAGCAAGTGGGTCGCGGGGGCAAGGTGGGCCGTGCTCGCCGCCTTGCGACAAGTGGGTTGCAGCGGCGAAGCGGGTCGGGCTCTCCACCTTGCGACAAGTGAGTCGTAAGGGCAAGGCGAGCGGGGGCTCACCTAGGTAAGTCGCAAGGGGGTAGGAGGCCGACTTAGTCATCCCCCAGGATTTTGGTGCAATATGATATTCAGGCCTTTTTGCCAATAGTCATCCCAAACAACGGAGTTTGGCTGTTGACAGACCATTTTCGGGTGCACTTTAAAACCCAAAAAGTAGATTTCCGTTATTAGCAGACCCAGTTGAGAAAACAATATATATACCATGTAGGACACCTTTGGAGTCCATCCAATTCTCGTGATTCTTCCTCCTCTGGACAACTCTGAATAGTGTTCAGAGTTCTACAAGGTGCACAGCTTCAACTTTGGCCTTGGAGGGGAATCGCTCGAAGATCTTCCGGGTGTGTGATGGGACCTCCGTGCTGCAGCCAATGGTCAGTACCTATTTCTGAGTTTTCGGCCAAGTTATTCCACAGGCCAAATAAGTGTAAGGTGTCTCCTCTTTGGTGTATGAATTCCTCATTGGGCCAATTCTCGGTTCCAACATTTATGGTGCGATGAGCGTGGAGCGCGGCTTGTATAAGAAAGTCCCAAGGAACTGACATGGATGTATAGGATGAGCGAGGTACCAGCAATGGAGGATCGCCACAACCAGACCCGTCAACAATGGTTGGGATGCTGGCAGATTACAAGAGGGAAGTGATAGAGACAAACAACCTCGCCTTTGCTGCAATGCGAGGCAAATTCTTGACACCCACGACCCAGGTCATCTCACCGCTAGGAGTTGGCAAGAACGCCCCAGGATAGAGGCTCTGTAAGGAGAAGGCTGGCGAGGTGCCCGGGCGAGACCTCGCTTGGTAGAAGCTCTTTCCCAGCCCGATGAGTGCGGGCCCGTTTAGTGAGCTCGTGGAGCGAGTGGAGCAAGCGAGAGCGGCGAGTGGGAAAAGCCCATTATGCGAATTGGTGATTTTTGCACCACTCCCAGAAGGGTTTAGGGAATCGGATATGATCTACTACACCGGTAAGGATGCCCCAGTCCAACACTTGCAATGTTTTGAGGACATGGTCTCCATCCGGCCTATGTAGGATGCATTCAAGTGCCGACTCTTCGCCATCACATTGAAGGAGAAGGCACGGGACTGGTTTCACCAGCTCCCCATGGAGTTGATTTATGTGTTTCAAGATTTGCGCCGAAGTTTCCAGTTGCGCTTCTCGACATCAAAGAAAAGGAAGAAGACTATCAAGGCGCTCTTAAAAATCAAGCAGGGGCCAGGGAAGTCGCTGGCCCACTATGTGGATAGATTTCAAGAGGAGGTCCTGCTCATCCAGGAGGTACCCGGGTTCACCCACCAGCTTTCCTTCATGGTAGGGCTGTGAGAGGGATTCTTCAAGATGAATCTGAAGCAGAAGGCCCCCTTGTCCCTTGAAGAGCTGATGGAAAAGGCGCCGAAGGAGATCGAAGGAGAGGCGACCAATCTGGAGTTCATGAGGAGGCTGGCAAATCTCAATGAGCCAGAGATGATACAGCAGGAGGTCAGAAGGAGAGAAAAGTCAAGGGCTCCGGAGCTAGGATGGAGGCAGCAGGGAGGGGGCATACAGGGCCCAAGAAGAGGGTTTGTCTAAAGAGGTGAAACTTCCAAGGAGGCCAAGAAAGACTCAACCACCTAGGATGGAGGCAGGGCCTGAGGCTACTCCCTCCCCTACCTCAACAGGCAATGGCAATCAGCCGGGGAAGAGGGAGGAGTGCAGGAGGAGGAGCGAGAGGAGTTGGAGGGGCAAGAGCTTGGAGAAGAAACCGAGCCGTAGAGGCCAAGAGAGGGGGTAGTGTTGCCATATTGTGACTTCCATCAGGAGGAGGCCAAGGAGAACAATAACAGCTGATGAGGATAGAAGAGGTGACCGGAGCGGCGAATGAGGAGGACCTATGCGTGGACCGAGCTAATGTAGCAATTCGAGGAGGGATCAAAGTAATCCATGGTGGAGAGGGGATCAAGGCGACCCAAAAGGCGAGCCTCCACACCATGTATTATCGGAGCGTGGCTTCGACATCTCAAACCCCGCCCCCGGAGGAGAAGATTACCTTCTCTCGGAAGGATATGCCAGACCGCGAGGATTCATTCTGAGATGCGCTGGTGATCCATGCGGCCGTCGAGAACTTCACCGTTTCCCGGATTCTCGCAGATAATGGGATCTCGGTAAACGTCATTTTAAAGAAGGCGTTCGACGAGATGAAGGTAGAAGCAAGGGGGTGCTGGCCTCTGACAGACCGTTGTTTAGGTTCTTAGGGGAGAGAAAGGAGGGGGAAGGAGGAGTTGGTCTCCACGTGACATTAGGGGGACAGTCCCGCAACTGCCGGTTCGTCATCGTTAACCCTCCGAGCAGTTACAATGCCATATTCAGGTGGCCCCTCATCGGCGCATTTTGATGTGTCCCATCCTCATTCCACCAGTGTCTCATGTACAACGTGGGAGGAGTCTAGATCTGGGTGATAGGAGACCCAAAGGTAGCAAGAGAATGCTACGTTTCCGCGGTCAACACCATCACCTGACAGGCAGAGGCGGATGAGATGGGCCAGGAGATGGAAAAGTAGGAGGTGATGAAGGGAGCCATGGAAGAGCTCGAGGTGGAGGATATGGGGGAGGAAAAGGGAGATGAGGTTCGATCCCAGGGAGAGGGGAAGATGAGCCACGGGAAGCTCAGGTGGAGGAGGTGATGGACGGAGAAGAAGTCAGAGCACTCGCTCGTGGAGGAGGGGTGGAAGGTTACTGGAGTGAATAGTCTCTGCTGGAAGCCACAGAAGAGGTGGTAGAGCTGAAGGTCGTTTCCCGGGTAGGGGTGATAGAGAAGGTGAAGATCAGTGGGGAGCTCAGCTTTGAGGACTAGGGAAGGATCCTAGCCTGCGTACAGAAGAACGTGGACATCTTCTCCTGGAGTGTGGTAGAGATGTCAGGGATCGATGTAGATGTGGCTTTCCACCGCCTCAACCTTGACCTCGGCACTCGCCCCATTTGGGAGAAGAAGAGGTTCATCGCCGACAAGCTGGAGGACCCATCTGCGAGGAGGTGGACAAGCTTCTCAAGGCTGGGTTTCTATCAGAGATTCAGTATCCATCTTGGGTCTCCAATGTGGTAATGGTGAGAAAGGGCGATGGACGATGGAGGATGTGTGTAGACTTTTCCTTATTGAATAAATCATGTCCTATGGATTGCTACCCCTTGCCTCGAATCAATGCGCTGGTTTACTAAGCAGACGGTTTTTCTCTAATGAGTTTTCTAGATGCCTTTTCAGGTTACCATCAGATCCGCATGCATACTCCCGACATCAAGTTTGCCTCCTTAATCACAGGGGATGTGTGCTATTGCTACAAGATGTTGCCCTTTGGGATGAAGAACGCAGGAGCAACATGCCAACGGATGATGGACAGGGTCTTCTGTGAGCAGAAGGGGAGAAACCTAGAGGACTATGTGGACGACCTCATGTTCAAGAGTCAAGACCATGAGTCCCACCTTCGAGACCTGTAGGAAAACTTTGGTACCTTGAGAAAATTCAACTTGAGGCTCAGTCCCCAGAAATGCATTTTCGGGGCCAGCAAGGGGAAGTTCATAGGCCACTTGCCTACCCCGGCCGGGGTAGAACCTAACCCCGATAAGGTAAAAGCAATCTTGGAGTTTGGATCGCCAAAGAACGCAAAGGAGGTACAGCTCCTCACAGTAAAGTTGGCTGGGTTAAGCAGATTTCTCTCAAGGGATGGAGAAAAATGCCCACCTTTCTTCAAGGTGCTGCGAGGGAACCAAAAGTTTGAATGGACCCCCGAGTGCAAGGGAGCATTCCAGGCACTGAAAGAGCAACTAACCCGGGCCCCGCTACTCCAAGGACCGAAGCAGGGAGAGGACATATCCCTATACCTAGGGGTAGGTCCGAGGCAGTGAGTTCTGTTCTGGTCCGAGAGGAGGGAAAAGACAACTCCCAATCTACTACGTTAGCAAGGCACTAAGAAAGGCGGAACTCAGATACCCCATCCTAGAGAAGTTGGCTTTTGCCCAGGTGGTGTTGGCCCAGAAGCTCCAACCTTACTTCCAGGCACACTCCATTAAGGTGGTGTCTGACCACCCCATTCGCAACATTATGGAGGTGGTGGAGCACTCAGCGAGGTTGGTCAAATGGTCGGTGGAGTTGAGCAAGTTTGACATCTCATTCATTCTCAGACTATCAATAAGGGTGCAAGTAGTGGCAGATTGTTTGGCCGTTTACGTGACCGAAGCAGTGGAACTCGAGCAACCCCACTCAGTGGCATGGAATATGTTGTTGACAGTGCATTGACACGCTTACGGCAAGTGCACCGGTCCTACAAGTAATAAAAGTTAGGAGAGACTTCCCGAATATCGTTCTCAGAGGATTGCAAGTTGGGGTGTATGATTTCTCGTTAGGGAAATTGATTATACAGATTTCTAGGCTAATAATAATAAAGGGGGGTTTGATTTGGGTTTCCTAATTTAACAACAATAAAAGGAAAATGCGGGCCGAGAGCACCGCTTCGCTTGGCGAGATGAAGTGCAGGCCGCAATGTCGTGCTTCGGTAAACAGAATGGATGGAAGGCAGACATAGGGAATGATCCCTATTGCGAGAGTGAGGGTCGCAAACACCTCTTCGACATCTCACCTCTAGATTTTTCTAAAGTGGCTCAGTTAGTGCGTATATGGGGTGGATGTGAAATGGAGGCGAGGCGCATCACAACATAGCATCAAAGTAGAGAAAATAGATAGGCATGCTTTCATTCATAGACAAACAAAGAGCATTCTAGGTTCATTACAAGTATTTAGGAGCACACCACACAAGTAGACAAAGGGCAGAGTGAACCACAAGAAGAAAAGTCTCACCGTGGGTCGTGGCCGGAATGGTGGGTTGTCAAGCCACCTCTGAGCTCAGTCTGTGGTTGCTTCCGGGATCTATAGGTTGTCACTACCTCTAACCTTCTCCGTCTTCTTCCTTAGTGTAGGTTCCTTCTTCTTCACTAAATGGAGTATGCCAATCCTTGATGCTGGTTGTAGATGGCCGGGAAGGCTTCCGGATCCTTGGATGGGGATTAGAAACACCGGAGAACACTTCCCAATTGGGGATATGGATGGGGTGAAGGAAATGGAGGAGCTGGAATGAAAGTGGCGTGCTTGGTTTGTCCTCTCAAGTGTCTCCCAAGCCAGCAAATTTCCTGGCTTTATACAGAAATGTTAGAAATTAAGTCATGCATGGTCGAACGCGCTACCGTGCGTAGACCATGTGTTATAAACGAAGAAGAAAGAACTGGAAGATGAAGCAGCAGTGCCCGTGCATTTTACTTATGCACGGTCGAAGCTGACCGTGCGTAAAAACGCACAAACAATTCCAGAAGGCATGAAAACCAGACATAGCAGGTGATCGTACGATTCCTTCGCGCACGGGCAACTGCCCATGCGTGTACAATTCGCACGATCATCGATAGAACGTCAAACAAAGCTATAGATGAACTCGCACGATCGAAGCAATCGTGCATCAATGAAACGCACGACCGTGCGATATATGCAGACATGAAAATAGGGCAAAGCGGACGATCTATCCACCTGCGCAATAAAGCCTACAACAAACAAGCAATTGGGAAAACTCCTCCAGCTCAATATAAATACAGCAAAGAGGGTTGGGTAGCACCATGTGCTTACCCCCAACGACATGAAGCGCAAATGCACCCAAAACGGGCAAAAACAGTGTACATAGCGTGGAAGTGAATACAAGTAAAATACAAAAGATATTAGCTTGAATAAGGTGTGCACAAGAGTGAAAACTTACCCGGATGAGTCCATAAAATAGTGTAAATAATGGACTCATCACACCCCCAGACATAACCATTTGCTCGTCCCGAGAAAACTATCTCTCCAGTGGACCAAAAAAACATTAAATGGCTTAGTAATTGCAAATGCGGGGTACTATGCGAAGTCGCATACTCACTCGCACAGAAATGCGATAGAAGAAATATTTAACTATACAAAATAGTTTGTGAAAATCTATGAGCGTAATTATATATTATTTCAACTCAAAAGTTGAATCTCGGTGAATCGTCCGGTTATGCGTTGGAAGAAAGTAAACTGATTGATGAGGCGAGTATTTCTCAAGATCGGAACTCGGAACAACCTCCATTGAAATCCATCAATGTTGGCGACCATAATCTCACCCGGTGACACTCTCTCCACGACACTGGTTCGATTCATTGCGTGAGTCAGTAGGACTTTAGGATAAATACGGGGCTTGGGATTTGGTAGGGTTTACAATGATAAACATGAGGGTAAACGCACCTAACCCAAAAGAGCTTGCGCTAAGGAGACTATCCAAGCTACCATAATACGCGCGGGTGCACCACACCCCCAGACTTGAACTTGAAAACCCGGGTGTGTGCACCGCCTACTCCAAATACAACCTTTTGCAAATAATTTTCAATTAAGCTCTTTTCTCATCATCTTTTTTCAACTCGTTTTATTTTCTCATTTCATTATTTTTTCAATTATTTATTCATTGGAGCACATCCACAAATCCACAATTAAATCACAACATCAACATTCCCAAAATACAAATACGAAAAAAATTAAAGCTCAGCTTTGGGTATGCGATTGGGATCAACTTTTTGGCTTTGGTGGAGAAGAGGTGGAGCTGAATCAAGAGGCGGGGCAGACACAAAGGGGCTATCAAGGATCATATGACAGGATCGGTATGAAAAAGCTCAAACTGGCCATATTGATGGCCTACGTCACGCTCACGCACTGAACTAACCTATGCCAATGCTTCAAGAGTTGCTTGGGGCAAGTTCTTAGCCACCGAGAAAGATAATTCTTCCTCCTGACTCAATCAACACAAACCTAGCAACCGTCTACACACATCCCTACGCTACTATCAGATTCACACCGGATTCACCACTTTTGAGTAGGATAAACGATTATTACGCAAATAGAAAAATTATAAAACTATAAGCATAAAGAAAAATTTATTCTACACACAATTCTATGCAAGACGCGAGTACTCGACTAGAGCACTACGGGAGTCAACATTTTACTCTGTCTCACAATCCTAAGCCTGCACAGCAATTTTTCCAATCCTACAAAAGAAACGAGTTAGACTCGTGATGCGCCCACGATTAAGTGCGCTCTCTAGTGAGAGTTGTGGTGTGCTATTAGAATGAGCATAACTAAATAATTTACTTGAAATATATCTTCTAGTATGCAGTGCCAAGTGCACGTGCAAGTGGGTTAAATCTAAACATCACAGAGTGCAATACTATATTTATAAAAGGACGTAGGAGGAGAGGTTACCCCATGCTCAGAAATGAGCATACCGGAAGATTGGCATTACACTGCAAATTAGCTTAATTCATCCGCCATCCAAGTCGCCATACCTACAAGAATTGCTCCGGCACCGCACAAAACATACACAAAACAGCAAAATTGGGTCGTCTCCCATAAGCCCTTTTGTTTACCGTCCTTAAGGTGGACCAAATACCTGTACTAGCTTTGAATTAATAGAGTTCTAGCAATTGTCAAATAGATCGCAAAAAGAGACACACAAGCATAGTTAAAGAAATAGAATGAAGCAAACTAAAACAGTAAGTGCACCGGTCGTGCAAGTAATAAAAGTTGGGAGAGACTCCCCGAATATCGTTCTCAGAGGATTGCAAGTTGGGGTGTATGATTTCTCGTCAGGGAAATTGATTATAAAGATTTCTATGCTAATAATAAAAAAGGGGGTTTGATTTGGGTTTCCTAATTTCACAACAATAAAAGGAAATTGCGGCCCGAGAGCACCGCTTCGCTTGGCGAGATGAAGTGCAGGCCGCAATGTCATGATTCGGTAAATGGAATGGCAAAAGGCAGACGGATGGATTGATGCCTATTGTGAGAGTGAGGGTCGAAAACACCTCTTTGACGTCTCACCTCTAGCTTTTGCTATAGTGGCTCAGTTAGTGCGTATATGGGGTGGATGTAAAATGGAGGCGAGGTGCATCACAACATTGCATCAAAGTAGAGAAAATAGCTAGGCGTGCTTTCATTCATAGAAAAAGAAAGAGCATTCTAGGTTCATTACAAGTATTTAGGAGCACAACACACAAGTAGACAAAAGGTAGAGTGAACCACAAGAAGAAAATTCTCGTCGTGGGTCGTGGTCGGAAAGGTGGGTTGTCAAGCCGCCTCTGAGCTCAGTCCGTGGTTTCTTTTGGGATCTAGAGGTTGTCACTACCTCTAACCTTCTCCTTCTTCTTCCCTAGTGTAGGTTCCTTCTTCTTCACTAAATGGAGTATGCCAACCCTTGATGCTGGTTGTAGATGGCGGGAAGGCTTCCGGATCCTTGGATGGTGCTTAGAATCACCGGAGAATACTTCCCAAATGGTGGAGATGGATGGGGTGACAGAAATGGCGGAGCTGGAATGAAAGTGGCGGGCTTGGTCTGTCCTCTCAAATGTCTCCCAAGCCAGCAGATTTCCTGACTTGTAAACAGAGATGTTAGAAATTAAGTTACATACGGTCGAATGCACGACCGTGCGTAGACCGTGCATTATTAACGAAGAAGAAAGCCCTGGAAGATGAAGCAGCAACGCCCGTGCATTTTACTCACGCTAGGTCGAAGCCAACCGTGCGAAAAATGCATGAACAATTCCAGAAGGCTTGAAAACCAAACTTAGTAGTTGATCGTGCGATTCCTTCGCGCACGGGAAACTGCCCATGCATGTACAATTCGCACGATCAGCGATAGAACATCAAACAAAGCTGCAAATGAACTCGTACGATCGAAGTAATCGTGCATAAATGAAACGCATGACCGTGTGATATATCCAGACATGAAAATAGGGCAAAGCGGACGATCTATCCACCTGCGCAATAAAGCCTACAACAAACAGGATACAGGGAAAACTCCTCCAGCACAATATAAATATATCAAAGAGGGTTGGGGAGCGCCATGTGCTTACCCCCAACGATATGATGCGCAAATGCACCCCAAAATGGGCCAAAATAGTGCACATAGCGTGGAAGTGAATACAAGTGAAATACAAACGAAATTAGCTTGAATAAGGTGTGCACGAGTGAAAACTAGCCCGGATGAGTCCATAAAATAGTGTAAATAATGGACTCGTCACACACCCAGACTTAACCATTTGCTCGTCCCGAGAAGACTATCCCTCCAGCGGACGAAAAAAATACATTAGATGGCTTAGTAATAGCAAATGCGGAGTACTGTGCTAAGTCGCATACTCATGCACACAGGAATGCGATAGAAGAAATTTTTAACTATACAAAATAGTTTGTGAAAATCTATGAGCATAATTATATATTAATTCTACTCAAAAGTTAAATCTCGGTGAATCATCCGGTTATGCGTAGGAAGAAAGTAAACTGATCACTGAGGCGAGTATTGCTCAAGATTGGAACTCGGAACAACCTCCATTCAAATCCATTAATGTCGGCACCATAAGCTCACCTGGTCAAACTCTCTCCACGACACTGGTTCAATTCATTGCATGAGTCAGTAAGACTTTAGGATAAATACGGGGCTTGGGATTCGGTAGGGTTTATAATGATAAACATGAGGGTAAATGCAACTAACCGAAAAGAGCTTGCGCTAAGGAGTCTATCCAAGCTACCACAATAGGCGCGGGCGCACCACACCCCTGGACTTGAACTTGAAAACACGGGTGTGTTGCACCGCCTACTCCAAACACAACCTTTTGCAAATAATTTTCAATTAAGCTCTTTTCTCGTCATCTTTTTTCAACTCTTTTTATTTTCTCATTTCATTATTTTTTCAATTATTTATTCATTGGAGCACTTCCACAAATCCACAATTAAATCACAACATCAACATTCCCAAAATACAAATACGAAAACAACTACAGCTCAACTTTGGGTATGCGACTGGGATCGGCTTTTTGGCTTTGGTGGAGAAGCGGTGGAGCTGAATCAAGAGGCGGGGCAGGCACAAAGGGGCTAGCAAGGATCATATGACAGGATCGGTACGAAAAAGCTCAAACTGGCCAAATTGATGGCCTACGTCACGCTCATGCACTGAACTAACCTATGCCGATGCTTCAAGAGTCGCTTGCGGTAAGTTCTTAGCCACTGAGAAAGATAATTATTCCTCCTGACACGAGCAATACAAACCTAGCAACCGTCTACACAAATCCCTATGCTACTATCGGATTCACACCGGATTCACAACTTTTGAGTAGGATAAATGATTATTACGCAAATAGAAAAATTACAAAACTATAAGCATAAAGAAAAATTTATTCCACACACAATTCTATGCAAGACGCGAGTACTCGACTAGAGCACTACGGGAGTCAACATTTTTCTCCGTCTCACAATCCTAAGCCAGCATAATAATTTTTCCAATCCTACAAAAGTAACGAGTTAGACTCGTGACGCTCCCACGATTAAGTGCGCTCTCTAGTGGGTGTTGTGGTGTGTTATGAGAATAAGCATAACTAAATAACTTACTTGAAATATATCTTCTAATATGCAGTGCCAAGTGCACGTGCAAGTGGGTAACGAAACACCACACTCCCCCCAGACGTAATCTAAACATCACAGAGAGCAATACTATATTTATAAAAGGACGTAGGAGGAGAGGTTACCCCATGCTCAGAAATGAGCATACCAGAAGATTGACGTTACACTGTAAATTAGCTTAATGCATCCGCCATCCAAGTCGTCATACCTGCAAGAATTGCTCCGGCACCGCACAAAACATAAAAAAATAGAAAAATTGGGTCGTCTCCCATAAGCCCATTTGTTTACCGTCCTTAAGATGGACCAAATACATGTATTAGCATTGAATAAATAGAGTTCCAACAATTGTCAAATAGATCGCCAAAAGAGACACATAAGCATTGTTAAAGAAATTGAATGAAGCAAACAAAAACAGCAGAAACACAAGCCCAAATACTTCGCCACGACTCAGTTGTACGATGATTTGTGATGATTCTCCCCAGCCACACGAGATGGGAAGGAGGTGAAGGCTTTAGGCCCCAAAGGAGATGTCTTTCCATTGCCCCCAACCTCTTCCTTCTCATGCCGGAGGGCGTCAGAGAGGGTAGCGACAATAACTTTTTTTGTTTTAATTTCTCCACAGTAGGAGAGCGCCAACGAGCAACATGCTCTCTATCGTAACTGGTGTCTAGCAGTTTCGGAGAAGTCAGGTGCTTCGTTCGTTCACCAACTACGGGTAACAGATCCGCCCAATGAAATTGTTTTAACTGTTTACAAATTACTTTAGTTTTAACAAAATCATTCAAAGAGTTTTCGGCCATGCCGGCCATGGTAATTTCTAACTTTGCGGCCTCACCGCCTTTACTCTCAGCGTTCTCTTCATCCATCACATATTTCTTCACTATCTCCTTTTCTTCCTCCTTTGACTCCGCATTTGTTTTTTTGCTTTGCTTCTCAATAACTGTACTCAACTTGTTAGCAAATTTATCAGAAATGACAGGTAAAGAATTTAGATCCTTGGTTATTGTAGATGGAAGAGTATGGGGTGCCACTTTGAGTGACAAGGTAACACACCCCTTAGCAATGTGAAGGGTGACACCACTCTCCTTCAAGAATGGGACACCCAAAATAGGCATAGAAGTGTTTTCCCTTGGTCCCAGAACTTGAAAGTTTGTGACAACCGAAGCCCCATCTAAAACGACCTTGACGTCCTTGATCTCACCCTCTGTTTCCACCACCATTCCATTTGCAAGGACAAGTAATGTACGATCATCAACATTATTTTTAGGTTTAGCTTTTCAACATCTTGCATTGCAAGAACGTTGCGCGACGATCCAGTGTCGCAAAGAGCGGTGGTTTAAACATCATTGATCTCGCATTTCAGAATCAAGTTGCCCTCATGGCAGCCATCTGGCTCAATTAGGCTCTTTCCCTGCTCACGTGGATTCTTTTCCGTTGTTCTAAGGAGAGCACACAGAGTTCGCTCAGAGAGCACTTGAGCCACTTGACCTAGTTGCATTTCTAATTTCCTCATCGAGGCAGTTTGATTGGCCATATTTGTTTGGGATACATCAACAAACTTTTCCATCATCTCTTCCAACGTACTTTTTCTTTGCACTGCAACACCTTGATTATAACCGGGTTGAGGCAGCCTCGGTTGGCTTCAGAACACTTGAGCATCAAATTGATACTGGCCCGGTTTCCATCGTTGGCCTACAGTGTTTTGGTTCCATGAGAAATTTGGGTGATTTCTCACACCCGGATTATAAGTATTCAAGAAAGGTGCAGTGCGGTCTTGATTTTGAATGTAATTAGCATTCTCTTCCATATTGAGATTAGAAAAATCGGTGGAGATTTCACATGAAGGGCATTTGTAGGTATAATGTCCGGAGTTCCCACATGCTTGACAAGAAATAGCCATCACCGGAGCCGGAGAAGAGGCAGGCCTCTTCAACAACGCTAAGCTCTCGTATGGTGACGGTGCTGCCTCTGCAAGTGGACCAGAAGTGTTCACTTCTAATAGTCCTCTTACGTTCCGCGGGGTGTTCCACCCTGCGGTCCAAAAAAACTAAGAGCCGCGGTGTCCTCAAAATTTGCAAAGCTTCATCAGAAGTGTGATTTAGGAGAGTTACGTCGGCGGCAACATCAATCATGGCCATGTAGTTTGGCTCTATTGTGAAGTAGAAATACTCCACAAGGTTTCAGGGTTACAACTCATGGTGAGGACACTTCCGGAGGAGTTCCATAAATCTTTCCCAAGCTTACGCGAGGGTCTCCTGAGCGTGTTACTGAAAGGTTGCAATCTCTCTCCTTAGCTTCACAGTTTTGTCCACTGGGTGGAACTTTGCTAAGAATTTTGAGGAAAGCAGCTCCCATGTGGTCGCTGTTCCCGGCGGGATCGTATGGAGCCACACTTTGGCTTTATCACGGAGGGAGAACAGGAACAGCCTTAATTTCACTGTGTCATCCGCTATACCGGCATGCCGGAATGTTCCGCAAATTTTTGAGAACTCTGCCAATTGAGGATGGGGATCTTCACTTGCCATCCCAGAGAACTGGGCATTGTTGCGGATGATGTTCAGGATTGCCGGCCTGATCTCGGACTGGTTGTTCGTGATGGCTGGGCCAAAACCGGGATACACACTCCCCACCGTGGGAGTGGTGTAGTCTCGTATTATTCTGGGCATTGGCTGGGCCACCTCATTCTCATCAGCCACATGACCAGCAGCTGGCGCATTCTCTCCTCCGGGGTTAACTTCATTTCTGTTGATATTAAGATCCATAGCAGCAGCAGCACGTCAACACGCACGCAGCGTCCTCTCTATATCTGGGTCGTACTCTACTAGCTCACCAAGGCCTTGCCCCTGCATAAACTTACACACAACAAAAAGAAAAATAAAAACAACAAAGAACCTTTATAACAGGTTCCTTGAAGAAAAACTCATACAACGCTTGCAGTCCCCAGCAACGGCGCCAAAAACTTGACACGCTTACGACAAGTGCACCGGTCGAACAAATAATAAAAGTTGGGAGAGACTCCCTGAATATCGTTCTCAGAGGATTTCAAGTTGGGGTGTATGATTTTTTGTCAGGGAAATTGATTATAAAGATTTTTATGCTAATAATAAAAAGGGGGGTTTGATTTGGGTTTCCTAATTTGACAACAATAAAAGGAAAATGCAAGCTGAGAGCACCGCTTCGCTTGGCGAGATGAAGTGCAGGCCGCAATGATGTGCTTCGGTAAACGGAATATACAGAAAGGAGACAGAGGGAATGATCCCTATTGCGAGAGTGAGGGTCACAAACACCTCTTCGACGTCTCACGACTAGCATTTGCCAAAGTGGCTCAGTTAGTGTGTATTTGGGGTGGTTGTGAAATGGAGGCGAGGCGCATCACAACATAGCATCAAAGTAGAGAAAATAGCTAGGCATGCTTTCATTCATAGACATACAAAGAGCATTCTAGGTTCATTATAAGTATTTAGGAGCACATCACACAAGTAGATAAAGGGTAGAGTGAACCACAAGAAGAAAAGTCTCGTCGTGGGTCGTGGCCATAATGGTGGGTTGTCACTACCTATGACCTTCTCCGTCTTATTCCCTAGTGTAGGTTCCTTATTCTTCACTAAATGGAGTATGCCAACCCTTGATGCTGGTAGTAGATGGCCGGGAAGGCTTCCGGATCCTTGGATGGGGCTTAGAACCACTGGAGAACACTTCCCAAATGGGGGAGATGGATGGGGTGACGGAAATGGCGGAGCTGGAATGAAAGTGGCAGGCTTGGTCTGTCCTCTCAAGTGTCTCCCAAGCTAGCAGATTTCCTGGCTTTTATACAAAAATGTTTGAAATTATGTCACACACAGTCGAACGCATGATCGTGCGTAGACCGTGTGTTATTAATGAAGAAGAAAGTCCTGGAAGATGAAGCAGCAGCGCCCGTGCATTTTACTCACACACGGTCGAAGACGACCATGCGTAAAAATGCACGAATAATTCCAGAAGGCTTGAAAACCAGACTTAGCAGGTGATCGTGCAATTCCTTCGCGCACTGGCAACTGCCTGTGCGTGTACAATTAGCACAATTAGCGATAGAACATCAAACAAAGCTGCAGATGAACTCGCACGATCGAAGCAATCATGCATCAATGAAATGCACGACCGTGCGATATATGCAGACATGAAAACCGGGCAAAGAGGGTGATCTATCCACCTGCGCAATAAAGCCTACAGCAAACAAGTAGCTGGCAAAACTCCTCCAGCTCAATATTAATATAGCAAAGAGGGTTGGGGAGAACCTTGTGCTTACCCCCAATGACATGAAGCGCAAATGCACCCCAAAATGGGCCAAAACAGTGCACATAGCGTGGAAGTGAATAGAAGTGAAATAAAAGCAATATTGGCTTGAATAAGGTGTGCACAAGAGTGAAAACTAGCCCGGATGAGTCCATAAAATAGTGTAAATAATGGAATTATCATGCATTAGTTAAACATTCCTTTGGGGGGTGATCCTGGTAAGCTCCCAGGGAATGAGGATAGAGCAGGCAATCAACATACACTTCCCACTCACCAACAACTGGGCTGAGTACGAGGCCGTGATCGTAGAGCTCCATATGGAAAGGGAATTGGGGGTGCAGGATGTAGAGGTCTCAACGGACTCTATGGTGGTAGCTTGCCTAGTCAAGGGAGAGTTTGAGGCAAATGAGCCAACTCTCCATCGATATCTAGAGAAGGTCAAGGGGCTCATCGGACAGTTCCATACCTTCTCAATTCAGCATGTGCCGAGGGAGGGGAGCACCCTGGTAGACCTCCTGGCCAAGTTCGATCCCAGGACAGGATGAACGTTATCAGAACTTTTCCGACCATCTATCAAGGAAGGTGAGTTGATGGAGGTAGACCAGCGAGCATCATGGATGGATCCCTTCATCACCTTCCTGACCTCGGGGCAGTCCCTAGAGGAGGACGTGGACAAGCGGTGACTCATGTACAAGTCATCATATTATTCTATGCATATAGGAGGATTGTACCGAAAGACCCTCTCGGGACTCCTAGCTCGTTGTGTGTCAGAAGAGGAGGCCCCGAGGGTCCTGGAAGAGATCCACTCCAGAGAATGTGGATGCTATTCTGGGAGCAGGACCCTGGAGGAGAGGGTGGTGAGGCAAGGCTACTTATGGCATACCCTTAGTAAGGATGCGGCGGAATTCACAGAGAAGTGCTCCAAGTGCCAGCTATATGCTCCTCTCCAACTCCTACCAGCCCAGAGGCTCTGAACCATCACAGCTCCATGGTCGTTCATGATATGGTGCTGGAGTTGGTGGGCCCTTTTCACCAAGCTAGTGGACAAAGAAGGTTCATGTTGGTATTCATCAATTACTTCTCCAAGTGGTTGGAGGTGAAGGCGCTGGCTAAGGTAACATCTCAAGTCATAAGAAGTTTTTTGTGGGGGGAAATCATCTGTCGACATGGGCTCCCATTGGCCATCGTCACAGACAATGGGCCACAGTTTGTCAGCTTCTGCGACCAACTGGGCATAGATCATTGCTTTGCGTTGGTCCACCACCCTAGGAGCAATGGACAAGTGGAGACGGCAAACAAGATAATTGTAAACCTACTGAAAAAGAAAGTCAAAAACCTGAGGGGTAACTGTGTAGAACAGCTCTCCTCAGTCCTATGGGCCTTGAGAACCACGCCAAACACATCCACAGGGGTAAATCCCATTCAAGCTCTCCCACGAATCCAAGGCCATGCTCCCAATCGATTTCAAGGTAAAGTCACCCAGGGTAATTGAAGCAGGTGAAGGAGAAGAGGAATGATGAATGGAGAATGAGGAAGAGCAAAGGATGTCATTAGACCTGGTAGAAGAGCTCCAGGACCTGGCAAACATCCGACAAGAAGAGGTCAAGCGATAGATGGCTCGGTACTTTGACAAGCACATCCGAGTGAAGCAGTTTGAGAAGGGAGATTTGGTCCTGAAGAAGGTTGACGCCGCTGGAAGTGGAGCCGCGGTCGGAAAGCTCAATCCCAACTGGGAAGGATCTTACATTGTAGAGGAAGCACTCAAGTTAGGGGGTATTGATGAGTCCCAAATATATACACATTTATGGACTCATCTGGGCCGATTTTCTAGTCTATGCACTTCATTTTAGGCATGTTTTCGCTCATATTTGTTATTCCATGCTATGTGCACTTCTAGGCCCGTTTTGGTGTTATTTCTTGTTTATCTTCGTTATTAGTTTTCATGCATTGTTAAGTGCCACCTTCAGTGGTTGGATTGGTGTTGTATGCTGGAACAGGAGTCGTGCAGGTGTTCTCGGTACAATTCTGTACAGGAACACTGCGCACGATCACTGGTTCTATTGCGCACGACCACTGGTCGTGAGCCCCTGATCGTGCGCACTTAACACCAATTTTATGAGTTCTGTTTCGACCAGTGCGCACGACCACCTACGATAGTGCGCACGACCACCGGTCGTGCGCCACTGGTCGTGCGAACATTATATTTTATAAATTTCTCACATTGCAGGCTCCACCCAGGCAGGCGCACGATCACAGAACTCCAGCGCGCAAGACCACTGGTCGTTTGTATTGCGCACTGTTTATTCCAGCGCCTATAAATACTCCTGCTCGCGAATTAGGTCGGGATCCATCATCCGACTCCGCCCAGCTCCGTCGTTTTCCGCCCTTTTTGCAGGGTTTCACCTCCTTCTTCACCGCCCACCTTAGTCGCATGCTCACATTGTGCACGATCGCTGGTTCTATTGCGCACGACCACTGGTAGTGCACCACTGTTCGTGCGCACTTAACATCAATTTTATGAGTTCTGTTTCGACCAGTGCGCACGACCACCTACGATAGTGCGCACGACCACCGGCCGTGCGCCACTGGTCGTGCGAACATGGTATTTTATAAATTTCTTACATTGCAGGCTCCACCCAGGCAGGCGCACGATCACAGAACTCCAGCGCGCACGACCACTGGTCGTGCGCCAATGACCGTGCGCACTGTTTATTCCAGCACCTATAAATACTCCTGCTCGCGAATTAGGTCAGGATCCTTCACCGTTTTTCTCGCCCAGCTCTGCCGTTCCGCCCATTTCCGTCGTTCCGCCCATTTCCGTCGTTCCGCCCATTTCCACAGGTGTTCGCCCCTTAGGGCTCCTCCATCATCCAAGGGCTTCAAGGAGGAGATTCTACACTCATCTTAATCGCCAAGGAAGGAGTTCTTCGCATCGGAAGTGGCCGGATTGTAAAACGCTGGAGAAGACGGGTCCATTGGGAGGTGTGACAACCCTCCTCCACCCCGGACGATGGTTGGTACCGAGCTAGGACGCAGATTGACAACCCGGTGCTTCCTACCGTGAATCTACAACGAGCCTCCGGATTCGGTCATATCTCCTGCCCTTTTTCTCTTCCTTATGTTGATGTAATGTTTGCAATCTCTATATTTTGATGATGTATGCTATGAACTATGCTTTGTAATGCTTATTTCATTTATTTGTAATTATTTAGTTCATATCTGTTAATGAGGTGGCCGCCATCCATTTTCCACTCCACCACCGTGTCCGGTGCCGCACTAGCAATTGCTAGTGGCGTGCTTGTCGACGAGGTGCTTGCGACCCTCATCTGTATGCCTACTCGTCCATCCGCCTAGCGAAGCGTGGCATAGCGGCCCATGTAATCCATTCCGACTCCGCCGGTGCGAACCATTCCATCCGCTAGCCTTCTCGTCCATCCGCCTAGCGAAGCGTGGCATAGCGGCCCGTGTAATCCATCCCGCCTAACGAAGCAGCGCGCTCAAGGCCTACACAGTTCGATTCCGCTTGCCTACTCGTCCATCCGCCCTTGCGACGCAGCGCGCTCAAGGCCTGCCTAGTCTCCATCCCGCCAAGCGAAGCATTGCCTAGCGGCATTGCATAGGAGTAGTTGTAATATTTTCTTTTATTTTCCACAAACCAAATACCCATTTCCGCATCCATCCGCTCGAAAGGACTTCAATCTCAAGTCCTTCCTCGATAATAAACTCCACCTTACTGTGTTCCTTTGAGATCGATACTTGGGGATTCATTCCCATTTTATATTACTTGAACGATCGGTACACTGCCGTTTCGTGCCGCAGTCTTACTATCGCCTATAGCGGTGTGCTAAGATTTGCGCATCAAGTTTTTGGCGCCGTTGTCGGGGAACACAGTCGTGTGAGTTTTCTGGAGAGGGAAAACCTGAGAGAGAAGCCCTTCCATTTGTAATTGCATTTCTTTGTTTTATTTCTTTTTATTCCATTTTCCCATTTTAATTAGGTTGCTTTAGTAATTTTTGTTAGGTGTGGTATTTCGCACAATAGTATTTTTCTATTTGAATCGTTTTATCTTCGTACTATGTGGGCACATCTTAATATCCGTTGTCGTTGGTGTGGATCTACCTCCCACTCTAGTGATGAATGCCCTACGAAGAATGGTGGGCATAATTCTTCTCGCCGAGCATATAGAGCATCGACTTCGTCTGATACTCCATATGGTGTGCGTAAGTCTTATGGCTACTCTGCTGAGCCTTTACCGTCTTACTCCTTTTCAGCTTCAGCACCCGCTGTGCCAAAGAAGCCCGCTAGGCATTGCCAGTTTTGTCGGAGCACAGATCATGCCCTGAAGGATTGTGCTGCTTTTCATCGCCAATTGGATGAGGATGACGAGCCGGATATCCGGATCGTCCCGAATCCTAACTCTGGCGGCACACCTTCAACATCCGGTTTTGTGTCTTTTACACCTTCACATCTTGAAGGGTATGGCGTTGACACAGTCACCAGATGTGTGGCTGATCTGGGCACCGACATTGCTGAGCCTATTCTCCCAGTGCATCCACCACCCCTAGTGGATTTGATTCTTTGTGAGGAATCGGTGCTCGACTTTTATCCGAGCACTATTACTCTCCTTGTTGTGCATACTACACTCGTCTCTGATGACATTGTTGATGATGTGTCGCAAGAGGAGGCTGGTGACTTTAGTGTCATGCCTGTTCCTATGGAGGAGGACAACCTTCCAGGTGAAGAGGAATTTTCCTCAGCACCGGTGGAGGAAGTCCAAATCTTAGGCATGGCCACTATTGATCTCGCCGAACCATGTAGCATTGATGACAATGCAAACATTATTTTACTTACGCAACATGATGGCAGTGAGATCGGGACCACTCCCCCGATTTTTGATTATTTATGTTCTTCGTCTTGTTTATTTCTCGATCCCCCCTCTTCATCCGAGCCTATGCAGGTTGAGTCTTCACAGGTACCCCAAGAGGATTTGGTGCATATTGCCCAAGTCAATGATGAGAGCATCCTCTTATGTGAGGAGGTTGATTCCCCCTCCGTAGAGGAAGCTCCACTCATTGCCTTTTCCTCCTGCCATCTCCCTGTTGACGACACCTTGCTAGGCAAGGATGTTTTTGGTGAGAATAGTGAGGAGGACTCCTCCTCCACTTCTTACTTTCTGCTTCCCCTACCTGTGAGGAGCAGGTATTTTTATTTAGGTAGGGGAGTGACTGTTCTATCACCGTATCGGTACCCGCTACCGACACGGATATTAGGCCAGTTACCTGTCCACTTATCCTTCCATACGCCCATTAGCTAGAACCTTTAGTTTTTGAATAAGTCGTGCTGGGATGACAATAACCCCAGTAGTTATCTTACTTTCTCATGCATTTCATTTTATTCAATCCTGCTTAGTTAGCTGTAGTTTATTTTAGTTTATCTTCTTCTTTTGTTTTTGCGGAGCTGACCCCTGCAGGTATTCTTCTGGTTGGGTGCTGCAGCTTGGTCTAGAGTTAATCGCCAATCTTCTGGTATGCTCACTTGCTGATCATTGGGTACTCTCTTCCCATAGCCCTATTTTGATTTTCCTGTCATATATTATGCGGATTGTTTAGTTTAAGTCTGGGGGAGAGTAGTTTTGTTTACCCGCTCACGTGCACTATTGCACTGCATACTAGAAGATTTCATTTAAAATGTTTTGTTTATTTTCATTGCACACCACAGCATCCACTTGAGCACGCTTAGCTGTTGGCACGTCGCGAGTTGAATTTGTCTTTTTGTGTGATTTGGAAAATCATTGTGCTGGCTTAGGATTATGAGGCGGAGTAAAATGTTGACTCCTGTAGTGCTCCTAGTCGAGTGCTCATGTCTCGTTTAGAAATTCGTGTAGATTCAATTTCTTTTTATGCTTTTAGTTTATATTTTATCTATTAGCGTAAATATTGTTTACTCTACTCAAAATTGGTGAATCCGGTGTGAATCAAACGGTAGCATAGGAATGTGTGTAGACGTTTGTTAGCCTCATATTGCTCGAGTCGGGAGGAAGGATTATCTTTCTCGGTGGCTAGAACTTGCCCCAAGCGATTCTTGAAGCATGGGTATACGGTTAGTCAATTGCGTGAATGTGATATAGGCCATCATTTTGGCCCGGTTGAGCCTTTGTGCCCACTCCTATCGCTTTATCCTCGTCAGCCTAGTTGTGCCTACCCTTTCTTTGATTCAGCCCCACTGTTGTCTCACCAAAGCCTAAATGTCAATCCTAGTCGCACACCCAAATCTGAGCTTTAGCTGTTTATTATTTTCATGAGTTGGGTTGTTGATTTGGTGATATGTTTGTGAAGATGTGGATGTGTTTTATTGTTTAGCTGCTGAAAATGATAAGAAAAGAAAAAAAGAAAATAAGAGAAAAAAAAGAAGTGAAAAGAAAAGAAAAGGATATGAGCTTTAATGAAAAATCTGTGTAAAAATATATGTTTGGGAGTAGGCGGTGCACACACCCATGTTGTTAAGTATAAGTCTGGGGGTGTGGTGCATCCGCGTGTTTTATGGCTACTTGGATAATGTTATGCATTTGCTCATTTGGGTTTTTGTGTTCTAAGCCTTCATGTTTATATTTGTTTACCTCACCTAAACCCAAGCCTCATCTAAAACCTTAAGTCCTATTGATTCACGCATTTGAGTCAAACCAGTGCCGTGGAGAGAGTGCGAACGGGCAAGCTTATGGTCACCGACATTGATGGATTTCAATGGAGGTTGTCTCGAGCCCCGATCTTTGGCAATGCTCGCCTCAGCGTTCAGTTTACTTTCTTCCTATGTACGACCTTATGATTCACCGTGATTCACTTTTTGAGTAAATGTAATATATAAATACGCCCCTAGAAAAGTATAAACTAATATGTATAATTAGAAATTTTGTCTACTGTACTTCTACGCGCATGAGCATGCGACTTCGCATGGTACTCCGCTTGATAATTTCTTCGCCAGCTTATGTTTTTCCTGTCCGCGAGAGATGGTTTGCTCGGGACGCGCAAACAGTTAAGTCTGAGGGTGTGATGAGTCGCAAATATATAAACATTTATGGACTCATCTGGGCCGATTTTCTAGTCTATGCACTTCATTTTAGGCATGTTTTCGCTCATATTTGTTATTCCATGCTATGTGCACTTCTAGGCCCGTTTTGGTGTTATTTCTTGTTTATCTTCGTTATTAGTTTTCATGCATTGTTAAGTGCAACCTTCAGTGGCTGGATTGGTGTTGTATGCTGGAACAGGAGTCGTGCAGGTGTTCCCGGTACAATTCTGTACAGGAACACTGCGCATGATCACTGGTTCTATTGCGCACGACCACTGGTCGTGCGCCGCTGATCATGCGCACTTAACACCAATTTTATGAGTTCTGTTTCGACCAGTGCGCACGACCACCTACGATAGTGCGCACGACCACCGGTCGTGCGCCACTGGTCGTGCGAACATTATATTTTATAAATTTCTCACATTGCAGGCTCCACCCAGGCAGGCGCACGATCACAGAACTCCAGCGCGCACGACCACTGGTCATTTCTATTGCGCGCTGTTTATTCCAGCGCCTATAAATACTCCTGCTCGCGAATTAGGTCGGGATCCATCATCCGACTCCGCCCAGCTCCGCCGTTTTCCGCACTTTTTGCAGGGTTTCGCCTCCTTCTTCACCGCCCACCTTAGTCGCATGCTCACAGTGCGCACGATCGCTGGTTCTATTGCGCACAACCACTGGTAGTGCGCCACTGTTCGTGCGCACTTAACATTAATTTTATGAGTTCTGTTTCGACCAGTGCGCACGACCACCTACGATAGTGCGCACGACCACCGGTCGTGCGCCACTGGTCGTGCGAACATGGTATTTTATAAATTTCTTACATTGCAGGCTCCACCCAGGCAGGCGCACGATCACAGAACTCCAGCGCGCACGACCACTGGTCATGCGCCAATGACCGTGCGCACTGTTTATTCCAGCGCCAATAAATACTCCTGCTCGCGAATTAGGTCGGGATCCTTCACCGTTTTTCTCGCCCAGCTCCGCCGTTCTGCCCATTTCTGCAGGTGTTCGCCCCCTAGGCCTCCTCCATCATCCAAGGGCTTCAAGGAGGAGATTCTACACTCATCTTCATCGCCAAGGAAGGAGTTCTTCGCATCGGACATGGACGGATTGTAAAACACTGGAGAAGACGGGTCCATTGGGAGGTGTGACAACCCTCCTCTACCCCGGACGATAGTTGGGACCGAGCTAGGATGCGGATTGACAACCCGGTGTTTCCTACCGTGAATCTACATCGAGCCTCCGGATTCGGTCGTATCTCTTGCCCTTTTTCTCTTCCTTATGTTGATGTAATGTTTGTAATCTCTATATTTTGATGATGTATGCTATGAACTATGCTTTGTAATGCTTATTTCATTTATTTGGAATTATTTAGTTCATATGTGTTAATGAGGTGCGCCGCCATCCATTTTCCACTCCACCACCGTGTCCGGTGCCGCACTAGCAATTGCTAGTGGCGTGCTTGTCGATGAGGTGCTTGCGACCCTCATCCGTATGCCTACTCGTCCATCCGCTAGCAAATCGTGGCATAGCGGCCCGTGTAATCCATTCTGAATCCGCCGGTGCGAACCATTCCATCCGCTAGCCTTCTCGTCCATCCGCCTAGCGAAGCGTGGCATAGCGGCCCGTGTAATCCATCCCGCCTAACGAAGCGCGCGCTCAAGGCCTGCACAGTTCGATTCCGCTTGCCTACTCGTCCATCCTCCCTTGCGACGCAGCGCGCTCAAGGCCTGCCTAGTCTCCATCCCGCCAAGCGAAGCATTGCATAGCGGCATTGTATAGGAGTAGTTGTAATATTTTCTTTTATTTTCCACAAACCAAATCCCCCATTTCCGCATCCATCCGCTCGAAAGGACTTCAATCTCAAGTCCTTCCTCGATAATAAACTCCACCTTACTGTGTTCCTTTGAGATCGATACTTGGGGATTCATTCCCATTTTATATTACTTAAACGATCGGTACACTGCCATTTCGTGCCACAGTCTTACTACCGCCTATAGCGGTGTGCTAAGATTTGCGCATCAGGTATCACCTCCGGGATGTGGAAGGAATACCCCTCAGCCGAACTTGGTGCGTAGACGATTTACAACATTTCTACCCTTGAACTGTTATTTTATAACATATTGACATGAATTGATATAGTTACGACTCTCCTGTTAATAGGTCAATATGATGTGCATGGGTACTTGATTGCCCCGGATGATTCCGATACCGGGCACTTATTAGCAGGTGGGTTAGGTCGATCTCCGAAGAAGCTGGCAAGTGAAAGCTTGTGTTGGATTGCCCCGGATGATTCCGCTGTCAGGCTCTCATTTGTAGGTGGGTCAGGTCAATCTCCGGAGAGGCTAGCAAGTGAAAGGTTGTGCTGGATTGCCCTGAATGATTCCACTGCCGAGCTCTCATTAGGCGGTGGTCCAGGTCGATCTCCGGAGAGGCTGGCAAGTGAAATGTTGTGCTGGATTGCCCTGAATGATTCCACTGTCGGGCTCTCATTAGCTGGTGGGTTAGGTCGATCTCTGGAGAGGCTGCCATGTGAAAGGTTGTGTAGGATTGCCCCGGATGATTCCACTGCTGGGCTCTCATTATTCGGTGGGTCAGGTTGATCTCTCGAGAGGCTGGCAAGTGAAAGGTTGTGCTGGATTGCCCCTGATGATTTCATTGCCAGGCTCTCAATAGTCGGTGGGTAAGGTCGATCTCCGGAGAGGCTGATAAGTGAAAGGTTATGCTGGATTGCCCGGATGATTCCGCTGCCGGGCTCTCATTAGCTGGTGGGTCAGGTCGATCTCCGGAGAGGCTGGCAAGTGAAAGGTTGTGCTAGATTACCCCAGATGATTCCGTTGTCGGGCTCTCATTAGTCGGTGGGTCAGTTCAATCTTTAGAGAGGCTGGCAAGTGAAAGGTTGTGTTGGATTGCCCCGGATGATTCTACTGTCGGGCTCTGATTAGCTGGTGGGTCAGATCGATCTCCAGAGAGGCTGGCAAGTGAAAGTTGGTGCTGGATTGCCCCGAATGATTCCACCGCTGGGCTCTAATTAGCTAGTGGGTCAAGTCAATCTCCAGATAGGCTGGCAAGTGAAATGTTGTGCTGGAATTCCCCGAATGATTCCGTTGATGGGCTCTCATTAGCCGGTGGGTCAGGTCAATCTCTAGAGAGGCTAGCAAGTGAAGGGTTGTGTTGGATATCCCTGAATGATTCCGCAATTGGGCTCTCATTAGCCGGTGGGTCAGGTTGATCTCTGAAAAAGCTAGCAAGTGAAAGGTTATGTTGGATTACCCCAAATGATTCTGCTGTCGGGCTCTCACTAGTCGGTGGGTCAGGTCGATCTCACAAAAAGGTTGGCAGGGAAGAGCAAGAAGTCAACCTCTCAGGGAGGTCCCATTACCGGAACCCTCCTAGCCACAAGGGTTGGCAGATCGTGTAGGGTGGTGAGGCGACATGGGGCTCGCTCCGCAGATACGCGCAGAACCATAGGATGTGAGGTCTCCCGTAGGGCAAGATTCCGTTCGAAAGGCCTATGCAATGTGGCCTGGCGGCATGAGGGTGAGCCCGAGGTCTAGGGATCCAAATGCAAACCCGGAGAAATCGAAATAAACTGGGTAAGTCAAAAAGCGCACGCGAGGTGGTGTGGTGAAGCACCGCTCACGACATCTCAGGATAAGCGAGCCCGGGGTTCGGGGAGGTGAACGATGTCAAAATGCGTACACAAGCACGGAGTGTGCGCTTTGCGATTACCAACTTATGAGAGGCGCGTGAGTACCAAAGTGTGAAAGGTGCACGAGTACCGTATGATAGGTGCTCGAGTACCAAAGTATGAGAGGTGCGCGAGTACCGTATGAAAGGTGCGCGAGTACCAAAGTGTGAAAGGTGCGCGAGTATGCTACGGGGAGGTGAATATAAATGACAAAAGACCAAAAAAGAGCTAATAAATGTTTCATTTCATTTCATCAAAATATCTTCTATTACAAGGGTTGCGGCGATCTCGCGCCAGCCAAAAATAAAAAATACAATAAAAGTGTAATTCCTAGAAGTGGTCCTCAGATCACTCACTATGGCCATCAGGGGAGGCTTTGTTTGACTCAGGAGCGGTAGTAATATCTCTGGAACCACCTACTTTACGGGGAGTCTCGCGGCATCGTCGGTCAAAAGTCTGGCTTCCTGCTTTATGTGGAAGATGTGCTTCGCCGCCGCGAACGCATTCTTCTGCATAATCTCCTCTAGCTCATGATGCGAGTACAACTTAGTCTTGTTGCTGTGAGGAGATGGAGGAAGGATGGCCCGGGTTAGCTCATTGTTCTGGGACTCTGACCTAAGGTTTTCCTTCTCCAAGTCAGAGGTACGGGCGAGAAGCTGATTGGCGGCCTCGGTATCCTACAAAGGGAATTACGAGTTATTCAAAAGAAGGATCAGCGATGAAGGGAGGAGAGTTATTCAACAACATACCATCCCACCCTAAAGACTGGCGAGGAGGCCATCATAAATATTCAGCTTCTCTTTAAGGCTTGCGACCTCATCCATAGCCTCCTTTAGCTCGCGTTGGAGATCTTCAGAATGTCGCTCTAGATGGAAGCAGCGCAGACCCATCATATGTGCGAGTTCCAGGGCGTGGATTTTGGCTCGTGAGCTCTCATGGGCGACCGACCAGGTCATCACATCGGCAAAGACCGCGACATCCTCCCGTCCATAATGCCCGAAGGAGAAGGCAAAGGCATGGCCATCAATGGTCTCCTGCTCTGGACAAGAGGGGAGAAGGGTTGACACAGACGCTCTGTTGGCCTCCTGATGCCATCACATCAAGGCCTCCACGGCCTCGTCTCAGTGCTTCATGCCAAGACAAAAGTTTTGGTGGATCGCCGATGTGGGCAAACCCGATGTTCGGGCGACTTTTACATCGCCCTCACCGATCCTTTTAGCTGCAGGCAGGCTCGCCGAAGGGTTTGCTCCTAGCAGGTCCCCAATGTAACATCCCTATTCCTACTAGACCCCCTGGTCTAGGGTTTGGACTTGAGTTGTGAGTAAAATTCATGGTATGAACCTATGTCAACTTGAACTTAGGAAAATTTCTATAAGCACCCCAAAAGTGCACTGGTCAACCTTGGCCAATTTACTTCAAATTGGGCTCACCAACTCAAATTGAGCTTACCAATAGGTTGCTAACCCTAAGAGAGACCCATATGAACCAAAAGCCTCATAAATGGGTCCCAATTGGTGACCCCATGATGGGGCTTTTGGGTTCATTGCACCCTAATTAGGGTTCGTAATACAGTGGTGGGTTTAATCTGATCATATGAAGTCTAATTGGCACAATTTGAGTTGAATTGGCCTATGTTAACCTAAAGTTGACTTAGGTTAGTGTGGACCAATTGGTGACCCCATGATGGGGCTTTTGGGTCACTTGGGTCTCTCTTAGGGTTAGGAACCTATTAGTAAGCTCAATTTGAGTTGGTGAGTCCAATTTGAAGTAAATTGACAAAGGTTGATCTGTGCACTTTTGGGTGCTTATAGCAATTTTCCTAAGTTCAAGTTGACATAGGGTCATACTATGACTTGTACTCACAACTCAAGTCCTAACCCTAGCCCAGGGGGACTAGAAGGAATCGGCATGTTACAAATCTCAATAAACAAAAATAATAATTTTTTCCCTGAAATTCAAGTTCGGGTCTACGGTGTTTCATGCTTGATAAAAGTAAAGAATTTCCAGGGAGGTTTAGATGGTACTTGAGGAGAAGAATCCAGGGTATTATTGATGCACGGAGTTCATCGGTTCCCATGTGTACTCCTCTTGTCCATGATTGTACCAGAATACCTCGACTAAGGGGACCTTCTTCTCCCGTAGGACTCGGGCATCGGTTCCATTGATACAGATTGGTTCCATTCGGACGGTACGATTGGGTGATATCTGGATTTAGCAGTAATGATCTGTTGCTCTGGCCAAAGGAGTGCTATCCTAAGCGAGGAGATGTGAAAAATATCGTACAATCCTGCCAATTCCAACGGCAGCTCCAGTCTATAAGCTAAGCGGCCGATCCGCTCCGGGATCCTATAGGACCCCATGTATATCGGACTGAGCCTCTCTAGTATCCGTACTCGTGAGACATAGTGTAAAACCCCATTTTTTCGCTACAAAACTAGGTCTTATGCCCAGAACCACCGCTTTGCGGTGACACCAACCCTCAGGAAGGTCACCGCTACAAAATGCCGATCATGTCGACCATATCGATCATAGAAGAAGAAAAGTACAATTGAAGCAAAAGTAAGCTCAAGTCCACATCACAAAAAATATAGATATTAATGAAAGATGTCCACATATAACAACTGAAATAAAGAGGTAGCAATAAGAAGGGCTCATGCCCAGTATATCTTGTCATCACTACAATTCACTCGCGGAAGCAAAATCTACTAGTAACACTCACGGATCATGAGACTGGTGCTCCTGTGCTAGGCTGGCCCGCCTCCATCTACACCAGCCTCTGGTGGTACTGCATATCCTCGGTCCCCTAAAATGATATGGTCCACCGACCGTTAGTCAAAATACTAAGTCACGTCCCCCCCCCCCATCCATCCCCCATTGGCCCTAGGCACAGAGCGGGAGGATGAAGCGGAGGACAGCAAGGGGTATACAAAAAAGCAGGTGACTTGTCTTAGCTATAGGAGTATCAATCACTACACAGGTGTTTATATATATGAAGAAGTAAATAAAGCAGGGTAAAGAACAAGTAAAGTAAGTAAAGATAAGTATGGAATAGAAAAGTAACCATTGATTTATATGAATGCCCATACAAACCTATAGACCAAGGGGTCGTTTAGCAAGGCCTATCGTATAAAAAGTCCCATAACCAATTTATACGATCGGGGTAGAGGTTGAAATGCAATGCTTATGCTATGACATGCAGAGTTATGATGGGTAATGCTATGTCACACAAGTGCAACTCATAAATTTCGACTCTATGCACGCAGACATTTAGTTCCCCCTTTTTGGAGCTAGCAAAGCTCCCATGATACCCCCGGAGTGGCAAACGGAAGCGGTGGGTTGGGCCTCGCCCACCTCTAGGTTGGTATTCGCACTACCTAATCTAGACCTATCGTACGCCTCAACGTGAAGAACACAACTGCGGAGCGCCTGCGTACTCTTACTGGCTGGACCACTAGACTTTCTTGGCTAAAGGCAAATCCACACTTGCTGAGTCAGCGTATCGACATTGGTGTGAACGACCAACAATACCGAAGACCAACCACCTTTATGCACTTACAATATGATTACTTTACATCTCCGAGCCATAGGCTCCCCGGGCTAACTCGCTTGTTGCATCAACCATTCTGAGCCACCTGCTCACCGGACAAACCCGTCCGTAGCTACAACCACCGATCCTACTGCTCGTATGACCAAACCAGGTAACACCCACAACAACGGGATGTGATTGAGTGTATTATTATGTTAATCTTGCGTAACAAATTATTCCTACAGCTTTGGGTTAACCATAGACTTCCCGAGGTCTACCATGTGAGGAGCTCGCAGCGGTACTAGGAGCTATGATAGGCTGAACCCCAAAGCTCCCTTTCCAAGGCACTTACTCTTATTGGTGTCTCCCCTCGTCCCGACCACTATTAATGTTACATTTAATATCCCTAAGTGTGTTTAACTTCACTCCAAGGGAATAATGATCTTTCGTCAATCCCACAACACACTCTTGCCTCCTAGTCAACCAGAAATCTTACTCCTACTTTCCTTTGGTGACCCCTTCCAAATCCAATCCGTCTGGGTGCACCAACTTCCTTAACTCCCCATGTAAGACCTAAATGTTTATCCTTATTCAGCCTTTTCACTATACGCAGACCATGTGAACCACATGAGGTGCATGAGAAGAGGTACTCCAAATAATCATCCAAATGACCTAAGATTATTATTGGGAGTGTCTCATGACATTTTAAGGCTATCTCCATAAATTCATAATTTTCCTTATTTATTTAGCATTTATCATTATTTCTTTAAAATCAGGGAAACAATAACTTTATACAACAAGTAGGGTTTTCTGATAAGCAATGGCCTTGATAATATTTGTACAACTATATATCATCAAAATAACAGCCACATATGAAATTCATAAATTTCTAGAAAGGTGTTGACCTCCAATTAAATTATTGACTAATTTATCGCAATCAAGGATTTACGAAGGAAGTACCAAAAATCCTCATTCAAAAATTACAACAAAATTAACAGATGTCTAGAGTGATTAGAAAAGTTCACTGGTTGAGTTTCATAATTTTCCAGATTAATTTGACCATATAAATCCTTTATTTAAATAAATAAATCATAGGTCACTTTGTGAAGAGAACCATATAAAAACTCCTCCAAAAATTATACTAAAATTTACAAATCATATTCTTGCCCTAAATAGTTCTCTAAACAAGTTTCACAATTTTCTAGTAAATATAAAAACCTTAATTAATTCCTTTTTAAAATAGGGCAAACAATGTACTTGTGAATGAAGTACTATATAGATCAATCTAAAATTCACAAAAAAAATTATCAGAGGACAATATCACCAATGCAAGCTCACTGCCAAAATTTCATGAACATCCAAGGTAATATGAGTATGTAAATACTTAACATAATAAAGTGCCCTAATTGGTTCTTAATTAATTCAGAGGGGATAAATGTTCCTAAAAATTCCAGATAAATTATTCAAGGCATAATACCTCCCTATAAATCTACCTACCAAGTTTCAAGTGCTTTCAAGGACATATGACTCTATGTCCTTCAATGGGTTCAATATACAACCCTAAGGTTTGAACTAGGGTTCTAGGGCACATCCACCCCAAACCACCCAAAACCATTTGTGGGGGTATTTTATGTGACATTAAGTCAGTGCTCATGGTTTCACGACATTTAGATGAGGGTTAATCTCCCAAATCCATCAAGCGCACCCTTGTTCTAATATCTCATAGTTTGACCAATTTTGGGTTACTCAATTACTCAACCAAATCAATTCCAAATGAGATGAAATTTTTACTAGAGTTGTATCATGACCCTAAGGACCACCCACCAAAATTTGGTAGGGTTTGCAGGTCTCTAGACCATAAAATTAAATTACAAACGTTTTATAAAATTTCTACAAAAACTGTAGAAAAAGGTTCTCCAAAAAATCTCATTTTTGGATAGGTTGATGATAAGTGTATGTCTAGACTATGCTCCAAATTTCAAAGCATTTGGATGTCCGAATTAGTGGGGGCACTCAAATCAATCTCTGGTCAACCATATGTACATGTTGCACCATTTTGAGTGTTGCAGTCAAATCAGTGAGCCAAATTGGCTCAATTTTGAAATAAACTAGACATACATATCTACAACTTTTATCTACGACCATTTTTCCTAAAATGGCCTCTAAGGGGTTCGATTTTCAGTTTCAAAAACGTGCATTTCTAGGGGAAAATATGACGTTAATTAATCACAAAATTATTACTCTATCTAATGGAGGGCATCAGTTCATCTTCTCCAATCAGCCAACGGCCATGATTGGCCCATCATGTACCAACTTGGGAGGTGATTTTCCGGCCACCTAGACCCTCTCCCGGTCGGTCAATGCCACCACCACCACCATTGAGGTGGCGGCTGGCGATGTACGGTGGTTGGCCGGCCGGAGGGGGCCGGAATCGAGGGTTTGACCAAGAGAAGAAAAGCTTGAACACAAGCTTTCCTCCATGCAGATCCAAGACCAATTGGCCCCAAATCTAGTGGCCAAAATGATGAGATTTTCCCACTAAGAAATAGACGAGAGGAGAGGACCTGAGTGGTGGCTTGTAGCCATGCCGATCGCCGGTCCACCATGGTTGGTCGAGAGCTCTTGGGTGTCATGCTGATAGGTGCTTAGATGGTAGAATTCTTCTAAAAAGTGGGGAAAACTCCTTCCCTTCACCCCCTTGAGCACTTTTATAGAACCAATCATGGTAGGGGAAGAGATGAAGCTTGGGATTCCTCCATTAACACCATTCATGGTGAAAATTTCGGCCATCCCCAAAGGTCACCAAATTCATCCTCCTTAAGAGTTTGAAAACCTCGTAATCTTCCCCTAATTGATAGGGGAATGAATCCCCATCAATTGGGGGGACTTTTGTCCACCCTTAGCCTTGAATTTGGCCACCAAAAATGATCCCGTCCGCCTCCCGTCGATTGAGCTACCACCGGCGCTAGTGCTAGTGCCAGCGCTAGCATCTCGACGGCATAATGCTCGCCGGTTCGGTAACCACTGCCAGAGCTAGTAATAACACTCTGCGCTAGCATCTCGAAGGTATACGGTTTGCCTTAGCGGTTTGGTGTGTTAAAATTTTAGTGGTCCAGAGTGAAGTAATAAATGCAGAACACTTCAACAACAATCCACAAGAATGATAATCAGTGACAATGGGAAGACAGAATAGTGCTCTTGTTATTTACTATCTCTTTACAGCTCGAGACATACATGGCGAGACATGATTCATAAGAATCACAAAGGAGAGAAACACAAGACACAAAAAAACAAGCCACCGGCGAACTGCCAAAGCAGAGACCGCCAGACCGCTCGAACAGGCAAGCCACATGGGTATCCCTGAGACTGCACAAATAGAGCACAAGCCGCTGCTGTCAGACTGCAACCACAGATCGCACAACTCGCTGCTTTATTCAACTACTGAAAACTATCCGCACTTCTTGATCGCCCAGACTGCGCGGTCTCAAGATCACAGAAGAGCCCACGAACACTTGATGAAGAATTGCTTCCTGCTGCAAGACCGCCCGACCGCTTAAGGCCGCCTGATTAACTGAGTCTGCTGCACAGTCCAAGAACTCCTAAACACAGTCCACACAGACAGACCATTTGTCGAACTGGTTTATTCAAAACTGGAAAGAAAGAAGAATGTTGATGGTGATTGCTAGCCGTTAACCTGCGAACAGAACAACCCGGTCAGATAACTCAAACCGCACGACCTCAAAATGAGACTGGCACAATCAAGCCAACTTTAGTTCTTACAGATCCTGCACTCAGGCTATCAACACAGCCTTACAACTCAGAGTGCAAGCACTACTGCAATTCGGATCTCAAAGAGATACTACAGAAGATATTTGGAAGATGATTTTTATAGACTTTGACTCTTAGAAATAAGCTTTGAATAGCTTGAGTCTTCTTAGGCCTTTCTGAGTAGAAAACCTTCTTTAATATCAACACAAGATCTTCAATATTATGAATATTCAATTCTGGATCTGTGTTAAGATTTTCTTGACTGAAGAAGTCTTCTTTCTCTATGGAATGAGAGCTTTCTTGTGGAAGCTTTTCTTCGTCTTCTTCTTCTTTCCTTCTTTGAAAAGGCTTTTCTTTTTGCCGTCAAGCTTTTTCGAATAATACTAGGGCTCGATAATCTCCAATTCATTAGGGTTTGCTGACCCTCTCTTCTTCTTTTATAGATCTGACCTCTCAACCGGTCAAAACCTTAAGATATTGATGTCAGAGCACTTTAAAGAAGTGGTTGATTTGACATATGACTTTGTCATCTTCGTAATTTTAAAGTTCCGCCTTCTAAGCTTGTCAAGACGATATAGTCGTGTGAAGATAGTTGACACAATGACAAAGGACTTAGCAAGCTTTCTTGATTCATCACAACGATATCGTCGTGTGATACTTATTGTCACAATGGTATCTGACTTAGCTAGCCTTTCCTGAGTCTTCACAATGATATCATCGTGTGCACCTTATTGACACGACGATATTGTCATGTTCTTCTTATCGCCACGGTGATTATTGACTTAGTTATTTATTCTTGTTCTCACAATAATATCGTCGTGTGTACTTTATTGACACAATGATATCGTCCTGTTCTTCTTATTCTCACAACAATTTTTGACTGACTTCTTCTGTTGTCTTCTGCGAAAGATCTCAACGATATCGTCGTGTGTACCTTATTGACATGACGATATATGTCTTAGTCATTTTTGCTTGATCTTAAGGTATTATACTTAGAATATATGATGCTCTAACCATCTCATGTCACATCAAATGACATCAAATAAAATCTATACTTATCATTGACTTAGGGACTTCTCCAAATCTGGAACATTGTGTGGAGTGTTCCTAACAAGGGCCAACATTGGCGCATGTACAAATCATTCCCAAAATGCTCATGTAATCACGACAGTATCCCTCAATAACATTTTCATATTGGCGGGATCGAGGTTCGACGCCGGTGTTATAACTAACGCCTGGCATTAGACCACTTTTTTCTCTTTTAGCAAATTGAGCTATGCAAGACCAATTGCAGCATCGTAGTGTCATAATTTTTCATTCCTACATACTAAGAATATAATGGCAAACTTGATCAAATGCAAGTAGGATTTGTAATTCTCAAACCAAAGAGATGCAGAAAACCATGTTCCAATAATCTCCTCCTTTTGATAATAACAAATCCAATTAAGATAAATCAAATTATAAAGGTAAAGGATGAGTTTTTATAAGGATATATGACACTATTCAATTAAGACTCTTTCTAGAATAAAGACTAGTCCAATATATGTGCTCCCCCTATTTAGGTGCTCCCCCTTAGTGTATGTTCCCCCTTAATCTAGTGAAACTATTCCTTTATCATTAAGATTTATCATTTTATTCTCCCCCTTTTATGATTAGAAAAAATGGGTGGAGTGACACAAAAACTAGGCTATAATAAGGTAAATAGGTGAATGTTTCGACTACTAAGAGAGTTTTAAGAGTTTTATTGTAAATATAAGAAGTCATGATCATGCTTAGAGTGATTAGCACGGCAGAAAAAATATGATAAACGTATGTAAGAAGATCCATTGTATTTTACCAAGCAAGTCTACCACTTGTTGAAAAAGAGAAAGTGAAAACAAGTACAAAAAACTTCTAAGTAAAACTTGAGATATGCATGATAAAGCATGGTAAAAGTACATGGAAATAGAGCCGAAAAAAATGTAGCAAAGACAATCATTTTAAGGTGTAGAGTTTTTTTTTTATTTTTAGTTTTGATTTTGAAAAAATGCAAACAATTTGTAAGAGTTTTCACATGTAAGTAATAATGATCTGGAATTTTTCAAACATTAATGGAAAGCATGATTTGTCATATCCTAAAAGATAATAGCTACAATGAGAGTAATTCACATTTCAAGTAAAGAAAACATTGTAGAGATCATGCATTGCAATCTACTGCTTTTGCTTAAGCTTTTTAGAGAATTATATAGATATGCATTAAAATCCAATTCTCATGAGTAGATGCTTTATAAAAGATAATGATGTGGACAAACAGTGTTTTTATAAGAGTATACAAGTGTTATAATCAAAGCACATGACATGTGGAATGAAGTAGTAAAACAATATTAAAAGGTAATCTTAGAATTACTTCCACACACCAATTCTAAATATTTATTTCAAAGCACATAAAATAGATCAACGACCAAGGTTCTTCGCCCACACAATTTTCATTAAGACTTATCAGGGAGCAAAGTACTGCTTGGGGGATCACATAAGAATTTTTATTTATTTTGGGTTATCCGTTGTACAAATAGAAGTGATAAAAAGATGTGTTTGCACAAGACACTTTACAATTTTTTCCGAGGTGCTCAACCTCACAATGCTCATTAAAACTTATCAGGAGGCTTGGGTAGTGCTTGGTGGAGTTATATTTGTCATTATATTCATATTTTTATTTGATTTAGCACAAAGGTCTCTGAATTCACCTATTTTTTAGCCAGCATCCAAAAATTTTGAAAACACACTTCTATATGTGCAAGAAATTAATTTTTGGAAAAATTGTAAGTAATATAGACATGCAACCTAACATGTTAAACTATTACACTACACAATCATTCAAGACTTAGATTAAAATCACATGTAGATTACCAAAAAAAGTGAGTGAATGAAATATTATCTAACATAAAATATTACTCATACTTAGAGGCATGCTAAACAATCTTACACAATTTTTTATAGTCTATTTCATTGCACATAACAAGATTACGGTCAAGGCATGATAAGCCAAAATAATGTTTAGGAAACTTGAAATTGAAATTAAACATTAAAGAGAATCTTTAAGAGTATGCTTACTCAATTTTGACCATTGGAAAAAATAACAAGATTTTTGCTCATGTGAAATCCTATTTGTCAAATAATACAACAAAGAAATGACAAAACATATTTTTGAAAAATTTTAATTATTTGAAATTTTGTGGATTTTGGAATAAAGGGAAACAAAAAATAATAGAGAAATAGAAATTTTCAAAAAACATAGAAACAAACAGAAAAAATATGCATGAGAAAATACCTGAATTTTTCAAAAAAAATAATTTGGAGCAAAAGGGGCTAACGTCGGGCGTTAAATCATAATACAAAAATAGTAATCGATTTCTTTATTTTTTGAAAAAAAAATCCTTAATTTAGAGTTATTATATATATCGGCCTTTTTAGTGTAGAAATTTTAGACTTTATAGAGATTATTTGGAGGCTCTTTAAACATGTTTTTGTTGGTTTAGAAGTGTTTTTTACATTTTTATTGGGTTTTGGTTTTTCGAGAAATCAGCATAAAAATAAGATTAAGCAGAGATATAATGAATCATACAAGGAGAAAGGCCGAAAGAAAGTGCAAGTTTCAGGAAAACAGACTAACGCTAGGCGTTAGACACAACGCGGAGCGTTAGCACTCATAGATTAAACTTGAAATTTTTGAAGACTAATGATTCAGACATTTTATGATATGATGAGACACAACAAACACATGAGAATAAAAAAAATTGTGTTAAGGTGAATTAGTTTTTTATTATATTTAATGGAATATATCTAAGACACTCAATTCTAACCTATGCATGTTGAAACGAGCATCGGGGAGAGGGTTAGTAAAGATGTCCGTAAGTTGGGACTCTGTGCCTATGAAGCTAACTCTCATATGTTCTTTCTTAATGTGATCCCTAATTAAGTGATGACGCACATCTATGTGTTTAGACCTTTAATGATGCATGGGATTGTTGGTTAGATCGATTGCACTTTTGTTGTCAAATTATAATACAATATTATTTAGATGAACCCCAAAGTCTTCTAGTGTTTGGCTCATACAAAGGGTTTGTGCACAACAACTACCTAGAGCGACATATTCGGCCTCGGTGGTGGAGAGGGCGACAACATTCTGTTTCCTACTCGACCATGCTACAAGTGAAGGGCCTAAGATGTGAGATGTGCCACTTGTGCTCTTTGATGAGTCTGGTTTATACAGTGATTTCTGGCCTCATTTGGGTTTATTTCAGTGTCATTGCACTTCATTTGTTGTTGATATACGCTTATAGTGATAGCATGGCGTTTCTGCGCCTTTTGTGCAATCCTTTCCCCTTTGTGGCATATTTTTCCTATATATTACTGAATGCCTGTGTTATGGATCCGGTGATGTGCACGGATCGGGGTTATTTGTACTTTTCCTGCAGGTCCTGGGTCGTGTGCACGTTCGGGATGGTGCGGGGTGATTTTTGGCCTAAAAAGCCTCTGATCGTGCGCATTCCTTCGCGCACGATCAGGCGCACGATCATTGATCATGCGTTAATTCCCAGCCCAGATCGAGATCGGACCAATGATATGTGCACGATCACAGGCCTTTCTTCGCGCACGACCACTGGTCGTGCGCCCCTGACCGTGCGATGTTTTCTATTTTTCCTTTGCTACAGGTTGACTGCGCACGATCACAGTCATTCCATCGCGCACGACCATTGGTCGTGCGCCACTGACCGTGCGCAATACTTATTCTGCTCCCTATTTAAGGCGTTGTTCCGCGATTTTAGGTATTCCAGCGGGTTTTTGGCGCGATTTCTGAGCGTGACTCCGCCGTTCCACCTCTCCAAGGTCCCTCCTTCCATTCCTCCCCTTGGGAAAGCTTAATCCATTGATCCTAAGGTCATTCTAGGGTTCTGGAAGCATTCTCCGCCATCTACGGCCAGCATTCCAAGAGGAAGACATCTTCATTGGGTGAAGGAGAAGTGAACCCAGCTCTGAGAAGAAGACGGGCAGCGGTTAGAGGTAGTGACAGCCTCTGCATCCCGGAAGCAACCAAGGACTGAGCTCGGAGGAGGCGTGACAACCCCCCATTCCGACCACGATCCGCGGCGAGGCTTCTCATCTCGTGGTTACTTCTACCCCTTCTCTTTTTGTGATTTGTACTCTTAATGGTTGTAATGAACTGAATGAACATCTATTTGTCTATGAATGGACGTTTATTTATGAACTTGTCTTTACATTATGCTGTGTTGTGATGCGCTCCGCCCCCGCTCCACTTACACCCACACGTTCCAGCACCCGCTCTAGCAAAAGCTGGAAGCGATAGCGAAGAGGTGCCTTCGACCCTCAACCCTCACATCTGCACTCACCTCATCCATATGCTCACCGGCCATCCGCTAAGCGAAGCACGACTTCGCGGCCTGCACTAAACCCATCCACCAAGCGACGCGGTGATTGCGACCCGCATAGTGTTTAGTTTTCTCATTTCCCACGCTATAAAATCAACCAAACCCCCTTCTTGTTTTGTTAAACTTAGAACCCCCATAATTAGTTTCCTAACGAGCAAATCGTATTCCCTAACTTGCGGTCCTTTGAGAACGATATTCGGGGAGCTACTCCCTACTTTTATTACTTGACAACGACCGGTGCACTGCCATCGTACCGCATTTCGTGCCCGCTAATTAGCGGTGTCGAAATAGCGTGTCAAGTTTTTGGTGCCGTTGTCGGGGACTGCAAGGATGTGTGATTTGTTATTATTTGGGAAATTCGTTTTAAGGTATTGTGTTTTTCTTCAGTATGTTATTTTCTTCTTCTATGTCATGTGGGCGCATTTGAATATCCGATGTCGTTGGTGTGGGGACACATCCCACGCTAGTGATAGGTGTCCCAAGGAGTATGATGTTGTTCAGAAACCGTACGGAGCCCATGAGTCTTTTGGCTACTCTACTGCACCTTCGTTATCGCACCTTTACACGGCTGATGCACCTTTTGTGCCGGCAAAGCCGGCAAAGCAGTGCCTATTTTGCAAAAGTAGAGAGCATGCCTTGAAGGACTGTGCTGCTTATCTTTGCGAATTGGCTGATGACGATGAGTCAGTTATCCAGATCGTCCCATCTTCAAATTCTGCGAGCACGGCTTCTTCCTCTGATTACGTGTCACTTCCACCTTCACCTTTTGAAGGCTTTGGAATAGACACGTACGTCAGTGTCCCTCACGACTCCATTTCTGATGCGACCCCTCATACTTCTTCGGTTCATGTACCACTTTGCGTGGATTTGTGCCCTTGCGTGGAGAGTGAGCCCGAACTCTTAAGAACCACGTCCTCTCCCGCCACGCACAAAATTACATCTGTTGCTGATATTTTTATTGAGGTCACTTTGCAGGATGTTGCAGACCTGCGCAATGTTGTGCCCACTCTCATGGAGGAGGACAGCCTTGATTGTGCTGAAGCAACCGCTTCGGTCCAGTGTGAGGAAGTCCAAGTAATAGAGGAGGCCATTGTGTGCGATGTGGAGTCTAGTGGAGTCTTTGATGATATCATCAGTTTGTCATTGTCGCACCCCATGGGGGATGAAGCCGGGATTGTCCCCTCAGATGAGATTTCTTTTAGTTTTTCTTCCAATTTATTTCCTGACCCCCTTTCTTTATGTACAAGGATGCAGGATGCCCCTCCTCCGGTTGATCAAACCTTATGCATGGAGGAGTCGAAAGCCTGGCGGGATGAGGAAGGTACAGTGAAGGAACATCTTGTTTCCTCATCATCGTTGGTGCTTCCCCTTGAGGATTGGTTACAAGGGGGCAAGCGGTTTTTCTTTGAAGACATAATACTGCAGGAGAAGAAGAGAGCGAAAAAGGAGGAGATTTGGGGTTGGAGGCTGAGCATCCTACTTAAATTCCACCCCTATTACTAGGTCCCCGGACCTTTTTCCTTCATCAGTTGTTACTACTTCAAATCAGCTTATAGCTGATTTGTTTTGAGTTTGTAATAATAATTAGGATCTTTTGACTTTTGCTTATTTCTAGACTTTTTAAAAACCGCTTTAAGACAGGTATTTGGTCCACCTTCAAGGACGTTAAACAAAAGGGCTCTTGGGAGACAACCCATTTGGGATCATTTGGTTCCGTTCTTTTTTGTTATTTTCTTTGCTATATTTTTGTTGTGCTGAGATCCTTTTAATCGCAGGTCCGCATCTAATGGAGCACGGCGGGATCACCGCCTTCTGAACAAAACGCCATATCTTCTGGTATGCTCATTTCTGAGCATGGGGTAATCTCTCCTCCTAGCCTTCTTAAGCTTATGCCGCTATCGAACATGTTTTTTTTTTGCTTAGTATAAGTCTGGGGGAGTGAGAGTTATCGTTACCTCGTGCACAAGCACAGTGTACAGCATACTAGGATTTACACTGTGTTACATGGTAGCATTGTTCATCTCATGGCACACCACGACACCCACGTGAGCGCACTTAACTGTAGGCGCACGACGAGTCTAACTAGTCTCGGTTGTGTGAATGGGAAATCACGGTGTTGGGTTAGGATTGCGAGACGAAGTACTTTGTTAACTCCTGTAGTGCTCCTAGTCGAGTGCTCATGTCTCGTAGGAATTCGTGTAGATTCAATTTCTTTTTATGCTTTTAATTTACATTTTTTTACTGGCGTAAATATTGTTTACTTTACTCAATTTGGTGAATCCGGTGTGAATCAAACGGTAGCATAGGAATGTGTGTAGACGTTCATTAGTCTCGTGTTGCCCGAGTCGGGAGGAAGGATTATCTTTCTCGGTGGCTAGAACTCGCCCCAAGCGATTCTTGAAACATGGGTATAAGGTTGGTCAACTGCGTGAATGTGATATAGGCCATCATTTTGGCCCGGTTGAGCCTTTGCACCCTTTCCTATCGATATATCCTCGTTAGCCCAGTTCTGCCTACCCGTTCTTTGATTCAGCCCCACTTGTATCGCACCAAAGCCCAAAAGCCAATCCTAGTCACACACCCAAGTCTGAGCTTTAGCTATTTATTATTCTTGTGAGTTGGGTTGTTGATGTGGTGACATGTTTGTGAAGCTGTGGATATGTTTTATTGTTTATTTGCTGAAAATGATAAGAAAAGAAAAGAAAAAAAATGATGAGAAAGAGAAAAAGATATGAGTTTGAATGAAAAATTCATTTGTAGAAGTATAAGTTGGGAGTAGGCGGTGCACGCACCCATGTTGTTAATTCCAAGTCCGGGGGTGTAGTGTACCCGCATGTTTGTGTGGTGATGAGGATAGTTTTCGGTGCTAGCTCATTTGGGTTTAGTGTCTGAGCCGTCGCTTTTATCTTTGTTTACCTCACCTAAACCCAAGCCTCATCTCAAACCTAAAGTCCTATTGATTCACGCATTTGAGTCATACCAGTGCCGTGGAGAGAGTGCGAACGGGCGGAGAGAGTGCGAACGGGCAAGTCTATGGCCACCGACATTGATGGATTTCAATGGAGTTGTCCCGAGTCTCGATCTTTGGCAACGCTCGCCTCAGCGTTCAGTTTACTTTCTTCCTATGTACGACCTTATGATTCACCGTGATTCACTTGTTGAGTAAACGTAATATATAACTACGCTCTTAGAAAATTATAAACTAATATGTATAATTAGAAATTTTGTCTACTAGATTTCTATGCACATGCGTATGAGACTTCGCATATTACTCCGCCCTTGCAATTTCTAACCCAACTATTTCTTTTCTCGCTCCGCCGGATTTGTTTGCTCGGGACGCGCAAATAGGTAAGTCTGGGGGTGTGATGAGTCTGGTTTATACAGTGATTTCTGGCCTCATTTGGGTTTATTTTAGTGTCATTGCACTTCATTTGCTGTTCATATACGCTTATAGTGATAGCATGGCGTTTCTGCGCCTTTTGTGCAATCCTTCCCCCTTTGTGGCATATTTTTCCTATATATTACTGTATGCCTGTGTTATGGATCCGGTGATGTGCACGGATCGGGGTTATTTGTACTTTTCCTGCAGGTCCCGGGGTCGTGTGCACGTTCGGGATGGTGCGGGGTGATTTTTGGCCTAAAAGCCTCTGATCGTGCGCATTCCTTCGCGCACGATTAGGCACACGATCATTGATCGTGCGTTAATTCCCAGCCCAGATCGAGATCAGACCAAAGATATGCGCACGATCACAGGCCTTTCTTCGCGCACGACCATTGGTCGTGCGCCCCTGACCGTGCGATGTTTTCTATTTTTCCTTTGCTACAGGTTGACTGCGCACGATCACAGTCATACCTTCGCGCACGACCATTGGTCGTGCGCCACTGACCGTGCGCAGTACTTATTCTCCTCCCTATTTAAGGCGTTGTTCCGCGATTTTAGGTATTCCAGCGGGTTTTTGGCACGATTTCTGAGCGCGACTCCGCCGTTCCACCTCTCCAAGGTCCCTCCTTCCATTCCTCCCCTTGGAAAAGCTTCATCCATTGATCCTAAGGTCATTCTAGGGTTCCAGAAGCATTCTCCGCCATCTACGGCCAGCATTCCAAGAGGAAGACATCTCCATTGGGTGAAGGAGAAGTGAACCCAGCTCTGAGAAGAAGACGGGCAGCGGTTAGAGGTAGTGATAGCCTCTGCATCCCGGAAGCAACCAAGGACTGAGCTCGGAGGAGGCGTGACGACCCCCCATTCCGACCACGATCCGCGGCGAGGCTTCTCATCTCGTGGTTACTTCTACCCCTTCTCTTTTTGTGATTTGTACTCTTAATGGTTGTAATGAACTGAATGAACATCTATTTGTCTATGAATGGAAGTTTATTTATGAACTTGTCTTTACATAATGCTGTGTTGTGATGCGCTCCGCCCCCGCTCCACTTACACTCACACGTTCCAGCACCCGCTCTAGCAAAAGCTGGAAGCGATAGCGAAGAGGTGCCTTCGACCCTCAACCCTCACATCTGCACTCACCTCATCCATATGCTCACCGGCCATCCGCTAAGCGAAGCACGGCATCGCGGCCTGCACTAAACCCATCCACCAAGCGACGCGGTGATTGCGACCCGCATAGTATTTAGTTTTCTCATTTCCCGCGCTATAAAATCAACCAAAGCCCCTTCTTGTTTTGTTAAACTTAGAACCCCCATAATTAGTTTCCTAACGAGCAAATCGTATTCCCTAACTTGCGGTCCTTTGAGAACGATATTCGGGGAGCTACTCCCTACTTTTATTACTTGACAACGACCGGTGCACTTCCGTCGTACCGCATTTCGTGTCACTCTTACAATCTAGTAAACATCTCGCATAATCCAAGTCAGAATAACCATGCAAAATAATGTAATTATTATAAGGATACCATAAGCCTAGACTAGATGATCCGATTAAATATCTAAATATTAATTTAGCCGCTTTTAAACGAGATTCATTAGGATTAGCTTGAAATCTAGCGCAGACGCAAACGACAAACATAATATCGGTTTTAGAAGCACTTAGCTACAATAATGATCCTATCATTCCTCTATATAATGTTTGATCAATAGAGATTCCGACTTCATCTTTTTCCAATTTTAAAGATGCGCCCATAAGTGTAGAAGTTGGTTTGAGATTTTCAAAATCCAAATCTTTTCAACTTATCATAAACATATTTAAATTGATTAATAAATATTTCAGTATTTCTTTGTTTGATTTGAAATCCTAGAAAGTATATAAGTTCTCCTACCAAGCTTATTTCAAATTCTTTTTGCATTACTAGTACTACTTCATTACACAACTCTTCATTAGTGGCACCAAAAATTATATCATCTACATAAATTTTTAATATGATCAAATCATTATCAACATTCTTAATGAAGAGTGTGTTATCGGCACATCTCATTGTATTACTGTGCTTTAATAAAAATGAAGTTAATCTTTTATACCAATCATGTGGCGCTTGTTTTAAGCCATAAAGCGCTTTATCTAGTTTGTATACATGATTGGGAAAATTTTCATTAATAAAACTGCGGGGTTCTTCAACATAAACCTCTTCCTTAATAGTCCTGTTTAAAAAGGAACTTTTAACAGCCATCTAAAATAGTTTAAATCTCTTGAAACTCACAAATGCAAGAAAAAGTCTAATGGATTCTAAGCGAGCAACGGGTGCAAATGTTTCATCAAAATCTACCCCCTCGATTTGAGAATACCCTTGTGCTACTAAGCGAGCTTTGTTCCTAGTAAGCCTAGATTCACCATCTACTTTCTATTTGAAAATCCATTTTACCCCTACTACTAGGTGATTAGATGGTCATTCTACAAGATTCTAAACCTTATTTCGTTCAAATTGTTCTTATTCTTCATTCATAGCTAAATACCAAAATTCATCATTCAAAGCGGTTGAAATGTTTTTTGTTTGATTTCAGAAAACTAAGAAAAGGTTTGAAAAAGATTCATGTAAGGAAGAGCGAGTCGTTACCCCTTTCGATGTCCCTCCAATGACAAGCTCCCTTGGATGATGTTTTGTGAACTTTAGCATGCTAATAGGCATATACTCCTCTTGCGTGTCCTCCTCTTTCTTGTTCTCCTCTTCGGTAACTCGTCATCCTCATGCTCCAATGGGGAGAGGGTTTCCTCTTCATTTCCTGCAATAATTTTCTCTAGACAAGGAACAAGCTCATCAAATCTAACATGAATAGATTCTTCAACTATTTTTGTTCTTTTATTATATACTATATAGGTCCTACTAGTTGAAGAATACCCAATAAAAATTCCTTCATCACAATTTTCATCAAATTTCCTAATGAATCCTTTATGTTTAATTAAAAGTATTTGCAACCAAATACATGAAAATAGGATACATTAGACTTCTTTTGAAAAAAATAATTCATAAGGGGTTAAGTTTAAGAAGGGTCGAAGCATGACACGATTAATAACATAACATGATGTGCTAACGGCTTCAGCCCAAATGATCTATGCAACCTAAATTCAGAAAGCATGGTGTGAGCTATTTCTTGAAGGATTCTATTTTTCCTCTCTGCAACATCATTTCTGTGGGGTGCGTGGAGTGGAAAATTCAAGCTTAATTCCTAAATCACTACAAAAAGTGGTAATTTTTTCATTTTCAATTTCTCCTCCATGATCCGAATGAATGCATTGTATTTTTAAATTATGTTTATTTTAAATGCACTTACATAATTGAAAGTATCTAGTTGCTACATAAATCACCTAGAGGAGGGTGAATAGGTGAGTTCTATGGATTTTTACGTGGAATTAAAATCTATAAAGAAAGGCGCATAGAAATCAAAGCACACACAAACACAAGGATTTTATAATGGTTCCCCGATATGGGTACTCCACTTTCCCGCCTCACCTATCTAGCACGTCCGGCTAGACTAGGCTACTTCACTAATCTCAGATTATGAATAATATTACAACTCTGAGTAATTCTCCTACAAACTCGGACAACAACCTCTCCTACCAACTCGGAGAACAAACTCTCCTACAAATTCGATCCTCTTAACTAGGATCTACAAGGACTCGGAAGACAAAACTTCGTACAAGATTATGTAAAAAATATTCCAAGAACTTTGGATTGAAAATCCAATCTCTAAGAATCTCAAGGAGATTCTACTTCTTCAGATCTGAAATAGGTCTTCTTCTTCCTTGAAATAGATGAAATCCTGAACTTGAATGGGGAAGAATAAATCATTTGTCTTAAAAGATTTGATCTGAATACTTGTCAACACAATAAGATCTAGAGAATACTTGAATCAATCTGAGCACTGAGATCTTGTAGAATCGAGACATGCAGAAGAATCGAGCACAAACTTGTCGGCGGCAAGAGATCATTTTTGCGAGAATGAGATAGATGGCCGACGGAAATCTCGATGTCTTTTTTTCAAATTGCACGATTAGGGTTAATAGAAAAGTCTTTTAGGTATTTATAGCATTCCTTCAAATGGCTATAAACAACCCTTAAAGAAGGAGATCCACGTGGACTGTACATGGCTGAAAACCCCTAAAAGGATAAATGCGTCAAATAGAAGAAAACACGCTCTGTCTGGATTCGTTGAATGGACTCGTCGAATACAAGATTACTCGACGAATTATTGTTATGTCTTGACGAATTGACTAAGAGATAAGAGCTGAGAGGGGAAGAAAAGAAACTAAGTCCACTCGAGTATTTCACGAGATCACTCGACGAATTCGTCGAGTGTTCACAAGAAATCAGCAGACCACTCGATGAGTTCGTCGAGTGTTCTCGAGTGAACAACTTTTGCTCGACGTAAATCACTTAAAGAATTTTCTGATACTTCTGAATTCAGACCACTCAACGAAAATGACTTAGGTTATTTTCTTCCACTTCTGAATTCAGCACCTGCTTCACCTTGTATTATCCATAGGGTTTGAATATGAAGTGCATCCCAATAGAGAGATTTCACATGTGTCAACACCTTGGTCTACACAATGAGGAATTACATTGCATATGCCTGTGTTTATGACTCATCGAAACCTGACATTGTCTTGTACTTATAAATTAGAGTCCTGCAAACACATAACTAAGAAACTACATCAAATACAAAATCAATTCATCTTAGTTCAAGGGATACTTCTTCAAATCAAGGTTATTGTGGCTACAATACCCAACAATCTCCCCTATTAGAAGAAGTCAGAACCTTATCTTCTAAGGTGAATTGCACAGATAAAAATTATAAAAATAAACACACATCATGACATAAATAAGTAAACCATATAAATTGAAATATCAAAACATCAAAATATATATGTAAATGTTTTTCAGATTTTAATCAAGTAACAATCTACATTTAAGGCATCTTAGCCGTCCCCTACCTGCTCTACTTCATCTGCCTGTCAAAGTAAGCTATGGGCTTAGGATAATATCTTGAAGAAGGTGGAGGGGCATTTGGATTGTTAAAACCATAATCTCTGAAATGAATTTTCCTTTTCAACTGAGAGGCTTTGTGCTTGTTGATTTCTTCTTGACTATAGTACTTCTGAGGTTCTTCATTTGAAATGTTAATCAGCTTATATGTGTCCAAGATGATTGACTTAGAAATTGGACTCCAAACCTCGGTGAATTCTCTTCTTTCTGCTACTTGCTCTCTGATCTCTATGCTTGAACTTCTCCTTGCAGAGGGATCCGACCTCCTTGCAAAAGGTCCTTCACCAAATTTCCTTCTCTTCACAGTAGGCTCCGAAGATTCAGGAATGTCTTCGGGAATATCTTCTGGAAGATTTTCAGGAAAATCTTCAGGGTCAGACCACACCTGATTATACTGAACTGGAGGAATGGGAGCAAAGTCTTCATATACTTGTACTGGAAAGACAGGACCTTGAGGTCTCCCTATCAGGTTGTCATATAGCCATTGAAAACTTTGGTGATTGAAAATAGTAGCCCCATAAAACTTACTTTCAACTTCTTTGCTTAGGTCATGCATTTGAACTAAGATCTTCTCATCCCCCTTTCTGACTTTTTCATTAAGGGTTTGCAGAATCTCTTCCTTGAAATTTGACAGATCTTCAGAGATTTGAGTTCTTATACTTTTCCCTTGCTGATAGATGTAATTTTGACCTGCAAGCAGAGCCTTTGAATTTTCATATACATTCTTAAGACCTTCATTAGTGTAGTTCACTGCTTTTACACCATTTGTGAAGTAGGTATATAGATCATCTTTGATTGAAGAGACAGTGTACTTTACTTCTGTTAAGCCTTTATTCAAGTCATATTCAACCTCTTGAACCTTATCAAAAACTTATTTCAAAGAAAACTCAAAATATTCAACTTGACTTTTGAGTTGTGCCTCAATGGATTGGAGTAGTTTTGAATTTGAGGTGGAGGTAACAGGCGCAGGAGAAATTTGAATTGGAGGAGTACCATGACTTTCATCAAAAAATATTAGCTCTGCAAACTGAGCTCCCCTTGGAGATGTCACATTTACTTGAGCAGAAGGTGTAGAGTACACATCCTATCTTTCATCATTTTCTGATAGTGTGTCTTTTTCTTTGACTGGACTGTCCACTTTCTCTGGCTCCCCCTCAGACATAGGAGGAACATGCTCTTGAAATGGAGGAATATCTTCAAAATTAAGAACTGCACCATATGTGGATTCTTTTTCTACTACCACTTCTCCTTCACCATACTGGTAAGCACTTTCTTTCTCAACAATAGGACTTGCCTGAACTGGCTCTGAGTCAGGCTTATCATTTCCATCATCATCATCATTATCATCCCCACCATCATCATCAGCATCACCTTCACTGGCAACATCCTTGCCAAGTCCATTATCCCGATCAACACCATTATCAGCATCATCCTTCTCAAGAGCAGCACCATCTACATTTGGAACTTCCTCATCCTCAGAAATATCAATGGAAATCCTTTCCGGCTCCTTTGCAGGAAGATCAACTATGTTCCCTAAAGAATCCATATGGGCTAGATTGAATCTTCTTTCAATATTGAGAACAATCGTATCAAGCAGTTTTTGCCTTCTGGAGATTCTCTAACCCGGAGGAGCTTTTTGCTGAATAGTAGAACTTGGAGCCTTGAAGCACTCCCCCTGGGCTAAGGAGAACACAAGTACTTGGGATCTCTCCCCCTGGACTGGTGGAACCATTAGGTCTGGATCTACTCTAGAAGGAGAGGGATCATTTCTTTCCTCTTCTTCTTCTTCATCATACTCAACAGATCTCTTCAAGCCTGGTCTTACTATCTTCCATTCTGATCTTGATAAAATGGAGGAGTCTATCTTCTTTAGATGATGAATTGGGCAACCTGACCTCATATGAAACTGGTCTCCATCCAGTTGATTTAGAAAAAGGCTGATGATCCTACCGAAGTTAGGAATCATCAAACTTGCTTTGATCTTTTCAAACAGAATTAATCCCCAATTCACCTTTTTCCTGCATATCACGGCCGCTACCAAATTAAACATATCATTAGATAGGTAGTCATGTGAGCCTACCTTACATAATAATACATTTCCCAAAATGTCTGACAGGATCTTTCCTTCTCCGTTCATATTCTTCCTTCTAACTGATGTTGTTCCTCTTGACAAACCGCAGAACAGCCAGGCTCAATTGTGGTCTTCTTCAATCAAGAAATCCTCTTCTACAACGGTCGGCAATCTCAGAAATTTCGTCAACCTCGACGGCTTAATTTTGATCACTTTTCCTTTGACAACTGACTTAATTACCTCCCCATTATGGCGAACTTTGGCATTCTTAAAGAATTCCAAGACGTCTAGGTCAAGAACGCAGCATGGATGCTCAAGAACAAATGACAAACCCGCCTCATCAAAACAGAGAATGACATTTATGAATTTGTCGGTTGCATTGTAAAACCCGGTTCTAACGAGCTCTCCTCCTACTAGAAGCAATCTAGCACTCTTGCGGGACATTCTCTCTTGAAATCGACGGAGAGAATTGAGGAAGAAGGAGAATCGTCGGAAGAGCTCGGCGAGGGAGATGAATCGACGCAAGAGGGGTTTAGGCGAAATGAAGAGCGTGACTCGAGAAATCCGAAAACTTATTTATATATTTTTAATGTTTAAACGTAAAATAGAGGCGTGTACCTAGAAGATGAAGCGACTCGACGGATCCAATAGTAATAGAAATTATATTTGAGAAAATCTGAAATAATGCATTCGACGAAATTGATTTGATAATTCGTCGAAAAGACACGAGGAAATCCTGCAGTTTGTCGATAGTACTCGACAAAAATGACTTTTCGTCGAAAATATCCTTGATGATTCGATGAATTCGTCAAAATGACTCGTGTAATTTCCTTGATTTCTTGATAAATCTAGTTTTCTGATTTTGAGCTTGAGTCCTTTGCCTTCTCTTCACGATTCCTCGTTTAGCATGCCATGTTTTAGCTTGAAGTAATTGAACTTGGTTTCATCAAGAGACTTCGTGAAAATATCAGCAACTTGCCTACCGGTAGGGACATAACTGAGGTTGATGTCCTTATTCTCCACATGCTCCAGTATGAAGTGATAGAGAATCTCTATGTGTTTTGTCTATCAGTGAGAGACTGGATTGTTAGCAATTGCAATAGGACTTGATGAATCACAGAACATTGGAATCTCCTTCAACTTCAAGTTGTAATCTTCAAGCTTATTCTGGATCCACAGAAGTTGTGCACATCAACTGCCTGTGGAGATATACTCTGATGCAGCAATTGAGATTTCTACACAATTATGTTTCTTGCTACTCCACGGGACAAGCCTCCTTCCAAGGAATTGGCATGTCCCGGAAGTGCTTTTCCTGTCATCCCTGCTTCCTGCAAAATCAGCATATGAAAATCCTGTTAGTTTGAAATCATTATTTCTTGGGTACCATAAGCCAAGATTCGGTGTGCCTTTAAAATATCTCAAAATCCTCTTTGATGCGGCATAGTGAGATTCCTTAGAATTCACCTAAAATTTAGCACAAACACATGTTGAAAACATTATGTCTGGTCTACTGGCAATAAGGTAGAGCAAGGTGATGAGTACTTTTTGTACTCATCTTTTAGCATAATTTTAATATAGTTTTAATATGATTTATATAAATTATTGGTATTATCTTATCTAATTCATTCCTTTTTATTTTTGCCACTAATTTATGCTTATTTTATGTTTTGCAGGTTTTCTGGGAACTTTGAGTAAAAATGTCAAGTACACGCCCTAGGTCACGGGCGTGACCCATGGGCGTGTAACCTGCGCGGTGTTCCAGACCCGATTCTGCTACCCCGGGATCATTCCGTGAAGATTCGCCAAGTACACGCCCCAGGTCACGGGCATGACCAAGGGCGTGACATCCAAGTCACGGCCGGGACCCCGCCACCAGCTGCCAGCACACCTGCCACGTAATTTTAAAGTTACACGCCCCAGGTCACGGGCGTGACCTGGGGGAGTGACCACTAAATATTGAGGCGTTCGACGAACTATGCCCGGCTGATGAGATCGACGAAAGTCCAGCTGCGTTCGACGAAAATGATGCGTTCGACAAAAATTTCAACAACGCGCCTTCCCGCCAAAGCTTCCTGCCAGCAGCACTTAATTGAGATTACACGCCCAAAGTCATGGGCGTGACCTAGGGCGTGACGCATCTGAAATGCCTGCATTGATGCCAGAACGCGCCCTCTCCTCCAGCACCGATCACGCCCCTTACACGCCCTTGGTCACGGGCGTGACCGAGGGCGTGTAACATCAAATTTCTGCCTATTTAAAGGGAGCTTCTCCAGATCTTCAAAGACGAATTTTTAGGATTAGAATTTTCTTTTCATGTTTTATTTTCATGTTTTAGTGGTTCTTGTAATCCTCTTTCTTTCTGCAACTTGTAGTTTTCAATTTCATATTTGTAATTTCCTTTTCATAGTTTGTAATTTTTCTTTAGCAATTTAATAAAATAGTTGTTTTCTTCTCTCATTTTCCCTCTCTTATTTTATCATGCACTTCTTTTATTTTTTGTTGTTTCCTCCATCTCTATGAGTAGCTAAATTATTATTAGTACTCGATCGAGATGATCCAAGGAATAATATTGGTTTTGAAGTAATTGCTCTTTCTCTTTTCTAAAAATGCTTAAGATTTATCCTTGATTCTAATGAAATGAGATTATATTTTCGATATATAATTCTCGTTCTTGTTTTCGTTCTTTAGTTAGCCGAACAAGCTCGTAAGGCGAATCGATCATTCAAGGATAAAGAGAGTTGCATGCAACCCTCGAATGAGGATGACATAAATCTCCCGGATTGGAGTCAAATCCAATAGTGGGATTCATCTCGTAAAGCAAGTATTGGGTTATCAACTATTGAATGAAAATTCAGTAGATATTCCTAATCTTAGTTGGGTGTATCCTAGACCCAAGGTACGTTCATATTTCGGGAATCCCCACGGTCAAAGTTATTTTAGTAAGAGATCGCGATTTTATTTCTTCTTCTTATTCTTTATTCCGCGGTGATTCAAAGATCGAGTGCTACCCTTTTACTCTTCTTTTTAATCTTATTTTTAGTATCTTTTTGCAAACCAACCTCAAGTTTTAATTGATAAGATAATAGAGATTTTCTTGAAGTAAGAGTACTCAACCGCCCCGAGTCTAATACGACCTTGGTTTTATAACATATACTACATTCGATACGGTACACTTGCCGTTGTCGTTTGCAAGCATAGTTTCACTGCATCAAGTTTTTGGCGTCGTTGCCGGGGACACGGTTGATATTTCAAAAAAAGAAATATTTATTAATTTTATCAATCTCTTTCTTCTCCCCCTTCTCTTTTAAATTTTTTTTTTTTAAATTCTCTTAAAAAGCGTAATCTAAATTCTCGGAAAGGACGCTTTGGGCTTAAATTCCCATCATAGCCTCTAGTACCTTGCAAACCCTTCACCGGGTAGATCTTGGGAAGTCCGGGACTAATTTAACCTGCTTTTTCAAAAATATATATAATAAAAATATTTATAAAATCTCATTCATTTGAGTAAAGGTTGTTCCCTTCTTTTTTATTTTTTATTGTGAAAGAATCTGAATTGGCCGTTAAAGTTGCCGAGCTTTAAAACCAACTTTATCTCTTACAAGCCGCTCGAAGGCGCCAATTTAGTTGTCATTATTGTGGGGCGCCTCGTCAAATTGAGGAATGATATTTACATTCTTATTATCAAAATAATTTTTATGAAAATAATTATCTTCAATATAATGCAAATAATTTTGATTTTAATTACGATCATAATTTTTCCTCTTTTCATGAAAATAATTCATCTTTCGATCAAAATGTTTCAAACTTTGATAATAATTACGATCAAAATTTCTCGGCTTTTCATGAAAATAATTTTCCAAACTTTGATGAAAATGCTTTTTCTAATGAGAATAATTTTTCGGCATTTAATAATTGTTCTTCTACCTCTGAAGTAGATTATTCTTGGTGGCAAGGTCACCCGGATAGTTTTCGGAGCGATGAAGATAAATCCTTAGATCCGAATTTTTGTTCTTCTTCTTTTGCGCCGCAATTGCCTTTCTCTAATTTTGGGAAATCTCCACTGATTCAATTTAATAATTCCCCCCAAAATTTAGAGGAAAATTTAATTTCTTCTAGTGTTTCTTCTCCATCTTTGGATAATTTAGTTATGGAGGAACATGTGGTTTCATGCAATCACATAACTTCTTTTACCAAGGATGAAGAAAACTTATTATACTAAGAATTTCTTAAGGTTATGGGCACCCCGGATGAAGTAGAAGAAGAACAAGTTTCTTCCCCTACTCCACCCGGATTTTATTTTCTTTGTCATGAATACTCGCGAATTTCTTCTATCAAACCAAAAATTGATGAAATTTGTGTGTCCGAAAAGTTTACTCCGCTTGGTAATGCACTAGATTTTTCAAAAGAAAATTTTAATTTAGAAAAGGAACAACCAGAGCTTAATCTTATATTTTCGCAAGCGCCTCCTCCTTGCGAAATATTATTTGACAAGTTTAATTGTGATTCTATTTATACTAGTAATTTCCAGGTTGAAGATGAGCCGTTGCTACCCCAATTAATTGATGATCCATATGCCGCTCATTTTTATAAATTCAAATCACCTTAGGTATGTATAGGTTATTTGGATTTACATATTCAAGTTCAAGGACAAAAGGAGAATCACAAGATAAACGGAGGAGTAGCCGTGCGACTGATGCCGGCACATTCACCTACGCGTGAATTAGGGGAGTTGCCTGTTCACTTCTCTTTTTATTTTCTGTTTTCCTAACAATAACCGTCTAGCTTAAAGACGGCAAAAAGAAAGCGCTCTTGGGAGGCACCCCTTGCTTATCTTTAAACATTGGGGACAATGTTTAATTTTAAGTATGGGGGTGTAGCTTAGAATTCAAAGTATTTATATTTGAAAAAGAAAAAAAATTAAAAAATTATAAAAATCTAATTTCTTGGAAAGGGCGCTTTGGGCTTGAACTCCCATCACAGCTCCTAGTACCTTGCAAACCCTTCACCGGGTAGCCCTCGGGAAGTCCAAGAAATATTTTATTTAAAAAATAATAATAATAATAAATATGCCTAGCCTTGTTGTTTTTAATATTCTAGAAATTTAGTTTGAGGTCCGATTATAAGTATTCCTACATTTTTAATTTAGCTAATATTTTATTTTATCAGAATTTGTTAAATCTAAATTTGAAGTAATTTAGTTTTAAGAAACACTTTATGTTTTTAATTCGATTAGAGAATTAATTTAGCACTACTTTTCCTTTTAATTTTAAATAGCTTCACTTTGTGGTAAATTGGCTAAACATCTCTAGATTTCTATTATATTCTCTTTTAACTTTAAGATCTTAGGAAATTTCATTCCATTAAAAAAGTTGCTCTCAAAATAGTTTAATTTATAAACTAGAAGTATTTCTTTGACCTTGTTAAACATATGTATATTTTCTTTTTCCCCTATTGTTAGATCATATGTCACGGGAATAAGGAGATGTTAGTTCTTTATTCTCTGGTAAACATATGCAACCCAAAAATAAAAATGAAGAGAGAAAAAATGTGTATATGTCGTGGAAATGATAGGATAATAGATTATCATTCTCTGGTATTACATATACTAAAAAAAGGGGTTGAGAGGATAAAATTCATCACCCCAATCAAAAACCTCTTCATATCCTTTGTCTTAAGTTTTCCATTCCGTTTAAACCCATCCCTAGCCAATTTCATTATTTCTAGTCCTAAACTAAATTATTAAGAGAGCAATATTTGGGTAGGTGTCTTTTCCTTAAGTTTCTTCTATGTTAGAGTGTCTATAATTTCAATCTAATTTTGTTTGAAAATTTCTATAATTTCGATTGCTAAATAGTTATCTTGAGAAGTAGTTAGCTAAACAAATTTCTCTTTTTAAATTATCAACATAACTTAAGACTTAATTCTTGAATTCCTAAAAATTTGCTTTTGACTTATTCTTAGTTTAATAAAATTTTAGTAAATTATAAATAATATCGATGTCTTGTAATTCTTTCCTCACTCTTTTACTCTGGAATAGCAAAAGCTCAAGTATGGGAGTGTTTGATGAGTACTTTTTATACTCATCTTTTAGTATAATTTTAATATAGTTTTAATATGAATTTATATAAATTATTGGTATTATCTTATCTAATTCATTCCTTTTTATTTTTTCCATTAATTTATGCTTATTTTATGTTTAGCAGGTTTTCTGGGCACTTTGAGTAAAAATGTCAAGTACACGCCCGAGGTCATGGGCGTGACCCATGGGCGTGTAACCTGCGTGGTGTTCCAGACCCTATTCCGCCACCCCGGGATCATTCCGTGAAGATTCGCCAAGTACACGCCCCAGGTCACGGGCGTGACCAAGGGCGTGACATCCAAGTCACGGTCGGGACCCCGCCACTAGCTGCCAGCACACCTGCCACATAATTTTAAAGTTACACGCCCCAGGTCACGGGAGTGACCTGGGGGCATGACCACTAAATATTGAGGCATTCGACGAACTATGCCCGGCTGATGAGATCGACGAAAGTCCAGCTGCGTTCGACAAAAATGATGCATTCGACGAAAATTTCAACAACGCGCCTTCCCGCTAAAGCTTCCCGCCAGCAGCACTTAATTGAGATTACACGCCCTAGGTCACGGGCGTGACCTAGGGAGTTACGCGTCTGAAATGCCTGCATTGATGCCAGAACGCGCCCTCTCTGCCAGCACCGATCACGCCCCTTACACGCCCTTGGTCACGGGCGTGTAACATCAAATTTCTGCCTATTTAAAGGGAACTTCTCCAGATCTTCAAAGACGAATTTTTTTAGGATTAGAATTTTCTTTTCATGTTTTATTTTCATGTTTTAGTGGTTCTTGTAATCCTCTTTCTTTCTGCAACTTGTAGTTTTCAATTTGATAGTTGTTATTTCCTTTTCGTAGTTTATAATTTTTCTTTAGCAATTTAATAAAATAGTTGTTTTCTTCTCTCATTTTCCCTCTCTTATTTTATCATGCACTTCTTTTATTTTTTGTTGTTTCCTCCATCTCTATGAGTAGCTAAATTATTATTAGTACTCGATCGAGATGATCCAAGGAATAATATTGGTTTTGAAGTAATTGCTCTTTCTCTTTTCTAAAATTGCTTAAGATTTATCCTTGATTCTAAAGAAATGAGATTATATTTTCGATATATAATTCTCGTTCTTGTTTTTGTTCTTTAGTTAGCCGAACAAGCTCGTAAGGCGAATCGATCATTCAAGGATAAAGAGAGTTGCATGCAACCCTCGAATAAGGATGACATAAATCTCCCGGATTGGAGTCAAATCCAATAGTGGGATTCATCTCGTAAAGCAAGTATTGGGTTATCAATTATTGAATGAAAATTCAGTAGATATTCCTAATCTTAGTTGGGCGTATCCTCGACCCAAGGTACGTTCATATTTCGGGAATCCCACCAGTCAAAGTTATTTTAGTAAGAGATCGCGATTTTATTCCTTCTTCTAATTCATTATTCCGCGGTGATTCAAAGATCGAGTGCTACCCTTTTACTCTTCTTTTTAATCTTATTTTTAGTTTCTTTTTGCAAACCAACCTCAAGTTTTAATTGATAAGATAATAGAGATTTTCTTGAAGTAAGAGTACTCAACCGCCCCGAGTCTAATACGACCTTGGTTTTATAACTTATACTACATTCGATACGGTACACTTGTCGTTGTCATTTGTAAGCATTGTTTCGCTGCATCACAAGGATCCAATTATGCTTCAATATTTGGTTTCATCAAAAGGTTTCCCTTTCTCATCCTTGGCCAGATTCATATTTGAACCCATTGAGTCCTCATTGAGGTTGCGTTCTCCATTCTGAATTTCTTAATTAACTCTTTGGTGAACTTTGTCTGAGAGATGAAAATTCCATCTTTAGATTGTTTCACCTGAAGTCCTAAGAAATACTTCAGCTCACCAATACTACTCATTTCAAATTTCCCTTGCATTATGTTAGAGAACTTTTTGCAAAGGTTATCATCCGTAGAGCCAAAAATGATGTCGTCGACATAGATTTGCACTAGCAATATCTTGTCTCTTACTTCCCTAAGAAATAATGTCTTATCTATCTTTCCTTTTGTGAATTTGTTCTCAAGAAGAAAGCTAGAGAGGGTCTCATACCAAGCTCAGGGTGTTTATTTTAGACCATATAATGCTTTACGTAAGAAATAAACATTGTCAGGGAGGGAGGATTCAACAAAACCTAGAGGTTGTTCTATGTATACTTCTTCCTTCAAATTACAATTGAGGAAGGCTGACTTCACGTCAATTTGATAAACCTTGAATCCTTTGTGAGCAGCATAAGCTATAAACAATCTGATCGCTTTGATTCTTGCCACTGGAGCATAGGTTTGATCAAAGTCGAACCCTTCTTCTTGTAGGTAACCTTGGGCAACAAGTCTGGACTTGTTCTTGATTATTATACCGTCTTCATCCAACTTGATTCTGTAAACCAATTTCATTCTGATAACATTTTGACCTTTGGGCCTTGGCACTAGCCTCTAGACTTTACATCTTTTGAACTGATTGATCTCCTCTTGCATTACAATGATCCATGAAGCATCCTCTTTGGCTTCATCAAATTTCTTTGGTTCAACCTGCGAGAGAAAACTCAAATGCAAAACTTGGTTAGTTGTACCTCTTCTTGTCCTTATTCTGACCCTGGTATCTCCGATGATTTGATTTGCTGGGTGATCTCTCTGATGTCTTATCACCAGATTTCTTGCATCATCTCTGATAGCAGGTTCTTTTGTTTGTGGTACATCTTCAACTTCTTGAAGTTCTTCTTCTTTAGGTGTGATTGGATCATTCACTGTGACTGTACCTGGAGCATCCTCCTTGATGACTTCTTCCAAGTTCAGTTCTTTTAGTTTCACGTTGGCACCTGCATCTTCAACAAAAATACTAGAAGAGTTGTTGTGAAGCAAACTCGTCTCATCAAATAAAACATTTATTGACTCTTCTATGACCAGTGTTTTCTTGTCGAAAATCCTATATGCCTTACTGTGGCTACTATAGCCTACGAAAATACCTTCAAAACACTTTTCACTAAACTTAGTTTTGTAATACTTCTCGTTGTTAAGTACGAAGCATTTACTGCCAAAAATTCTAAAATAAGATATAGTTGGTTTCATGTCCTTTAGAAGTTCATAAGGTGTCTTATGATGGTTCTTGTTAATTAATGCTCAGTTTTGCACGTGACAAGCAGTGTTGACGACTTCTGCCCAGAAATATTACGGAAGAGAAGAATCATTCAACATTGTCATGCTTGCCTCTATGAGTGTTCTATTCTTTCTCTCGGCCACTCCATTTTATTGTGGAGTACGAGGAGAGGAAAACTCATTAAAGATACCCAAGCTTTCACAGAACTCAATCATAGCCCCATATTTGAATTCTGTTCTGTGGTCACTTCTGATTTTGACTACGGAGCAGTTTAATTCATTATGTATTTGCCTGACAAAATTAGTGAAAGATTCAAAAGTATCTGACTTGTGTTTTATAAAGAATACCCAAGCAAAATGTGAGTAGTCATCAACAATCACCAAGGTATAAGCTTTACCTCCTAAACTCCTAACTGGTATGGGACCAAATAGATATATATGTAGCAGATATAATCATCTGGTAGAATCTTTGCCAATTGTGCTCTTAAAGTTAGATCGAGTCTGCTTGCCCATTTGGCATGCATGACAAGGTCTCTCTTTAATGCAATTAACATCAGGTGCATCACGCACTAAGCTGTGAGAGAATAACATATTTATAGTTTTGAAATTAATATATGCAAGTCTCTTGTGTCATTGATCACAAAGAGATGCACTATCTTTTGTTAGAAAACATACTGGTGTAGAAGAATCTAAACAGAGAAAATTCAAGCAAAAAATATTTCTACTCCTAGTGCTTGTTAAAATCGTTTCTGACGTAACAGATGACTTTATCAAGCACTTATCCTTGTTAAACTCAACCATATAGCCTTTGTCGCAAAGTTGACTTATGCTAATGAGATTATATTGTAATCCCTTAACATAAGCTACATATGTGAAAGAGACTATATTGTTGGTTATCATACCGTAGCCTTTTGTGATTCCCCGATCAGATCCACCAAAGATAACCTTTGGACCCTCCTTGACTAGGGTGAAGTTCTACAATAGGTTTCTTGTTCTGATCATATGCCGAGAACATCCCATGCTCAAATACCATATAGGCGTGTTGTTGGCCATTGGACATACCTGTAATCGGTAATCAATTGCCCTTAGGAACCCAAAAGGATTTGGGTCCTTGGATTCTTTTTAGATGACTTCCTTGGATTGTTAACATTGCGAGTGGTCGGCCTTGCATTGTTAACTAGTGGAATTCTAGCATTCTTTGGATTAAACCAGCAATCCTTAGTGAAGTGACCAACTTTTCCACAACACCAACAGTCAAACCTGTTGTACCTTCTTTTACCCTCATACTTGACTTTTTGAATGGGGGGTCTAGCAGGGGCTACCGACTTAGAGGTATAAGCCTCGTGATTGTAGCAAACACAGGGCTCCTTCTCAAATGGTTTTGTCGCAACAGTTTTAACCTTTGGTGCTTTCTTTGCAGACGGTCCATTCACGAATGAACCATAGTCCTTGAGGACTATCTCTTCATAATGTGCTTTGAAAGCAGTCGTTCTGAAGCTTCGGGGACGGCTCCATCCTTGGTTGCCCTTACTTGACTCAACGTGAGTTGGTCTCGTGAGGTGGTCATACGATGTTTCAAATTCATATGTGTTTGTAAGAAACACCACCTTCTTGAAGGAAGGTTGACTCTGATCTACCTTGACCTTGCCCTTAACGGCTCTTTTCTTAGCCGCCTTACTTTTCTTGGCCTGATGACAGATATCGCTACCCTTCGCAGGAGCAGAATAACCATCAATGAGAGGAAGGATGGTCTTTAGTTTAGAGAAGCTTTCAACTAGCTTTCTCTCTACCATTAGCTTTCCTTCCAGCTCAGTTATGGATTTCTCCTCTTGCTTTAATAAATCAGCAGTGCTTAGGAGTTTGTCCTTTAAGAGTTGGACTTCATCTCTGAGAGGAAGTAATTTTTCAATTTCTTCTCTCAGATCTGATTCCATGGTCTTGAGAGACTCAATCTCCTTTGTCTGAGATTTGACTACCTTTTGGCACTTATCAAATTCTTTCTGTAAGGCTTTGTACTGAACTAATATAGCAGAGTCTTCCTCCGAGGAGTAGACTGTATCTGCAATGGAATCCATCTCAGATTCAGAACAAGGTGTATGAGAATTTACCTTCCCCTCATAAGGGGTGTCATAGTTTTCCTCATCGGTCTAAGCCATAAGACCGAAGTAGGCTTCTTCATCTGAGTTTGACTCCTCTGAGTCACTGTCGCACGGAGTTTTTGACTTTTTAGCCAAAAAGCTTTTTTCCACCTTCTTCTTACTTTTGAAGGATTTCTTTTCTTCTTTTCTAGATCCATCCTTCTTCTTGTACGGGCACTCAGCAATCACATGCCCTGGCTTATTACAGTAATATCAAATGATATCAGTCGAAGAATGTTTCTTCGGTTTAGATTTACACCTATCATTGTTGTGACTCTTCTTGTGATTTTCACCATCACGTCTCGATCTTCTATGATCTGATGAGGAGGATTGACCTCACCTCTGCTTTCTCTTATTCAGCAATCTCTTAAATTGCTTGGAGAGTAGGGAGAACTCTCCAGCAGACATGTCTGAGCTTGAAGAGCAAGCCACAGACTCGTCTTCTTCCTCTGACGACTGGGTCCTTACCGGTACCATGACCTTGCCTTTCTTTGACCCTTCATCCTTTAGAACTACGGACTTCTCCTTTCCAGAAATCCTGTTGCCTTCTTCCTCAGCTTTCCTGATGCTGAGCTTCAACTCATGGAAAAGGAACTTCCCAAAAAGGATTTGTGGCTCCATAGTAGCCAACTTTCCAAATTCTCTGATAACAATGTCCTTGGTATCCCATTCTTTCGTCAGGGATCTCAAGAACTTGTCATTCAGTTCACCAACGGTGAATTCCCGAACATAGTTCCTATGACTATTGACAATCTTAAAGAACTTCTCATACGTGTCCGAAATAGAGTCCCTTGGATCTTGCTTAAAAGCTTCATACTCTTGATTCAGTAATGATCTTCGATCATCACTTACTTCTTCAGTGCCTTCCATCAAGACGATAAGAGAATCCCATATCTCTTTAGCAGATTTGCAATGGAAGAGATTCTGCAGCATAGAATCATCCACAGCACTGGCAATTATATTCTTCACCTTCTTGTCCAAGGCGACAAGATCAATCTCATCCTTCGTCAAATCAAGCATCTTCTTGGGAACTTGAATAGCAGGGTTGATGGTAGATGTCTTCATTGGAACATGAGGAACTTCTTCAACTATCTGAAAGATCCTTGGGTCGGCATCTTCCATGTAAAACTTAACTCTTTACTTCCACATGGGGAAGTTCTCCTTTGTGCAAACAGGCAGTTTCAAGGAAGAATCCTTGTTTCTATCCATTCCGGACATGGTGTCTTTGAACAACTAGATGGAGGAGTTGGTTCAAGGTGTTAACCTCTTAATGAACAACCTATCTCTGATACCAATTATAAGTATCTAGTTGCAACCTAAATCAACTAGAGGGGGGTGAATAGGTGAGTTTTATGCCTTTTTATGCGGAATTAAAATCTATAAAGAAAAGCACACAGAAAACAAAGCACACACAAACACAAGGATTTTATAGTGGTTCCCCGATATGGGTACTCCACTTTCCCGCCTCACCTATCTAGCATGCCCGGCTAGACTAGGCTACTTAACTAATCTCAGATTATGAATAATCTTACAACTCTGAGTAAAACTCCTACAAACTCGGAGAACAACCTCTCCTACCAACTCAGAGAACAAACTCTCCGACAAACTCGATCCTCTTAACTAGGATCTACATGGACTTGGAAGACAAAACTTCTTATAAGAATATGTAAAAAATATTACAAGAACTTTGGATTGAAAATTCAATCTCTAAGAATCTCAAAGAGATTCTACTTCTTCAGATCTGAAATAGGTCTTCTTCTTCCTTGAAATAGATGAAATCCTGAACTTGAATGGGGAAGAAGAAATCCTTTGTCTTGAAAGATTTGATCTGAATACTTGTCAACACAATAAGATCTAGAAAATACTTGAATCAATTTGAGCACTGAGATCTTGTTGAATCGAGACTTGCAGAAGAATCGAGCACAAAACTTATCGGCGGCAAGAGATCGTCTTTGCGAGAATGAGAGAGATGGCCGACGGAAATCTCGATTTCTTTCTTTCCAAATTGCACGATTAGGGTTAATAGAAAAGTCCTTTAGGTATTTATAGTATTCCTTCAAATGGCTATAAATGACACTTAAAGAAGGAGATCCACGTGGAATATACATGGCCGAAAAACTCTAAAAGGAAAAAATGCGTCAAATAGAAGAAAACATGCTCTGTCTGGATTCATCGAATGGAATTGTCGAATACAAGATTACTCGATGAATTATTGATATGACTCGACGATTTGACTAAGATACAAGAGTTGAGATGGGAAGAAAAGAAACCAAGTCCACTCGAGTATTTCACGAGATCACTCGACGAATTCGTCGAGTGTTCACGAGAAATCGGCAGACCACTCGACAAATTCGTCGAGTGTTCTCGAGTGAACAACGTTTACTCAATGAAAATCACTTAAAGAATTTTCTGATACTTCTCGAGTATAATCGACGAATAGCTAGGTCTTTCACTAGTTGTCTCGATGAATTAACTTGGATTCTTCGAGACCACTCGACGAAAATGACATAGGCTATTTTATTCCAACACCTGCTTCACCTTGTCTTATCCATAGTGTTTGAATATGAAGTATATCCCAATAGAGAGATTTCACATGAGTCAACACCCATGAGGCACATTGCATAATCCTATGTTTATGACTCATTGAAACCCGACATTGGTTTGTACTTAGCAATTAGAGTCCTGCAAAGACACAACTAAGAGACTACATCAAACACAAAATCAATTCATCTTAGTTCAAGGTACACTTCTTCAAATCTAGGTTATTGTGGCTACAATAGCCAACAATAATTTTGAAAATTCATAAAAAGCATTGGATTTTGAGGTAAGAAAGATTGTCCAACAATATCTAGAATAATCATAATTCAAAACATAAGTATATTTCCCACCACTTAGACTAACGGTGCTCACTGGACCAAAAAGTATCTATATGAATTAATTGTAAGGGTCTTTCATTTTTTACTTTTAAAAGATGATCTAGAAAATTTTCCTTTTTGGCAAGGCGGGTAAAGTAAAGATAAATTTTCATTAAGCATAGGTAATCCTCTAATTAATCTATCTTTGACTAGTTTTAAAATGAGTTTAGCGCTAGTGTGACCAAGACGCTTATGCCATAATTCTAATTCATCATTTTTTTAAATAAGACATTTGATAGATGAATGTGAAAGATCATGTAAAGCAATCCTGTAAACATTATGAGTTGTTGGTGTGGTGAGTACATCTTCATTTGTTTTGGGATTTATGATTTTGCAAAGGTTTGTAGAAGATTCAAATAGGACATTTAGACCTTTATCACATAATTGACTAATAGATATTAGATTGTGTTTCAAACCTTTAACATATAAGATATTTGAAATAGAAAAAGAGTCGTTACCCACTGTACTAATGCCCATGATCCTTCCCTTGCCATTGTCACCAAAAGTCATCATCCCTCCTTTCTTCAACATAAGGCTAAGAAACTTTCTTTATCAAATGTCATGTACTTGGAGCATGCTGAGTCCAAGTACCACAAGTCTTCCTTGTCCCAGCCTGCCAACACACCTAAAAAGAGGATGGGAGTAAATATTTGGATACCCAAGAGGTTCCTCCCATAGTATAGATGGAGATCTTAGGTACCCAAATTTGCTTTAAAATACATTTTTGCTTCTTCCTACAAGAGTCTATGGTGTGACCAAAAATCAAACAATTGGCAGACGCGATAAAAGGGGTTGATACCTTTTTCCGAGAATTTTGTTAACTCTTGCTGGAAGACAGGGAGCTAGTGGGGATGATAGCTGACTTTTTATAAAAAGAATTTTGTTTTCTGGAAATAGGGCTAACGTTAGTGTTCGGAGTTAACGTCGGGCGGTAGCCTCCCTAACCATACCGCAGCCCAAACTTTGGAGAACCATGGCGTTGGTTGGCCAAAATCATGTCCAGTGATTTTTTGCCAACACCAAATTTTTCTATACCCACATTTAGATCATGGATTCATGCTTTAAATAGGTCTTTTCGGTAACTAGCATCGCACATCGATTTGTAGATAATTTCTTTCCATTTTTTGTTTGGAGAAGAGAGGTTTTTAGTTTTCTCTCTAAGTCCTCCGTCTCATTCTTATGAGTTTCAGGTTCGGAGAGGGCTTTAGAGAGAGTTTCTTCAAGTTCTTGAAATTTTGCCAATTTAAGATCACAATCTTGAGAATCTACTTTATCCTTTCCAAAAACCTTTATTTCTTTAGTTAGTTTTTATTTTCTTTGAATAAAATCTTATTTTCAGTTTGTAAGAGATCCATATCCTTAAGACTTTTTTCAAAATATTTACAAGTTTGAAGAAATTCATTGTAGAGATCATCATAAGTAGGAGGAGGTACCTCAGTGTCGCTTTAGACACTGCTTTCGTCATCGAAGAGATCATTGCTCCTACCCATGAGGCGCATGTTTGCTTCTTCATCATTGTTTGAAGATAATCCACTTGATTCCTCGATGGAGGAGTCATCACATGTAGTCGCCTTTAGAAACTTCTTTTTTTCTTTTCCTCTGTACCTCCTTTTGTTTCGCTCATTCAGATATTTTGGGAACTGGCTCCGGATGTTTCCGGTCCTTCGGTAGTGGTAGCACTCTGGAGGTTTCCGCTCCTCGTCATCATCGCTACCTTTTTTCTTTTGTAAAGGATGATTCCTTCTTTTTTTGCATCTTGCATGAAGTATTTCCGAAAAGAGTTTCTTCTCTCCGGATTCTTCATAAATTTCTTGAAATTCTTTATACAGAGGCTTTCTTCATCATCATTGGCCTCCTTCTTGGATTTTTGTGTCAAGTCCATCTTCTTTAGCTCTGCATGGTACTCTTCATGTTGAATTTTGAGTTTCACCTCATGGATTTTTAGTTTTCCATTGTAGCTCTTAATTTGGAGTTGCTTTAGATCATGAGACTCTGATATGGCCATCACCTTTGGATTGAATTTTGGTGGGAGAGATTTGAGAATATTCCTCCCCAAGTCTCTGGTCGAGAAGGTCTTTCTGAGGATTTTCGATGCGTTCATGATCATTGTGAGCCTTGTGTACATGACGTCCATCTCCTCGTCTGGTTCCATCCAGAATTTCTCGCACTTCGATTCCAATTGGAAAATCTTTGAGTCCTTCACCTGCGAAGTACCTTCATGAGTAATTTCCAAAGAATTCCATATATCATATGCACTCTTACAAGCACAAACACGATTAAATTCAGTTCTATCTAAAGCACAAATTAAGGCATTCATTGCTTTAGCGTTATTTTTACATTTAAGTTTATCTTGATCATCCTGCATATCTTAAGGTTTCTCTATAGTGGCTTCTCCAACTACAATGGTAGGATAACAATAGCATTGCTCTATCATTGCACAAACTTCCATATCTAGAGTCATTAGAAAATACCGCATCTTAGTTCTCCAGTAGTTATAATCAGACCCGGTAAATAGTGGCGGTCTACTAATTCCTTGCCCCTCGTATAAAGCGAGATCATGATGCGTTATTATTCCCGTTGATGAAATCATTTTGGAATAACCTTACTCTGATACCACTTGTTGGATTTTAAGGCATCCTTAGAGGGGGTGAATAAGGGTTTAGGTTTTTAGGGTTTATGGTTTAGGGCATCCTAGTTCCCCAGTAGTTATAATCGGACCCGGTAAATAGTGGTGGTCTACTAATTCCTTGACCCTCGTATAAAGCGAGATTATGATGTGTCATTATTCCCATTGATGAAACCGTTTAGGAATAACCTGGCCATGATACCACGTGTTGGATCTTAAGGCGTCTTTAGAGGGGGGTGAATAAGGGTTTTAGAAATCCTTATATTTTAAAAAACAACTTTTGATATTGTATAAGAAAGAGAATAGATAAAATTAAATTACTAGAAATAAAAACAAAATAAATTTTACTAAGCAAATAGAGGCACGATTATTAATTATAAAATTGATTACAAAAGAGGATTTCTATAACGCTAGAAGTCGAGGCGTGAATATGAAAATCTCTTTTTTTTTCTACACCGACCCTTCTCCCAAGGACCGGTTGGCTTTAGACGATCTATCCCAGATCCAGCCTAAAGCCACTCTAGACTTTCTATACCTAGAATGACCTCGAGCACCCCTTAGATCTAAACCCTAGACCTAGTCGCCAACACACGAAGCAAATTTCACCTAAGCCACACACGGACTTAGTCGCCAATAACTGTGGCGAGTTCTCCACTAATCGATCACAAAGATGAAATTGAAAAGAATTACAAAATATGAAATTTAAATTGAAAACTCCATATGAAGATATCTGAAGGAGACGGTGAAGAACCGCTGAAGATCGTCGGAGTCAAAGCGTGCATTTTTCGCGTTGAGTTTGTGTTGATCTGATCCTCCTTTGATTCCTTCTCTTGAATATGAATGAGAGAACTTTGGTGGTCTGGAAATATGGCTCTCGCGGAGATTTCGGAATGGGAGCTCGGGGAGCTCCTAAGTTTCTTAGAAGTGTCAACATCTCATCCTGTTGCTCTTCCATTTGCCACATGCGCCCTTCCAATATAGCTACGAGCACGATCATGGCCTCTTCAGTGAGATGTGTATTGATGAGCGAGTGGGTGGGAGATGGATCAATGTGCCCTCCATGAAATGATCCCTTGGTGGTACAGACACACCTTCTTTCCATAGCCGCCACTCACGAGTACTCCTGTAAGGAGAGTACTCTCTTGAGAGTCTTTGGGGAGCTTTGGGGAACATCATCCCACATACGATGCCAAACTATTGCGGGTCGCTCGACGCACTTATAAACTGGTCGAATTGAATAATGAAAGCTCAAGAGTGAGCTGAGAGCGCAAACAGTCAAAAAAGACCAACGCCTGACAAAGAATCCTTTGAAGTGGAAAAACCCAGGAAAGGTGAAAAACTCGGGGTTGGGTCAGTGTCCGGCAAGTTCCATTATTTCTTTGGGGATTACAAAAGTTATCTTTTAAGGGTGACAGGACATCACTCGTTACAATAATTCTTCTGGACTGCGGAGGTCTTTTGGAGTGGGTTGGTGGTGAGCATGCTCGGATGCAATCTGGACTGATGAATGCGAAAACGGGGCTCTGAGCTCGGAGGACGGAGCTGGATGAGGTCTTCGAGTTGTCTTCATGGTGACCTTCGAGGAGCGAAGCAGATCTTCAAGGCTCTGAAGTGCTCTTCGAAGGCCGAAAGAGATCTTTGAGACGTCTTCAAAGGCTGAAGGTGATCTTCGAACCGTCTTCAAGGAATCTTCGAACTTCGAAAGTGATCTTTGGGCACCGATGGAGATTTTTCAAGGAATCTTCTGTTGGGAATATTACCCTCAATGTTCCCTTGATTTGAAGAAGCATCACACTCAATGTTAAGTACAAGTTGTATTTGATAAATCCTATTTTATCTCATGACTATGCAGGGTTAGGTTATTCCAAGATGGGGAGTAAGTTCAATGGTTTACTGCCAAAACCGCTGAGACAAGTTCTCAGTCTCACCTGAACCGCTGAGACAAGGCCAGGAGTCAATGAGAAGGTGTCTGGGCCAGCTGAGCTACAGATAGAGGAAAACCGCTGAGACAACTGTCTGTCTCAGCGGATCCGCTGGGACGGGACAGAAGTAGCCATTGAGACTGGAAGCAGTCTCAGCCCAACCGCTGAGACAGATTCAAATGTGTTGGGGGGTTCTACTTTTGGCGCAAGCTGCAGAAAAGCAAGATATGGTACACCAATATCGTCGATGCTGTGTCAGAGGCCTTCTGATAACTGTTGGAGATTAGATAAGTATAAAAGAATAACTTAGGGCTCTTTACGAATGAGCTTTTTGGCAAAAAGAACAATCAACTACTATTACATTGTCGACTGCTATGAAGTTCTCTCCTCCTGCTTCCTGAAGCCATAAAGGAGAGAAAGATTGCTCTTCCTGTGTGATAAAAGAATATCAAGTTGATCCTTATTCATCTACTGAAGAGAAGGATCGTAGAAAGGAAGGATTGAAGTTGTTGTTCTCTTCCCAGCTTTAAGTCAGCAACAGAAGATCAAGGCTTAAAAGAGTTACTATTTTGTCTTATGTTGTAAGCATACTTTCATTACCTTATGTAGGAACATCATTTGTTCTGAGTTTGTAGGGCATTTTGCCTGAGGGTGTAGGGCTGTTGTGCCTGAGTGTAGAGCTGAGAGTTTAGCTTGAGTGTAGGATCTCAGTGGAGATTTGAGGTAGGACTTCTTGATAGGTCTGATTTGGTAAGGCAGCTGTGCTTGAGGTAGGGCTGTAGAGCCTGAGGTAGGATTTGGGAAAAACCTAAGAGATCCTGAGCGATCTGAGTTATAAGCTCTTGGAGCTAAGATTGGAGGAGTTGGCCTTGTCTAACTTATTGTTAGAAAGGTGAAGGGGGAAAGAGGACTAAAAGGATAGGAAGGGGGGAAAATCCTTCCTAGCAAAGAAAGGGAAGAGCTGGAGTGAATCTGAATCCTCATCTTCAGATTCAGATGAGGAAGAGCACGCCTACATTGGGATGTTTGCAGCAGAAAAGGATGATGATTTTCATGCTGAGGAGGATGAAGAGGACAAAGATCATCTAGGCCTTATGGCCATCACTGATGAGGAAGCAAGTCAGAACAATTCTGAGAGTGAACGGGTACTAATTCATTCCATCTCTTCTTCTGATTATGAGACAAGCCCAGAATCTGAAGCACCTTCATCAATTGGTGGAAGTTATTCAGATTCTGAGGAAGATGTCAATCAATTGATTGACAAGTATGGTGCTCTCTTGGAAGCTCTGAAAAAGAGCAAGAAGTTGGCCAAGAGGCAAGCCCAGGAAATTGCTTCCCTGAAGTTGGCTGAGAAAGAATGCATTGAGTCACCCACCATGGTGGCTCAGATGTGTAGAGAAATAAGCCATCTAAAGGGGATAACAGATGTTCATTTGAGCACCATATCCCAAAAGAACAAGGTCATCAAGGACCTTGAGGAGAAGCTTATGAAAGAAAAGAGCCTAGTGGCTCAATTCTCCAAGCCCAAATCTGTGCTTCCAATTATTAACACATTTTCCTCTCAAACCAATAGGAGAGGACTAGGGTTCAATAAAATGGAAGTAGGAGAAGGGAGTGGAGAAAAGAGCAAGGACAAGGCTAAGCCTCATACCAGCTTTTAAAAGGTATTACTTCCTTCTAACAGGTATGACCATGACAATATGTATGGTCACTGGAAAAATGGAAGCTCCCATAAGAAGGAAAACACTCCTTCCCATATTGGAAGAAAGGGCGTGGGAATGAGTGTTATGAAGGCTCCCCATGAAGAAATTCAAATGGCCTAACCTGGACCATTTGTATTTGGTACTTCAGGTCCATCATTCAAGAATAACGAAGCTAGCTCTTCCAAGTTCTTTCCAGCAAAGAACATGACTGCTGTCAAATCTGTAGACAAGCCTTGCTGCTCAGTGTCTGATGCCATCCATTCTTGCCTTACTTCTAAGCCAAAGCAAGTTGATGCCATCAAGACAAAGGCTGATAAGACTGTTCACAGATTGACATTCAGCCAAATCATTGTTGTAAGGAACAAGAAAATTGTTGTCTTCTCCCCTCCTGAACACAAGCATATTAATGCTCTCTCCTCAAGACAGGTTCAAAAGAGGAGATACAACATTCATGAATGCTGGAACTATGGTAAGGTAGGACACTTTGCCATAGATTGTTGACACAATCCCAATGTGTCAAGTGTAAAGAAGAGCCTTCCTGCAAAGAGTGCAGCAGGTGTGAGGTCATTTTATCATGCTAACAAGGACCTAGGACCCAAAATCATTTGGGCTCCTAAGGGTAACTAAAATCCTTCTTGCAGGTGAGTTCAAGTACCAGTCTTAAACAAATATGGTACTTGGACAGTGGGTGCTCAAGGCACATGACAGGTACCAGGAGTCTTCTACAGGACTACCCAGCTGTGAAGAATGGACTTAAAATCATCTTTGGTGGATCTGAAAGGGGAATCATCAAAGGATATGGTATGATCTCCAATGGCATAGTTTCAATCATAAGGGTAGCTTATGTTGAAGGGTTGCAACACAACCTAGTAAGCATAAGTCAACTATGTGATTTGGGCTATGTCATTGAATTCCACAATGACAAGTGCTTGATCAAAAAGTCTAATGACTTAGAGACCATTCTCTCAGGCACTAGGAGTGGGAATGTTTAATGCTTAGATTTTATATACAGTAATTCTCTCTCATATGTATGTCTTGTAGCTAATGAAAATGAGTCTCTTTGTGTTCAATGGCACATGATACTTGCCCACATTAACTATAAGACAATGTATAGACTATTCTCTAAAAACCATTTTAGGAATAGTCCAAACTTGAAAAGTATTAAAAGTGGTCCCTGTCATGCCTGCCAAATGGGTAAGCAAACAAGAACCACCTTTAAAAGTTTTGGCTCCAAAGACACTAAAAGATGTCTATATCTATTGCACATGGACTTGTTTGTTCCTTTGCCAATTCAGCTCCTAGGTGGAAAGTTGTATACTTTGGTGATTGTTGATGATCACTCAAAATATACATGGGTATTCTTTCTTAAGAAGAAATCAGATACCTTAAATGTCTTTACAAACCATGTCAAGGCAATTCAGAATGACTTACAATGTACTGTGGTCAGGACTAGGACTGCCCATGGCAAAGAATTTCAATCTGAAGCCATGACAAGGTTTTGTCAAGAATTTGGTATCACCCAAGAGTTTTCCTCCCTAAGGACTCCAAAACAAAATGGTGTGGCTGAGAGGAGGAATGGGACCTTGATAGAAGCTAGGAGAACATTGCTTAGTGACTCCTCACTCCCAAAATACTTCTGGGCTGAGGCAGTCAATACTGCATGTTATGTTCTCAATTGAGCTTCCATCAATAAGGTTCGTGGAATTACCACCTATGAGATTCTGAAAGGCAAACAACCAACAATTTCATACTTTAGAATCTTTGGTTCAAAATGCTACATTTTAAACAATGGAAAATCTCAATTAACAAAGTTTGGAGAGAAATGCAATGTGGGGGTTCTTGTTGGTTATATCTCACATAGTAGAGCTTATAGAGTTTATAACAAGAAAATTCATGTTGTAGAAGAGTCTATGCATGTGGTATTTGATGAGACCAGCCTAATCTATAAGGGTTGGTCCAGTTCTTCTATTTTGACAGGAAGTGAAAAGGAAATGGAAAAGATGTCTGTGCAAGACATACCCAACTGTAGCAAAGCTTATACAGATGCTGCAATTTCAGATGATGAATAGGTGCAGGGTGCTGAAGATACTGCTGAACGAGTAGAAGAAATACAGCCAATTGAGGATAGATTTCCTGTAGCTACAAGACACCTAAGGGATCATCCAAGAGAACAAATCATTGGAGATCATAACCAAGGTATACTGACCAGAAGTAGGGCTCACAATGAAGCCCTATTCTTAAGCTTCCTATCACAAATGGATCCCAAGAAGTTTGAAGAAGCCAACCAAGACACATTTTGGATTCAAGCCATGCAAGAAGAACTTCCTCAATTCAAAAGATGCAAGGTATGGAAGTTGGTGCCAAAACCTCAAGGACACAACATTATTGGCACCAAATGGATTTACATGAATAAGTTTGATGAAAATGGAATAATCATCAAAAACAAGGCTAGATTGGTAGCCAAGGGTTATAGACAAGAAGAGGGAATAGACTTTGATCAAACATTTTCCCCTGTTGCAAGGTTAGAAGAAATTAGGCTATTCCTTGCCTATGCTGCCCACAAGGGATTCAAAGTATATGAAATGGATGTCAAATCAGCCTTCCTCAATGGTGACTTGAAGGAAGAGGTATATGTTGAACAACCATCAGGTTTTGTGCATCCAACCCTCTCTTCTCATGTGCATTTACTTAGAAAAGCTTTATATGGTCTAAAGCAAGCTCCTAGGGCTTGGTATGAGACCTCGTCTAGCTTTTTAATCAAGAACAAGTTCTTTAGGGGAAAGATAGACAGCACATTGTTTCTTAGGGAAACAAGGGGCAAGTGTCTCTTAGTCCAAATATATGTTGATGACATAATATTTGGGTCTACTGATGACAACCTCAGCAAAAGGTTTGCCAACCTCATACAGGGGGAGTTTGAGATGAGCAGTATGGGAGAGCTCAAGTACTTTTAAGGCCTCCAAGTGAAATAGTCTGATGAGGGAATATTCATCTCTCAGACTAAGTACACTAGATAGCTTATCAAGAAGTTTGGGATGGAATAAGCTTCCACCATGAAAACTTCCATGGGGTCCAACATTTCCCTGGACAAGGATGAGAAGGGCAAGGCCTTTGATGAATCCATGTACAGGTGCATTATTGGATCCCAATTATATCTAACTGCTAGTAGACCAGATATTATGTATACTACATGTGTTTGTGCTAGGTACCAGGCATGCCCTAAGGAATCTCACTATTCAGCTGCAAAGAGGATTTTGAGATACCTTAAAGGCAGCCTACATCTTGGCCTTTGGTTCCCTAAGAACAATGATGTTGAACTAACTAGATTTTCAGATGCAGATTTTGCAGGATGCAAAGAAGACAAGAAAAACACAAGTGGAACTTGTCAATTCCTAAGAAGGAGGTTGATATCATGGAGCAGCAAAAAGCAGACATGTGTGGCAATATCCACTGTTGAGTCTGAATATATTGTTGTAGGAAGTTGTTGTGCACAACTACTATGGATACAACATCACTTAGAGGACTACAACCTCAAGGTAAGTGAGTCTCCTTTATATTGTGACTCATCCAGTGCTATCTCTATTGCTAAGAATCCTATCTCTCATAGTAGGACTAAGCACATAGAGATAAGATATCATTTTATAAGAGAACATGTTGAATGTAAAGATATATGCCTTGAATTTGTCCACGCTGACAATCAAGTTGCTGATATTTTTACAAAGCCATTGGATGAGGCCAAATTTAATGCTTTCAAGATTGAACTTGGAATGTTAAATATTGAATAGTGTCAAATATTTCCTTCTTTCAATCATCTATGATATTATGCTTATTATGTTATGATTCAAAATGTTGTCACATCAACTCCTAGTGACTAGGTTAGGTCATAACACAATCAGATCTCAAAAGGATTAATGTTTAGAGAGTAAGGTCAGCTAAAACAGACATGATTGTTTCAGCTGAGCCGCTGAGACAGCTGGGAAAAATCTCAGCTGAACCGCTGAGACTGCTAAATTGTCCTAGCAGTTGACAGTGCTCTGTCCCAGTGGTTTAGTTCGTTGTCTTAGTGGTTCCGCTGAGATGGGCTGGTCCCATTACAGTTTGTCTAAATGCAACCCCAATTGACCTAATTATCCTTATTATAATAAGTTCACTTAGCTTTAATTATTAGGTCTAATCACAACACAGATTCAAGCCATATAAATATACAATTGTTAAATAATGAAAGCTACACATCCTTTCCTTCCTAGCCGCCAAGACGAATCATATTCTCTTCCATCCCAGTGCCTTCTTCTACAGCAAAAAATGGCACGCAATAGTTCAAAGGATCTTATGGAGGGGTATGAAATAGTGAGAAATGGATTTGCCCATGCTCCAGAGGACATAAAGGGAGTGATTCAACTCCTGGAAGCACAAGGCCTAGAGTATATTCTTTCCGAACCTACAGTCATTCTCAGAATTGAAGTTCTGGAATGGTTCAACAATGCAAGATTGTCCTCTTCTATGTCCTCTATAAAGTCTAAGATAGGAGGAGAAAGAGTGAAACTCTCCTCAGCAAAAATTGAGCAAGCTTTCAAAATTCCCTCATGCAGTCAGGATGAGGAGAAAGATATTTCTGACAAGGACAAGAAGAAAGCTCATAAGTGGGCTGAGTACAGTGATGCTAAGATTGGCTCATTGAATAGAAAATTCTTCAATCAAAGAGGCAAACTGTTGTCACATATAATAAGCAAAGCAATCCTATGCAAGCCTGGGTCTCATGATACAATCTCCTAATATATGTTTGACATTATGACAAGGATCATTCTGACTAAGAAAACTTCCTGGGGAGCAGTCATATTTTAGAGACTTAAGGAATGTCTGCAAGCACCAAATATGGGAAGTAATCTATCCCTATAACTAATTCAGACCTATCCTGAGAAGTTTAAAGGGTTAAAAGGATCAAATATCCATTACCTGAAAAGGATGGATATAAAGACCTTAGATAGGTTCACCAGGGTGCTCTCCATGAGCCAGCCCACTGAGGCAAAGGAGAAAGGGAAAAAGAAGTCGAAATCAGTAAAGAAGCCAAAAATGATCATGTCAAGCTCTGAGTCAGACCACTCAGATAAGAATGAAGATGTTGATGCTGATATTGGATCACACAGTATTCCTGACAAGGATGCTCAACTAGATGACATGCCTGCTGGCAATGTCCATCCACAGGACCTGGAAATAGCTAGTAAACCTGGTAATTAATCCTTAAACTCCATATTACTAATAATGTTATCTAACCATAATCAATCTACTAGTTAATCTCTAATGTCTCTTAAATAATATGGACCACAGATCCTCAAGGACAAGTGAGTGCTCCATCTGAGGTGGAGCAACAACAAAAACCATCTTCCCTGGATGTTACCAGTGATAAAAATGAGAGTGAAGGAGACAAGATTGATAAGGACAAAGTACCTTCTCCTAAGGACATACAAAGTAAGATTGATACATTCATCCTAGATCTTGAAAGAAGAATTTCACTTAACATTGATGACTCCCCAACTCATTGGGATTTACGACCACAAGGACATTCTGATGCCCCATTTGAGGGGGAGAAGCTAATAGATCCATCAGTTGGTACAGATGATGTACTGGGTAAGACTAACTAATCATCTTCGTATTGCTAAGTAATTAAATCTAACTACAAATAATTGTCCCAGATTTCTTGGACTCATCAGATCAAGATGATCTATCTGAGGGGGAGGAGCCAGAAAAATCTAATGATGATAATGTTGATGCTAATGATGGTGTTGGAGATGATTAGGAGAATGATAGAGTCCACCATGATTCCATTGTTGATCAGCAAACCTCCACTTCTTCACAGTCAAATTAGAGCATTCTAAATACTATTCAAATCATGTTACACACTCATCTAACATCTATAAAGGACTATGTAGACAAGTCAGCTTCCACAGTTAAAGCATACATAGATCAGTCCATCTTCAATGTGAAATCTGCAGTGATGGCTGAGGTGAAGGAAATCAAGGAAGACATTACCATCCTTAATAGGCAAATGACCAAGTGGTTCGATCTGGCAGAGAAAACAATGGTGTCTCAGAATACAATTCTCAGATCAATGGACAAACACCTCCAACTCTCTGAACAGGATATGACATATGTCAAGAACTATGTCTGCAAGACAGATGAGGTAATAGAAAAATCCTCAAACCCGATACAAGAGTATGTGTACTCCACTGCCATGCAACTGAATAGTGACGCTGAGAGGAACAAGGATGAGCTAAAGGCTGATATTGAGAATGTCTTCCAAACAATCTCTGTCTCCATAACTGCTGCTCAACATGACATATCTCAGAAGATATTTGAAGAAGCCAGAAAGGGGGAGGATACCAATGCTATCATAAACTCTGACCTAACCCTCAAGGTTCTGCTAGGTACAAGGCTTGCCTTAAACCTTCCTCTCCTGAACATAAATAGAGCAGAAGATTGGGACTTCCTCAATCAAGAAGCAATTGCTCAAAATGAAAGACTGAGAAAGAAAAGAGAAAGAGAACAGATGATGTTGGCTGAAGAATACATGGCCAAGCAAAGGGATGAGCAGAACAGAGATCCAGATTATGAATATTGGAGTGATGACTCCAAGGAAATAATATTGAATGTCTGGCTAAGCCATGGCCAAGTCTGCAAAGAAATTGACAAAATATATCCCTCTGACGAATGGATAAAACACTTGGAAAGAAATTCAAAAAGGGATAGAATATTCAAAGCTAATCTGGTAAGGAAGGACAATCCAAGGAGAATGCCTTCAAGATACATCTCAAAGCCATACCTGTACTTCAAAAGGAAAGAAAACAAGAGAAAAATAGCTGAGATTGAAGCAGCAATTGCAGAGAAGGACACTGCCACCACTACTACAGGAAACAAAGATGATGCTGCTAAAGTCAATGCTGAAAGAGGAAAAGAAACTATTGTTGATAATGTTGAATGTTCAACTTCTTCTAAGAAGAGAAAAATTTAAATGAATGTATTTAAGTATTATGGATTTCTAAATGTAAATTGAACAATGTCTCATTACTAAATCTAAAATGAATGAATTGTTGAATTAATTACTTTATGTTGTAAGCTAATTTGAGCCATAGCTTAATTTTACTCTATATCATTGTTTAAATTAATCTGTGATGCATTGACATGATTATCTAATCATATTATTGGGTTGATAAACTCTGTTGGTACTATGCCTGTCATGAATATTATCTGTAATGATATTATCTTTGATGTCATAATATTGTTTACATGTGTATGTTGTGATGAATGCCATGTAGTGAAGTTACATGATAAATAATTATTTTGATATGTACCTTAGCATTGGGGGTGTTCTGTCTTCTTCAAATAGGGGGAGATTGTTGGGAATATTACCCTAAATGTTCCCTAGATTTGAAGAAGCATCACACTCAATGCTAAGTACAAGTTGTATTTGATAAACCCTATTTTTTCCCATGACTATGTGGGGTTAGTAATTCCAAGATGGGGAGTAGGTTCAGTGGTTTACTGTCAAAACTGCTGAGACAAGTTCTCATTCTCAGCTGAAGCGTTGAGATAAGGCCAGGAACCGCTGAGAAGGTGTCTGGGCCAGCTAAGCTGCAGATAGAGGAAAACCACTGAGACAACTGGCTGTCTCAGCGGATACGCTGGGACGGGACAGAAGTAGTCATTGAGACTGGAAGTTGTCTCAGGCCAACCGCTGAGACAGATTCAAATATGCTGGCGGGTTCTGCTTTTGGTGCAAGTTGCGAAAAAGCAAGATACGGTACTCCAATCTCGTCCATGCTGTGTCATGGGACATCTGATAGTCGTTGGAGATTGGAGAAGTATAAAAGAATAACTTAGGGCTCTTTAAGAAAGAGCTTTTTGGCAAAAAGAACACTCAACTACTGTTACATTGTCGGTTGCTAAGAAGTTCTCTCCTCCTGCTTCCTGAAGCCATAAAGGAGAGAAAGATTGCTCTTCCTATATGATAGAAGAAGAGCAAGTTGATCCTTATTCATCTACTGAAGAGAAGGATCAGAGAAAGGAAGGATTGAAGTTATTGTTCTCTTCCCAGCTTCAAGTCAGCAACAGAAGATCAAGGCTTAAAAGAGTTACTATTTTGTCTTCTTTTGTAAGCATCACTTTCATTACCTTCTGTAGGAACATCATTTGTTATGACTTTGTAGGGCATTTTGCCTGAGGGTGTAGGGTTGTTGTGCATGAGTGTAGAGCTGAGAGTTCAGCTTGAGTGTAGGATCTCAGTGGAGATTTGAGGTAGGACTTCTTGATAGGTTTGAGTTGGTAGGGCAGCTGTGCCTGAGGTAGGGTTGTAGAGCCTGAGGTAGGGTTTGGGAAAAACCTGAGAGATCCTGAGTGATCTGAGTTGTAAGGTCTTGGAGCTGAGATCGGAGGAGTTGGCCTTGTCTAAGTCATTGTTAGAAAGGTGAAGGGGGAAAGAGGACTACTCAAGACACCCTGTCTTGAGGAACCTCTATAAATACTTGTGTGTTTTCTGTGTGCTTTATTTCTTGCTAACATTAATTAAGAAAATGGCTAGACATTAGCTTAAAAGCAAAGAGACTCATTCACCCCCCCCCCCCCCCCCCCCCCTAGGTGATTAAGACTACATCCTAATAAACTATCATCTTCAACACCAAAGGAAATCTTCGAGCGTCGAAGGAGATCTTCAAGCGTCGAAGGAGATCTTCGAAGGAATCTTCAAGCGCTCAAGGAGAACTCATGGAGATCTTCGAAGAATGACTTTGGAGCTCTCTCAGGCGTAGAAGACAAAGTGCCTTCAAATGAAGGCTTTGAGTTCCTTTTATAGCTTTTGATAAGAGTATTTTGGTAATTATGTTGTTTAGGGAATTTTGCTATTCACACACCCATGATCATGGATTTTACTATACGCACACCCATGATCATGGAATTGCTATACGCACAGCCACGATCATGGGTTTTACTATTTGCACACTCATGATCATTGATTTTGCTATGCGCACACCCAATAACTATAAATTTGGCTATGCGCACCCATATTAAGGGGATTTCACTATACACACACCTATGGCCATAAATTTGGCTATGACTCTATTAGGGGGATTTAACTATGTACACACATATAACCATGAATATGGTTATGCGCAACCATATTATGGGGATTTCGCTATGCGAGCCCCATGGCAGGGGATTTTGTTATGCACACACCCATGTACATAAATTTGACTATGTGCACCCATATCATGCGGATTTCGCTATTCACAAATCATGATGGGGGATTTCGCTATGCATGCCCATATACTGGAGGATTTTACTATCCACACCCCCGAGGTTGAGGATTTTACTATGTGCACCCCCATGGTGGAGAAGTTTACTGTGGGCCCCCCGTGGTGGAGGATTTTACTATGTGCACACCCGTGGTGGAGGATTTTACTATGCGCACCCCCGTGGTGGAGGATTTTACTATGTGCACCCCTATGGCGGTGGCGGACTATAAGCGCGACAGAGGGTAGCGAGCGCTGCGAGGAGCGACAAGCGCGGCGGCAGGCGACGATCGCGACGTGCCCGGCGGTGCGGCATCGGGCGATGAGCGTGGTGGCGAGCTACGTGGAAGTGAGCGGCGACGAGGCCCACAATGCGGAGGAGAGAAAGAGGGGCCATGCATGGCACATGCATGCGCGGAGGTGTGCAGCGGGCGATGTGCGTGGTGAGGCCAGTGACGAGAGCGGAAACTGGAGACGAGTGCGCCGCAGCCGGTCACGCGGAGGTGGAGGGCAGGCTAGGCATGCATGGCAACAACCTATACTATCGCTACACCATGGTAGACTTCACATATCGCTACACCACGGTATACTTCACATATCGCTACACCATGGTATACTTCACATTTGAGTGCATCAACAGAGCATCGGCAGTTCGTCTTAGCAAGGCTTTGATCAAGTCCTAACTCCTGAAACATGTCATCATCGTACTACTGACATCATATTAAAATGGCCATCGCCTTCTAATGACTCACCTAATGATATATCAATTAATTTTTTAAGGCCTAGGTAGCATTCAACAACCTATCATTAAACAATAATAGGGATGTATTAGCTTTGCATGTGAGGTGCATCGAAAACGTTAAGCAGTCAGTTGTTCATTTCATAAATTAAAATACATTTCAGATAATAAATCGGCCGGTTGCCCCCCCCCCCCCCCCCCCCCCCCCCTTAATAAAGCTTGTACAATTTAAGGTTGTTACGTAAAAAGAATATATATAGAAATGAAGTAAATTTTGACGTAATGAACATAAGACACTTACAAGATAAAAGAGTAATTCACGTCCAAAGTATAAAGAATCATTCAATACGCGAAAGTGATCAATAATATATAGGAAAAAATATTATGTGCGTGCAGAAGAGAGAATACTGAGTCCCAAGCTGCTCAAACTAAATGTCCCTTTGTGCGGATTTTTTATGTGCACTTGTTAGTTAAATTGTGTGGCTCAAGGTTGATTTTAGTCACTATTGCGGGACGTTCGATGATCTCACGAATCGGTAAAGTCGGATCGTCTTTGCTCGAGAGTGAGCCGAACGCGCAAACAATCAAAAGGAGAGTAGATGACATGATTTATACCCGGCAAACTCAAAAAAGGGAAAGATCATGGGGTCTGACCCAATGCAAACAAATACACTGGTGATGGGATTCCCCCAGAACTGTTCGGTCGAACCGGAGTTTCTTTGTCGCGACCTCCACTGGCTCGCCGAGGCGTTTTCCTTGAAATATTGCATTCGCATTAAAAGGAAAATAAAGCTTACAAAAAACTAAAAAAGCGTCATGCACTCCCGGACTTTCTGAACAAGCTCAAGAAATTCCGTGGAGAAGCAAGCACAATCAGTCCAATGGAAAGCACAAGATAAAGCAAGACGAGCACAGTAATCCGCAACTTGGTTGGCGGCCCGAGGGATAGATCAGAACAGAACCTGTGGGAGCTCAAAAAGAAAGTCCAAGTCCTCGCGATCAGAGGTGGTAGCATCCCCACGATGTTGTCGAGGGCCAGCACGGAAATAGTCCAGCAGATTGGAGCAGTCGCCCTCAATAATAACACCTCGGCCCGCCACAATGTCCTCAGAAAGGAAGAGTTTGATTGCCGCCAATGCCGCGTGCTCCGCACCACCCGGATCCCAATGGTGAACCGTCCGGCCCACAGCAAACAACACGTCACCCGCATCAGTCCTCGCCACAATCCCAAGCCCCGCTTGGCGATTGGAGGAAATAGATCCATCAAAGTTCAGCTTGACCCAGCCAGGGGGAGGGGGACACCACAAAGCGGAGGAGAACAGCCGCGAAGGCTGAGTGGTGTTCCAGTGCCCTTGCAAGGGATTAGCTATGGAGGTAGAGATGGAAGCCAGAATATTAGCAGCCATTACCGTAGCAGTGGCATGCTCTTGCCTGTGAATAAGGGCATTCCTAGCCCGCCAGCACTGGTAGACAGCATAGCAAAGAATCTGATAGGGCCCATATCCATCGCCGAAGCCCTGCGCATGCGAGCGAGAAGGTCCTCCCAGGTGGCAGCGATAGGAAGACGGATACCCCATCGAAGGAGCGCACGGGCAACGGCTTGCATAGTAGCGCAATCGCCCACTAAGTGGTCGCGAGATTCGGCCGTGTGGCACCAAAAGGTTCATTCTCGCGCAATTCCGAGAACTTTTGATCCCTCAAAAGGGCTCCGGAACGCGTGGTGGGCCCGGACGTGAAACTCGTGCACGCACCAGACGCATACCCGTAAGACGGTCGTACAACCTGCATGTGCGCTTAAGATGCACCGCTCTGGTCAAAGAGCGCGCGCCCTACGCACATGCACTGTTTGGACCCGCGCACACCGTGCGCCCGCGCCCATCGTACGTGCCTGTGCAGCCTGCGCACGCGGTCGGCTTGACCTCATTACGTATGCCTATGCATTGCCTCCTTCCGCCACAGTTGGTGATCCTAACCAGGCTGCCCAAGTTGTCGGGGGTGGAGGTCATCACATTCTATAAATTCTCCTGGAGGGCACAATTACCAGTGTGCCTGCCATAGAAAAGCTATAAAAGGCCCTCAGACCATCATTCGAAGAGACAGAGACAAAAGTAGAAAGCAGAGCTCTGAGGTTTTCCGGCAAAGTCTTGGCTCTCTGTTCATCCTGCTTCTCCGCGCTCGCTCCACTTGCGACGATTCTGCACCAAAGACTGCTCCCGTGAGCACTGGTAAAGACTTAGTTTTTTTTCTCAAGAAACTTGTAAAGGAGCGGTGCCTCGTCACCCTCCTAAACTCTAACTCCTGTAACCGACTACGACTAGTGAATTTTGTTAGAACTAGTCTTGGCCCCGTGATTTTTTTCCCTTCTCTAGTTTTTCCACATAAAATGTCTCGATGTTCTGCTGTTGGTTCTTTTTTTAACTATTTCCGCGCTTGCTCACTTTAGGGCTAAGACGGCCTGATTCCTCCAGTCTGTGGGAGCGCTAAACGACCCACAACAGATTGGCACCGTCTGTAGGAAGGTGATCCCAAAACTCTGAAGAACTCATGAAGATTGTACTCGCATCGTGGAGCACATGATGACTAACAACATTGGCGAGAAGAAGTGGTCATGCTACCAGTGTGGCAGTCCCCGAGGCTCATTCCGACCTAGCTCCCGCCAACTCACTTGACCGCAACATGCCACTTCTCAAGGAAGCCGTATTAGCACTGGAAGCATCCGTTGATGAGCACAAGCGCATGATGAAAGAGCGCCAGGAAGAAGCGCTCACCCTATTCAGGAATTTAGAAACCTCTCGTGACCCCAATCTGGACCTCGCGTCGGGCTATCAACCATCGCTGATCCAGAAACGCGTCTTGCCCGAAGACGCTACTCTCTTCGAAGATCCCACTATGGTCAAGTTTCCCGACACCACCAATTTCGTGCACCTGGCACCGCCCGACGGGAACGTTAGGCCTGCACAGCACAATCCCCTTTCGGTGGGTGTAGATGTCGGACAGGCCAACAAAGGACTTACCCATGAAGAAGTGTTCAACATGATTAATGAACAGTGCGGTCACGATGGGTTCCATACCACATATCCGCAATGCCCCTTTAGTCGCGGCTCTCCCTAACTCTGAAAGTTCTGTTGCACCCCATTCATCATGGATTCAAGCTAACAAATATCGAGACTTATGGCAAAACCGATGATCCGACGGAGCACATCAATAACTTCATGACGATTATGCAGATTTACAATGCTCATGATCAACTACTGTGTCAGGTGTTCCCAATGACCCTGAAGGGGCAGGCTTGCACCTGGTTTCATTCTCTGGAGGATGGAGAAATTAAGAACTTTACGAAATTGACTCTGATATTTGCCAATCAGTTAATCGTTAATCGCCGAATTATTCGAGACTCATCTCATCTTTTTGGAGTTCGCCAGAAAGAGGGAGAGATGCCCAAGGACTATTTTTGTCGCTTTACTATTAAAGTACGACATATTCTAGGGATCCAACCTGAGCTTATACGCGGCATTTTCCTTGGAGGACTTCTACCCGGGGGCTTCCACTAGACACTAACTAGGGAAAAGTATCAAACTACCCTGAGCTCGTTCACAGCATTGAAGCCCTGGTAGCAGCAGATGAAGTGATACAACCACATCAACAACAGTTCTAAGGTAGCCTGATAAAATAGAGCAGGATCCACCGCTGGTGAATAAGAGGAATGATGAGCGTCACCACGAATCCCACCAAGCAAGGGGCACCGACAGCACCAGGACTTCAATGCCCTCAATGACTCTCACACAGAATTCTTACTCGCCGTCCGCAATCATGCCACTCTTCAAAGACCTAAGGATCTGGCCTCAAACTCGGGGGATCAGTCCATATGCTGTCACTTTCATCGAGGTCATGGGCATGACACAGAAGATTATGCACGCCTAAAGGTAGAAATTGAATGGTTCGTTCGTCTGGGGCACCTTGGTAGATTTCTGCACATATTTTTTGAATCATCCACCCATAAATGATCACGCACGGGGGCAATCCCCATGATGATCATCTGGAGTAAAAGCCTATCCCACATCCATGAAATGTTCAAAACATCCGACGTATCTACCAGTATATCATGTAATAAGCCATGAGTGTCTCTTATGCACACGAATAACAGGTGGCATTTTCAATATCAGTGCATATTTTTTAATCCTATTTACAGAGTGCTCGGAGAATCTAAACAGATACTCCAGCCTTTCCAACATAGTGCCCGGTGAATCAAATAAAAACTCCAACATTTCCAGCGGTGTGCTCAAAGAATCCAAACGGAAACTCCAGCCTTTCCAGCATAGTGCTCAGAGAATCCAAACAGAAACTCTGGCCTTTCCAGCATGGTGCCCAAAGAATCCAAATGGATACTCTATCCTTTGCAGCAGAATCTTAGAAGAATCCAAATGAAAACTCAGGCCCTTCCAACATAGTGCTCTGAGAATCAAAACAGAAACTCTGGCCTTTCTAGCAAAGTGCTCGGAGAATCCAAAAGGAAACTCCAGCCATTCCTGCAGAGTGCTCAGTGAATCCAAATGGAAACTGTGTCCTTTTCAACAAAGTGCTCGGAGAATCCAAATCAAAACTATGGTCTTTCCAGCATAGTGCTCAAAAAATCCAAACAGAAATTCTTGCCTCTCCAATAAAGTGCTCGGAGAATCCAAACAGAAACTCTGTACTTTTGAGCAGAGTGCTCACATAATCCAAATAGAAACTCCGACCTTTCTAGGAGAGTGCCCGGAGAATCCAAATGGAAACTTCGGCTCTCCAATAGAGTGATCGGAGAATTCAAACAGAAAAAATGGACTTTCCAGCAGAGTGCTCGGAGAATCCAAACAAAAACTTCGGCCTCTCCAACAGAGTGCTCACAAAATCCAAACAGAAACAAAGGACTTTCCATCATAGTGCTCATAGAATTTAAACAGAAACTTTGGCCTTTCCAACATAGTGCTTGGAGAATCCAAATTGAATCAAGTCTTTACAATAGACCCCGCGTCCATAGGGAACCACATTCTGCCGCTCCACACACAAACCTAAGTGCCAAACTTCAGTTCTTACATCGAATAGCGAGCTCATAACCTAAGCGACGACCTCCAGTGCTAATGTCGAGCAGCGAGCTCATAACCTAAGTGAAAAACTCCAGTGCTTATGCCGAGCAGCTAGCTCACAAACGTGAGCACCGACCTTCAGTTCTAATGCAGAGCATTAAGCTCATAACCTGAGTGACGAACTTCAATTTTCATGCCCAGCTGCGATCTCACAAACCCAATCACTGACCTCTGATGCTTACGCCAAGCATCGAGCTCACAAACCTGAGCGCCGACCTACGGTGCTTACACCAAGTCGTGAGCTCACAAACCAGAGCTCTGACCTCCAAGACTAACGTCTAGTAGTGAGCTCGCAATTACAATAATTACCTCTGTGCAGTGCGCTCACAACTACAGTGTCGACCTACAATAGTGAGCTCATATCAATAAAGACACAATATTTTGCATAAGCAAGCGTACAAAGGAGCAAGCATGAAAATACAATTTCATCACTCTGAACAAACAAGAAATACAACGCACAAAAGTAAATGTGAACGTGCCAGGGCGCAACTATGGAGCTCACAAAACAAACACGACTTTACCATACAGCCGGTCAGGAACCTCTGCTCAAAAGTTCATTTATGCACGCCATTCAACATGATCATAAGCACACCGATCTCCTACATGTTCGAATGTACGCATCTCTGCAACACTTTCATGTTTGCACAACTGCTTAGCAAGATCTCTTGTATGAAGCACTGCAACACATTCACATTCGCACAACCTCTCAACACATTCGTGTGTGCGCAACTCTGCAGCCAGTTCACAATCACACAACCTGCCAACACGTTTACATGTGCGTAGCTTTACAATGCGTTCTTGTTCGCATAACCTCCAGCACTTTTACGCATGCACAACTCTACAACATGTTCATGCTCGAACAACCTCTCTAGCACATTTGCGCACACACAACTTATTGGAACATGCGTTCTGCATTTCTCAAGTTTGGTAACATAAATCCCAAGTTGTATTTGATCATACATGCTTTGGGTATAGTGTGCAGATCTACAGGTGTGAATTCGTGATGGAACTCAACACTGTTTGTTACCGCCAATGCTAGAAATAATACGGTGTGCTAGCACGGATTACACAAGTCAACTAATCTTTCTCAAGTCCAAGGCCAATATTGTCGAGAGGATATCATCGAGACCACCTTCCGCTGGCGCAAGTTCTAACACGGCGCGCTAGCAATATCGACTGGATGACAGAAGTATCGGTTGGAAGGAGCATATCGAAGACAGTATATTGTTGATACAGCCTACCGTTCGCGCTAGCTCTAATGTAGCAGGCTAGAAATATCGTTTAGGCAGCTTGTGGGGTCGAGACAACTGTAGATTGAGCTAGAAGAGGAGCATATCATTTAAACGACTACCGATGTGTGCAACTACTAATGCCACGCACTATCCTGGAGTCCATGTCAGCAATCCAAGTGATCAATGAGAGAAAGTGGTAGCAAAATAGAAGAGGAAATATTACAAAACATGTTACTACCACTCCGATGTTGATATTACCGCCCCGCGGTAACCAAGGTGTACAAGGAATGTTCTGCCACTTTACTTCTCTGCAAACGGTCAGCGACTCAAGTTTCTTAAACAAGCGAGATTACCGCTCGCGCTATCTCTAATGCTCCGAGCTAACGATGATGACAATGGAAAGATCTGCCACCTTCCTTACAAGGAGCACAACGGCTGGAGGAAACAAATAAATGATCCTATTGTTGGGTGTTAATGATACCACTACCGGCAGCTTATTTAACATTGTATAAAAGAATTCTTTTCTATCTTGGACGCACGACGGCTGAACCCTAGAAAGACAGAAGGTTATTACGCCGTCTCTACAGCAAGGAGCCATCATTCAAGGGGAAGAACTCTTTCCCTAAAGTAAGAACGAAGAAGATCATTGGAGAGCGAGAATAGAATGAGAATCGAAGACTGCTCGATCCCATAAGGAATGAGGATCAAAAGAATTGATTGCTCACCTCCTCCTGAGATATACACATGAGGAGGGAGAGAGCCATCCGGTCCTCAGGCGGAGGGTCGGTATATAAACCTAAAGAGTCTTCTAATCTTCGCTTACGATCTCCGGCGTCATGGATATCTAATTTTGTACATGTAATCATTTGTTAATCGTTCAATGAAATCATGTTTATGTTTATGTTTGTGATTTACAATTCCTTTTGTCTCTGAAGTGTGTGTATTATTTGTGCTGAATCGATCCACTGTAGGATGAGAATATGGTTTCTGTAAGATACCGTCGGCAGTAACACTACTGTCTAGCGCTAACATTCAGTAAGCATATTCCGACTGCATAAACATTCAAATCACCAGTATTACATTAAAAACTTATTCACCCCCTCTAAGGTTGGCCACCAGATCCAACAAGTGATATCAGAGAGAGGTTATTCTAAAATGGTTTCACCACCGGGAATAATAGTCAACCGTAATCTCGCATCTACTAGTGGGGATGGAATTTTATACAATGAAAATTCTCTAGCACCACCTTTGATAATAGGTGTGAACCATAACGAGTGGAAAACTCTAATGAAATGATTCCTTATTTCTCTCGATATAGAAGTTTGGAAAAAAACTATTATAAAGCCGCCAAGCAAACAAACTATGAATGAGTGTCATCTAAATGCTAAATCTATGAATTGCTTATTCTGCGCACTTGATTAGAATATTTTTAAGCTTATCTATACTTTCCCCATTGTATATGAAATTTCAGAATTTTTGGAGAAAACTAATAGTTATTCCTCCGCGGACACAGAGCTGGACCAATTTCTCCTGGATCCGAGAGAAGACATAAATGATGACATATTCTTGGAAGAAGAACTCTTGGAGAAAGAAAAGACTATGATCACAATGTTATGCTCGGATGGAGACACGACAAGCACATCATGCACAGAAGAAGATATCAAAGGAACTTTATGATCAAATACTGCCTCATCCGAGAACACTGTAAGCAAAAATTCTTTCTTTCCTACAAATTCAATTTCTACTATATGTATGCTAAATGTAACAAAAGGTAAAATCAAGAAATTGAAAAATCTTAATTCACAATTAAGGCTAGAAAATATAAATTTAAATGTAAAACTCAATGTAGAATCTAATCTTGATGTGTCTAGGTCTCAAGCTTGCTCTTTAGATGAAAATAATATACCTTGTATGGACAATAATTCGCTTTGTAAAAAATACAAGGTACTTGAGAAGGAGATTCTTGTAAGACCTACAGTGTTCAGGTGCAAAGAATTCGCGGTGTTCTAAACGAAGGAGCTAGCGACGGGCGCTAGTGCTAGCGCCGGCGGTAACTCGTATCATCGAAATGTAGTGTATTGATGAAAGGAGTTGTGTGTATCATCGAAAGCTTCAAGACGAATTGTCGAGAGCAAGCGTAGGCGGTAGCGCTAGCGGTAGCTCTCTCGACGACTATGTGTCCCGACGAATCGTGTTGAACACAAGTGAATTCGTCGATAAAAGATAGTGCAGGCGGTAGCAATAGCGCCAACGCTAGTGGTTTTGACGAATTCCTTAAGCGGTTATGGATAAGTTCGACCGTACTATTGGGAATCTTGTCCACATGATTCCTGATTTGAAGAAGTCATCATATCAAGAGTACTTCACTTTGTATTTGATCGTACATCTAGTTCATAATCTCAGGAAAATATAAGTACATATCGTCAAGAAGAACAGGCGATATCGTCGAACGAAGAATGCTGATCGTCGAACGCTGAGACGTGACGAGATCGTCGATCGAAGAATGGAGATCGTCGAACGAAGGATGACAAGTTCGTCGATCGCAGAAAGCTGTTCATCGAACACAGAGAAGAATCAAAGATATCAAAGGAAGGAATGTCGTCGAGAAGATGCAGTATCGTCGACATCAACAAAGTGGCCATATTGTCAAGAAGAACAGACATCGTCATGAAGAAGGTATGTCGTCGAGTAAACAACATGATTACGACGACATATTGCAAGAAAGAGGATCTCAATGACACAATTAGAAACGGCATATCGTCGTATATGAAGAATCGCCAGGATGTCTCGTATTGTCGTGATACCAGCATCAAAGGCAGAAGAAAGAAGACATGAAGGTCTGCCAGAGTTCATGGCATCGACAAAGGCCTGTCGTTGAGATATTATCCATGTCGTCATAACAATGGAAATATTGTCGAGGCAGATTCAAATCGTGCGGACGTACTGTCAGCAGTTAATGCCGCCGCCTGATTGTCCAATCAGCGCCTGCACTTAATGAATCGAGGTATTAGCGCGTACTCCAAAAGAAATAAAGATATCAGCGCGTGCTAAAAAGGAATGGAGGTCTGACACATAAAGAAACTTTTTAGAAGACCGTTGGGAGACATCGCAGTCTTATAAAAAGGATACATGAGGTTGCCCTAAAAGGTTAATCAAAAAGAAAGAACTTGCGCACACAGCGAATCGAAAAACACAAGAGCCGCAAGAAAGAAAGAGAAAAAGAAGGAGCAATCATCTTCATCGACTGCTAAGAAGCCAATCCTCATCTGGCTAAGAAAAGATTTGAAGAAGAACCGTGCGCTCAAGATCTGATTCAGAACAATCTTATTCAATCTTAAGGAGCCAATCTTCAACAGGCTAAAGTTGTCGATCTTCATCCGGCAGAAGAAACATTTTATTATTGTATTTTCTTGTAAGGCTTGCGGGCCAATTTGTCTAGCTTGAGGGCTGGAGAGCTGTGAGGCTTGAGGGCCAGGGCATTGCACTTGCGGGTGCGACTTGTCGAGCTTGAGGGCTCGGAGGCAGTAGGGGCTTGCGGGCTTAGGCTGTTGCGACTTGCGGGTCAAATTTGTAGGTCTTGAGGGCCTGAGTGTCGAGCTTGCGGGCTCGGGGGCAGTAGGGGCTTGCGGGCGTAGGCTGTTGGGACTTGCGGGTCCGTGTTGTAAGGCTTGAGGGCCTGAAGATTTTGGCGGAGTTTGCTGAGCCTAGCACACTGCTGGGTAGGCGTAGAGGGAAAGAGGACTACTCAAGACACCCCGTCTTGAAGAACCTCTATAGATCATGTGTCGTCTGGTGTGACTTATTTGTGTGTTAATTTTGTGCATTGCTTGAATCTCTATAACACACACTAATAGATCAAAAAGTACCATGATCACCTAACACCCCCTCTCTAGGTGAACGTTCCATCCCCAACAAGTGGTATCAGAGGGAGGTTGATCAAAAGGAGACTTAACAGTCTGATCTAGATCAGGAACGACTCACCATGGCCGGTGGAGATCCGAATCACGAAATGAGAGCCATGAAGCTTCCCATCTACACAAAAGAGAATTTCACCATTTGGATGGAAAGAGTAAGACTCTTTATGGAGCCAGCTGACCCAAGAATCTACTTGACAATCAAGAAGGGTCCATTCATCCCTACCACTGCCTCCACTATTAATCAAACCAGGCAGGTGATAAAGAAATATGAAGACATGACCAAGGATGAGCTGGCCTTGGCAGGTCTAGAATAGAGGGCACAAAACGTCATTGTAAGTGCCATAGATGACTCAACCCTCCAAAATCTAATTCACTGCAAAACGGCCAAGGAGATGTGGGACTCCTTGATCGTGTACATGGAGGGTACTGAAGAGGTAAGGGATGACAGGAAATCTCTCCTCAACCAGGAATATGAAGCCTTCAAATAAGGCAAGAATGAAACAATCTCCAACTGCTATGAGAGATTTTTTAAGATCGTTAATGGACTGAGAAACTACGACAGAGAGTTCACAAACTCTGATCTAAATGACAAATTTCTCAGATCTCTCACAAAGGAATGGGATATCAAGATATGTGCCATCAGAGAGATGGGCCAACTGGGCAACATGGAGCCCAAGAACCTATACGGGAAGCTGCTGTCTCATGAACTTCAGCTTAATACAAGAAAGGCTGAAGAAGAAGAAAGCTCAAAGACGAGCTCAAGAGAAAGATCGGTGGCTCTAAAGGCTGAGAGCACCAGAAGATTCAAGGGCAAGACCTCTGCTTCTCAGAATAGAACTGAGAACAGTGAGGAATCAGAAGTCAGCTCCTCTGACTTTGATGATACTGATAGAGAGGTGGCCCTCCTCTCAAAACAATTCAGAAAGCTGCTACACAGAAGGAGGAGGGACAACAGCAGAAGCTCCTCCTCAAGCTCCAGAAGATCTGACTATCGGGACAGATCCAGGGCTCCCAGGGAGGACAGGTTTAAATCCAACTCCAGTAGATATGATTTAAATAATACTGTTTGCTATTCTTGCAGCAAAATAGGTCACATGGCTGCAGACTGCCCCTCCAAGATAAAGGAGTCAAGGAACCACGAAGAGAGAAGAAGCTCTAGGAGCAAGAGAACCTCTGAAAAGGGGTTCGTGGCAAAGAAGACCAAAACGTTGAGTGACTCTGACTCAAGCTCCTCTGGGACTGAGGATGAAGAACTCATTGGACTGATGCCATCAATGAAGGTAACCAGGATGACAACTCTCCTGGAAAGGTAAAACACAGAACTTCTCTATCTGCCTCTGATTCTGGATCAGTGGCAGAATCTTTGCATGATGATGAGGAAGTGTCTGATGCCAACAGCACAACCCCAAGATCTCGGTATGAAGTTGAATCTGAACTAATAAGGCAATATAAAGCCTTATGGAAAACCTTCAAAAGTAGTAAGAAACTCCTCAAGGTGCAAACCAAGGAGTTGGAATCTTTGAAGCCTGTCCAATCTAAGCTCCAGGAGACAGCTGAGAAGCTAACTTCTATGAGCAAAGAAGGGGACAAGCTTAAGGAAGCCATAAGGCTTAAGAATGCTGAGTTAGGACAGAAAAACAAGGTCATTAGGGACCTTGAGGAAATGTTGTTGGCTGAGAAGAAACTTGCTTCCAGCTTCTCATTGCCCAAAAATATCCTGTCAGCAACTGACACCTTCTCTGGACAGTTCAGGGCTGGTATCAGTTTCAATCAGGAGCCAGTCATGGGCAAAGATCCTGAAGCTAGACCCTCTTACAAGAAGGTGTTGTTAGCAAGTCCTTCAGCCCACAGACCTGCAGCAACAAAAAGGCTATTCCTACAACACCTGCTCCCAAGAAGGTGAACCAAAGAGTGGTGAAGCCAATTCCTCCCCCGGCTCACTCACCTGAGGTTCACCCTAGTTTTGTTAGACAAGAAGCCTTCTCTCCTGCTCATCAGCACTGTCATCCTACTCAGATGATGAAGCAGAAGAGAAGATATAACAGACATGAGTGTTGGTGCTGCGAGAAAGTAGGGCACTTTGCTTTGGACTGTTGGTTCAACCCAATAGGGCTCAATGCAAGGAGAGTGCAGAACCCTCCGAGGTGTGCGATTGCATTCTATCACCCTAACAGAAACCAAGGACTCAATCCCTATTGGGTACCTGAGAGGAAGTGATTTATTTTGCAGTTAGATCCAAATGCCAACCAATCTCCAATTTGGTATTTGGACAGTGGCTGCTCCAGGCATATGACTGGAGTCAGAAAGTATTTGAAAGAATTCATCCCTGTGGAGAATGGACCGACTGTTATCTTTGGAGGTTCAGAAAAGGGAGTGACCAGGGGCTACGGCAACATAACTAATGGGTTAGTTACCATCACAAAGGTAGCTTATGTGGAGGGGTTGAGACACAACCTCATAAGCATAAGTCAGCTTTGTGATCTAGGCTTCGTTATTACTTTCCACAAGGACAAGTGTCTAATTAGGAAGTCCTCGGATTCTGAGACTACCTTAACTGGCACTCGGAGTGGGAACATTTATTGTTTAAATTACCTTATTATAACTTCTTCCATGCCCATATGTCTTGTAGCTGATGGCAAAGAGGCTCTATGTGTACAATGGCACAAGAGACTTGCACACATCAACTATAAGACAATAGGCAAACTTTTCTCGCAAAACCTGGTCAGAAATGGACCTGACATTAAGTGCATCAAATATGGTCCTTGTCAAGCCTGCCAACTTGGAAAGCAGACTAGGACTAGCTTTAAAAGCATCTCTAACAAAGAGTCCACAAGGTGCTTATTTTTACTGCACATGGATTTATTTGGTCTCATGTCAGTTCATAGCTTAGGAGGGAAGGCCTACACCCTTGTAGTTGTTGATGACTACTCAAGGTTCACTTGGGTATTCTTCCTCAAAAAGAAATCAGATACCCTCGATATCTTGAAGAATTTTGTCAGGCAGATCCAGAATGAGATGAGTTGTGCCGTGGTCAAATTCAGAAGTGACCATGGGACAGAATTTCAGTCATGGGCCATGACAGAATTCTGCCAAGACCTAGGTATCTCCCAAGAATTCTCCTCCCCCAGAACTTCTCAACAGAATGGGGTTGCTGAAAGGAAGAACAGAACCTTTATAGAGGCCAGCAGGACAATGCTAAGTGACTCCTCATTACCAGAATACTTCTGGGCAGAGGCTGTCAACACTGCTTGTCATGTGATAAACAGGGCCTCTCTCATCAAAAACCACAAGAAAACTCTCTATGAGCTAATGAAGGGCAGAAAACCAACTCTATCCTACTTTAGGATCTTTGGTAGCAAATGTTATGTCCTTAATAATGGGAAATCCAAACTAACTAAGTTTGCTGAGAAAAGCTGTGAAGGTATTTTTGTTGGATAAAGCTCCTACAGCCGGGCATACAGAGTATACAACCTCAATACCCAAATAGTGGAAGAATCTGTTCATGTTGTATTTGATGAGACTAGCCTTATCCATAAGGGCTGGTCTAGTTCTCTAGTGAATGCAGGTATAGTGGAAAGATTAGAGAAGTTATCCATTGACGACAATGCCGACACCTCATTCAACAACAAGAATCAGCCAGTGATGGTTGAAATAGAGGTAGAACCTGCAGAAGATACAGAAACGGCAGAAGAATTGCGACCTGCAGAAATACCCAGAACACTTCCAACTACCTTATGACAAGTAAGAGATCATCCCCAAGAGCAGATAATAGGAAATGTCAACTAAGGGGAGCTGACAAGGAGTAGAGCTACAAATCAAGCATTGTACCTGAGTTTTCTCTCTCAAATTGAATCCAAGAAATTTGAGGAAGCAAATCAGGATCCATTTTGGATTGCTGCAATGCAGGAGGAACTGAACCAATTTAAAAGATGCAAAGTATGGAAATTGGTTCCAAGACCCCAAGGGCACAACATCATAGGAACCAAATGGGTCTACAGGAACAAGTTGGATGAAAATGGAATCATCACCAAGAATAAGGCAAGACTAGTGGCAAAGGGCTACAGACAAGACGAGGGGATAGATTTTGATCAGACATTCGCTCCAGTAGCCAGAATGGAAGCAATAATATTGTTCCTCTCCTATGTAGCATACAAAGGTTTCAAGGTCTACCAAATGGATGTGAAGTCAGCCTTCCTAAATGGTTATCTCAAAGAGGAAGTATATGTAGAGCAGCCTTCAGGTTTTGTCGACTCTACTTATCCTAATTATGTTTACTTTCTTAGAAAAACTCTTTATGGCTTAAAGCAGGCACCTAGGGCCTGGTATGAGACTCTGTCAAGCTTTCTAATTGAGACCAAGTTCTCAAGGGGAAAGATTGATAAGACATTGTTCCTAAGGGAAGTGAAGGGCAAGATCTTGCTAGTGCAGATCTATGTAGATGACATCATCTTTGGCTCTACAGATAACAATCTCTGCAAAACGTTTGCCAACTTGATGCAGGGAAAGTTTGAAATGAGCAGTATGGGTGAGCTCAAATACTTCCTAGGTCTCCTAGTGAAACAATCTGAAGATGGGATTTTCATCTCTTAGACCAAATTCACTAGGTAGCTAGTCAAGAAATTTGGATTGGAGAGTGCTTCTTCAATGAAAACTCCAATGGGAACCAATGTGTCTCTAGACAAGGATGAGAAGGGCATACCCTTTGATGAAACCAAGTACAGATGCATGATTGGATCCTTGCTCTATCTAACTGCAAGTAGGCCTGACATAATGTTTTCTACATGTGTATGTGCTAGATATCAGGTGAATCCTAAGGAATCTCACTATGTCTCTGTCAAGAGAATCTTAAGATACCTAAAGGGTACATCAAATCTTGGCCTATGGTACCCTAGGAACAATGAGTGTGAACTGACTGGTTATTCAGATGCAGATTATACAGGGTGCAAGGAAGATAGAAAGAGTACCTCGGGGACATGCCAATTCCTTGGTGGAAGACTGATTTCCTGGAGCAGTAAGAAGCAGACCAGTGTGGCAAACTCGACAGCAGAATCAGAGTATATCTCTGCTGGGAGCTGCTTTGCCCAACTGCTATGGATTCAACATCAACTTGAAGACTACAATCTAAAGATGACCAAAACACTCATGTTTTGTGACTCTTCCAGTGCTATCTCAATTGCTAAGAACCATGTATCTCACAGCAGGACTAAGCATATTGAGATCAGGTATCACTTCATCAGGGAGCATGTGGAAAATGAAGATATCACCCTTGAATTTGTCCCAACAGACAAACAAGTGGCTGATATATTTACAAAGCCCCTAGATGAAGCTAAGTTTAACTTCTTCAAATTCCAATTGGGAATGTTAAACTTAGAGTAACCCTCAACTTTATTATTTACTAATGCCTTTCTAGATGAGTGGTCAGAAAATCTCACAGGACCTTGAAGAATTATGCCTGAGCAAGGGGGAGCTTGTGCTACTCCTTGGTTAGAAAAGCAGAAGGCAAGAAGTTAGAAAGGGGGAGAAATGGTGCTCAAGAAGACCTCAAGAAGGCCTTAAAGGCAGGGGGAGCAAGGAAGAGACATCAAATCAAGGGGGAGCTACAAGCTTGATGCACTCCAAGATTTCTGCAAAAGATAAGTTAAATCTTTAAACAGTTCCATCTAAGATTATGATATTTAATGTCAAGTGAAAGTAGGCTTGAATTGAGATTCTGACTTCTTTAAATAGGGGGAGATTGTTGGGAATCTTGTCCACATGATTCCTGATTTGAAGAAGTCATCATATCAAGAGTACTTCACTTTGTATTTGATCGTACATCTAGTTCATAATCTCAGGAAAATATAAGTACATATCGTCGAGAAGAATTGGCGATATCGTCGAACGAAGAATGCTGATCGTCAAATGCTGAGATGTGGTGAGATCGTCGAACGAAGAATGGCGATCGTCAAACGAAGGATGACAAGTTCGTCGATCGCGGAAAGCTGTTCGTTGAACGCAGAGAAGAATAAAAGATATCAAACGAAGGAATGTCGTCGAGAAGATGCAGTATCGTTGACATCACCAAAGTGGCCATACTGTCAAGAAGAACAAACATCGTCATGAAGAAGGCATGTCTTCGAGTAAACAACATCATTACGATGACGTATTGCAAGAAAGAGGATCTCAACGACACAGTTAGAAACGGCATATCGCCGTATATGAAGAATCGCCAGGATGTCTCGTATTGTCGTGATACCAGCATCAGAGGCAGAAGAAAGAAGACATGAAGGTCTACCAGAGTTCATGGCATCGACAAAGGCCTGTCGTCGTGATATTATCCATGTTGTCATAACAATGGAAATATCATCGAGACAGATTCAAATCGTGTGGAAGTACTGGCAGCAGTTAATGCCGCCGCCTGATTGTCCAATCAGCGCGTGCACTTAATGAATCGAGGTATTAACGCGTACTACAAAAGAAATAAAGATATCAGCGCATGCTAAAAAGGAATGGAGGTCTGACACATAAAGAAACTTTTTAGAAGACCGTTGGGAGACATCGTAATCTTATAAAAAGGATACATGAGGTTGCCCTAAAAGGTTAATCAAAAAGAAAGAACTTGCGCACATAGCGAATCAAAAAACACAAGCGCCGCAAGAAAGAAAGAGAAAAAGAAGGAGCAGTCATCTTCATCGACTGCTAAGAAGCCAATCCTCATCTGGCTAAGGAAAGATTTGAAGAAGAACCGTGCGCTCAAGATCTGATTCAGAACAATCTTCTTCAATCTTAAGGAGCCGATCTTCAACAGGATAAAGTTGTCGATCTTCATCCAGCAGAAGAAACATTTTATTATTGTATTTTCTTGTTAGGATTGCGGGCCAATTTGTCTAGCTTGAGGGCTGGAGAGTTGTGAGGCTTGAGGGCCAGGGCAGTGCACTTGCGGGTGCGACTTGTCGAGCTTGAGGGCTCGGGGGCAGTAGGGGCTTGCGGGCTTAGGTTGTTGGGACTTGCGGGTCCAATTTGTAGGGCTTGAGGGCCTGAGTGTCGAGCTTGCGAGCTCGGGGGCAGTAGGGGCTTGCGGGCCTAGGCTGTTCGGACTTGCGGGTCCGTGTTTTAAGGCTTGAGGGCCTGAAGATTTTGGCAGAGTTTGGTGAGCCTAGCACACTGCTGGGTAAGCGTAGTGGGAAAGAGGACTACTCAAGACACCCCGTCTTGAGGAACCTCTATAGATCTTGTGCCGTCTGGTGTGACTTATTTGTGTGTTAATTTTGTGCATTGCTTGAATCTTGATAACTCACACTAATAGATCAAAAAGTACCAAGATCACCTAACACCCCCCCTCCCCCCCCCCCCCCCTCTAGGTGAACGTTCCATCCCCAATACGTACCGCCTCTGGGCTAGCACCAGGCGCTAATGTCTAGCGCCAGCGGTAGAATTTTTATATATATAGCTGTCCAAAATGGGTATGTGCTTTAGTTTCTCTCTGGACCTCTCTCCTATAGCAAGAGCAGACGTCTGGAAGTAGAGGAAGGATCTGTTTGGCAAGCTAAGTCTGAGGTAGAAGATCTCTTGCGTGCTTGTGCCATCTTCAAATCCGTGGAGAGGAATCCTGGTCCGATGGCACCGAAATGAGCATCAAGGGTAACAATTCTCCTCCTTAATATTTGGACATGTTAGCCCTTTTATTCACATAGGAGCTGGAAGATTTCCACTAATTAGTGGATAGGCTCTTCTGACGGGTCGATATGGAGTATCACCATAGAAAATTGCATATAGAGTCTGGATCGCTGTACAGATATTGGCATACTGTGTGAAGCACATCTGGACAGGTTGGTCTGGATCGGTGATGTTGATATGCTATATTGCACTCCTAAGAAGACTACGAGTATGTTTGCTTGTTTTCGGGTTCTGAGTGTTGTGATGTGCTGTAGGGAGTCCTGGAGGCTACCTACAGGAGATACTTGAAAGAGCTGGCAGAAATGAGTTCTGTTGGCTAGCGCTCGCGCTAGTGCTACCGCCTGCGCTAGTGCTAGTGATACGGAATATCATGTGGTACATGTAGAAATAGCCCCTGAGGCTGTTCTGATGACCTAGTGTTGTTGTCTCGTTGTTGTGCTGAGGTGAAAGATTACTTGCATCGTGTGTTCACGATGATTGAGTTAGGCCTAGCTGGATCTGAACCCGCCCATAGTGGTCGATGGTGAGGGAGCCCGTCGGTACACCGTCTTATGGAAAAATCCGGAAAACGTGAAGTGTGTTCGACCTAGCTCAATTGATTTGACCATCCAAGTTGAAAAAGGACTTGTGGATGTCGTGTCTTGAGAGCACAATACGTGCGGCCCTGAGTCAACGTATATGGTGATTGTTTCTATGCGGTTCTTAAACGCACCTTTGAAATAAATGCTGCAAATTCTTGCTTGCAAGGAAGGAGAACCGCCGCCCCGAGCATGGGGTGGGGTCGTTATAATCTTGGTTAGCTAAAGCTGACCGGTTACCTGTTTTCCCACCGCTTGGTGGATTGTGCTTCAAAGGTCCTGGCGAGACGAGCGAGAAATAGCTGGTTGGAACCCCAACTACTGCGCTTTGCTGGCCCCTTGATGGAGACGACGGCCCTCAACATGAAGATGATGGTACTGGTGCGCTTACAGATGATGGAGTCTCTCCAACCAAAGATTTCCGACGCCATAGCCGCTACAACCTCCGCCCGAGGCGCAAGAATAAATAATTATAATTATTCTATTATAATTATTGATTAATATTTATAATTATTCAATTATAATTATAATTAATCTTTTATCAAATTTTAATTGATTAATAATTATAATTATTCAATTATAATTATTGATTAATTATTATCATGTTTTAATTGCTTTATCATGTTTAAATGTTTCTTATTTTATTGTAATATTTTATTCTTATTTGGGCTACATGTAGCCATAAGTGTTGTAAGCCTATAAAAGGCCATGTTGTAGAAAGATTTGGAATGATGAATAATATTTGAAATTAAGAATCCAAAGTTGGAATTTTCCCACTCCTTTATTCTCTCTTATTCTCTAATGATTTCTTTCCCCTCCCTTGCAAACTTCGGCCAAACCAAGGCAGCCCCCTCTTGGTTTTCTCCTCTCCATACCCGCCCCTTGGAGTTCTCCTCTCCATAGCGCCCCCCCCCCCCCCCCCCCCCCCCCTTGTTCTCCTCTTCATAGCCGACTACTCTCCTCCTCCCTTGACGAATGCAAAATAGCCCCCTCACTCCCTTGAAGATTTTGGCCTAGGTAAGGCCCTCGTGGTTCCAGCAAACCTCGTCTCTAGCATGAAGCGAAGAAGGCGGACGAGTTTCTCTCCATCCAACGTTAATCCGGTGGAATCGGTGAAGAGCAATTTTGAGCGGATATATGCTTGAGAAAATCTCATCTCAAGCGGGGTAACGAAATTTCTACCTTGTGTGATTCTCCCTCTTGATAGATCTTGTGGTGGAATATTTTTGCATTGATTTCGATAGCGTTGATTTTATCGTGGTTTTCTTCTCTTGATCTTGTTGTTTATCTTGATTTCATTTAAATTCGTAAGGATTGGCGATCCTCATTTTCTTTTTGTTGGGAGAGATCTACCTTTTCCGAAATCGTTATTTTCTTGTGGATCCCATGTAGGTCCAAGCTATTAGGGATTGGCCAGAACCAACCAATATATGGGATGTTCGGAGTTTTCACGACTTAGCTACCTTTTACCTCCGATTTATCTGAGATTTTAGTAGTATCATGGAACCGATCACGGAGTGCATGAAGAAGGGAGAATTCAAATGGACCAAATCGGCCACTAAAGCGTTTGAAACAATTAAATTTCGAATGTCGGAAGCTCCTCTTTTATGATTGCCTGATTTTAATAAATTTTTTGAACTATCATGTGATGCGTCTGGAGTTGGTATTGGCGGTATCTTGAGTCAAGAGGGTCATCCTATTGGGTATTTTAGTGAGAAGCTTGCGGGGCCAAAATTAAATTATTCTAATTACGATAGGGAGTTTTATGCAGTTATTCGGTGTCTCCAACATTGGTGACATTATTTACTCCCTAAGGAGTTTGTTATATTATCTGATCACGAGGCATTAAGATTTATTAATTCACAAAATAAGGTTAGCCCTTGGCATGCCAAATAGGTCTCCTATCTCCAGGATTACACTTTTATAATAAAACACCTTAAGGGAACGCTAAATCGTGTGGCAGACTCCCCTAGTCGAGTCTCTTTATTATTGACTACGCTTAAGGTAAAAGTGATTCGGTTCGAAAGAATTAAAGATGAGTACGTTAATTGTCCGGACTTCAAGGAAATATATTTATCCGCTCAAAGTGACTCTCCCACGACCATTTCTGCCTATTATATTAGGGACGGATGATTATTTAAGCATTCGAAGTTATGCATCCCTAGTTCCTCATTACGACATTTTATTGTTTGGGAATTGCATAGTGGCAGATTAGGTGGTCATTTTGGTCGTGACAAGACAATCGCGTTAGTAGAGGATAAATTTTCTTGGCCAGGCCTTAAGTCAATGGTAAATAAAATTGTGGATAGTTGTCGTGTGTGTCAATTAGCCAAGGGAAATAAAACAAATGCGGGACTTTATACCCCTCTACCGATTCCTTCCACACCCTGGGAAGGTGTTAGTATGGATTTTATTCTAGGCCTATCCGTCACGTTTCGACGTGATGATTCCATTCTAGTGGTAGTAGATCGGTTTTCAAAAATGGCTTATTTTATTGCGTGTAATAAAACAAACGATGCGTCCCACATTGCGAAATTATATTTTAAGGAGGTCATAAGGCATCGGGGCGTTCCCAAGACGATAGTAACGAATAGGGACGTGAAATTTACAAGCTATTTTTGGAAGACCCTATGGAAGATAATGGGCTCCAAACTCTTGTTTTCTTCGGCCTACCATCCACAGACGGATGGGCAAATTGAAGTGGTAAATAGAAGTTTAGGTAGTTTACTGCGTTGTCTTGTGGGTGACCACATGGGAACTTGGGATTTACTCCTTCCTCATGCTCAGTTAGCATATAATAATTCTAAAAATAGATCAACGGGTTTATCTCCGAATGAAATCGTGCACTGTTATAAGGCACCAGTGCCACTTGATTTGATTCTGTTACCTCCATCATATAAGTCAAGTCAATTTGCACAGGAATTTTCCTCTCATGTTCACAATTTACATAAGCACAGTAATGAAACGCTAACTACACAATATGCATCTTATCAATCTCATGCTAACTTACATAAGAGAGCGTCTCACTTGAAAGTTGGCGATTTCATTTTGGTGCATCTCATCCCTGAACGGATGCCTTCGGGAACCATACAAAAGTTGGCGAATCGGCGAGCTAGTCTGTTTCGAATTTTAAAGAAATTAGGAGAAAACGCATATCTTTTGGAGTTACCCACTGATTGGGGAATTTTCCCTATTTTCAATGTTTCGGATTTAACGCCATATGTTTCTCCACCACTTGATTTATCAGTCTATCGGTTTGGTTCCACTAAATTTTCTAATGGGTTGGGGGGTGAGTGTATTCCTGGATCGCTCTCTCCATCGGTCTCCGCTGGAGGTACGTTGAATGTTGATGATAAAACTTTTCCTCCTTATTTGCCTAATGCTTTTCCAAGGTTTCCTAGGACCACTTATGTGCCAGACAGGATTCTCCGAGGTGAAGTGCTCTGATCCTCTCCAAGTGGTGACATTCTCCGTTTCTTGATACATTGGCGTGATCGTCCGGCCTCTGATGACTCGTGGCTTCCTGAACTGGAGTTGGCTCTTTTGGATGCTACTCTTCTACACCAGTACATTCAAGCCAACTCATCGGTGATGAGTACTTTTGAGCGGGGGAGGATTAATGGAGACGACGGCCCTCAACATGAAGATGATGGTACCGGTGCGCTTAGAGATGATGGAGTCTCTCCAACCAAAGATTTCCGACGCCATAGCCGCTACAACCTCCGCCCGAGGCGCGAGAATAAATAATTAATAATTATAATTATTCTATTATAATTATTGATTAATATTTATAATTACTCTATTATAATTATAATTATTCTTTTATCAAATTTTAATTGATTAATAATTATAATTATTCAATTATAATTATTGATTAATTATTATCATGTTTTAATTGCTTTATCATGTTTAAATGTTTCTTATTCTATTGTAATATTTTATTCTTCTTTGGGCTACATGTAGCCATAAGTGTTGTAAGCCTATAAAAGGCCATGTTGTAGAAGGATTTGGAATGATGAATAATATTTGAAATTAAGAATCCAAAGTTGGAATTTTCCCCATCCATTATTCTCTCTTATTCTCTAATGATTTCTTTCCCCCTCCCTTGCAAATTTCGGCCAAACCAAGGCATCCCCCTCTTGGTTTTCTCCTCTCCATAGCCACCCATTGGAATTCTCCTCTCCATAGCCACCCCCCCCCCCCTCCCCCCTCTTGTTCTCCTCTCCATAGCCGACTACTCTCCTCCTCCCTTGACGAATGCAAAACAGCCCCCTCACTCCCTTGAATATTTCGACCTAGGCAAGGCCCCCGTGGTTCCAGCATACCTCATCTCTGGCGTGAAGCGAAGAAGGCGGACGAGTTTCTCTCCATCCAACGTTAATCCGGTTGAATCGGTGAAGAGCAATTTTGAGCAGATATATGCTTGAGAAAATCTCATCTCAAGCGGGGTAACGAAATTTCTACCTTGTGTGATTCTCCCTCTTGATAGATCTTGTGGTGGAATATTTTTGCGTTGATTTCGATAGCGTTGATTTTATCGTGGTTTTCTTCTCTCGATCTTGTTGTTTATCTTGATTTCATTTAAGTTCGTGAGGATTAGCGAACCTCGTTTTCTTTTTGTTGGGAGAGATCTACCTTTTTTGAAATCGTTATTTTCGGTGGATCTCTTTTGGTACAACACTAGCTCGACCGGATCGGGTGGGTCCATTTAGCTGAGAGAATATTGGCCTATAGTCAATATTCGATCTCTAAGGGTGTTGTCGGGCCATACGTTAGCCTTTGAATGATAATATTGCATAACGTGTTTGCTGTGATTAATTATTTGTGCGGACATAGAATTGGAATGTAGAGAGAAAATTCTTGTTTTGATCGTAACAACCGTGTCGGAGATTGTAGCCTACATCACCCCTGAAGGCCGAAGTGTTTTAGTGGTTTTCTTTCATGCATTGCCGGCCTACGTGTCGATGTTTGGAAATCATTTAATAAGAGAATCATATTTTTTATATTTCCTTAATGCCAAACTCATTTATATATATATATATATATATATCAGCCATTTCTATTCTTTACTGTGGACATGTGCAATCTGGTTCAAGATAATTAAATTATGCTTACGCTTATATATAACTCTGAGATGTTGTTGGTTGGGTAACTGAATACGTAACCCTCTTGCTTGTTCACCTTAATTGGCGTAGGGTCCCGGCCAGACCTACTGTTATATGCTACGGGTTTCGTTCCCTTCCGTGCGAATTCATGGTTAAATTCTTTTAAGGGGTGGTGGGCACGTGTGTGCGTCACCCGTTTAACTCATTTAAATATCCAGAATGTCCACTTAGGAATGCATTATATATATGTTTTAGCATGATTGTGGAACATGCGTGTTCCTTATTTGCTATTGTGTTGTGCTACTAGTCAATAAATTGTGTCCGACATGATTATTGGGGACTAGAAGTGGTGCGGGGCAATCCCCCGTTGGAGTTTCTGAGATGATCTCAAAGCAATCAACAGTTAGTCTTGCTGCCAACGCAATATGAGCCTATAGGGTCGCACATAAAAGCGTTTGGAGAAATTGGAGAAAGGATTGTGCTGGCCTTACTCATATTGGATATGAGTGGAGGACCAATCCTGTGACTGCTTGGAATCAAGTTGAGAATGTCTCAAAAAGGAAATCGTTTAAAGTGTTTAAAACGAACGGATTTTACACTAGATAATTCGGCTAAAGGCATTATTCGAATTCGACTAAAGGGTTTAGACGAATTCGGCTAATGGCAAATTCGACTAAAGGGTTTCGCCGAATTTATATATAGTCGAATTCGTCGAAATGGTTTCGCCGAATTCGGTTATAGTGAATAGCCGAATTTATATATAGTCGAATTCGTCGAAATGGTTTCGCCGAATTCGGTTATAGTGATTAGTCGAATTCGGTTAATGTGATTAGTCGAATTCGGCGAATGTAAATCTGGACGGATTTTCTTTTGGCCTGCGGATGGCCTTTCCTATATCTTGCGTATATAAAGGCATGCGATTAGGTCTTCGATAGACATTGTTTTAGACTTAGATCTTTCTGCGAAGATGAGAACTGCCGACCGGAACCGTTCCGCGCGAGGGCACGTTCTTCGGTCCGCCGATCGTGTTCCGCCGCCGCTAGTCGCCGCCGTCGTGGTCGCCGCCTCCCCTGGATCGGATCTAGCAGTCTGTGGGGACGTTGAGAGCTTCCTTCTCCGACCTAGTTCTTGTGCGACAAGAAGCTAGGGTTCTTCATTGCTTGTGTGGACTTCTGTAGAGGGATCGATCTATTTCGATCCTTGAAGAACTCAAAGCAGATTTCGGATTTCTCTTTGGAGCACCTTGGTTGAGTATTGATTCAATCCCGCGAAGGTGTATTTTGTATTTGCTTTCTTATTCTCTTGAATCATGAAAACCGCAAGATCCGTTGATCTCTTTTTGGGTTGTTCTTGTTCATTTCCGCTGCGCATATTTGATATGTCATCCCTTATGAAGGGGTATAGAAAACCCAACAGTGGTATCAGAGCTAGGTTCCGGTCAAGTGCATGTAAATTGGGACATTTGTTCACCTTAATTGGCGCTGCCCCTTGGACCCAGTTAGGGGCTCTTCCCCTAAGACCTCGCCAGGGGCGCGGCCCCTTGGAACCCCGCCAGAAACGCATGTGATTGCATTGCGATTTTCATGTTCCAGAGGTTGTTTCTCCTCTGCAGTAACAATCCCTCAAAATGGTTTGTGAAACCAAATGTTTAGATTATTGAATCTGACATGAGAGACGAGCTTGTCTACTGCACTTGTGGAGTTGTTGTTCATATGTCCAATGCATGTAAATCTGGAGATTTAGAAGTGTTCTAAATGCTCGGATTTAGCCCTGTTTTGTCAAAGTGTTGATAGACTGTTTTTGTGCACATCTGGGATGTATCTGGAATGTGAATGTTGTATTTTATTTTCTGATTGTGCACTGTGATTATATGTTAATCATGATTAAAATATTAATCACGATGAAACGTTCATCTATTGAAAAATAAAAACCCTTATCCAATATTAAGTATACGGATGCCTTCCGATGGATGACACTCTTCCTGCCTCGATCGATGAAGTGTGGGCTTGCCAAAGCAAGGTGAATTAATCTATCTTGGTAAGGGTGCGAGCGGATAATTGTGATATCCCACTGTCGACATCGGGTCTAACTTAACTAGGTGACCTCAAAGCTTGAGTGCCTAGAGGCATAGGGTTGGCATGCTCCATATGATGGATGCGAATAAACAGTTATTCACCAACCATACAAGAGTTGCATAGTGATGCAATTGACAAACGTTGTCTACCTAAATAACCGCATTGTGAGAGGAATGCCAAAGCGGACTCGTGGTGTTGGTGAAATACGGATCTTGTCCACTAAGAAAGTAGCTCGCATAAACTCTCTGAATCGATATCAAGGGTTATTGATTTGATTAAAATAGTGGGAGCTCTTTAATAAAAGTCCTTATTAAAATATATAAAATGTATTTTGAAATATAGTACTAAAATTTTACTTTGCAAAATTCCTTGTAGAATATCCATGGCAAGTGGATCTCACTCCGCCTTGTCCCTGAGAGCGATCCTTGAGAAGGATAAGCTAAATGGGACAAATTTCCTTGACTGGTATAGAAACCTGAGAATTGTTCTCAGGCAAGAGCGCAAGCTCTATGTCTTGGAAGAAGATCCCCCTGAAGAGCCAGCCTCTAATACACCACGTGCAGATAAAGATACTTATAAGAAGTATGGAGATGACTCCTTGGATGTTGAATGCCTTATGCTCGCGACTATGAACTCTGAGCTTCAGAAGCAACATGAGTTGTTATGAGATGGTTGAGCACCTGAAGAAAATCTTTCAAGGGCAAGCTCGCCAAGAGAGGTTCGATATATCCAGGGCGTTATTTCAGTGTAAGATGGGAGCTCGAGACCCAGTAGGAACTCACGTACTCAAGATGATTGGGTATATAGAGAGCCTTGAAAGACTGGGGTTTCCTTTGAGCCAAGAGTTGGCCACTGATCTGATCCTGCAATCGTTGCCGGACAGTTACGAGCAGTTTGTCTTAAATTACAATATGAATGAAATTGACAAGACACTGCCCGAGCTCCTAGGCATGTTGAGAACTGCCGAGATCAACATGATGAAGACCAAGTCTGCTAGCCCCATACTGATGGTGCATAAAGGCAAGGGCAAGGTCAAGGGAACCAAGAAGACTAAGTAGGACCTAAGTCACATCTTGATCCCAAGTCTTCAGCACTGAAAAAGAAAGGATTGGCTAAGGAAGGGAAGTGCCACCATTGTGGTAAGGCAGGGCACTGGAGGAGGAACTGTCCTCAGTATCTAGAAGATCTGCAGAAGAAGAAGGGAAGTATGACTTCCACTTCAGGTATTTTCGTTATAGAAATAAACCTTTCTGCTCCTTCATCCTGGGTATTGGATACCGGATGTGGTTCTCACATTTGTATAAATATGCAGGAACTGAGAAGGAGAAGAATGCTGGGTAAAGGGGAGGTAGACCTGTGCGTCGGGAATGGAGCAAGAGTTGTTGTCGTCGCCGTTGGTGTTTACTGTCTTTCTTTGCCCACAGGGCTTGTAATAGAACTCGATAATTGTTATTATGTTCCCGCCATAACTAGAAACATTATTTCTATTTCATGTTTGGACATGATTGGTTTTTCTTTCGTAATTAAGAACAATTGTTGTTCTATTTATAAGAATGATGTTTGTTATGGCGTAGCCCAAATGTTTAATGGTTTATATGTTTTGAACTTAGACCATCCGATCTATAACATAGAAAATACTAAAAGACTAAAAACAAATGACTTGAATCCTACGTACCTTTGGCATTGTCGTTTAGGCCATATAAACGAGAAACGCATATCCAAGCTCCATAAATATGGACTACTGGACTCATTTGATTATGAATCATTTGAGAGATGCGAGTCATATTTATTAGGCAAGATGACGAAATCTCCTTTCACTAGTTGTAATGAGAGGGCTGGTGATCTCTTGGGGATAATACATAGTGATGTATGTGGACCCATGAGTTCTATGGCTAGAGGTGGGTTCTACTACTTCGTTACATTTACTGATGATTTCAGTAGATACGGATACGTGTTTCTTATGAAGAACAAATTCGAGACCTTTGAAAAGTTCAAAGTGTTTAAGAATGAAGTAGAAAACCAACTGGGAAAAAGGATAAAAGCACTCTGATCTGATCGAGGTGGCGAATATCTGAGTCATGAGTTTCGTGATCATCTGAAAGAGTGTGGTATTGTATCACAGCTCACTCCGCCCGGAACACCTCAGCATAATGGTGTTTCTGAGAGGAGGAATCGTACCTTGTTAGACATGGTGCGATCGATGATGAGTCATGCAGATTTGCCTGTTTCCTTTTGGGGATTTTCTTTAGAGACTGCTGCTTTCACACTAAATCGAGTTCCAACGAAAACGGTTCTAAAGACACCATATGAGATATGGACTGGGAAGCGTCCTAGTATGTCGTTCATTAAGATTTGGGGTTGTGAGGCATACGTGCGACGTCAAATGCTTGACAAGCTGGAACCCAAATCGGATAAATGTTATCTAGTGGGGTATCCTAGGGAAACCAAAGGATGCTACTTCTACTTACCGTTTGAGGGCAAAGTGTTTGTCGCAAGGACTGGTGTCTTTTTGGAGAAAGAGTTCTTATCCAGAAAGACTGCAAAGGTAGAACTTGAAGAAGTTCAAGAGCCACAAACAATGAACGAACCAGAATTGGAACCTGAGCGAGGACTACAAGAAGTTGTAGCTGGAGAGCCTGCTCAAGAAAAACAAGTCCTACTTAGATCTGGTAGACCAAGATTTGAGCCTGAGAGATATGGATTTCTCATGACTCAAATAGGTAATGTGTTGCTTATGGATCATGATGATGAGCATGCAACCTACCAAGAGGCTATGAATGGACCTGACTCCGAGAAGTGGCTTGAGACCATGAAATCAGAAATGGACTCCATTTACACAAACCAAGTTTGGACCTTGGTGGAACCACCTGAAGGGGTACGACCCATAGGGTGCAAGTGGGTCTTCAAGAAGAAGACCGACATGGATGGGAATGTACAGACATTCAAAGGCCGGCTGGTGGCTAAAGGTTTCAGGCAAATTCATGGTGTTGGATATGATGAAACCTTTTCCCCTGTAGCAATGGTCAAGTCCATCAGAATTCTACTTGCTATTGCTGCGTATTATGACTACGAGATCTGGCAAATGGACGTCAAAAAGGCTTTCCTTAATGGAAACCTCCTTGAGGAAGTGTATATAACACAACCCGAGGTTTTTGTATCTCCAAGTGAAGCCACTAAAATATGCAAGTTGAATCGATCCATTTATGGATTGAAACAAGCTTCTCGAAGTTGGAATCTGCATTTTGATGAGAAAATCAAAGAGTTTGGTTTCATCAAGAATGAAGATGAGCCTTGTGTTTACAAGAAGATTAGTGGGAGCATTGTTGTCTTCCTGATATTGTATGTAGATGACATACTGTTGATCGGGAATGACATTCCGACCCTGCAAGTTGTTAAGAACAACCTGGGGAAGTGCTTTTCTATGAAAGACTTGGGCGAAGCGACTTACATACTTGGTATTAAGATCTATAGAGATAGATCGAAGAAGTTGTTGGGTTTGACCCAGAGTACATACATTGACAAGGTGTTGAAATGGTTCAACATGCTTGAGTCCAAGAAAGGATTCTTACCCATGTCACATGGTGTGAGTCTCTCTAAGAACCAGTGTCCAAAATCTTTGGAAGATAAGGACCGCATGAAGTTGATTCCATATGCTTCGGCAATTGGATCAATCATGTATGCAATGTTATGTACTCGACCCGATGTCTCTTATGCTTTAAGCATGACTAGCAGGTATCAGTCTGATCCGGGTGATGGTCACTGGATCGCAGTCAAGAATATCCTAAAGTACTTGAGAAGGACTAAGGACACATTCTTGGTGTTTGGTGGAGAGGAAGAGCTCGTTGTAAAGGGTTACACGGATGCAAGCTTCCAGACTGATAGAGATGACTCAAAGTCATAGTCAGGTTTTGTGTTTTGCCTTAATGGAGGAGCTGTAAGCTGGAAGAGTTCCAAGCAAGAGACAGTTGCTGATTCTACGACTGAGGCCGAGTATATCGCTGCAGCGAATGCGGCGAAGGAGGCTGTATGGATTAGGAAATTCATCAGCTAGCTTGATGTAGTTCCTAGCATTGTTGATCCCGTAGTTCTCTACTGTGACAACAACAGTGCAATTGCACAAGCTAAGGAACCTAGATCTCATCAGCGCTCCAAGCACATACTTCGGCGCTTCCATCTTATTCGAGAGATTGTCGATCGAGGAGATGTGAGCATATGCAGAGTACCAACTGAAGAAAATATAGCGGATCCACTGACAAAGCCTCTTGCGCAAAAGAAGCATGATGGTCATGTTAGATCAATGGGTATTGGATACCTGAATGATTATCTTTAGTGGGAGCCTTGTGGATTGCATATTTGTTGGTTGTTTGTTCTTTGGATGAATTGTAAAATGTACTATGTATTTCATTTTATATTTATGGCAAGTTCTTTTATTATGTCATTTATATCTGTCTGATAAGATTAATTAGCATAATAAATGCCCTTAGAGTGTTTGCTTCCATTGGAATTCAAGTACGTGACTTGAATGTGAGGATCTATGTTTAAATGAAGCTTCATTCTTAAATGGTCCCTGGTCGAGGTATCATCCTAGAAATTTAGGGCGAGGATGAGACCATATGACCAGCATGTGCGTTGACTGATGACCGGTTCTCACAGGTCATGATATTGTGATATCAAGTCATCACATGGGTACTTGTTAAGAACAAGTTGTACTGGACAGACCCCCGTAAGACTACTTTGTGGATTGTTATATGAACGTGTCACAAGTAGGTCTCAAGTGACATTGGTGTTTGTGGTTCTTTGACCTGAAGTCACAGCATTCATCGAGTGAGGAAGATCATACTTTGATGCCATCTAAAGTCTTCTCTTGAGAAAGGTTGACGATAAGGGTGGTTGTTGGGTATGTTGCGAATCATTTGGATGTTTGTGTGTGAGCAGATATGGGATTTGTCCTCCTATACGATAGGAGTTATATCCATGGGCCCCTTGATGGAATGAGACTGAGAAATGCATTGCCATGCTTGGTAGAGTCAATATGTGATATTGAGCTCACCAATTTTCAGACAGTCTATTCTGGATCAAGAAACTAGGATTGAACGATTATGAGGGTGACACGGTCCATGCCTCTAGTTCTATCCGGATGTAAAGGACAAAGGGACATGACAACACTGATACATTGGTCATGGCAGGCTTATGCGAGTTATGAACTCTTATTGCTTAGGTAGCAATGATGTATCGCTAGATGCCGCTCATTGTTTGTGAGACTTTTGTTGATACTTTGTGATCAAGTGGGAGACTGTTGGAGTTTCTGAGATGATCTCAAAGCAATCAACAGTTAGTCTTGCTGCCAATGCAATATGAGCCTATAGGGTCGCACATAAAAGCGTTTGGAGAAATTGGAGAAAGGATTGTGTTGGCCTTACTCATATTGGATATGAGTGGAGGACCAATCATGTGACTGCTTGGAATCAAGTTGAGAATGTCTCAAAAGGGAAATCGTTTAAAGTGTTTAAAATGAACAGATTTTACACTAGATAATTCGGCTAAAGGCATTAACCGAATTCAACTAAAGGGTTTAGACGAATTCGGCTAATGGCAAATTCGACTAAAGGGTTTCGCCGAATTTATATATAGTCGAATTCGTCGAAATGGTTTTGCCGAATTCGGTTATAGTGAATAGCCGAATTTATATATAGTCGAATTCGTCGAAATGGTTTCGCCGAATTCGGTTATAGTGATTAGTCGAATTCGGTTAATGTGATTAGTCGAATTCGGCGAATGTAAATCTGGACGGATTTTCTTTTGGCCTGCGGATATCCTTTCCTATATCTTGCTTATATAAAGGCATGTGATTAGGTCTTCGATAGACACTGTTTTAGACTTAGATCTTTCTGCGAAGACGAGAACTGCCGACCGGAACCGTTCCGCGCGAGGGCACGTTCTTCCGTCCGCCGATCGTGTTCCGCCGCCGCTAGTCGCCGCCGTCGTCGTCGCCGCCACCCCTGGATCGGATCTAGCAGTCTGTGGGGACGTTGAGAGCTTCCTTCTCCGACCTAGTTCTTGTGCGACAAGAAGCTAGGGTTCTTCATCGCTTGTGTGGACTTCTGTAGAGGGATCGATCTATTTCGATCCTTGAAGAACTCAAAGCAGATTTCGGATTTCTCTTTGGAGCACCTTGGTTGAGTATTGATTCAATCCCGCAAAGGTATATTTTGTATTTGCTTTCTTATTCTCTTGAATCATGAAAACCGCAAGATCCGTTGATCTCTTTTTGGGTTTTTCTTGTTCATTTCCGCTGCGCATATTTGATATGTCATCTCTTATGAAGGGGTATAGAAAACCCAACATCCCCACCCCGACACACTGCCGAGAGTAGTGCATCTGCTGAGATGTCGATGCCTCCTCCTTCTGATGAAACAATACGAAGGCTTGCTGATGCAGTGGTTGTCATGATCAATACGCAACCAGGATGGCATGTACAACCTCCTGCCCTGGGGGTGGCCCAGGAGCCGGTTGTCGTAGTTGAGCCTGTTGTGGAAAGACCAGTACCTGTAGTACCGGTTGAGGCGCCATAAGCGCTAAACCTTCACTCTAAGCAGTTTCTGAGTTTCCACCCTCCTACGTTTGAAAGGGTAGGAACACCAACGCAAGCTGAGGATTGGTTGTCTCGAGTGAAGAGAACCCTAATAGCTACAGAGACAGAGGAAAGGCAGAAGGTAACCATTGTTACCTATCTATTGGATGGAGAGGCTAGGCTGTGGTGGGATGGTTTGGAAAGGCATCAATATATAGGCAGGAAACTGACACACATCTCGATGGAAGAGTTCTCGAGAGTGTTCTTGGCAAGGTATCACCCTTCTGCTCAATGCAACGAAATGGAGAACCAGTTTCAAAGGTTTACTCAAGGGGATAGAATGGTCGATGAGTACCTCCACTAGTTTACGCGACTGGGAAGGTATGCGGGCTCTTCCTTTGATGATGAAGAGCGAAAGACCAACCAATTTTATGAAGGTCTGCGTGATGATTTATGGGGGCTTCGGTCAAGCCTGATGATGCAGGGCTTTCTGATGTTGGTAAATACCGACAAATCCCTTGAGAAGGACCTAAAGAGGATACAGGCGAACAAGTATCGAGCAATAGCAACGATGGAGTTTAAATTACCTTGCTCGACAAAGTCTAGGTCCCGTAGATTCAAAAAGAAGTCCAGGTTTGCGGAACTGGCTTCCTCTTCTGTTTCCGGAGCAACTACTGGACGAGGTCCAGTTACAAGTTATAATTGTGGCAAGGTGGGCAACTTTGCTCAGGAATGTCGCAGCGGCGAAAAGGCAGTTGTGGCTTCTACGGCATAGAAAAGGAAGACAGCGGAGTCGTCTGCATCCACTACACTCCAGCTCAACCGCGGGTATATAATCTTGGCCAGCAAGAGGTCATTAAGCAAAGCGATGTCATGACAGGTATGATTTAATATATAGCATTTATTGCTTTATGTCTTTTATACCTTGTGTGCATTTGCCTGTATACCCTGTTTGTGCGTATTAGGTTTTTTCCTAATTCGAAACTGTCCGTCAAGAGCTTTATTTGACACTAGAGCATTGATGCAGGCCACCGGAAATGAGGCAATCTCACGCGACTACGAACAACAACTACCAAACGCTCCGCTCTTCCAAACACAACCTAAATCGCATCCCACGACTAAATTTATTAATTAATTATCATACGCGTGCGGCTAGCAACTCCGTGACAAGATCGAATCATCGGCGATAAGCCGGGATCCGTCAAGCTAAAGGGACGAATGTTTGCGTCCGGGCAAGCGATGGTGTTGTACCAAAGAAAATCCACCGAAACAAAATCGATTCGGAAAGGGTGGATGTTTCCCCAACAAGAACAAATGAGGATCGCTACTCCTCGTCGAATAAATGATAAATCCCAGAGCACCCACTATTCCAAATGAAAATTAACGCGAGCAAATAGCGGCGAGAAAATCCGTCACAACTCTATTCCACCACAATTAACTAGAGAGAAATCTCACACGGAGTAGAATGCGTTACCCTTCCCGGAATCGTAGATCCGGGTGTAGAAAGTCCTAGGCCGTTCACGGCGGTGGTCGCCGGAGGAGAATCCTTGACGTAGAGCACCGTCGCCTTCAAGTCCGGCCGCCACGAGCAAGTCCAAACACCGGGGCTGTTTTGTGGAGAACGATCTTTGAATGGAGGAGTAAGGAAGGGGGCTGTTGGTGGTGGTCGGCTCTTGAGTCAAGGAGGAGGATGAGAGAGGGAGGGGGGACCAAACTAAGAGAAGAAGGAGAGAGGGGTGGTCGGCCAAGCAAGAGAGGAGGAGGAGAGAGAGAGAGGGGGGACCGAACTTGGAGAGGAAGAGAAAGAGAGAGGGGGGACCGAACTTGGAGAGGAGGAGAGAAGGGTGGTCGGCCAAGCAAGAGAGGAGGAGGAGAGAGAGAGAGGGGGGACCGAACTTGGAGAGGAGATGAGGAAGGGGGTGGGCGGCTGGAAGAGGGAATACGAGAGAGAGAAAGGGAAAGAATTTAGGGTTTTCTCTTTTTTTTTTTAATCCTCCATAATCTGCCATTTCAATTACAATAGGCCATATATATATAGGCCTTACAAATAAAAGAGCTACATGCAGCCCATAATAAGCTACTAGCACACCAACATTCAAAAGTCCAAAAATACAAAATACAAAGCATAAAATAATACCCAATACTAATTATAATAAAGAGATAATACTAAATATGTTATTTCATGTGCCGCGGGCGGAAGATGTTGCGGCGATAGCGCTCGTCATGGTTGGAGTTGCGCCGTCATCCGCCATCGTCATGAACCACACATGCTCCAACTTGAACCGTGCCGGCTCCAACATAAGCGATCAAGCCGGCTCCAATAATCTCGCGGCATCTTCCATCATAGTCTTCAAAATTGCCGCCGCGATCAAAGTGACGCGTCGACGTGGAATCACGAACACGACCACAACCATCCGGCGGGTCCATGCCTCCATCAATCGATACCAAATTGATGCAGGCCACCGGAAATGAGGCGATCTCACGCGACTACGAACAACAACTACCAAACGCTCCGCTCTTCCAAACACAACCTAAATCGCATCCCACGACTAAATTTATTAATTAATTATCATACGCGTGCGGCTAGCAACTCCGTGACAAGATCGAATCATCGGCGATAAGCCGGGATCCGTCAAGCTAAAGGGACGAATGTTTGCGTCCGGGCAAGCGATGGTGTTGTACCAAAGAAAATCCACCGAAACAAAATCGATTCGGAAAGGGTGGATGTTTCCCCAACAAGAACAAATGAGGATCGCTACTCCTCGTCGAATAAATGATAAATCCCAGAGCACCCACTATTCCAAATGAAAATTAACGCGAGCAAATAGCGGCGAGAAAATCCGTCACAACTCTATTCCACCACAATTAACTAGAGCGAAATCTCACACGGAGTAGAATGCGTTACCCTTCCCGGAATCGTAGATCCGGGTGTAGAAAGTCCTAGGCCGTTCACGGCGGTGGTCGCCGGAGGAGAATCCTTGACGTAGAGCACCGTCGCCTTCAAGTCCGGCCGCCACGAGCAAGTCCAAACACCGGGGCTGTTTTGTGGAGAACGATCTTTGAATGGAGGAGTAAGGAAGGGGGCTGTTGGTGGTGGTCGGCTCTTGAGTCAAGGAGGAGGATGAGAGAGGGAGGGGGGACCAAACTAAGAGAAGAAGGAGAGAGGGGTGGTCGGCCAAGCAAGAGAGGAGGAGGAGAGAGAGAGAGGGGGGACCGAACTTGGAGAGGAAGAGAAAGAGAGAGGGGGGACCGAACTTGGAGAGGAGGAGAGAAGGGTGGTCGGCCAAGCAAGAGAGGAGGAGGAGAGAGAGAGAGGGGGGACCGAACTTGGAGAGGAGATGAGGAAGGGGGTGGGCGGCTGGAAGAGGGAATACGAGAGAGAGAAAGGGAAAGAATTTAGGGTTTTCTCTTTTTTTTTTTTAATCCTCCATAATCTGCCATTTCAATTACAATAGGCCATATATATATAGGCCTTACAAATAAAAGAGCTACATGCAGCCCATAATAAGCTACTAGCACACCAACATTCAAAAGTCCAAAAATACAAAATACAAAGCATAAAATAATACCCAATACTAATTATAATAAAGAGATAATACTAAATATGTTATTTCATGTGCCGCGGGCGGAAGATGTTGCGGCGATAGCGCTCGTCATGGTTGGAGTTGCGCCGTCATCCGCCATCGTCATGAACCACACATGCTCCAACTTGAACCGTGCCGGCTCCAACATAAGCGATCAAGCCGGCTCCAATAATCTCGCGGCATCTTCCATCATAGTCTTCAAAATTGCCGCCGCGATCAAAGTGACGCGTCGACGTGGAATCACGAACACGACCACAACCATCCGGCGGGTCCATGCCTCCATCAATCCTCCCCCACTCAAAAACACTCAACACCGATGAGTGGGAGTGAAGGATCCGGTGGAGCAGGGCAGTAACCTGTAGAAGTACGTCTGAGGGGGTGGGCCGTGAGGGTGGCCCATCCGGCCATGGTGGCCGAAAGCAGCAAGGGGCCCAGCGTTGTCCCAAAGAAATGTCCACCTGTGTCCACCTGTCATGCAAAACGTAGAGCCCAAGGGCCTTGATCATAGCATAGGAAAAAGAAGGAGAAAGTGCTAAAACATCAACAGACATCATACCTCCAGAGATCACCATGAACGTGAACAACATGCTACCCCACTCACCTCTCAACCAATAAGAATTTGTAGTGGAGGGGAACGAGAAGAAAGTTAAATGTAGTGGCTCTAGAAGAAGTGAAGAACATCTCGCAACACTAAAACTGGGGTTGTAGCCCCGCTCAGCAAAAATTTCGATGGAGTAGCGAAAGTTTCTAGCATTACAAGTATTCGACGAACAGTACCGAAACTACTAACATCGCTCTCTAAGTTACCAAGAGGCAACTGTCCAGGGTAAGGATCCACTAAAACCGAACCGAGCTTAAGGCGGGATGCTCCATGGGGTGCGGTGAACATAGAGTGAATGGACCCAAGCAGGTCGGCTAGCAACGTAACATCAAGTCTAGGTGAGTGAAGACATCGTGGAACATATGTTAAGTCATAATATAAACTTAAATCAATGATCGTCCTAAGGTGTGGTGGGTCCGTGGGTGGAAAAGGACCCCAACAATTCGTGATTTCGTCCCCTAAATGTATTCCCGATATGCTAGCTCTCCTAACGTGAGTGGTGTCATGATCACAAAGCCTAGGGGGTTCATGCATAGTAGGGTCAGCTAGCATAGGACGGATAACCCAACAAAACCACTCAACACGCCCAGCGGGGGTAACGGGCTCCATGCCATACCTCAAGGTTGGGGCTGAAGTTAGGGAGCTCCAGGCAACCTTAAATGGGTGACGGCTCCAGGGGGTAGCTAACACGAGTCTAGAGTCCACAAGTGCGGAATGTAGACTCACACAAGCACTACCAATCGATAAAGAAGTGGGCCGTATGACCTTCCCACTAAGGGGCGCAGAAAACTCAGTAGTCATAATTTCATCGTATTCATCGACCTCCTGAATGACCTCGGGATGTCCAACAGAGGGCTCCTTAAGGATAATGGGAACGTGCATAGGTTGACTAAGCATGGCAACCTCACTCGCAGGCACTAAATCAGACGTGGGGGCCTCCACAGGGACAATATCAAGGGGAATGATGGGACTAATAGGATCAGACTCGGGTTTTATGATCAAGCTCTGTGAGTTGGCCTCAGAGTGGCTAACATAATCCAAGGGCTGAATTTGACCAACGGTGTCATTATCCCCATGTGTGTCAATACCGGGTGGTGTCGACTCGGTCGAGCTACAAGTGTCTCCAGATGAGACCGTGGGCTTCTTAGGTGGAGTGGACCTAAGAGAAATAAGCCGACCTTGATGCAGCCCTTGGATTATGTTAGCCACTCTGAGGCCAACATTGTCAGAGAGGCTAACATAATAGAAAGGACGAAATTCTTTTCAAGGGGGAGGATTGTAAGACCCCCAGTGTTCAGGTGCGAAGAATTCGCGGTGTTCTAAACGAAGGAGCTAGCGCCGGGCGCTAGTGCTAGCGTCGGCGATACCTTATATCGATGAAATGTAGTGTATCAATGAAGGGACTTATGTGTATCGTCGAAAGCATCAAGACGAATCGTCGAGAGCAAGCGCAGGCGGTAGCGTTAGCGGTAGCTCTCTCGATGACTATGTGTCCCGACAAATCGTGTTGAGCATAAGTGAATTCGTCGACTAACGATAGCACATACTATAGTGCTAGCGCTAGCGGTTTCGATGAATTCCTTAAGCGGCTATGGATAAGTTCGACCGAACCACCTCTGGGCTAGCGCCGTCGGTAGCATTTTTATATATATAGCTGTCCAAAATGTGTATGTGCCTTAGTTTCTCTCTGGACCTCTCTCCTACAGCAAGAGCAGATGTCGGGAAGTAGAGGAAGGATTCGTTTGGCTAGCTAAGCCCGAGGTAGAAGATCTCTTGCGTGCTTGTGCCATCTTCAAATCTGTGGAGAGGAATCCTGGTCTGTTGGCCCTGAAACGAGCATCAAGGGTAACCATTCTCCTCTATAATCTCTGGACATGCTAGTCCTTTGATTCACATAGTAGCTGGAAGATTTCCACTAATTAGTGGATAGGCTCTTCTGACGGGTTGATATGGAGTATCCTCGTAGAAAATTGCATATATAGTCTAGATCGCAGTACGGACATATGCATATTGTGTGAAGCCCATCTGGACAGGTTAGTCTAGATCGGTGATGTTGATATACTATATTGCACTCCGGAGAAGACTTCGAGTATGTATGCTTGTTTCCGGGTTCTGAGTGATGTGATGTGCTGCAGGGAGTCCTGGAGGCTACCTCCATGAGATACCCGAAAGAGCTGGCAGAAATGAGTTATGTTGGCTAGCGCTGACGCTAGTGCCAGTGATGCGAAATATCACGTGGTGCGTGTAGAAATTTCCTCTGAGGCTATTCTGATGACCCAGTGTGGTTGTCTCATTGCCGGGCTAAGGTGAAAGCATACCTGCATCGTGTGTTCATGATGATTGAGCTGAGCCTAGCTGGATATGAACCCGCCCATAGTGGTTGGTGGTGAGGGAGCCCCTCGGTACGCCGTCTTATGAAAGAAGCCGTAAAACGTGAAGTGTGTACGACCTAGCTCAATTGATTTGACCATCCAAGTTGAAAAAGGACTTGTGGATGTCGTGCCTTGAGAGCACAATACGTGTGGCCCTGAGTCGACGTATATGGTGATTGTTTCTATGTGGTTCTTAGACGCACCTGTGAAATATCTGATGTTATTGCTTGCTTGCAAGGAAGGAGAATCGCCGCCCCGAGCATGGGGTGGGGTCGTTATAATCTTGGTCAGCTAAAGCTGACCGGTTACCTATTTTCCCACTGCTTGGTGGATTGTGCTTCACAGGTCCTCGCGAGACAAGCGGGAAATAGCGGGTTGGAACCCCAACTACTACGCTTTGCTGGCCCCTGAAGGCCGAAGTGTTTTGAGTGGTTTTCTTTCATGTATTGTCGGCCTGCGTGCCGATGTTTGGAAATCATATAATAAGAGAATCACATTTGATGTATGGCCTTAATGCCAAACTCGTTTATATATATATATATCAGTCATTCCTATTCTTTACTGTGGACATGTGCAATCTGGTTCAAGATAATTAATGTATGCTTCCTCTTATATGTAACTCTGAGATGTTGGTTGGGTAACTGAATACGTAACCTTCTTGCTTGTTCACCTTATATGGCGTGGGGTCCCAGCCGGGCCTACTATTATATACTGTGCAACTAGTGGGGTGTTACACTTCTTATTTCAAAAGAGAGGAATGAAAAATTGTCTTTAGAAAATTCAACTTTCAAAGGTGAGTGTGCTATGTGCAAATATTATAAAAGTGAAATTAACGAGATGGATGAAATGTTTGAAGAATAAAGAAATGATTACAAAACTCATATTAATTCTCTAACGTCAATCCTCAAAAATAGCACACTTGCATACAATAAGGCTAGACATAATCTCAAGCTTAAGAATCAAGAATTGGTAATGAGAGTCAACATACTTAAGGAAATTATGAGTATAAATTCACAAAGCATAAATTCACAATTTCAAGCAAAATCCAAAAGCATGTTGAATTTGAATTTCCATATGATAACTAAACCAAACTATCGAAGTAAATAAAACAAATGCTTGTAAATGGAATTCTAAAACATAATAATACTCATCATTTACAAAATCAATCCACTTACAACATTATGTTGAATGGACACAAATTTTCAAAGGATCGCTATTCTTAGAGTCTTTATGTTAAGTAGCATAATTATAAATTGGAAAACAATACCAACATAGTTAAATCTTCAAAGCATTGTATTTCAAATAAATATCATCACATGAAGACTTTAAATAATCATTATGGAAATTGGACCTTTAAAACTAATATTCAATGAAGGTATGAGTAAAGACCCATAATCAAAAATCACACATCAAATTCACTAGAAAGGCCCCATTCATCCTTATCTCCCCATAAATCATCGTGATTTATTTGGGTACCCAAAGGAACCACCACACTTGGTCCCATTTGGATACATAAAATTTTTAACCATTAGTATCCACCGAATGCGTGAAGTAGAAGCATATCAAAAAGAATTATTCATTAATCTACTTCACGATGTACTTAATATTTTTTTATTTTTTTATTTGTCATGTGTTTGAGCCAACACGCATGTGGTCACTCTATATATCTTGCAAATTGATTCACACAAACACTAAGCTTAAACTCTTAAGTGAATCAAAGTGTTGAAGTTGAATAAAAATCACATAATTGCAAGTGACCAAAATTATCACATTGTTTTACAAACCAATGCCAATGCTAGGCAAATTTCCCTAAAAAATGATATGACAAAATGAGCACAAATTTTCAAGATTTACCATCATGTTTAATTGAATTATGTTCTCAAGTTTAGTGTTTCAAATCTGAAATTAACTAGCTACTGGAAGTTACAGGTCCTAATGAAAGTAATAAATAGGTCATAATCATGAGAGTAAACAGAAAGGATGTAAGAAAAATAAAATGTTAGCGTCGGCGGTAGCACTACCGTCGGGCGAAAGCAAACAAAAACTCAAAATATAGTCCAGACCTATCTTAAACATATAAATAAATGACAACATACAACTTAATTATCACTGCACATGTTGCGATGTGAATCCTCTGCCTCTTCTAAGGTAGTTGGGGAAATATGTAGCTTGCACATTTTCTTCATCATCATCTTCTTTAATCCCCCAATGACCTTCTTTGTTTCTGTGATCTCCTGAACCTACTCCTAAATAATCTCATATATATCTCGACAGGGCTCTCAGAGCAAACTCCCACATTGTAACGGAGGCTGAGAGGTAGAGGGACCAAAGCGAGGGCCTACAAAGATGTCTTCCACCTTATATGCCTAGGGCTGACTATCAATTGGATAAACAATCCAATCAATGTTCGGACACTTGAACACCAGAACCCGTTAAAGTATGCCTCCTGAGGGTAAGGTGTTCAATCGTTGGCGCTCGGGATCCCTCAACCGAAAGGTATAACGCATCATTGTCAATATCAGGTCAGAAACACTGAAAGGTATACAAGCCAGAATGTGGTACGTAATGATAGACAGTCGTGCAGTAATCTTCCTAGTGTCCCCGGATTTGAATATTAGTGAGTGGCAAAGGATGTACTGGATGATGAGTGCATCAGAATAAAAGTAGACAAGGAAGTAATAAGATCACGCTCATTGACCTCGTTGTGGAGAACCTAGTCTACCATTGTCTAATCCCTGGTGGTCCGAAATGACTCCAAAATGTCAAGCTGAGTCTTGGTTGCAGGAAAATGGTACATACTCTCCACGTTAGAATGGAGAATGTTCACAGGGTGGGCTCCAACGTACGACTGAACCCTTCCATCCAAAGTTGTAATCTTCGGATCCCTGAGATTATTATAAAACTCCCAAACAAGGATGGACGAGAATGGATCATCAGAAACTTTGATAGGTAGAATATTCGCATCAAGAAAATAGCTATAAATATGGGAATATCTATCAACATCAATCTGAACATTCATAGATACCCTCACTGTAGCACTCTCCACTACCTGATGGGATTGAGCATATGCACGAGAGTGCTTGGGGAAGCTTTGTCTAGGGTTGGAGCTGGAGGAAGTCATTACCTATAAGAAGAGGAAGGATTCCACCAATAAATAATAATAATAATAATAAGCAGAAAAATGATTTAAATCGATACCGCTGAGTGGTAACCTCAGTAACGCAGGGCGGCAATTAAACAAAACAACCATCTTCTTCTTATTCCATGTCTCTCCTAAAAATCACTAACTCCAGTGTGTCTAGGGTAGAAATCAAAAGCTTAGGGACACAATGTCGATTATAACCAAGAAATCTCTACTCTAGCCATAGATCTGTGAAGAAAAGTGAAAACCCTAACTCAACCCACCATGGAACTCAAGATAACTTCGAGAATCATCGTCGGAATGTCCCTATAATTCTGGATGGCGGTGACGGCATCAGGCCCCCAGACCACCGCCAAGAGGTAGCCCTCACCACGGCGAAACAATTAGTGGTGGTGGCAATGGGTGTTGATGGTCAGGCGGCGGTGGAGGAGCCCCAAAGTCTCATCCCAGGTGGAATCAATCTCCAACCCCGGCTTGAAGTTGAAGACGAAACCACAGCCATCCAGATCCATAAACAATAATTGGGTTGATCCCCACATCGGATCGACAACGGATCTGCTGTCAGACAAGGTCATTTTACTGTCTTCCACTTTCTCGAACCGCTAGATCTGGTTGGAATATTGCCCCTCAATGTTTCCTAGATTTGAAAATGGCTCACATACAATGTTGAGTGCATATTATATTTGATAAACTATTTTATTTCATGTTAAATACAGGCATAATTTATACCAAACCTTGGAATAGTATTGTTTATTTCACTGACAAGATCAGCTGAGATAATAGTCTGGTCTCAGCTGATCTGATAAGACTTAGTTGTATTGCTACTGAGAAGAAGTATGTGTCAGTTGTGCATTATATGGAGTAAACCGCTAAGAAGGCTATCTGTCTCAGCGGATCCGTTGAGATGCAGTTTATTCTGCCACTGACATTGGTGCTTGTCTCAGCTCATCCACTGAGATAAATTCAAATGTATCTGTTAAACTGGCGGGATCTATTTTTGGCGGAAGTGACAAGAAAGCAAGATAAGCTTTTCTATTCTTGTTCATGTTGTGGCAAGGCATTCCTTAGAGCCGTTGAAGATTGGTGGAGGTATAAAAGAGATTTATAGGTCAATGGAATAACACGGATTTTTCCTGAGAAGTCATCTCTCTCTCAAGCTGCAAGCTGATCAATCTAAGAGAGATAGCTAGTTCTTGCTGATAGCTTTCAGAGGAACAAGTAGGTCTTCTTTCTTCTACTGAAGAGGAAGATCAAGTGGAGAAATAACTGAAGGGAATATCCAATCTGATCAAGAAAGCATCTGTTGTGTTCAACAACAGAAGCATCAAGATGAAGGTTAAACTATATAATCTTCTGTTGTAAAAGTATAACAATACATTTCTATAAGAACATTATTGTTCTGAGCTGTAGGGCCTTCAGTGCCTGAGATTGTAGGGCCTTTGTGCCTGAGATTGTAGGGCCTTTGTGCCTGAGCATATAGGGTTGAGTGCCTAAGTGGTAGGGTAGTACTCCCAGCCTGAGTTGTAGGGCTTCTTGATAGGCCTGAGGTAGGTGACTGGGAGAGTCACTGAGCTGTAAGAGTTGAGTTACTCTGAGTTATTGGGTTGTTGGCCTCAGTTAGGGTTTTGTAGAAAACCTGAGAGATCTGTGTTGTAAGCTCTTTGAGCTGAGTATTTGGAGGTGATTTCCTTGACTAACATACTGTTAGAAAGGTGTAGAGGGAATGTGGATGTACCCAGACCTTGGGGAACCACTAAAAATTACTGTGTGCTTCTATGTGTTTGCTTCTACTTAGCTTAAACATCTAAATAGATAATTATCTGTAGAAGAAGCCAAGAAACCTATCCCCCCCCCCCCCCCTCTAGGTGAGTTAGACTACTACCAAATAAATTATCAAATGGTATCAGAGGCAGGTTGGTCAAGAAGGACTTAACAGTCTAACTAGATTCTACATGGAGTAGTCTACAACTGCATCCAATGGCTGCCTCTGGAGTTCATAAGGAGATGGGCTCCATGAAGCTGCCCAAATGCAAAAAGGAGTCCTTTGGCATATGTAATCAAAGGGTTAGGCTATTTATGGAAGCCTCAGACCCTAGGATTTACATCGCTCGCCTCTTTCTATAATTCATTTAGTCCCGGAGGGTACTGTAAAGGATGGTCATTTTGTCTTCCTAAAGGACTCAACCATAGATCCAACTTTGCGAGTGCCCAAGACTTATACTGAAATGACTAAGGATGAAATTGCTCTTGCTACTATCGATAAAAGAGCTCAAAATATAATAGTAAGTGCAATTGATGATTCCACCTTCCAAAACTTGGTGCATTGTGATACTGCTAAGAAAATGTGGGATAAACTTATTATGTATATGGAAGGTACTGCAGAAGTGAGGGATGATAGAAATCCCTCCTCAACGAGGAGTATGAAGCCTTCAGGCAGCACAGCCTGGAAAGCATAGTTGTTTGCTATGAAAGGTTTTTCAGGGTGGTCAAGTAGCTGAAGACCTATGGGAGGGTCTTTAGCAATTATGAGCTGAATGACAAGTTCCTAAGTTCTCTAACTAAAGACTGGGACACAAAGATATGTGACATCGGGGAAGGGGCCAAGCTTGCTAAGACACCTCCCCATACTCTTTTTGGAAAGCAGCTCTCAAATGAGATGCAGCTATTTGCAAGAAAGGAGGAGGAAACCACCAACAGATCTCAAGCCAAGGAGAAATCAATGGCTCTCAAAGCTAAGGGCTCTAAGAAGTTCAAGGAGAGGATTCCCTCTCCTCCAAGAAGGCCTGCTGACACAGAAAGTTCTGAGCCCAACACATCTGATAGCAACTTATCAGATGGGGAATTTGCTGCCTTCTCCGGGCTTTTCAAGAAGCTGATGAAGAGGAAGCGGTAGAAGAACAAACCTTCCTCCTCTTCATTTCCCAAGAAGGATTCTAGCAAATCTGGGAAGATGCACTCCAAGGGAGAAAGGTATGAATCTAAACCCGCTAAACATATTTCAAATAATATTGTTTGTTATTACTGCAGCAAACCTGGACATGTTATAGCTGACTATCCAGTCAACAGAAAGGAGAAAAGTGATAAGAAGCATCATCACCACAAGAGCGGGAAAGGTGAAAAGTCTTTCTTGGCAAAGAAAGAAAGTATTTGGAGCCAATTTGAGTCATCATTTTCAGATTCTGATGAAGATGAAGAAGCCTACATATGGATGTTTGCTGCTTCTGAGGATGAAGACTATCCAGCTACAAGGATAGGCATTAGGGCCCCTTAGTCACATTCAGATAGTTACACTATGGAGGATAAATATGTCAATGGTTGTTATGGCTTGATGGCCATATAAGAAGGAAAAGACAGTCAGGATGATTCTGATCCTGAAAAGGTATTAATTCCCTCCATATCTTCTACTGATTATGAAACAAGTCCTGAATCTGAAACATCTTCATCTAGTGATAAAGTGGTTCAGAATCTAAGGATTATGTCAATCAATTAATTGGCAATTATGGTGCCTCTTGGAAGCTCTGAAAAAGAGCAAGAAGCTAGCCAAAAAGTAGGTTGTGGAGATTGCTTCCCCCAGCAGGCAAAATGTTAAAGCTCTCGGGCTGCTACCCAACTAGCTCAGATGAGTACAGAGATAAGCCAGCTGAAAGGAATTACAATCATCCTAGTATGCAACACAAGCCAGAAAATCAAGATCATCAAGGATCTTGAAGAAAATCTTCTCAAGTTGAGGAAGCAGGTTGCTCTATTTTCCAAGCCACGATTGTGTTGCCTATCATTGATTCCTTCTCCTCCCAAAACAATAAAATGGGATTGGTCTTCAATAAGGAGGCAGCAGCTGCTAGCATTAAGAGAAAAGTCAAGGCTCCAATAGAGCCTAAGACTTCTTCTGTGAAAGTCTTGTTGCCATCCAACAAGTATGACCAAGAAAGCATATATGGTCACTTGTTGAATGGAAGATCCAATAGCAAGAGCAATATTGCTCACAGCTATAGTGGAATAAATGGGATGAGCTTGAGTGCCTTAAAGGCCCCTCATGAGGAAATCCAGATGGCCCATTATGGATCATTTGTGTTTGGTACCCCAGCCTCTTCACTCAAGATAAAGGAAGCTGCTTCTTCCAAATCCATTCCAGCAAAACCCATGGTTGCTGTCATGCCTATAATAAAGTCAAACAGTGCAGTATCTAATGCCATCAACTCATGCTTATCGGCCAAACTAAGATCAGCTGATGTCAATCAGATAATGTCTACAAAGACCAATTATAGACAGGCAACATGCCAAGTGCTAGCTGACAGGAATAAGAAGAATGATGTTGTCCTCTTTGCTGAACAAAAACTTGAAGTTTCCACTTCTAAATCTGTTCAAAAAGGAAGATACAACATTCATGAGTGTTGGTGTTGTGGAAAAGTGGGTCACTTTACAATAGATTGTTGGCATAACCCCAATGTGCCAAATGCAAGGAGAGGCACTCCAGTCAAGCATAACCCTTCTAGAAAATTTCTGTTTGCTGCTAACAAGGACCTAGGACCCAAAATAAATTGGGCACCTAAGGCTAAGTAAATTCTACCTTGCAGGTTAGTTCAAGTATCCATCTAGATCAGATATGGTACTTGGACAGTGGAAGTTCCAGACAAATGACTGGATTAAGAAGCTTACTTAAAGAATACATTCCATTAAAGAATGGTCCAAAGGTGATCTTTGGAGGATTTGACAGAGGTGTCATAAGAGGCTATATTATGATTACCAATGGCATAGTTTCAATAACGAGAGTAGCTTATGTTGAAGGGTTGCACCACAACCTTGTAAGCATAAGTCAACTATGTGACTTGGGCTATGTCATTGAATTCCATAATGACAAGTCTTGATCAAAAAGTCAATTGACTTAGAGGTCATTCTCTCAGGCACTAGGAGTGGGAATGTTTATTGCTTAGATTTTATTTGTAATAGTTCATCATCTCCTGTGTGTCTTATAGCTAATGAAAGTGAGTCACTTTGTGTTTAATGGAACAAGAGATTTGCCCACATTAACTATAAGACAATGTATAAATTATTTTCCAAAAATCTAGTAAGAAAAAGTCCTAATTAAAAAAGTATTAAAAGTGATCTCTATCATGCATGACAAATGGGTAAGCAAACTAGGGCCACCTTTAAGAGTATTGGCACCAAAGACACTGAAAGATGTCTATATATGTTGCATATGGACTTGTTTAGTCCTTTTCCCATTCAGAGCCTGGGTGGGAAGTTGTATACTCTTGTGATTGTTGATGATCACTCAAAGTATGCATGGGTATTCTTCTTAAGAAGAAGTCTGATACTCTAGATATCTTCATAAACTATGTCAAGGCTATTCATAATGAATTATAATGTACTGTGGTCAAAACTAGAACTGGCCATGGCACAGAGTTTCAATCTGGGGCAATGATAAAGTTTTGTCAAGAACTTGGTATCACCCAAGAGTTTTCCTCTCCCATAACTCCACAACAAAATGAAGTGGCTGAAAGAAGGAATAGGACCTTAATAGAAGCTGGCAGAACATTGCTTAGTGGCTCCTCACTCCGAGAATATTTCTGGGCTGAGGTAGTCAATACAGCTTGTTATGTTCTGAATAGAGCATCCATCAATAAGGCCCAAGGGAAAACCCCCTATGAAATTCTGAAAGGCAAACAACCAACAATTTTATATTTCCGAAACTTTGGTTGCAAATGCTTCATTTTGAATAATGGAAAATCCCTACTTACAAAATTTGCTGAAAAATGCATTGTTGGTATTCTTGTTGGATATAGCTTACATAGTATAGCATATAGAGTATTCAACAAGAAGACTCATGTAGTTGAGGAATCAATGCATATTGTTTTTGATGAGCCTAGCCTACTTTATAAGGGTTGGTCCAGCACTCCTACCTTGGTAGGGAATGATCAGAAGTTGTAAGAGCTGTCTATACAAGACAGACCCAGCTCTAGCAGGATTACTTCAAAGATTGAAACAATTCAAGCTGAAGATGATCAGATTGTTGATGAACAAGCTGATACAGAAGAAGTACAGCATGGTGCTGACAGATTGCCTGCAGCAACTAGACATTTGAGGGATCACCCCAAGAAATAAGATCATTGGATATGAAAACCAAGGTGTGATCACAATGAGCAGGGCTCACAATGAAGCCATATTCCTGAGCTTCTTATCTCAGGTTGAGCCAAAGAAGTTTGAGGAAGCCAACCAAGACACTTTCTGGATATATGTCATGTAAGAAGATTTATTTTATTTCAAGAGATGCAAGGTATGGAACTTGGTGCCAAAACCACAAGGACACAACATCATTGGCACCAAATGGATTTATAGAAATAAGTAAGATGAGAATGGAGTCATCATCAAGAACAAGGCAAGACTAGTAGTCAAGGGTATAGGCAAGAGGAAGGAATAGACTTTTACCAAACCTTTGCCCCGGTTGCAAGGTTGGAGGCAATAAGATTATTCCTTGCCTATGCTACCCACAATGGTTACAAAGTCTACCAAATGGATGTCAAGTCTGCATTCCTAAATGGAAATCTGAAGGAAGAGGTATATATGGAGCAGCCCTCTGGTTTTGTTCATCCAACTCTTACTTCTCAAGTATATTTACTTAAGAAAGCTTTATAAGGTCTAAAGAAAGCCCATAGGGCCTGGTATGAGACCTGATCTAACTTTCTCATCAAGAATAAGTTCTTGAGGGGAAAGACAGATAGTACATTGTTTCTTAGGAAAACAAAGGGCAAGTGTCTCCTAGTCCAAATTTATGTGATTGACATACTTTTTGGGTCTTCTGATAACAACCTTTGCAAAAGTTTGCCAACCTTATGCAGGGGGAGTTTGAAATGAGCAGTATGGGAGAGCTTAAGTACTTTTTAGGCCTCCGAGTGAAACAGTTTGATGAAGGGATATTTATCTCTCAGACCAAGTACACTAGGGAGCTTATTAAGAAATTTGGGATGGAATCAGCTTCCACCATAAAATCTCCCATGGGGTCCAACATTTCCCTGTACAAGGATGAGAAGGGAAAACCCTTTGATGAATCCATGTACAGATGTATCACTGGATCCTTATTTGACTGCTAGTAGACCAGATATTATTTATGCAACATGTGTATGTGCTAGGTATCAAGCATGCCCTAAGGAATCTTATTACTCAACTGCAAAGAGAATTTTGAGATATCATAAGGATAACCAACATCTTGGCCTTTGGTACCCTAGAAATAATGATTTTGAACTGATTGGTTTTTCTGATGCTGATTTTGCAGGTTACAAGGAAGATAGAAAGAGTACAAGTGGCACTTGTCAATTCCTAGGAAGGAGATTGATTTCATGGAGCAGTAAGAAGCACACCAGTATTGTCATATCCATTGCTGAGTCTGAATATATTGGTGCAGGAAGTTGTTGTGCACAAATTCTGTGGATACAACATCAGCTGGAGGACTATAACCTCAGGGTAAGTCACTATCCATTATATTGTGACTCATCCAGTGCAATTTCTATTACTAAGAATCATGTCTCGCACAGCAGGACCAAGCACATAGAAATTAGATACCATTTCATTAGAGAGCACATAGAATGTGAAGATATCTACCTGGAATATGTCTCAACTGACAATTAAGTTACTGATATCTTTACAAAGCCATTGGATTAAGCAAAATTCAATTTATTTAAGATTGAGCTAGGAACGTTAAATGTTGAATAAGTCTTTGACATTTTATAATGATATTAAGATTACTATAGGACATGTTAACTACTTTAAGAGTTTGGAATCTTTTAAGATTGTTATAGGACATGTCATCTACTTAAGAACACCTACTGGGTTGTTAGGAATGAAAATAATCTTATTTAAATAGTTCACTGTTAGGTAGTGAGTTCAGCTGAAATAGCTGAGAAAGTTTTAGTTGAACCGCTGAGATAGCTAAGAAGTCTCAGCGGTTGATATTACCTTGACCCATCAACTTATCTCTCCGTCTCAGCAGATCCATTGAGACGAGCTGTTTTTAATTAAATCAATTAAATTGATAAGTTAACTCATCATATTAATTAAATCAATTAAATTTATAAGTGAAACTCAATCTGTTGAAACTAGTAAATGGTCTTTGTGGAGTTCGGGGCCTCCAACTAGTTGGGGGCAGCTGGTACTTACTAATCCCTTAAAGGGACAGACTAAAGCCTCGGAACTAGACACAGACCCTTAGACTCGGCAAGGAGGACCCACCACACACCCTGAAGATCTTTAGAGCGCTTCCCCTCCCAAGCCAATGTTGAAGCTCGGGCACCTTGGAGAGCTCTGAAAATGCCAACCAAGGAAAACCTGAGGAGAGAGAAGCTCAAAAAAGAGAAGTCCTCTCCAAAGGTGCCCTTTGGGTCTTATTTATAGATTTTCTGAACTGGTCTGCAAATAGCAGGATTCCGCCTCTTGATTTTACTGTACGCACCCCAAAATTGGTCTGCTAACAGCCAAACTCCGGTGTTTGAAGAGGCTAATGGCATACCACCGGGGGTGAAAAGGTAATCATTCCCTATTAGCCTACGGGCAAGGGGTCTGCGAGAACCTTACTCGTGAGAGCTCCTGCTGCCTTCTCGCGAATCTCTCCTGCGACATCACTCAGGCGTGCGCGTCGTTAAGACCTCACTTGGGACCCTTCTGGCGATATCCACTGAGACTTGGTCACGCGCGCCTTCCTGTGAGCTCACCCTGGTCCCTCCGAGATGACTGCCTATCCCAGCGGATCGGCTGGGATGGGACTGAGTCGCTGAGACGATTGGCCCTCCCAGCCCAACCGCTGAGATAAACTTATCTGGTTGAAACTTGACGTTCGTCAAACTGAGAAGTGAGTTCGTCGAACGCAGAATACATTTCGTCGAGCACGCTCGATTTTGTCGAACGCCTTTCGTCGAACCCAGAAAACTACTGTAAGCGGCTCGCAAATGGTTGGCTTGCCAGCCCTTCTCGCATATACGCGGCGAGAACTCGTCTCGCCAGCCTACCAGCGAACAGTCGGCTAGGGCTTGTCTCTCCCGCCCGACTCTTGTGAGAACTTATCTGGCTTGTCCCCCTCATTACTTTCTTCACAATGTTGACCTCTCGGAATGCCCCCCCCCCCCCCCCCCCCCCCGTGCCTGGCGAATATCGGGGTTGTACACAATCCCTATAAATAGAGCAATGTTACTCTAACCTACGAGACCAACTCTCTTTCCCCTCATCTCAGCGACTCGTCTTTATGAAGAAATGGCGTCGAAGACTGTTAAGGACCTTCAAGAAGGATATGAGATTGTAAGAAATGGATTTCAACGTGCTCGAGAGGAAATAAAGGAGGTGATTCCATTTACTTGGTGCCCAAAGAATGAAATATATGTTGTTCGAACCTTCCCCGATTCTATGAATAGAAGTTTTAGAAATCTACAGCAATGTCAAGCTATCTCCCTCCAAATAATCATTAAAATCAAAGATTGGAGGTGAAAAGATCAAGATTACCCCAAGAAAGTTGGAGAAAGCCTTGCAGTTGCCCTCAACCAACTGTGATGAAGAATATGAATATCTGAAAGGCGCCGAGATAAAGCACTGAAGTGTTGTGAGTACAATGATGTAAAGACCAACTCACTGAAAAGGAAAAACTTCAACCAAAAGGGTAAATTGTTGGCTGATATAGTTGGCAAAGAAATTCTATGCAAACTAGGATCACATGATACAATCTCAAAGCATATATTTGAATTGATAACTAGGATAATTCTGCAGCAGAAAACCTCCTATGCAAATGTAATTTTTCAAAAGATTAAAGAATGTCTCTAAGCCCCAAATCTTGGTAGATTGATTTCTCTTTACCTGAGTAATTCCTATCCTGGTCTTTTTAACAATTCAAAAGAAATCAAGATTCACTATCTAAAATGAATGGATATAAAAACCTTGGATAGATTCCCCAGGGTAATACCAATGAATTAACCAACATAAGTTAATGTTAAGAGAAAAATTTTAGTCAAAGGGACCAAGAAAACTGGAATAGTCAGTTCAGGATCTTAATCTAAACACCAAGGAGAAGATTTTTCTGCCCATGTTGATCTTGAATCAGAGAGCAATAAAGACAAAGAAGAGCATGATGGTGGAGATCATCAAGGAGATAAAACTGATGATCCCAATCTTCTGGATGTGCGTAATGGATCAGAAGAAGTTGATGAGGAGCAAGTGAACTCTACTGTTGATGTACAAGGTCAAATTGATCAAATCATTTTAAACATTCAACATAGATTGGGTCTGATTCTTGAAAACCCTCCATAACTCTTGGATAATAGTCAAGAAAAGATGAATGCTCCATCTGAGGGGGAGCAAGAGATGTCAACTGATGCTAAAGGACAGAAGGATGATGCTGATGATATTGATGATGTTGATGATAGTGAAGATACTGCCAAACAGCTTAATGTTACTGTTGAGGGGGATCATACCAAGGTCACTATTTAGGATGGGACAATTCCATCCTCCCCTATGACTGAGGCATGTTTACCAACTGATCTAGTATTACAACAAGCTCAACCCTCTACATATTGAAGTTAATGTTGAAGTGATGGCTGAGATTAAGACTCTAAAAGAGGACACAACTCATCTCAACAGCCAGATGACAAAATGGTTTGAACTGGAGAAAATTTTGTTGTAGCTCACAGCACTATTCTGAGATCCATGGACAAAAGTCTAAAGCTATTAGAATCTGATATGACATATGTCAAGAACTATGTCAGCAAGCTGAGGTGATAAAGAAAGCTTCAAATCATATTGAAGAATATGTGTGGTACACAACAATAACTATGATATGAGAAGCTGAGCAGATGAAAGAGGAGCTAAAATCTAATTTAGAAAACGCTTTTCAAACCATATCTGGCTCCATGATAGCAACCTTTCAAGATCTTGAAAACAAGATAGTTGAAGAAGCCAGAAAAGGGGAGAAAAATATTTCTAATCAAACTCTAAATATTATTCAAGGAACAAAAGTTGAACTCAACCTTCCTCTCCTTGTCATGTCTAAACCAGTAGACCTTGATTTCCAAGCTCAAGCAAGAGTTACACAGGATGCACAGCTTGCAGCTAGAAGGAAAAAAGAAGGAGTTTTAATGGCTGAAGAATTCATGGCTAAGAATAGAGTTGATCAGTCCAAGGACCCAGATTATAAGTATTGGAGTGATGACTCAAAGAAGATAATCATAAATGTTTGGCTAAGTCATGGGCAGCTATGCAAGAATATTGACAGAATCTACTCAACAGAGGAATGGAAAAAACATCTGGAAAGAAATTCCCTAAGGGAAAGAACATTCAAAGAAAATTGTGTGAACAAAACAATCCCAAAAGGATGCCCTCCAAATATCTTCCAAAGCCTTTCCTGTACTTCAAGAGGCAAGAGAACAAAAGGAAGTTTGCTGAGATGGCTGCTGCAAAGACTACAAAGACTGTTGCTAAAGACCTAGTTGAAAGCTCTAGTGCTTCTAAGAAAAGAAAAATTGTGCGCTGAAAATTGTAATATCCTTTGTAGACATTTTATTACTAATTCAATTGGTCTTCTCTTTTATATCTGAAACTAATGGTTATAGGCAAATTTTCTGTTATGCTTAATATATATTATGTGTTGCTTATATATGTTAACAATGATATTGTTATGTTTTCAGGACTGCTTACTCTGCTCTCATTATATGTCATTATATGTTTTATTATGTTAATGTATCTTAGCATTGTTGTATGTTTTGCCTTCTTCAAATAGGGAGAGATTGTTGAGAATATTGCCCTCAATGTTCCCTAGATTTGAAGATGCGTCACATACAATGCTAAGTGCATATTGTATTTGATAAGCCATTTTATTTCATGTTAAATACCGGCTTAAGTTATTCCAAACCTTGGAATGGTATTGTTAATTTCACTAAAACGATCAGGTGAAATAACAGTCTGGTCTCAGCTGATCCGCTGAGACTCAGTTGTATTATCGCTGAGAAGAAGTCTATCTCAGCTATGCAGCATATGGAGTAAACCGTTGAGGAGGCTATCTATCTCCGCGGATCTGCTGAGACACAGTTTATTCTGTCGCTTACATTGGAGCCTATCTCAGCCCATCCGCTGAGATAAATTCAAATGTATCCGTTAAACTGGCAGGATCTATTTTTGGCGGAAGTGACAAGAAAGCAAGATAAGCTTTTCTATTCTTGTCCATGTTGTGACAAGGCATTCCTTAGCCCCGTTCAAGATTGGTGAAGGTATAAAAAGATTTCTAGGTCAATGGAACGGCATAGATTTTTCCTGAGAAGTCATCTCTCTCTCAAGCTGCAAGCTGATCAATCCAAGAGAGATAGCTAGTTCTTGCTGACAGCTTTCAGAGGAACAAGTAGGTCTTCTTTCTTCTACTGAAGAGGAAGATCAAGTGGAGCAAGGACTGAAGGACATATCCAATCTACTTAAGACATCATCTGTTGTATTCAACAACCGAAGCATCAATCTGAAGGTTTAACTATATAATCTTTTGTTGTAAAAGTATAATAATACATTTCTGTAAGAACATTATTGTTCTAAGTTGTAGGGTCTTCTATGCTTGAGATTGTAGGGTCTTTGTGTCTGAGCTTGTAGGGCTGAGTTCTTGAGTGGTAGGGTTGTACTCTCAGCCTGAGTTATTGATGCGTAAAACTATATCTGCAAACGATAACGGCAAGTGTACCATATCGAAAGTAGTATAGGTTATAAAACCAAGGTTGTATTAGACTCGGGCGATTGAATACTTTTACTTTGGAAAATCTCTATTATTTTATCAATTAGAAATTTGGAGTTGGGTTGCAAATAGTAAAAACTAGAAAAAATAATAGAATTAATTTGATGGTTAAAAACTAGCACCCGATCTTTGAATCACTTCGGAAAATAAGTATAAGGAATAAAACTTCTAATTCTCTTAAAGAAATTACTTGACCATGGAGGTTCCTGAATTATAAACGTACCTCTCTCGAGGATACGCTCAACTAAGTTTAGGTTGATCAATCGAACTTTCGCTCTAGAATCCGGGAGATTTATGTCATACATTCTCAAGGGGTGTAATCAACTCTCTTTATCCTTAAGTGATCAATTCGAATTATGAGTCTCTCGACTACTAAATTACGAAAACATGAATGAGAATTATATATCGAAAATATAATCCCACTTCAATAAAACTAAGGATAAATCTTAAGTATTTCAAAGAAAAGAAGAAGGAGATCTAATTATTTAATTGCGAATATCATTCCTTGGATCATCTTGATCGAGTACTAATAGAAGTTTAGTTACCCATCGAGATTAAGGAATTAGCAGAAATAAAAGAGAACATGATAAAATAAGAGGGGAATAAGAAGTTAAGAAAACTAATTTTATTGATTTGGAAATGAAAATTACAAACTAAGAAATTGAGATTACAAGTTATTGAAATGAAAGTTACACTTAGAAAAGAAAAGTACATGAATTGAAACTTACAATTGTACTAGAAAGAAAAGTACAAGGACTTGAAAATGAGAAAACAGTGCACAAACTAAAGCTAGAACTCCAAAAATTCATCCCTGATCATCTGGAGAAGCTCCCTTTAAATAGCTGAAAATTTGGTGTTACACGCCCTTGGTCACGCCCGTGACCAAGGGGCGTGTAACAGGCGTGATTGAAGCTAGCGCGGGATAAGCGTCTTCTGGATTTATTGCAGGTGATATGTGTGTGTCACACCCCTAGGTCACGCTCGTGACCTGTGTAACTTTAAACAGCGCGCGGGAAGCTTTTGGCGGGAACTGACCACGCACGTGATTGGATGTCATGCCCCTAGGTCACGACCGTGACCTGGGGCGTGTAATTTTAATTGACATGGCAGACTGATCTGTACATGGGGCATGAAATTTTAATTGACATGGCAGACTGATCTGGATGCTGGTGGTGGGTCGCGGCCGTGACACTGGGTCACGCCCTTGGTCACGCCCGTGACCTTGGGCTTGTACTTGGCGAATCTTCACGAAATGCGGTCGGAGTGGCGTAATCGGGTCTCGAACACATCTAGGCTGTCACGCCCCTGGGTCACGCCCGTGACCTCGGGTCTGGAACACATCTAGGCTTCCCTGGTTAGTAGACGGGGTTGACGAACAAAAACCTACAAAATTAAATTAAACATCAAACCAGAAAAGAAAAGACAAAAAAATAATGTTGGGGTGCCTCCCAAAAGCGCTTTGTTTACCGTCTCGTGGCTTGACTAAGTGGCGATTTTAAATATTTCGGAAGTGAATTATTTCGATGTTTCTGGACGCTGGGTCGTCGGGGTGCTATAATTTTAAACGTTGTTCGTTGACCTTGAAAGAGCCTTTTTCCGGGTGCTCTATTAGCACGTTCCCGTATGACCAAACTTCTTTTACTGTGAAGGGACCGGACCATCGGGATTTTAATTTTCCCGGAAAAAGCTTAAGTCTAGAATTATACAGAAGGACTAAATCTCCCAGAGAAAAAGTTTTTGGATTTTTTATTTTTTATCATGATAAAACTTAGTTCGCGCCTTATAAAATTTATTATTTTCATAGGCGTTCGCGCGTCATTCGTCTAATTCATTTATTTGCATTTTTCTATGTTCGGTGGCTAAGTCTAAATCCAAATTTAAAAATTTTAGCGCCCAAAAAGTGCGATGTTCTAATTCTACTGATAAATGACAATCTTTTCCATAGACTAACCGGTACGGCGTACATCCAATGGAGGTTTTGTACGCTGTCTGATAGGCCCATAGTGCGTCGTCTAATTTTAGTGACCAATCCTTCCTATTAACGGACATAGTTTTTTCTAATATTCTTTTTAGTTCATGATTCACCACCTCCACTTGGTCATTTGTTTATGGGTGGTAGGCGGTAGACAGCTTGTGTGTAACTCCATATTTTGCTAAAATTTTAGCAAGTTGGTTGTTACAGAAATGTGTGCCCCGATCACTAATTAGTGCTCGGGGTGTGACAAATCGTGAAAATAATTTTTTTATAAAAATTTATGATGACTCTTGCGTCGTTGGTGGGAAAAGCTTGTGCTTCTGCCCACCTCGACACGTAATCGACCGCAACAATGATATATTTATTATTAAAAGAGGAGAGTAAAGGACCTACGAAATCTATTCCCCATAAATAAAAATTTTCGCATTCTAAAAATATATTTTGGGCCATTTCGTCCCGGTTAAAAATGTTACCTGATCTTTGGCATTTATCGTATTTACTCACAAAGGTGTGAGCGTCTTTGAATAAGGTGGGCCAATAGAAGCCCTCCTCTAGCGCCTTTCTTGCGGTCTGGTTTGCTTGGTAGTGTCCACCGGTTGGTCCTTCGTGGTAGTGCCACAGAATTTGTTCGCCTTCCTTGCCCAAAATACACCTTCTAACCACTTGGTCCGCGCAGACACGAAATAAAAAGGGGTCTTCCAAAAAATAATTTTTCAAGTCTGAAAAGAATTTCTTCTTTTGTTGACTTGAAAAAAAAAATTGGGAGGACCCGAGCCACTAAATAGTTGGTAAGATCCGCGTACCAAGGGGTGGAAGAAGTCTTTACCTTTTCGATGACGAAGAGGCGCTCTTCCGGAAATTTATCATCAATTTTGGCCTCCACTAGTTCTCCTGCCGTCGGATTCTCCAATCATGAGAGGTGGTCGGCCGCTACGTTCTCTACTCCTTTCTTGTCTCAGATTTCTAAATCAAATTCTTGAAGAAGGAGGATCCATCTCAAGAGTCGGGGCTTAGCGTCCCCTGTATCTAGTAAATATCGGAGGGCGGAGTGATTTGAAAAAACAATAACTTTTGAAAGTGTTAAATAAGAACGGAATTTATCGAATGCAAAAACAATCGCCAAAAGTTCTTTTTCCGTTGTTGTATAATTAGCTTGGGCAGAAGTGAGTGTTTTGCTTGCATAATAAATCGAGTGAAAATATTTGTTCACTCGTTGTCCTAAAACAGCCCCTACAGCAAAATCGCTCGCATCGCACATTATTTCTAATGATAAAGACCAATTTGGGGCAATTAAAATTAGCGAGTTTATTAGTTCTTTTTTTAAAAAAATTCAAAAGCTTTCAAGCATTCATTGTCAAAAATAAACGTGGATTCTTTTTCTAAAAGATGAGTTAAAGGGTTTTGTAATTTTAGAAAAATCTCGAATGAATCGCCTATAGAATCCCGCGTGCCCTAGAAAACTCCTAATATATTTAATATTGGTGGGGGAGGAAGTTTTTCTATGACTTCGATCTTGGCCCGATCGACCTCGATCCCCTTACTAGAAACTTTATGTCCGAGGACTAACCCCTCTCGGACCATAAAGTGGCACTTCTCCCAGTTGAGTGCCAAATTCATGTCTTCGCAGCGTTGAAGAACACGATCAAGATTATTTAAACAATTTATAAAAGAATCACCAAAATGGAAAAATCGTCCATAAAAACCTCCATGACGTCTTCTACTAATTCATTAAAAAATGTCAACATATATCTTTGGATTGTAGCAGGCGCGTTACAAAGACCAAAAGGCATCCTCCGATAGGCGAAGGTGCCGAAGGGACACGTAAAAGTAGTTTTCTCTTGGTCTTCGGGCGCAATTGGGATTTGAAAGTATCCTGAAAGACCATCAAGAAAACAATAATGTGAGTGACCAGATAGACGTTCTAAGATTTGGTCAATAAAGGAGAGTGAAAAGTGATCCTTATGGGTGACATCATTTAATTTTCTATAATCGATGCAAACCCGCCAACCTGTAGTGGTACGAGTTGGAATTAACTCGTTGTTTTCATTTGTAACTACCGTTATTCCACCCTTTTGAGGCACGACTTGCACTGGGCTAACCCAAGTGCTATCAGAAATCAGGTAAATAATTCCCACGTCTAATAATTTTATAATTTCGGCCTTAACGACGTCCTTCATATTGTGATTAAGGCGTCGTTGAGGCTGAATAGTGCAGCGAGAATTATTTTCTAAATTTATTTTATGCATGCAAAAAGAGGGGTTAATCCGCTTGATATCCTAAATTTGTCATGCAATTGCATGACGTTGATTATTTAAAATTTTAATTAATTCAGAAATTTCCGAATCGTTAAGTGCGGAAGATATTATTACGGGTAATTTTGAATCCTTTTCTAAAAATATATATTTTAAATGTTCATGTAATTGTTTTAATTCTAAACTCGGTGGCTCCTCGTAAGATGTTTTTAATTTAGAAGTATTCAATTTTACTTCTTCAAATTTGAGCGGCCGAGTTATTTCTTGTAGACAAAATTAATTTGCAATTTCCTGATTTTCAAATAAAGAAGAAATTATTTCAGAAAATGACATTATTTCCTCTTCAAATTTTGTTTCTAAGGTAAAACAAGAGTCGTCGTTTGGAAGCGCATTTCTCATTAACTGATTTATATTAAAAGTAACTTCTTCTTCCCCAACTCGTAGGAGATGATTTCCATTACTTACGTCGATAATAGCCCGAGCGGTGGCTAGGAAGGGTCGGGCGAGTATGAGGGGTACTTCGGCGTCCTCTTCGATATCGAGGATGACAAAGTGTACCAAAAAGATAAACTTATCGGAGGGCGGAGTGATTTGAAAAAACAATAACTTTTGAAAGTGTTAAATAAGAACGGAATTTATCGAATGCAAAAACAATCGCCAAAAGTTCTTTTTCCGTTGTTGTATAATTAGCTTGGGCAGAAGTGAGTGTTTTGCTTGCATAATAAATCGAGTGAAAATATTTATTCACTCGTTGTCCTAAAACAGCCCCTACAGCAAAATCGCTCGCATCGCACATTATTTCGAATGATAAAGACCAATTTGGGGCAATTAAAATTAGCGAGTTTATTAGTTCTTTTTTTAAAAAAATTCAAAAGCTTTCAAGCATTCATTGTCAAAAATAAACGTGGATTCTTTTTCTAAAAGATGAGTTAAAGGGTTTTGTAATTTTAGAAAAATCTCGAATGAATCGCCTATAGAATCCCGCGTGCCCTAGAAAACTCCTAATATATTTAATATTGGTGGGGGAGGAAGTTTTTCTATGACTTCGATCTTGGCCCGATCGACCTCGATCCCCTTACTAGAAACTTTATGTCCGAGGACTAACCCCTCTCGGACCATAAAGTGGCACTTCTCCCAGTTGAGTGCCAAATTCATGTCTTCGCAGCGTTGAAGAACACGATCAAGATTATTTAAACAATTTATAAAAGAATCACCAAAATGGAAAAATCGTCCATAAAAACCTCCATGACGTCTTCTACTAATTCATTAAAAAATGTCAACATATATCTTTGGATTGTAGCAGGCGCGTTACAAAGACCAAAAGGCATCCTCCGATAGGCGAAGGTGCCGAAGGGACACGTAAAAGTAGTTTTCTCTTGGTCTTCGGGCGCAATTGGGATTTGAAAGTATCCTGAAAGACCATCAAGAAAACAATAATGTGAGTGACCAGATAGACGTTCTAAGATTTGGTCAATAAAGGAGAGTGAAAAGTGATCCTTATGGGTGACATCATTTAATTTTCTATAATCGATGCAAACCCGCCAACCTGTAGTGGTACGAGTTGGAATTAACTCGTTGTTTTCATTTGTAACTACCGTTATTCCACCCTTTTGAGGCACGACTTGCACTGGGCTAACACAAGTGCTATCAGAAATCAGGTAAATAATTCCCACGTCTAATAATTTTATAATTTCGGCCTTAACGACGTCCTTCATATTGTGATTAAGGCGTCGTTGAGGCTGAATAGTGCAGCGAGAATTATTTTCTAAATTTATTTTATGCATGCAAAAAGAGGGGTTAATCTGCTTGATATCCTAAATTTGTCATGCAATTGCATGACGTTGATTATTTAAAATTTTAATTAATTCAGAAATTTCCGAATCGTTAAGTGCGGAAGATATTATTACGGGTAATTTTGAATCCTTTTCTAAAAATATATATTTTAAATGTTCATGTAATTGTTTTAATTCTAAACTCGGTGGCTCCTCGTAAGATGTTTTTATTTTAGAAGTATTCAATTTTACTTCTTCAAATTTGAGCGGCCGAGTTATTTCTTGTAGACAAAATTAATTTGCAATTTCCTGATTTTCAAATAAAGAAGAAATTATTTCAGAAAATGACATTATTTCCTCTTCAAATTTTGTTTCTAAGGTAAAACAAGAGTCGTCGTTTGGAAGCGCATTTCTCATTAACTGATTTATATTAAAAGTAACTTCTTCTTCCCCAACTCATAGGAGATGATTTCCGTTACTTACGTCGATAATAGCCCGAGCGGTGGCTAGGAAGGGTCGGGCGAGTATGAGGGGTACTTCGGCGTCCTCTTCGATATCGAGGATGACAAAGTGTACCAGAAAGATAAACTTGTCAACCTTCACTAGCACATCTTCTATGAACCCGATTGGGTACTTAACGGATCGATCCGCTAGTTGGATGCTTATATTAGTTGGGCTTGGGGTGCCCAAACCAAGCTTCTTAAATAAGGAGAACGACATAAGATTTATGCTAGCTCCTAGATCGGCCAAGGCGTGTTTAATTAATAAATTACCGAACAAACACTTGATGGAGAACCGTCCCGGATCATTTAATTTTTCCGGTAATTTATTTAAAACAATTGCCGAACATTCTGCGTTAAGTGAAACGCGCAAAATATCTTCAAGTTTCTTTTTATTTGATAGTAAATCCTTGAGATATTTCGCGTATTTAGGCATTTGAGAGAGAGCCTCGCAGAATGGAACATTGATTTGAATTTGTTTTAAAATATTTATGAATTTTTTATACTGATCCTCGCTGCGCTCATTTTGAAATTTAGAAGGATAAGGAATAGACGAAGTTTGAATATTGCGCGGAGCTAAATCAGAAGAATTTAAATGTGGAGATGGAGTTGAAACGTTTACCTCTATCTCAGCCAATTTTGAAGAAGTTACCTCATTTCCGCTACGGAGGGTTATAGCGTTGGCGCTCTCCCGTGGATTGGGCTTAGTATTGCCCGGTAGAGCTCCTTGCTGGATTTTAATAAATCTGGATAGATTCCAGATGTTGGACTCATTGGAGGCAACGTATTTTGTGAAGGTCTCTTCAAATGAAGAGGGCTTGTATGGTGGTGGAGGAGTGAATCCGGGAGGATTCAATTTTTGTGGACGCTGAGCATTAGTGGGGTTGCTCCATGAAAAATTAGGGTGGTTCCTTAAACCTGGATTATAAGAATTATTAAATGGAATGTTAGTTTTCGGGTTATAAGGATGAAATTATTATTATTACCGTTATTATTATTAGTCCAATTGGTGGCGGAGGAAGTAGACATCTCCTCTACTTGCTTATTTAATCTCTCTACCTATAACGCTAAATTAGTGGCTGCCTCGACTTCATAGAGTCCAGTCGGCTTGTTAGGTCGTGTCCGTGGCACATTCCACTGATATGCGTTCATGGTCATCTCCTCAAAAATCTCTTGAGCGGCCTCGGGGGTTTTGTTAATAAGAGTTCCCCCTACTGCCGCATCAATCATTTGTCTTGTTTGGAGATTCAAACCATTGTAGAAAGTTTGAACTTGTTGACACAAAGGAAGGGCATGATTCGGACATCTCCGCAATAATTCCATGAAGCGCTCCCATGTGTCGTAGAGAGACTCCAAGTTTATTTGCGTGAAAGTGAGAATGTCCGTACGTAATTTAGCAGACTTTGCCGGAGGAAAATATTTTGTTAAGAATTTCTCTGTCATTTCGGCCCATGTAGTGATGGAACCTCAAGGAAGAGATCTCAACCATTGCTTGGCCTTAGTCCGCAAAGAAAAAGGAAATAAACGCAAATGAATGGCGTCATCAGTGACGCCATTTATCTTAAACGTATCGCCAATTTTCAAAAAATTTAACAAATATAAATTAGGATCTTCATCCGGTAAGCCATCGAAAATGACGGTTTGCGGTACCATCTGAATAATACTCGTTTTACCTTCAAAATTATTATACGCCACCGCCGGGCGAATAATACTAGATTGTGTTCCCTCCCAATTTGGCCTCGCATAATAGCAGATAGTCCAGAGCGGAGCCTCATTATGGTCATTGTCTTCCATTATACCTTTGTTAGTCTCTCTGATTGACTCTTCTCGAATTATTGGTAGTTCACTAAATCGGAGACGTCGCCGCAAGGTGCGCTCGATTTCCGGATCAAAACATAATTCAAGATTAATTGAAGAGTTTCCTCGGGTCATAAACTAAGAGAAAAGAAAATGAGAGAAAGAGATTTAGAGGCGAAAAGGAGAAGAAGGAAATATGAAAATTATTATAATACTTTTATAATATTATAATTAAAAATAATAATAATTTTTTTTCTTTCAAAAAGCGGGTTAAGTTAGTCCCGGACTTCCCGAGGTCTACCCTGTGAAGGGTTCTCAAGGTACTAGGAGATACGATGGGAGTTCAAGCCCAAATCTCTCTTTCCGAGAATTTAAATTACGCCTTTTAAGATTTAAAAAAAGATAAAAAAATTTCAAGGAGGATAAAGACGACGATAAAATTAATAAATATTTTTTTTTCAAAATATCAACCTAAAATCCCCGGCAACGGCGCCAAAAACTTGATGTGTAAAACTATATCTGCAAACGATAACGGCAAGTGTACCGTATAGAAAGTAGTATAGGTTATAAAACCAAGGTCGTATTAGACTCGGGGTGGTTGAATACTTTTACTTCGGAGTTGGGTTGCAAATAGTAAAAACTAGAAAGACTAATAGAATTAATTTGATGGTTAAAAGCTAGCACCCGATCTTTGAATCACTTCGGAAAATAAGTATAAGGAATAAAACTTCTAATTCTCTTAAAGAAATTACTTGACCGTGGAGGTTCCTGAATTATAAACGTACCTCTCTCGAGGATACGCTCAACTGAGTTTAGGTTGATCAATCGAACTTTCGCTCTAGAATCCGGGAAATTTATGTCATCCTTTCTCAAGGGGTGCAATCAACTCTCTTTATCCTTAAGTGATCAATTCGAATTATGAGTCTCTCGACTACTAAATTATGAAAACATGAATGAGAATTATATATCGAAAATATAATCCCACTTCAATAAAACTAAGGATAAATCTTAAGTATTTCAAAGAAGAGAAGAAGGAGATCTAATTATTTAATTGCGAATATCATTCCTTGGATCATCTTGATCGAGTACTAATAGAAGTTTAGTTACCCATCGAGATTAAGGAATTAGCAGAAATAAAAGAGAACATGATAAAATAAGAGGGGAATAAGAAGTTAAGAAAACTAATTTTATTGATTTGAAAATGAAAATTACAAACTAAGAAATTGATATTACAAGCTATTGAAATGAAAGTTACACTTAGAAAAGAAAAGTACATGAATTGAAACTTACAATTGCACTAGATAGAAAAGTACAAGGACTTGAAAATGAGAAAACAGTGCACAAACTAAAGCTAGAACTCCAAAAATTCATCCCTGATCATCAGGAGAAGCTCCCTTTAAATAGCTGAAATTTTGGTGTTACACGTCATTGGTCACGCCCGTGACCAAGGGGCGTGTAACAGGCGTGATTAAAGCTGGCGCGGGATAAGCATCTTCTGGATTTAATGCAGGCGTTACGTGCGTGTCACGCCCCTGGGTCACACCCGTGACCTGAGGCATGTAACTTTAAACAGCGCGCGGGAAGCTTTCGGCAGGGCTTTCGGTGGCAACTGACCACGCCCGTGACTGGATGTCACGCCCCTGGGTCATGCCTGTGACCTGGGGCATATAATTTTAATTGACGTGGAAGACTGATCTGGATGTTGGTTGTACAACCCCGTGTTCGCCCGAGAAGAAAAGGTCTGGAAACGTGCGAATTATGCTAGAAATGGTCTCATCACTAAGAAGTCGCGAGAACCAAGGGGGTGCGAGCAGGAGCGAGCTCGCAGGAGAGAATACGAGACCTGGCCTCGGCGGATGTCGCCAGAAGGAGGGCGATTGGGGCCTTCGCAGAGTGCTCGCCTAAGAGGGGTTTCGCGAGCAATACCCGCGAGGAGACTCGCAGGAGCTCTCGCGAGTGGCGTTCTCGCAGGCCACTTGCCCATAGGCTAAGGAGGTGAAATTACCCCCTCTGCCCCTGGTGGTCTGCAGTTAGCCCCTCCAAACAGCGGAGTTTGGCTATTAGCAGGCCAAATTGGGGTGTGTTTAGTAAATCCAAAAGGCGGACCCTGCTATTAGCAGGCCAGTCCAGAAAAACTATAAATAGGACCCTAAGGGAACCTTTGGAGAGGACTTCTTTTTGGCTTCTCTCTCCTCGGGTCATCTTTGGTTAGCATCCTCAGAGCTTTCCAAGGTGCCCGGCTACAGTTCTTGGCTTAGGAGGGGAAGCGCTCTACGATCTTCCAGGTGTGTGGTGGGACCTCCACACTATCGCTAAGGGTCTTAGTTCTAGGTCTTCAGTCAAGTTGATCTGAGGGATCAGTAAGAGTGAGTTGCACCCATCTTTGGGGTCCGAACTCCTCGTTGGGCCGAATCCCGGTTCCAACATTTTTGGTGCGGTGAGCGTGGACAGAAGCTAGTGCAGGAAATTTTCAAGGAAGCAGCTTGGCGGGAGATGAAGGGCAGGGCGATGAGTTTGGCGGCTTGCAGCATGCGTTGATGTTGGGGATGTTTGCGGACCTCGGGAGGGAGGTCCTCGAGAGCATCGGTCTCGCTTTCGTCGTGGTGCAAAACGAATTCGCGACTCCAGCACCTCAGGTGCTCCCCCATCCAGGGGGTCGGCAAGTGTGCCCCAGGGGGAAGCGCAGGGAAGGAGGTGGCAAGAGCGGGGCGAGACCTCTCCGGGCAAGAGCTTTTTGCCAGCCTAGCGTGCGCCACCCCGGCAGGTCCGGTTTCAGCCAGTGATGCTCCAGCGAGCGCAGTTCCGGCGAGCGCAGTCCTAGCGAGCATGGCTCTGGCGAGCTCGGGTCCTGCGAGAGAAGTCGTAGGACGAGTTGAGCATGAGAGGATTGCGAGCGGGGGCAGCCCATTTTGTGAGCTGGTGCTTTCAGCACCTATCCCGAAAGGGTTCGGGGAGTGGGACAGGGTCAACTACTGCCACAAGGATGACCCTGTCCAGCACTTGCAGACGTCCGAGGACTCGGTCTCTATCCGGCCGATGTCAGATGCATTCAAGTGTAGGCTCTTCGTCGTCACCCTGAAGGAGAAGGCTAGGGACTGGTTCCATCAACTCCCAGTCGGGTCGATCTACCAGTTCGAGGACTTACGCAGAGGCTTCCTGTTGCGCTTCTTGACTTCGAAGAAGAGTAAGAGGGACTCTGAGTCGCTCTTCAAGGTTTAGTAGGAGCTGGGGGAGTCGCTGGCCTGTTATACGGACCGGTTCTAGGAAGAGGTTCTGCATACCCAAGAGATGCCTGGGTTTGCCCTCCAACTCGCCTTCACGGTAGGGCTGATGGAGAGTTTCTTCAAGATGAGTTTGAAAAGCAAGGCCCCCGTCTCCTACGAGGAGTTGATGGAGAAGGTGGCAGAGGAGATTGATGGGGAAGAGGCTAACCCGGAACTCACCAAAAGGCTAGCAAAGCTCAGTGAGCCAAAAGTCAAGCAGCAGGAAGTGCGGAGAAGAGAAGAGACCAGGGCCCCGGAGGTGGGGTGGTGGCATCAAGGCGGAGGAGAGCAGGTTCAAGGGAGGGGTTACGCCCCGGGAGGGGGTAACTTCCATAGGGGTCAGGGGAGATCCCATCAGTTGGGATGGAGGCAAGGTCCGAGGCAGATGCCTCCCCCGCCTCAGCAGGCCATGGCGATAAGGCGAGGAAGAGGAGGAATAGGAAGAAGAGAGGGAGCAAGAGCGGGAGTGGGAGCAGGAAGAAGAAGGGGTAATAGGGGGCGGAGCCTGAGAGAGGGGAAGTGGCATTGCCATATTGTGACTTCCATCGGGAGGGAGGAAGGGCACACAACGGCCACCTGCCCGGAATTCTTGGAAGTGAGAAAGGGCAGGACACCGGCACCACGGGAGCAGCGGGTGGTGAGGATCGAGGAGTTCCTGCCTCAAGACGAGGAGGACGAGAGGTGCGAAGACCGGGCCGATGTGGTGGCCCGAGGGGGGATCGGGGTGATCCATGGGGGGTAGGGATTGAGGCGACCCGGAAGGCCAGCCTGCATGTCATGTACCATCGTAGCGTAGCTTCGACGTCCCTAGCCCCGCCCCCGACGGAGAAGGTTTCATTCACCTAGAAGGACGGGCTGAGTTATGAAGACTCGTTCTGGGATGCGCTAGTCATTCATACGGCGATCGAGAACTTCATCGTCTCCCGAATACTTGTGGATAATGGGAGCTCAGTCAACGTCATATTCAAGAAGGCATCTGACTAGATGGGGGTGGAGGAGCAAAGGGTCTTGGCCTCAGATGGCCCTTTGTTTGGATTCTCCGGGGAGAGGAGGGAGGTAGAGGGGGGAGTGGGACTCCATGTAGTCCTGGGGGGGTAGTCCACGAATTGTCATTTTGTCATAGTGGACGCCCCCGGCAGCTACAGCGACATCTTTGGGCGGCCACTCATCAGCGCATTCCGTTGTGTCCCCTCCACCTTCCACCAGTTCCTTAAGTTTAATGACGGAGGAGTCCAGGTTCGGATAAGGGGATACCCGAAGGTGGCCCGGCAATGCTATGTGACTGTCGTAAACACCATCTCTTGGATGGTCGAGGTGAAGAAATGGGATCGAGAGATGGGGGAGCCGGCGAGGCTCGGTGAAGGAGAGGAGGAAGGAGTGGAGGCAGGTTCGGAAGAACCGGTAGAGGGGAAGGAGAAGGAATAAAGGGATGCCCAGGTGGAAGGGGCGGAAGAGGTGATGAAGGTTCGGGAAGGAGAGGGAGAGGAGAAGGTCGAAGTGCCAACTTGCGACGAGGAGAAGGAAGAAGTTTGGGGAGAGCAGTCCCGGTTGGAGGCCGTGGATGAAGTCATGGAGCTTGAGGTCACCACCCGGGCGGGGGTGGTAGAAAGGGTCAAGGTCAGCGGCGAGCTCAGCCCGGAGTAGCAGAAGCAAATCCTGGCCTGCGTCCAGGAGAATGTAGACGTCATCGCATGGAGTGCCGCGGAGATGCCCGGGATCGATACAGATGTGGCTTCCATCGCCTCAACCTCGACCCCGGCACCCTCCCCATCTGTCAAAAGAAGAGGGCCATAGTAGACAAGCTGGAGGGGCCCATCCGAGAAGAGGTGGGTAAGCTCCTACAAGCAGGTTTTGTATCGGAGATCTAGTATCCAGGCTGGGTCTCCAACGTGGTTATGGTGAAAAAGGGATGAGGTAAGTGGAGGATGTGTATCAATTTTTCCTTGCTTAATAAATCATGCCCCAAGGATTGCTACCCCTTGCCTAGAATCGACGCGCTGGTTGACTCAGCCGTCGATTTCCCTGTAATGTCTTTTTTAGATGCTTTTTCAGGTTATCATCAGATCCGCATGCACCCCTCCCCCCCCCCCCCCCCCCCCCCCCCGACATCAAGGATGTCTCCTTCATCACAGGGGATGGGAGATACTGCTATAAAATAATTCCCTCTGGGCTAAAAAATGCAGGGGCAATATATCAGCGGATGATGGACTGGGTTTTCCGGGAACAGAAAGGAAGGAACCTGGAGGTCTATGTGGATAACCTCATGATCAAACGCTGAGACCAAGGATCCCACCTCTGGGACATCAAAGAAACCTTTGGAACTCTGCGAAAGTATAAAATGAAACTCAATCCCCAGAAGTGTGTCTTCGTGGCTAGCAGAGGGAAGTTCCTAGGTCACTTGCTCACCCCGGCATGGGTGGACCCCAATCCAGACAAAGTCAAGGCTATCATGGAGTTGGGGTGCCCAAGGAATGCGAAGGAGGTTCAGCGGCTAATGGGGAAATTAGCCGGGCTCAGCAGGTTCCTCTCCCGGGCAGGAGAAAAGTGTGCACATTTTTTCAGGGTGTTGAGAGGAAATCAGAAATTCGAATGGACCATGGAGTGTGAAGAGGCCTTTCAGGCGTTGAAGGGGAAACTCACTCAGGTCCCTCTACTCCAGGGGCCAAGGCAGTGGGAGGACCTATCCTTATACCTGGGGGTAGGACCTGAGGTAGTAAGTTCAGTGCTAGTCTGGGAAGAAGGCAGAAGGAAGATTCCAATTTACTATGTCAGCCGAGTGCTGAGGAAGGCGGGGCTCCGATACCCCATCCTAGAGAAGTTGGCCTTCGCCTTGGTAGTATAGGCTCGGAAACTCCGGCCTTATTTACAAGCACATTCGATTAAGATGGTAACCGACCAACCCCTTCGCAACATCATGGAAGGGGTAGATCACTCTGGAAGGCTGGCCAAGTGGTCCGTGGAGCTGAGCGAGTTTGATTTCTCATTTGTACCAAGGTTATCAATAAAGGCGCAGGTGGTGGCGGACTTCCTGGCGGATTATGTCGCCGAGGTGGAGGAGCATGAGGCATCCCACTCGGAGGCTTGGAAGATGTTAGTGGATGGGGCATCAGGGAAGCACTCCTTCGGGGGAGGAGTAATCCTGGTGAGCCCACAAGGGACAAGGATTGAGCAGGCCATCAGCATGCTTGTCCCAATCACCAACAACCAGGCTGAGTACGAGGGAGTGATAGCAGGCTTATGGCTGGCCCGAGAATTGGGTGTACAAGATATGAAGGTCTCGACGGACTCCATGGTGGTGGTGTGCCAGATCAGGGGGAGTTTGAGGCAAAGGAGCCCACCCTCCAGGGCTACCTGTAGAAGGTCAGGGGGGTCATCGGGCAATTCCACACTTTCTCCATCAATCATGTGCCAAGGGAGGAGAGCACTCCTGCAGACCTTCTTATTGGATCTGTAGGCGCCCTTAGATGGGGTGAATAAGGGTTTTAAACTTTTCAAGATTATTTAGAAAATTAATGCTCTGTTGCTACCGCCAGCGGTAGAGTTACCGCTCGGCGTCAGCGATAGTGAAAGTCCTTTTAGGTTAGAACAATGAAAAACATAAAGCATGAATCAGAGATGAAGAAACAAACATATATTCATTAACATTAAACAGAAATAACTATGATTACAAAATCTTCTCCCAATGACGCTTGGAAAGAGGCGACTAATATGAAAAACACTTTTGATTTTTTATACCGACCCTTCTCCCAAGGACCGGTTGGCTCTAGCCTATCTCTCACCAGATAAGGCCTCAAGCCGCTCTAGCCTTTCTCTCCCCACAAAGGCCTCGAGCACCCCTAGATCTACAGCCTAGACCTAGTCGCCGTGTGGCGAATTCCCCTTAGTCCCCGCAAAGCCGTAGTCGCCGTGTGGCGAGTTCCTCTACCGAACAAAATATATTAAGCTTACAAATTGAAAGTAAAACAAAACTCAAATCAAAAACTCCCTCAAAAGTAGAACTTGGTGTTGATGTAGATGTGATCGGATCGGTCTCCAAGTTCTTTGATTTCACGAACGTTGACAGAGTTCTTTGGGCTGTTTGGGAAGGCTCTCACGAGTGCTCTGAAAATATAGCTTCAAATCATTCAGCAACAGCAAGCAACAACGGAGGAGGGGCGCATCCTTTTATAGAATCAGACACTACCGCCTGCGGTAGTACTACCGCCATGCGGTATCCACATAAGGCAATGAAGCACATGGATCGTGGTAGTTTAGGCAATATTCTGAGCGCCAAACACTAGTGCGCCGCGGTAACGCTAACGCCCCGCGTTAGCGAGATTTCCTTCCTTCAGCCAATATCATCTTCCAAATCTGCTCCTCAATCAACTGTTGATGGGATGTTTCCAAAAGATACCCCCGGGCGTTAGACCTAACGCGTCGCGAAAGTACTTGCCAAACATAGCGACCCGTCAACATTCCTTTTTCTCCACTGTTTCCTTTCTGTCAATAGTTTCCATATATGCTAACGCCAGCGTTAGTGCTAGCGCTCCGGGTAGATCATTTCGTTTGGCGCAACTTCATCGAGCTGGCCTCACATTTCGTCGAGCGTAGCATTCATTTCGTCGAACGAAACTAGCGCGAGCGGTAGTTGTAACGCACCACGGTAGAGCACTTCGTCGGGCGCATCTTTGTCGAACGCCGCCTTCATTTCGTCGACCTCCATTTCATCGACCGCTAGCGCCAGCGGTAGTTCTAGCGCGCCACGGTAAAGCATGCATTTCGTCGAGTGCCATGGTATAGCATGCAGTTTGTCGAACGCAGGTTTCATTTTGTCGAGCTCTAGTTCGTCGACAACAACATCCATTTCATCGAACGCAGGTTCCCTTCTCAGTGGTTTCTTCTCAGCGGTTTCTTCTCAGCGGTAGTCTTAACGCTGCGCGGTAGTAACAAAAACATATTTCCATGGAGTTTTGAAAGCACAGAATCCTGCATACTATAAAAACAAAACAAGTATTATCAAATACAATAGGATTTGTTATTGTCAAACCAAGAGATGCGGAAAGCATGTTCCAACAAACTCCCCCTTTTGATAATAACAAATCCTCTTAGAAATAAATAATTCAATTGATAGGAATTTGTGTTTATAATAGAGATACGCATGAAATTTAAGACATGTGCATATGCTCCCCCTAAATGAATGCTCCGCCTAAATGAATTCTCTCCCTAAGTGAATGCCCCCCTACAACAAAACTTCCTATGAACTTGACTCCCCAAAACATGTTAATTTCTTTCAAAGTTATTCTCCCCCTTTTGGTATTATCAAAAGAGGGTGGAGAGGTAGTCCAACAAAAAGTGTGCATTAACTGTGTAGATAGGGAATGATCATGATAAAGAGTGAAACGCTTTGGAAAAATACAATAGATAGGAGTGAAAAGAGAATGTGAAGAAATTATCATAAAGGAACCACTTATTGGGAAAGTGTATTCATGATCGAGCATCAAGTAGTAAGGAGGTGGAAAGCATGACGAAATATTTTTTAAGTGAACATCTTTATAGGAATTGAGAAGCATAGTAGATGATTAAGAATTTTGGATATAACAAAATAGATGTTGTAGCATTTTAAGTACACAAAATAATTTTACTTAAAACATAGCCATACACTAGTTTTAAAAGATATGCAATACAGAGTTCTCATGGCGTAGCGAAAAAAAATATAAGCATGATACAAGACATCAAGTCAAGATGGAAGAATACAATGTTCTAAATTGAGAAAACAAATACACTTATACATTGTATTGATCATGCAAGGCTATCTAGTGCATTTACTTAAGATTTTAGAGAATACATGCAGATGTGCAATAGACTCCAATTCTCATGAGTAGAAGGCTTACAAGTGATAATGATGTGTACAAAATAGTGTTTTTGATAAAAGTATACATATGAGTTAATCAAAACACATGGCATGTATAATGGAATAAACATAATAATATTGAACAAGCATTTTTAGAGTTACCTTGTCCCACAAAGCTATATAAAACTTTCAATGCACATAGAGAAAATAGTACAACTACCAAGGTGCTCTGCACACACAATGCTTATTAAGACTTATCAGGGTGCAAAGTAGTGCTTGGGGAATCACAATTATTATTTTGAATTTTAGTTTTTTTGTGATTCGGTGTACAAGAAGAAGTAGTGTAAAAAGAAAATGTTTGCAACAAGGCACTTTACAATTCTCTCCAAGGTGCTCAACCTCACAATGTTCATTAAGACTTATCAAGAGGGTGAGTAGTGTTTGGTGGAGTTATCTTTGTCAATTTATTCATTTGAATTTTTGCTTAACGACAAAGGTCTCTGAATTCACTTGTATGTGCAAACAAAAGATTGTTTGAAAAGACACACTTCTTCAAAGATAGGTGCATGAAAAAGATTTTAACATGTGGTGAAGGTAAAACTAAGCATGCCTAACAATAATATGAAGTTGTTACACTACAAAATCATGTAAGAGAAGATTAAATTCATATGTAGTTTGTCAAAAAAGTGTGAGTGAAACAAAATCATTAGCAAATATAAGCCATTTACTCATCCATAGAGGCACGCTATGCAATACTACACATAATTTCTATAATCAATTTCAAAGCACACATAAGATAATGATCAAGGCATGATACAAAAACAATGTTATTAAGATACTTGAATTAGAGAATGAAACATTGTATACTAAGCTTGGCAAGATAAACTATATCATCCTTGAAACATTGAGAAATTACATCAGTTTTTATAAATTTTAAGTTTTCAAAAATAAAATAAATAAAAAACATGTTTTTGATGTTTTAGTTGGTTTTTCAATTTTGTAGTTTGTTTTGATATATAGAAAAACAAAGCATGTTTTTGGTTGGATTTTGATTTGTTTTACTGGTTTTGTTTTTGAATCTTAAAAGAAAATATCAGAAACTAAAAAATAAAAATGAAAAAGAGACTTGAAATACAGAAGTATCCACTACCGCCATCGGTACCCAGCTATCGTCGGGCGTTAGTGACAGAACTCGAATTTTTTGGGAAAACGTGAAATTTTTTATTATTTTTCTTATGAATATAGTTGTGCAGATTGGTGACACTATGATTCAGTACAGAAATCAGATATGCGTGGTCACAAAAATGCGGGCTGTGCATGATTAAGTATGAATGTCCAAGACCCCTAGTTCTAGTCTAAGTAGAGCAAATCGGGAATCGGGTAGAGGCTTGGTAAAGATGTACGCAAGTTGCGATTCATTTCCAATGAAATTTACATGAACATGTTCCTTTTTTATGTGATCCCTAATGAAGTGGTGTCTTACATCTATGTGTTTAGATCGTGAGTGATGAACAGGGTTGTTTGTTAAGTCAATAGCACTCTTGTTGTCACACTTAAGTTCAATATTAGTTAAATGAACACCAAAATCTTCTAAGGTTTGAGTCATCCATAATGCTTGGGCACAACAGCTTCCTAGTGCAATATATTCTGCATCGGTGGTGGAGAGGGCAACAGAGTTTTGTTTTCTACTTGATCATGCAACTAGAGAAGGGCCTAAGAAATGACAGGTACTACTAGTGCTTTTCCTATCTAATGAACAACCCGCATAATCAGAATCAGAATACCCATGCAAGACAAAAGAATCATTATTTGGATACCAAAGTCCTAATTTTGATGTGCGTATTAGATATCGAAAAATTCGTTTCACCACTTTTAAATGAGATTCTTTTTGATTTGCTTGAAATCTAGTGCATAAGCATACGACAAACATAATATCGGGTCTAGATGCACTAAGGTATAATAGGGATCCAATCATTCCTCTATATAAAGTTTGATCAATTGAAATTTCGGCTTCATCTTTTCCTAATTTTAGTGATGCGCTCATTGGAGTACTAGCTTGTTTTAAATTTTCAAACACAAAACGTTGTAGCATATCATGTTGAAATTGTTGAAGTGAAGTGGATTGGAGTCCGGCCGGTTTGAAGGCTGGAGACCGCAGAGACCGCGCGGTCTGCGCTGGTGCTCTGGCGGTTTGTTCCTGGCGATCTGGTGCGATCGGCCAGCTTGCTTCTTGGTTTAGGTCGCTGGTTCTGGCGACCTGTTGCGGGTTGTTTCCGGTCTTGTTCTAGTCGGTCTATTCTTGGTTGACCGATGAGACCGGGCGGCTTGGTTTCTATTCTGGCGACTTGGTTCAAGTCGGCTAGTTGCTTCTCTGTGTTGGCGATCTCAGGAAGGGTGTTCGCTGTGTCCGCGCGGTTTGTGCGCGGCTTGTTGCTGACTTCGGTCTTGGACTGAATATTGTCCAAGTGCTGTGTTCGCGCGGTCTGGTTTTGGAGACCGTTCGCGAGCTGATGGGTGGTGACTGTATCCCGGTTTGTGCGGTGACAACATCCGTCCACCCGCCTATAAATAGGGGTGCATGGCCCGTCATTCATAACGAGAACTGTAAGAACAAGAGCCCGGATAGATTCTTGCGGTCTCAAGTTTGAGTTCGCGCGGCTTGGTTGCGAGTTAACCGTTTGTTGTGTTCGCAGGTTTGCGGTCAGCAGGTTTCGGTCTCCTTCCTTGGTGATTTCTGGTGGCTCGAATAAACAGTTCGTCTGCGGCTTGTCAGCGAACTGGTTTATTGTTCTTGTGCTGTTCGCAGCTAGCTCAGCGATCAGGCGACCTTCAGCGGTTAGGCGATCAGAGTTCGGTCTGGCGACATCTTCAGTTCTTTGTTCAGTTCAATAAGCTTCAGTTCGTGCGGGCTGAGATTGCGGTCTGGCAGTGCAGCTTGTCTGCTCCTGTTCATGCGGTCTCAAGGTGTTTCTGCGGTCTGACTGTGCAAGCGGTCTGGGAGTACAGCAGAACAATCCGGGCGGCCTGAACCTTTGTTGCAATCCGTGCGGTCTCTTTCTGGCAGACCGCCGGTTTCTGTTTTTTGGTGTGTTTGTTCTTCTCGTCTCCGTGATTCTTATGAATCATGTCTCGCCATGTATGCCTCGCATTGTAAAGCAGTATTATTTCAATAAAGATTTCTTGTGTTGCTGGTTTTGGCATTGTGGTTGTTTGGCTATAACTCTTATTGATACAACTCCTGCTTACTCCTAAACGGTCCAATCAAAAATTTTAACATGGTATCAGAGCGAGGTTCCTGGAGTGGATAAGCAGTGATCAACTAGAGTTGCCATCGTCTTTGTGAAGAAGAGACCACATTGATTGCCATGGAAGGCAGTTTCGCAAGAGGTCTTGGTATTGAACTCCTCACATCGACTAACTTCAAAAAGTGGAAGTCATGTATGGAGAGTTATTTGATTGGCGAGGATCTTTGGGAGATAGTCGGCGGAGAAGACACACAGGAGGTGTTTCCAGCAGGTGATAATATGGCAGAGGTGAGGCTTTGGAGGAGGTTGAATGCTAAGGCAGAGTTCACTCTCAAGAGGGCTATCTCACCAGAGCTGTTTGATCATATTATCGGATGTAAATCTGCTGCGGAGATCTGGACATCCTTGGATGGATTGTTCAATAAGAAGAATGTAGCAAGGCTACAGTTTCTTGAAAATGAGTTGGCTAAAGCCTCTCAAGGTGATCTTTCTATTTCTACCTTCTTTCTCAAGATGAAGAATCTCACGGCAGAGATTTCTGCTTTGGACCCTGATGAGCCAATCTCTGAGGCAAAACTGAAGAGGCATATCATTCGCGGGTTGCGGAAGGAGTATCTTGCTTTTGTAACTTCAGTTCAGGGTTGGGCAAATCAACCGTCGTTGTTGGAGCTGGAGAACCTTCTTGCTTCGCAAGAAAGTTTAGCAAGACAGATGGCGGGGGTTTCTATCTCTGGGGGAGAAAGTGATGTGATGTTCTCTGGGAAGAGGAAGAAGAAATGGGAGAAGAAGAAGCCGAGTCATGATGGACCCTCCACTTCAGGTCAGCAAGATAGGGGCTATGCTCCTAAGTCTGATGGGAAGAAGAAAGGAGAGGGACCAAGGTGCTTTAGATGCAACAAGACCGGGCACTTCAAGAAAGATTGTCGGGTGAATCTTCAGCCGGGACATGCAGTGGAGAAGGAGATGCCAGAGTCTGGTGAAGTTGGATGGGGAGGAGCTTTTGTGTCTAATATAACGGCGATGCCCGTTAAGGCCTTGGCCTCCATCAACTATGAAGAGGACTGGATTGTTGATTCAGGGTGTGGACATCATCTAACCGGGGATGGATCAAAGTTCTCTTCTTTGGCACCTTACTCAGGTAACAATGCTATCATAACGGCTGATAATTCTATTCATCCTGTTGAGCACGAAGGAGTCGTCTCTCTAAGCAGTGATAAGGGTCCACTCACATTGAGGAGTGTTTATCACGTGCCTGGTATGAAGAAGAATATCTTCTCTGTGACCAATGCGGTCGATGCCGGTTATCATGTTCTGTTTGGCCCTACAGAAGTGAAGTTTCTCAAAACTCAACCGGAAATAAAGGGAGAAGTTATTCATGTCGGCAAGCGGGTGAAGGACTTGTTCGTTTTATCGACAAGTACCTATGTTGATAAGATGAGGACAAATGATGGCGCGGCCATCTGGCATGAAAGGTTGGGGCATGTAGGCATGGACAAATTAAAGGCTATGGCGGTAAGGGGCCTTGTCAATGGCTTGCCTAGCTTGTCCTCCTATGGAGACGGTCATGTCTGCGAAGGATGTCAGTTTGGTAAGTCTCATCGACTTCCATTTGACAAATCGCAAACAAGGTGCAAAGTGCCGTTGGAATGCATCCACGGTGATTTGATGGGACCGACTGCCACCCCAAGCCTTGGAGGCAACAGATACATGTTGGTGTTGATTGACGACTACACCAGATATGTCTGGGTGTATTTCATGAAAGAGAAGTCAGAAGCCTTTGCTAAATTTGTGGAGTTCAAGGAGCTGGTGGAAGGTCGTTTAGGCCTGCGGGTGAAGAAGTTGAGAACTGACAATGGTGGGGAGTTCACCTCTGGTGAGTTCTCAAGTTTTTGCAGGAAACACGGCGTTCGGAGAGAGCTCACTTGTGCCCATACTCCACAGCAGAATGGCGTTGCCGAAAGGAAGATCCGTCATCTGACGGAAACTTGCAAATGCTGGCTTCATGCCAAGAGTATTCCAAAGTCCTTCTGGGCGGAGGGAATGTCTTGCGCAGCTTATGTCATCAACAGATTGCCTCTAAGTCCTATCAACATGAAGACCCCTCACGAACTAATGTTCAAGGAGAAGCCGAGTGTTGCTCACCTTCGGGTGTTTGGATCAACCTGCTATGTGCATATTCCTGATGCTCTTCGAACAAAGCTTGATGCGAAAGCAAGGAAGCTAGTCTTTGTTGGGTATGATGAGCGGAAGAAGGGATGGAGATGCATGGATCCTGAGACACGAAGGTCAATTGTTTCTCGGGATGTGGTGTTCGATGAAGTAACTTCCTACAAGGGGAGTTCAGGAGTTGAACTACCAGAGGGCAGGGTTGATGAAGGAGGAAAAGCTGCAGGAAGTCTTCAAGTGGAGTTGCCTGTTTCACCAGGAGCTCCAGGTGTGTCAACCTCTGAGATGGAGGCTTCAGGTTCTGGAAGCAGGGGGAGCGATGCTCCATGTTCATCTGGGAAAGAAGCTTGCACAGAAGAAGCGGCTGAGGAGGTGGTTAGTCAGGAGCAACCTCTTAGGAGGTCGAAGAGGACTATTCAACCACCAGATCGATACACAGGAGGAAACATGGTGAACTTTGTTTCTTGTTTCTTTGCTGGTCCCTTAGATGAAAGGGAGCCGTCGAGCTTTGAGAAGGCCAGAGGTGTGAAGGAGTGGGACATTGCTATGCAGGAAGAGATGACAGCTCTCGAGAAGAATGAGACCTGGTCTCTTGTGCCCAAGCCCAAGGGCACTACTCCTGTCACTTGCAAGTGGGTCTTCAAGCTGAAGAAAAAAGCTGACGGTAGTATCGAGCGTTATAAGGCTCGCCTTGTAGCTCGTGGGTTCTCACAGCAGTACGGAGAAGATTATGATGAAACATTTAGTCCAGTGGCAAAAATGACTTTGGTTCGATTTGTTATTGCCTTGGCGGCTTCGAGTGGTTGGGAGATTTGGCAACTCGACGTGAAGAATGCTTTCTTATACGGCGAGATTGACAAAGATATCTTCATGATTCAACCGCAAGGCTTCATCTCGAAGGAGTATCCAGACTATGTTTGCAAATTGAAGAAGGCCCTGTACGGGTTGAAGCAAGCGCCTCGGGCGTGGTACGGGAAGATTGCAGAATATCTCTTATTCTGTGGATTCGTTGCTTCAGACTCTGATTCTAGCTTGTTCATCAAGAAGGAAGGGGTGCTTCGGGTGATTGTGCTGCTGTATGTGGATGACATGATTGTCACCGGGAACTCGAAAGAAGCTGTTGCAAGACTCAGGGCTGAGCTTGCTATCAGGTTTGAGATGAAGGATCTAGGGGAGCTTCATCATTTCCTTGGACTCGAGGTCCAGAGACGGAAGAGCGGAGTGCTCATTTCTCAGGAAGGATATGCAGAGCGAATCGTGAAACGATTTGGCATGGAGGAAGGGAAGAGCAGCTCTATACCTTTGGAGCAACATCATAAGCTTCGGAAGGATGAGGGGAGAATCTTATCTGATCCGTTGGTGTTCCGAGCTCTGGTTGGGAGCTTGATTTATTTGACGATCACAAGGCCGGATATTGCTTATGCAGTTGGCAAGGTGAGTCGGTACATGGCGGAACCACGGAAAACCCATCTTCTGGCGGCTAAAGGCATACTGAAGTATGTGAAGTCAACCTCTGATTTGGGTCTCCTATATAGGAGAGGGTCAAGCTTGGAATTGCATGGTTTCATGGATGCTGATTATGGGGGAGACGTGGATGATCGGAGATCAACGTCTGGTTATGTCTTTATGACGGGTCCCACAGCTATCTCTTGGTGCAGCAAAAAGCAAGACTCGGTGTCTGTATCTACCACGGAAGCGGAGTACAAGGCTTCGGCTTTGGCAGCTCAGGAAGCTATTTGGCTCAGGAGGTTGGTAGAGGACGTTCATCAGGAGGTTCGAGGTCCCACTATGCTACGCGGGGACAATGAGAGTGCTCTCAAACTGGTCAACAATCCAGTCTGTCACGTGAGGACCAAGCATATTGAGATTGAACACCATTTCATTCGTGAAAAGGTGTTGGGAGGATCTCTTATGGTCGAGCATGTTCGGAGTGCGGACAATGTCGCAGACATCTTCACAAAGCCGCTGGCAAAGGGACCGTTTACTCGGTTAAGGGAGTTGCTCGGGCTAGTTTCCACTTCCCACTTCAAGGGGGAGTGTTGAAATTGTTGAAGTGAAGTGGATTGGAGTCCGGCCGGTTTGAAGGCTGGAGACCGCAGAGACCGCGCGGTCTGCGCTGGTGCTCTGGCGGTTTGTTCCTGGCGATCTGGTGCGATTTGCCAGCTTGCTTCTTGGTTTAGGTCGCTGGTTCTGGCGACCTGTTGCGGGTTGTTTCCGGTCTTGTTCTAGTCGGTCTGTTCTTGGTTGACCGATGAGACCGGGCGGCTTGGTTTCTATTCTGGCGACTTGGTTCAAGTCGGCTAGTTGCTTCTCTGTGTTGGCGATCTCAGGAAGGGTGTTCGCTGTGTCCGCGCGGTTTGTGCGCGGCTTGTTGCTGACTTCGGTCTTGGACTGAATATTGTCCAAGTGCTGTGTTCGCGCGGTCTGGTTTTGGAGACCGTTCGCGAGCTGATGGGTGGTGACTGTATCCCAGTTTGTGCGGTGACAACATCCGTCCACCCGCCTATAAATAGGGGTGCATGGCCCGTCATTCATAACGAGAACTGTAAGAACAAGAGCCCGGATAGATTCTTGCGGTCTCAAGTTTGAGTTCGCGCGGCTTGGTTGCGAGTTAACCGTTTGTTGTGTTCGCAGGTTTGCGGTCAGCAGGTTTCGGTCTCCTTCCTTGGTGATTTCCGGTGGCTCGAATAAACAGTTCTTCTGCGGCTTGTCAGCGAACTGGTTTATTGTTCTTGTGCTGTTCGCAGCTAGCTCAGCGATCAGGCGACCTTCAGCGGTTAGGCGATCAGAGTTCGGTCTGGCGACATCTTCAGTTCTTTGTTCAGTTCAATAAGCTTCAGTTCGTGCGGGCTGAGATTGCGGTCTGGCAGTGCAGCTTGTCTGCTCCTGTTCGTGCGGTCTCAAGGTGTTTCTGCGGTCTGACTGTGCAAGCGGTCTGGGAGTACAGCAGAACAATCCGGGCGGCCTGAACCTTTGTTGCAATCCGTGCGGTCTCTTTCTGGCAGACCGCCGGTTTCTGTTTTTTGGTGTGTTTGTTCTTCTCGTCTCCGTGATTCTTATGAATCATGTCTCGCCATGTATGCCTCGCATTGTAAAGCAGTATTATTTCAATAAAGATTTCTTGTGTTGCTGGTTTTGGCATTGTGGTTGTTTGGCTATAACTCTTATTGATACAACTCCTGCTTACTCCAAAACGGTCCAATCAAAAATTTTAACATATCATGGACATATTTGGATTGACATATAAAAATTCCATCATTTCTTTGGGTTATTTGAAATCCTAAAAAATATGTTAGTTCGCCTACTAGACTCATCTGAAATTCATTTTGCATCACTAGAATAACTTCCTTACACAACTCTTCATTAGTGGCTCCAAAAATAATATCGTCAACGTATATTTGTAAAATAATCAAATCATTATCACAGTGCTTAATGAAGAGCGTGTTATCAGCACTACCCATTTTATAACCGTGCTTTAATAAAAAAGATGTTAAGCGTTCATACCAAGCACAGAGCGCTTGTTTTAAACCATAAAGCGCTTTTTCTAATCTATATACATGATTTGGAAATTGTTCATTAATAAAGTCGGGGGTTGTTCAACATATACTTCCTCTTTAATTATCACGTTTAAGAAAGCACTTTTAACATCCATTTGAAATAATTTAAACTTCTTATAACTCGCAAAAGCTAGAAAAATTCTAATCGATTCAAGGTGAGCAATGGGTGCAAATGTTTCATCAAAACCTACCCCCTCGATTTGAGAATACCCTTGTGCCACTAATCGAGCTTTATTCCTAGTTATTCTAGATTCTCCATCTAATTTATTTTTAAATATCCATTTGACACCGATAATCGGGTGAATAGATGGTCTTTCAACTAGTTTCCAAACTCTATTGCGTTCAAATTGATTCAATTCGTCATTCATAGCAATAAACCAAAATTCATCATTCAAAGCGGTGGAAACATTTTTCGGTTCTATTTCGGAAACAAAGCATAAATTTGAAAAAGATTCATTAAAAGAAGAACGTGTAGTTACCCCTCTTGATGGTTCTCTAATTATAAGCTCCCTTGGATGATCTCTTGTAGATCGAAGCACACTTGGAGGCACGAGCTCCTCTTGCACCGTTTCTACTTCTTTTTCTTCTCCAAGTGGATCATCATCATCATGCTCCAATGGTGAAGGAGGTACATCTTCATTTCCTGCACAAGTAGAATCTACACACGGCACAAGTTCATCAAACTTCACATGAATAGACTCTTCAACCTTTTTAGATATTTTATGATATACTCTATAAGCTTTGCTAGTGGAAGAGTAACCAAGAAAAATACCTTCATCACATTTATCATCAAATTTAGCTAATGCATCCTTGGTATTTAGGATAAAACATTTACAACCAAAGACATGAAAATACGATACATTAGGTTTCTTTTGAAAGTATAATTCATATGGAGTTAATTTCCAACTAGGGCGAAGCATAACACAATTTATGACATAACATGATGTATTTACGGCTTCGGCCCAAAACTATCTAAGCAACCCATATTCGGATAGCATGGTGCGTGCAAGTTCTTGAAGAGTTCTATTTTTCCTCTCCACCACACCGTTTTGTTGGGGGGTGCGTGGAGTGGAAAATTCGTGTTTAATACCTAGATCATTACAGAAAGTGGTGAAGCTATCGTTTTCAAATTCCCCTCCATGATCTGATCGTATACACTTGATTTTTAGATCTAATTCATTTTGAATACGATTGCACAGTTTTGTAAATTCAGAAAATGCATCGGATTTGGAGGTGAGAAATAAGGTCCAAGTAAATCTAGAATAATCATCAATTAAAACAAAAGTGTACTTTTTACCACCAAGACTACATGTGCTAATGGGTCCAAAAAGATCCATGTGAATTAGTTGTAAGGGTCTTGAAGTGGATATTTCTTTTTTTACTTTTAAACGATGTTTTTGAAAATTTTCCTTTTTGGCATGGCGAGCATAAGGAAGATAGATTTCCGTTTAGCATAGGCAAACCTTTAATGAGTTTATTCTTTGACAATTTTAAAATTAACTTGACGCTAGAGTGACCGAGACGCCTATGCCATAATTCATGTTCTTTATTTTTTGATATAAGACATTTGAGAGACGCATGTGATAGATCATGAAAGGCAATTAGATAAACATTGTGAATTCGTGGTGTAGTGAGTACAATACTATTGGTTTTTGGATCTATAATTTTGCATAAATCAGTAGAAGACTCAAATAAAACATTTAGACCTTTATCGCAGAGTTGACTAATAGAAATCAAGTTATGTTTCAAACCTTCTACATATAAAACATTAGTAAGAGAGAAAGAATTGTTACCAACAGTACCTGTGCCTAATATCCTTCCTTTTCCATTGTCCCCAAATGTCACCATTCCTCCTTTCTTCTTAGTGAGGCTAAGGAATTTTGCTTTATCGCCTGTCATGTGCTTGGAGCACCCTGAGTCCAAGTACCACATGTCTTCCTTTTCCTTAGCCTGCCAACATACCTAACAAGAAGATGAGAGTAAAGATCTGGATACCCATGTGGTTCCTGCCATAGAATAGGTGGAAACCTTAGGAACCCAGATTTGCTTGACAGTACATCGACCCTTCATCCTACAGGAGTCCAAGGTATGCCCGAAGTGATGGCACTTGGCACATAACACAAAAGGGGTTGAGACCTTTTCCAGTTTTTGTTGTGGGCTCTTGCTGGAGGATGGGGAATCAGCAGAATAGATTCCAAATTTGTGATTATTTGATGAATTATGAGTTTTGGTACTACCGCCATCGTTAGTTGTTACCGCCGGTCGGTAGTTAGCAGAGACAAAACCTAGACCAGTTATTGCACTACCATGCCTTTGGTTGGCCAAAATCATATCAAGACTTTTCTGGCCAACACCGAATTTTTCTATAGATATGTTAAGGTCATGGATTTTAGCTTTTAATGCAAAATTTTCACTAACTAAATTTCCACATCTATTTGCAAAAAAATTCTTTTCATTTTCAACGTTAGAAAGAGAGAGTTTCAAATTTCTTTCTAAGTCCCTCTTTTGTTTTGAGAGTGATTCGATATTGGAGAGAGCATTAGAAAGATCAGATTCAAGTTTGCTAGTCCTTGCCAAGAGATCACATTCCTTTGGCAAGACTCCATCTCCTTTCCCAAAGCAAAAACTTCCTTATTTAATTTTTGATTTTGTTTCAAAAGAATTTTATTTTCTGTTTTAAGTAGATCAAGATCCTTTAATTTTTTGCCAAAAGATTTACAGGTTTTTAAGTATTCGGAATAAAGATCATCATAGTTAGAGGGGATTACCTTAGTGTCTCTTTGGACACTGCACTCGTCGTCGGTTGATTCATTGCTTTTCCCCATAAGGCACAAGTTTGCCTCATCATCATCGCTTAAGCTTGAACTACTTGAGCAACCGGAGGAAGAGTCATCCCATGTTGCAGCTTTTAAGACCTTCTTCTTCTCCTTTCCTTTAACTCGTTTTTCTTTTTGCTCCTTCAGGAATTTTGGGCATTGACTTCTAATATGCCCATTCTTCCTACAGTGGAAGCACTCGGGAGGTGGCCGCTCTTCGTCTCGTCGCTGGACTTCTCCTTCTTCTCTCGTTTGGATGAAGAGCCCTTTCGGAAAAATTTCCGGAAGGTGTTCCTCCTTTCCGGATTCTTCATGAACTTAGTGAAGTTCATCACAAAGAGACTCTCCTCGTCATCTTACTCGTCGTCATCTTCTTTTCTTGACTTCAGTGCCAAGGCTTTCTTCTTTGGTTCCTTGTTGTACTCCTCTTCTTGAATCTTGAGTTCTACCTCATGGGTTTTAAGATTCCCAATGAGGCTCTCTATTTGGAGCCGTCTAAGATCATGCGATTCGGAAATTGCCGTCACTTTTGGATTGAACTTTGGTGGGAGTGATCGAAGAAGCTTTCTCACCAAGTCGTCATTTGAAAATGTTTTTCCAAGAATTTTTGAGGCATTGACGATCTTGGTGAATCGAGTGTACATGGCGTCGACGTCCTCATTTGGATCCATCCTGAACCTCTCAAATTCAGAATCCAGTTGGAATAGTTTTGAATCTTTGACCTGCGAGGTACCTTCATGTGTTATTTCTAATAAGTTTCAAATATCATAAGCAGTTTCACATGCACTTACTCTATTAAATTCAGTCATATCAAGAGCACAGAAAAGAGCATTCATCGCTTTCGCATTATTCTTACATCTAGCCTTATCTCCATCGTCCCATTTATCCCTCGGTTTTTCCATGGTTACTGATGAGTCCAATTTATATACTATTTTTCGGACTCATCTGAGCTACTTTTCGTGCTTTTGTACTTCAGTTTTTCTTCGTATTTGTTTATTTTCACATTGTTCATACGTGTGCTTTAAGTGCCTGTTGTAAGTGTGCAATTGCACACTACGTTGTTGGGGGTAAGCACACTGTGCTCCCCATCGTGTTGTTTCTGTTTTTATGTTGGTGCTGGATGTGTATTCCCAGTTGGGCTGTTATGCTCGCAGGTGGCTGATCCATCCCCTTTGCCCAGAAATCATGACTGTGTACAACGCATGGTCGTGCGTTTAATTGACGCACGGATAGCTGCGGTCGTGCGTCTTCATCTGGGTAGAAAATGATGATCTGATTTTGATTGTGCGTCTTTACGCACGGGCAGTTGTCCGTGCGTGAAGGAATCGCATGATTAGCCTGTTTAGCCTTGTTTTTAGCATTTCTGAATTTTCCCGTGCGTTTTGACGCACGGGCGGATTTGCCCGTGCGTGAGTAAATCGCACGGGCGCTCCAGGTCATCTTCCTGCGCTGTTCTCTATTATTAATATCGCACGGTCTACGCACGGTCGTGCGTTCGACCGTGCGTGACCTATTTTCTGATCTTTTTCTATAAAAGCTGCAGCTTTCGACCTAAATCAAGAGAGACCGTACACGCCATACAGCTGCGGCATTTTCTCCATCTCCACCGAGGGTTTCGTCCCTTTGGGCCTCCTCCATCATCCTCAAGCTCTAAGGAGAGGGATTCAACCCTACATCCACCAAGATCCAAGGAGAAGGAAGCTAGGTCGGTTTCAGATCGTGACACGAAGAAGACGGGCCATTGGAGGGTAGTGACAGCCTTCTCTACCCCGGATGCAGTTGAGGACCGAGCTTGGACGTGGATTGACAACCCAGCGATTCCAACCGTGAATCATCAACAAGACTTCGGATTCGGCCGATTTCTTGCTCTCCCTATCTTTGTATGGGTAGTTGTAGTTAGTAGATCTCTTGTATTTTGATGATAAGCACTATAAACCTTATTACATAAGTTATTTCATGTCTATGTGAAATTATCTTTTGTTTATATGTGTGTATGAGGTGCGCCCCATTCCATCCTCCATCCCACCGTCACGTTCGTGTGCCGCACTAGCAAGTGCTAGTGGCGTGCTTGTCGATGAGGTGCTTGTGACCCTCATTCCGCTTGCCTACTCGTCCATCCGCCCTTGCGAAGCAGCGCGCTCAAGGCCTGCCTAGTCTCCATCCCGCCAAGCGAAGCATTGCATAGCGGCATTGCATAGGAGTAGTTGTAGTATTTTCTTTTATTTTCCACAACCAAATCAACCCCCCTCCGCATTCCATCCGACCAAAGGACTTCGATCTCAAGTCCTTCCTCGAACGTTAACTCCACCTTACTGTGTTCCTTAAGAGATTCGATAGTTGGGGATTTACTTCCTCATATTATTACTTGACAACGATCGGTTCACTGCCGTTTGGTGCCGCAGTCTTGCTACCGCCTATAGCGGTGTGCTAAGAATTGCGCATCAAGTTTTTGGCGTCGTTGCTGGGGAACACAGTAGTGTGAGTTTTATGGAGAGGGAGAATCTGAGAGAGAAGCCCTTTCATTTGTAAATTGCATCCTTTCTTTATTTTATTTCTTGTTATTCCTTTTTCCTGTTTTATATTAGGTTGCTTAGTAAATTATTGTTTGGTGTAGCATTTTGCACAATAGTGTTTTTATTTTGAATCTTTTCATCTTCACACTATGTGGGCTTCATTTAATATTCGTTGCCGCTTTTGTGGAGATATATCTCATGCTAGTGATAGAAGTCCAAAGGGAGATAGTAACCCTAGCACTCAACGCCCAGTATATGGAGCACCGAATTCGTCTGGTACTCCATATGGTGTGCGTAAGTCCTACGGCTACTCGTCTGTCCTCACATGCCCTTTTCGCATTCATCTCCGGTTCAATTTGAGCCGAAGAAAAATGCAAAACAGTGCTTGTTTTGTCGGAGCATGGATCATGCCTTGAAGAATTGTGCTGCATTCCTTCGCCAAATGGACGAGGATGACGAGCGGGATATCCGGATCGTCCCGACTCCTACTTCTGGTAGCACACCTTCAACATCTGGTTTTGTGCCCATTTCACCTTCAAGTTTTGAAGGGGATGATGTGGACACAGTCACCAGATGTGTGGCTGATCTAGACTCTAACATTTCGGAGCCCATCTCCCCTGTACATATATCACCATGCATAGATTCGATTCTTTGTGAGGAATCGGTGCTTGATTTTTTTTCAAGCCCTATTCCTCCCCTATTGTGCATTCTATTACATTTATTTCTAATAACATTGTTGAAGATGCGTCTCAAGAGGAGGCGGGCGATCTTTGTGTTGTGCCTATTCCTATGGAGGAGGACAACCTTCTAGGTGAAGAGGATTTTTCCTCAGCATCGGTGGAGGAAGTCCAACTCCTGGGGAAGGTCACCATTGATCCCACCGAACCTTGCGGCATTGTCAACAATGCCGACATTATTTTACTTCCCCAATCTAATGGGAGTAAGACCGGGACCACTCCCCCGATTGATTTCCATTTATGTTCTTCTTCTTGTTTATTTCTTGATCCCCTTTCTCTATCTAAGCCTGTGCAGGTTGAGTCTTCACAGATACTCTAGGAGGACTTGGAGCATGATGCTCAAGTCAATGATGAAAGCATTCTCTTATGTGAGGAGGTTGATCCCCCCTCCGTAGAGGAAGCTCCACTCATTACCTTTTCCTCCTGCTGCCTCCTTGGAGATGACACCTTGCTGGGCAAGGATTTATTTTTTGGTGAGACGAGTGAGGACCAGCCTTCCTCCTCTTCTTACTTCCTATTTCCTCTACCTGTGTTAAGCAGGTATTATTATTTAGGTAGAGGGGTAACTGTTCTGTCGCCGTATAGGTACCCGCTACCAACACGCATATTAGAGCAGTTACCTGTTCATTTCTTTTTTCATACGCCCATTAGCTAGAACTGTTTTAAATTTGAATAAGTCGTGTTGGGATGACAATAACCCCAGTAGTTATCTTACTTTTTCTTGTCTTTTATTTTATCGCCTACTCTAACTAGTTAGTTAGATTTTATTTTAGCTTGCTTTTGCGGAGACAACCACTTGCAGGTATTTTCTATTTGTGAAGGCGGTGGTTGTGATTCTTCGTAGAGCTTCACTACAGGCTTCCGGCATGCTTACTTGTTGAGCATTGGGTACCCTCTTCCCCTAACTTTGTTTTAGAATATCTTAATGCATAGTTTAAGTCTGGGGGAGACCTTTTTGTGTACCCACTCGCGTGCACATTTATTTAGCATGCTAGAAGTCTTTATTTAAATTATTTTTGTTCATTTTGTCTGCATGCAATGCACCCACTTGTGAGCGTACTTAACCTTTAGTGCGTCATGAGTATAACTCATTTCTTTTTGTAGTCTGGAAAATGATTGCGCTAGCTTTTAAAATTATGTAGTGGAATAAAATGTTGACTCCGGTGTTTCTAGTCAAATACTCATGTGAGTATAGGGATTCATGTAGATTAGATTTCTCTTTTATACTGTTAGCTTTATGCATTTCTGTTAGCATAAATATTGTTTACTCTACTCAAATAGTGAATCCGGTGTGAATCAAATGGTAGCATAGGGATGTGTGTAAATGATTGTTAGATTCGTATTGCTCAAGTCAGGAGGAAAGATAATCTTTCTCGGTGGCTAAGAACTTGCCCCAAGCGATTCTCGAAGCATAGACATAGGATAGTTCTAGTGCGTGAGAATGACGTAGGCCATCATTTTGGCCCGGTTGAGCTTTTGTACCCATTCCTATCGCTCTATCCTCGTTAGCCCAGTTGTGTCTACCCATTTCTTGATTCAGCTCCACTTTTATCTCACCAAAGCCTAAAAGCCAATCCTAGTCGCACACCCGAATTTGAGTTTTAGTTGTTTATTATTTTCATGATTGGGGTGTTGATGTGGTATTTTTGTTTTGTGAAAATGTGGATGTGCTTTCTTGCCAAATTTTGCTGAAAATAAAGAAAAGAAAAGAAAAATGAAAAAAGAAAAGAAAAGAGAAAAGAAAAATGAAAAAAGAAAAGAAAAGAGAAAAGAAAAAGAAAAAAAAGATGAGCTTAATTAAAAATCTGTGTAAATTTATGAATGAGAGTAGGCGGTGCACACACCCATGTTGCAAAAATCTAAGTCTGGGGGTGTGGTGCACTTGTATTTGATGTTGGTGTGCGAGAAGTTGTTTTAAAAGCTCATTTGGGTTTAGTGTTTGAGCCGTCGTTTCTATCTTTGTTTATCTCACCTTAACCCAAGCCCCATTTTAAAACCTAAAGTCCTACCGACTCGCGCTATGAGCCAATCTAGTGTCGTGGAGAGAATGTGAATGGGTGAGCTTATGGTCTCCGACACCGATGGATTTTGGTGGAGTTTGTTTGGAACCCCAGCTTTGGCAATGCTTGTCTCAGCGATTATTCTACTTTCTCCATATGTGTGACCGGATGATTCACCGTGATTCCCATTTTGAGCAGAAGTAATATTTATTTACTCTTTTAGAAATTTATAAACTATGTGTATAAATTAGAAATCTTCTCTCGTATTTTTCTATGCACGTGGGCATGCGACTTCGCATAATATTTCACTTTGTAATTTTAAGTTTGCTATTTCATGTTCCTGCCTGCTTAGGATTTATTTGCTCGGGACGTGCAAACAGGTAAGTCTGGGGGTGTGATGAGTCCAATTTATATACTATTTTTCAGACTCATCCGGGCTGCTTTTCTTGCTTTTGTACTTCAGTTTTTGTTCGTATTTGTTTATTTTCACATTGTTCATACGTGCGCTTTAAGTGCTTGTTGTAAGTGTGAAATTGCACACTACGTTGCTGGGGGTAAGCATATTGTGCTCCCCATCGTGTTGTTTCTATTTTTATGCTGGTGCTGGACGTGTATTCCTAGCTGGGCTACTATGCTCGCAGGTGGCTGATCCATCCCCTTTTGCCTAGAAATCATGACTGTGTACAACGCACGGTCGTGCATTTCATTGACGCACGGATAGCTGCGATCGTGCGCCTTCATCTGGGTAGAAAACGATGATCTGATTTTGATCGTGCGTCTTTACGCACGGGCAGTTGCCCGCGCGTGAAGGAATCGCACGATCAGCCTGTTTAACCTTGTTTTTAGCTTTTCTGAATTTTCCCGTGCGTTTTGACGCACGAGCGGATTTGCCCGTGCGTGAGTAAATCGCACGGGCACTCCAGGTCGTCTTCCTGTGTTGTTCTCTATTATTAATATCGCACGGTCTACGCACGGTCGTGCGTTCGACCGTGCGTGACCTATTTTCGGATCTTTTTCTATAAAAACTGCAGCTATCGACCTAAATCAAGAGAGATCGTACACGTCGTACAACTGTGTCATTTTTGCCATCTCCACTGAGGGTTTCGTCCCTTTGGGCCTCCTCCATCATCCTCAAGCTCTAAGGAGAGGGATTCAACCCTACATCCACCAAGATCCAAGGAGAAGGAAGCTAGGTCGGTTTCGGATCGTGACACGAAGAAGACGGGCCATTGGAGGGTAGTGACATCCTTCTCTACCCCGGACGCAGTTGAGGACCGAGCTTGGACGCGGATTGAATACCCAGCGATTCCAACCGTGAATCTTCAACAAGACTTCGGATTCGGTCAATTTCTTGCTCTCCCTATCTTTGTATGGGTAGTTGTAGTTAGTAGATCTCTTGTATTTTGATGATGAGCACTATAAACCTTGTTATATAAGTTATTTCATGTCTATGTGAAATTATCTTTTGTTTATATGTGTGTATGAGGTGCGCCCCATTCCATCCTCCATCCCACCGTCACGTTCGTGTGTCGCGCTAGCAATTGCTAGTGGTGTGCTTGTCGACGAGGTGCTTGCGACCCTCATGCCGCTTGCCTACTCGTCCATCCGCCCTTGCGAAGCAGCGCGCTCAAGGCCTGCCTAATCTCCATCCCGGCAAGCGAAGCATGGCATAGCGGTATTGCATAGGAGTAGTTGTAGTATTTTCTTTTATTTTCCACAACCAAATCAACCCCCCTCTGCATTCCATCCGACCAAAGGACTTCGATCTCAAGTCCTTCCTCGAACATTAACTCCACCTTACTGTGTTCCTTGAGAGATTCGATACTTGGGAATTTACTTCCTCATATTATTACTTAACAACGACTGGTTCACTGCCGTTTCATGTCGCAGTCTTGCTACCGCCTATAGCGGTGTGCTAAGATTTGCGCATCAGTTACTTCTCCAACAATGTATATAGGAGAAATGTATGGAGTTTCAATACATGCCCATACATCTAGATCTAAGTTTATCAGAAAACAACGCATACGCGTTCTCCAGTAATTATAATCAGTTCCGGTAAATAACGGAGGTCTACTAATTCCCTGCCCCTCATGGAAAGCGAGATCACGGAGCGCCATTATTCCCGGTTGTTAGACCGAATTGGAATAACCTCCTCTGATACCACTTGTTGGATCTGTAGGCACCCTTAGAGGGGGGGTGAATAAGGGTTTTAAACTTTTCGAGATTATTTAGAAAATTAATGCTCTGTTGCTATCGCCAGCGGTAGAGTTACCGCTCGGCGTCCGCGATAGTGAAAGTCCTTTTAGGTTAGAACAATGAAAAATATAAAGCACGAATCAGAGATGAAGAAACAAACATATTTTCATTAACATTAAACAGAAATAACTATGATTACAAAATCTTCTCCCAATGACGCTTGGAAAGAGGTGACTAATATGAAAAACACTTTTGTTTTTCTATACCGACCCTTCTCCCAAGGACCGGTTGGCTCTAGCCTATCTCTCACCAGATAAGGCCTCAAGCCGCTCTAGCCTTTCTCTCCCCACAAAGGCCTCGAGCACCACCTAGATCTACAGCCTAGACTTAGTCGCCGTGTGGCGAATTCCCCCTAGTCCCCGCAAGGCCCTTGTCGTCGTGTGGCGAGTTCCTCTACCGAACAAAAGATATAAAGGTTACAAATTGAAAATAAAACAAAACTCAAATTAAAAACTCCCTCAAAAGTAGAACTTGGTGTCGATGTAGATGTGATCGGATCGGTCTCCAAGTTCTTTGCTTTCACGAACGTTGACGGAGTTCTTTGGGCTGCTTGGGAAGGCTCTCACAAGTGCTCTGAAAATATGGCTTCAAATCATTCAGCAACAGCAAGCAACAACGGAGGAGGCGCATGTCCTTTTATAGGATCAACCACTACCGCCTGCAGTAGTACTACCACCCTGTGGTATCCATATACGGCAATGAAGCACACGGATCGTGGTAGTTTAGGCAATATTCTGAGAGTCAAACACTAGCGCGCCGCGGTACCGCTAATGCCCCGCGTTAGCAAGATTTCCTTCCTTCAGCCAATATCATCTTCCAAATCTGCTCCTCAATCAACTGTTGACTGGATGTTTCCAAAAGCTACCGCCGGGAGTTAGACCTAACGCGCCGCGATAGTACTTGCCAAACATAGCGACCCGTCAACATTCTTTTTTCTCCACTGTTTCCTTTCTGTCAATAGTTTCCATATATGCTAACGCCAGCGTCAGTGCTAGCGCTCCGCGGTATATCATTTCGTCGGGCGCAACTTTGTCGAGCTGGCCTCACATTTCGTCGAGCGCAGTATTCATTTCGTCGAACGAAACTAGCGTGAGCGGTAGTTGTAATGCACCACGGTAGAGCACTTCGTCGGGCTTATCTTCGTTGAACGCCGCCTTCATTTCGTCGACCTCCATTTTGTCGACCGCTAGCGCCAGCGGTAGTTGTTGAGAATATTGCCCTCAATATTACCTTGATTTGAAGAGGCATCACTCACAATGCTAAGGACATATTGTATTTGATAAAGTTATACTTGTGTAGGATATACAGGCACAGGTGACTCAAAAGGAAGGGTCAAACATGCCCTTAGATGAGGAGAAATCATCTCCTAGGAGATGAAGTTTTGCCTCAACAGAACCGCTGAGACGAAGGGTCAAAACTGCTGAGATGATTTCTCCTCTGTCTCAGCGGAACCGCTGAGACCAGAATAGGAGCCGCTGAGAAAGCTTATAAGCAAGCTGAGCTGTAGATAGCCAAGAATCCGCTGAGATGAGATCGCTGTCTCAGCGGATCTGCTGAGATGGGAAAGGAGTAGCGTGCAGATTGGAAAGAATGGCGTGTTCGTCGAACGCAGAGAGTCGTTCGTCGAACGCAGAACTCAGTTCATCGACCGCTGAGACGAGACCAGAGAAGGAGCCGCTGAGAAGGCACAAAGGACATGTTCGTCGAACACAGAGTGTCGTTCGTCGAACGCAGAGACAAGGCAGATCGTTGAATGCATAGTGTCGTTCGTCGAACGCAGAGACAAGGCAGATCATCGAACGCAGAGTGTCGTTCGTCGAACGCAGAGACAAGGCAGATCGTCGAACGCAAAGACAAGGAAGATCGTCGAACGCAGAGACATGGCAGATCGTCGAATGCTGAGACTCGGCAAGATTGTCTAACGCAGAGAAGACGCAGTATCTTCGACTTCATCAAAGTGGCCTTGACGTCGAGAAAGAACAAACATCATCGTGAAGAAGCCTTGTCGCTGAAAAGGCTAAGTATGACTGATGTTGTTGGACATCGTCGTAAAGAAGGCATGACGACTTATGAAAGACAAGCTGAAGACAGGCAGCTTCTGAAGCGTCGACATGACATCACTCATGTCATCGAGAGAACAACATGATTACAACAATAGACGGAAAGAAAGAAGATCTCAACGACACAGTCAGAGAAAGCTTATCGTCGCCAGGATATCTTGTATCATCGAGATACCACCATCAGTGGTAGAAGTAAGAAGACTTCAAGGTCTACTAAAGCCCAAGGCATCGACAAAGTCTTGTCGTCGAGACATTGTCCATATCGTTGAGATACTGTCGGTATCAGCTTGGAGGTGGAAATATCGTCGAGACAGAATTCAAACGTTACAGACGTGCTGTCAGCATTTAATGTCGCCGCCTGATTGTTCAATCAGCGTGTGCTCTTATGGAATAGGCGTCTGACATTAAAGGATATCACATATTACCGTTATGCAGCTCATCTTTCCTATAAAAGGGAACAGTGATGCCATAGAAAAAGGAGTTCTGAATAGAAAGAAAAAGAAAAAAAAAAGAATCCCGTCGCTCTTCAATAGAACAGTATTCTCTGCGGAGAAGAAGAAGATTAAGAAGAGAGCAAGCATCAAGTGCTCTCTGAAGAATCAGTCATCATCATCGACTGAAAAGTACCCGATGAACACCAGGCAAAAGAAGTGAAGGCTGAAGAAGATCCAGTGCTGAATCTACAGATCAAGAAGCATCTTCTTCAACCTAAAGAAGCCAATCTCCATCAGGCTAAAGTTGTCAATCTTCATCCGGCAGAAGTAACGGTTATTTCTACTGTAATCTCTTGTAAAGGCTTGCGGGCCAACTTGTCTAGCTTGAGGGCTGGAGAGCTATGAGACTTGAGGGCCAGGGCAGTGCACTTGCGGGTGCGATTTGTCGAGCTTGCGGGCTCGGGGGCAGTAGGGGCTTGCGGGCCTAGGCTGTTGGGACTTGCGGGTCCGTGTTGCAGGGCTTAAGGGCTTGAGTGTCGAGCTTGCGGGCTTGGGGGCAGTAGGGGCTTGCGGGCTTAGGCTGTTGGGACTTGCGGGTCCATATTGTAGGGCTTGAGGGCCTGAGTGTCGAGCTTGCGGGCTCGGGAGAAGTAGGGGCTTGCGGGCCTAGGCTGTTGGGACTTGCGGGTCCGAGTTGTAAGGCTTGAGGGCCTGAAGATTTGGCGGATTTTGCCGAGCCTAGCACACTGCTGGGTAGGCGCAGAGGGACAGAGGACTACTCAAGACACCCGGTCTTGAGGAACCTCTATAGATCGTTGTGTATTTTCTGCGTTATGCTTTACAACTTTTAGATCTACTAACTAGAAATCAAGAACACCTAAAAGGGGATAATATAATTTGAAAAACCTATTCACCCCCCCCCCCCCCCCTCTAGGTGATAAAGTAGACACCCCATAAACAACAAGTGGTATCAAAGCTAGGTTGGTCAAGAAGGACTTAACGGTCTGACCAAATCCTAAAAGGTTTAGTCAAATCAAATCCCAATGGCCTCCTCTGGATTGCTGTAAAGGAAGAGGACACCTCTTCAAGGGCTCAAGCAAGGGAGAAATCTGTAGCTCTCAAAGCTGACAGCTCCAAGAGAAGCATGGGCAGGATGGTGTCTCCTCCAAGGAGAAGTGCTGAACCTGAAGTCAGCACCTTAGGAAGCTCTTCCTCTGATGAAGAGTTTGCTGCCTTTTCTAAGCAGTTCAAGAAGATGATGAAGAAGAAGCCATGGAAGAACATGCCCTCCTCATCATCACACTACAAGAAGGATAGCAGCAAATTTGAAAGACTGCACCCAAAAGGTGACAGGTATGATTCTAAACCAAGTAAACATGTTTCTAATAACATTATTTGTTATAGCTGCAGCAAGCCTGGACATGTCATAGCTGACTGTCCAGTCAAAAGAAAGGAGAGTGATGAAAAGAAGCATCATCACCACAAGGATAGGAAGGGAGAAAGATCCCTCCTAGCAAAGAAAGAAAGGAGCTGGAGTGAATCTGATCCTTCAACATCAGATTCAGAGAATGAAGAAGAAGCCTACATTGGGCTGTATGCAACAGAAGAAGATGAAGACTATCCAGCTGCAAAGGTTGGAATCCGGGCCCCTCTTTCACACTCAGATAGTGATGAAGAGGAGGATGAAGAAGACTGTGTTCGGCTAGGCCTTATGTCCTTCACTGATGAGGAAGGTAGTCAGAATGCTTCTGACAATGTTCATGTACTATCTCATTCCACTTCTATTTTTTATTATGAGACTAGTCCAGAATCTGATGTACCTTCATCAATTGATGAAAGGGGCAAGGAAACTGAGGAAGAACTCAATCAATTGATTGACAAATATGGTGTTCTTTTGGAGGCTCTGAAGAAGAGCAAGAAGCTTGCCAAGAGGCAAGCCCGGGAAATTGTTTCCCTCAAGATGACTAAGAATGACTACACTGAACCTACCACCTTGGTGGATCAGATGAGTAGACATATTAGCCATTTACGGGGGTTAACTATTGTGCAATTAAGCACTATTTCCCTGAAGAACAAGGTCATCAAGGACCTTGAGGAAAAGCTTGAGAAGGAGAAGAGCCTGGTGGCTCAATTCTCCAAGCCCAAATCTGTGCTTCCTATTATTGACACCTTCTCCTCTCAAACCAATAGGAGAGGACTAGGATTCAATAAAATGGAAGTAGGAGAAGGGAGTGGAGAGAAGAGCAAGGGGAAGGCTAAGCCACAACCCACATTTCAAAAGGTGTTGCTTCCTTCTAACAGGTATGACCATGAAAGCATTCATGGTCACTGGAAAAATGGAAGTTTCTATAGGAAGGAAAATACTCCTTCCCATAGTGGAGGAAAGGGGATGGGATTGAGTGCCATGAAGGCTCCCCGTGAGGAAATTCAACTGGTCCAACCTGGACCTTTTGTTTTTGGTACTTCAGCCCCTCTAGTCAAGAATAAAGGTGCAATCTCTTCTAAATATGCTTCAGCAAAGAGCATAACTGATGTCAAATCTGTTGACAAGGCTTGTTGCTCAGTGTCTGATGTTATCAGATCTTGTATGGCTGCCAAGCCAAAGCAGGCTGATGACATCAGGACAAAGAGCATCAAGACAGCACCTAGATTAACCTTCAGTCAAATCATTGCTGAGAGAAATAGGAAGAATGCAGCTGTCTCCCCTCCTGCATACAGTCAAAGTAATGCTAATCTCTTAGGACATGTTCAGAAGAGGAGATATAACATTCATGAATGTTGGTACTGTGGTAAAGTGGGACACTTTGCCATAGATTGTTGGTACAATCCCAATGTACCTAATGCAAAGTTGGGCCTTCCTGCAAAGGGTGCAACTAGAGTAAGGCCATTTCATTATGCTAACAAGAACCTAGGACCCAAGTCACCTTGGGTTCCTAAGGGATATTAAACTTTGTTTTGCAGGATAGTTCAAGTACCAGCCTCACCCAAATTGGTACTTGGATAGTGGGTGCTCAAGGCACATAATCTGGATCAGCTGAGAATCAAGTTACCCTTCAATCATAAGGTCAATAGATATTCTCCAAATGAGGGGGAGCTAGAAAGGGTTGTTCAAATTGAACAAGATCAGCTATTACAGATAACTGTTCTCAAATTGAGGGGGAGCAAAATCCCTACTCAGGTTGAGGGGAAGATGGCAAATGCTAAGAGAGTGGAGGTTGACCTATAGGTTGATCTAAAGGGGTCTGTAGTTGTTGCCTCCCAATCCCTAAAGGGAGAAATAGTTCAAGAAATCAGAAAGGGGGAGATTGGGCCAATGCTTAGGGTGTTAGGGCCCATACTAAATAGATCATTATTGTGATATGTTTTTGTTGGTCATGTACCTTAGCATTGGGAATGTTCAGCCTTCATCAAATAGGGGGAGATTGTTGGGAATATTGCCCTCAATATTACCTTGATTTGAAGAGGCATCACTCACAATGCTAAGGACATATTGTAATTTGATAAAGCTATACTTGTGTAGGATATACAGGCACAGGTGACTCAAAAGGAAGGGCCAAACATGCCCTTAGATGAGGAGAAATCATCTCCTAGGAGATGAAGTTTTGTCTCAGCAGAACCGCTGAGACGAAGGGTCAAAACCACTGAGATGATTTCTCCTCTGTCTCAGCGGAACCGCTGAGACCAGAACAGGAGCCGCTGAGAAAGCTTATAAGCAAGCTGAGCTGCAGATAGCCAAGAATCCGCTGAGACGAGATCGCTGTCTCAGCGGATCTGCTGAGACGGGAAAGGAGCAGCGTGCAGATTGGAAAGAATAGCATGTTCGTCGAACGCAGAGAGCCGTTCGTCAAACGCAGAACTCAGTTCGTCGACCGCTGAGACGAGACCAGAGAAGAAGCCGCTGAGAAGGCACAAAGGGCATGTTCGTCGAACGCAGAGTGACGTTCATCAAACGCAGAGACAAGGTAGATCGTCTAACGCAGAGTGTCGTTTGTCGAACGCAGAGACAAAGCAGATCGTCGAACGCAAAGTACCGTTCGTCGAACGCAGAGACAAGGAAGATCGTCGAACGTTGAGACTCGGCAAGATCGTTGAACGCAGAGAAGACGCAGTATCGTCGGCCTTGACGTCGAGAAAGAACAAACATCATCGTGAAGAAGCCTTGTCGCTGAAAATGCTAAGTATGACTGATGTTGTTGGACATCGTCGTAAAGAAGGCATGACGACTGAAGAAAGACAAGCTGAAGACAGGCAGCTGCTGAAGCGTCGACATGACATCACTCATGTCGTTGAGAGAACAACATGATTACAATGACAGACAGCAAGAAAGAATATCTCAACGACACAGTCAGAGAAAGCTTATCGTCGCCAGGATATCTTGTATCGTCGAGATACCACCATCAATGGCAGAAGTAAGAATACTTGAAGGTCTACTAAAGCCCAAGGCATCGACAAAGTCTTGTCGTCGAGATATTGTCCATATCATGGAGATACTGTCGGTATCAGCTTGGAGGTGGAAATATCGTCGAGACAGAATTCAAACATTACAGATGCGCTGTCAGCATTTAATGTCGCCGCCTGATTGTCCAATCAGCGTGTGATCTTATGGAATGGGCATCTAACATTAAAGGACATCACATATTACCGTTATGCGACTCATCTGTCCTATAAAAGGGAACAGTGATGCCCTAGAAAAAGAAGTTCTGAATAGAAAGAAAAAGAAAAAGAAAGAATCCCGCCGCTCTTCAATAGAACAGTATTCTCGGCGGAGAAGAAGAAGATCAAGTAGAGAAAAAGCATCAAGTGCTCTCTGAAGAATCAGTCATCATCATCAACTGAAAAGTAGTCGATCAACACCAGGCAAAAGAAGTGAAGGCTGAAGAAGATCCAGTGTTGAATCTCCAGATCAAGAAGCATCTTCTTCAACCTAAAGAAGCCAATCTCCATCAGGCTAAAGTTGTCAATCTTCATCCGGCAGAAGTAACAGTTATTTCTACTGTAATCTATTGTAAAGGCTTGCGAGCCAACTTGTCTAGCTTGAGGGCTGGAGAGATGTGAGGCTTGAGGGCCAGGGCAGTGCACTTGTGGGTGCGATTTGTCAAGCTTGCGGGCTCGGGGGTAGTAGGGGCTTGCGGGCCTAGGCTGTTGGGACTTGCGGGTCCGTGTTGTAGGGCTTAAGGGCCTGAGTGTCGATCTTGCGGGCTCAAGGGCAGTAGGGGATTGTGTTCCTAGGCTGTTAGGACTTGTGGGTCCGTGTTGTAGGGCTTGAGGGCCTGAGTGTCGAGCTTGCGGGCTCAGGGACATTAGGGGATTGCGGGCCTAGGCTGTTGGGACTTGTGGGTCCGAGTTGTAAGGCTTGAGGGCCTGATGATTTGGCGGAGTTTGCCGAGCCTAGCACACTGTTGGGTAGGTGCAGAGGGACATAGGACTACTCAAGACACCCGGTCTTGAGGAACCTCTATAGATCATTTTGTGTTTTCTGTGTTATGCTTTACAACTTTTAGATCTACTAACCCGAAATCAAGAACACCTAAAAGGGGATAATATAATTTGAAAAACCTATTCACCCCCCCCCCCCTCTCTAGGTGATAAAGTAGACACCCCATAAACAACAGTAGTTCTAGCGCGCTGCGGTAAAGCATGCATTTCGTCGAGTGCCGTGGTAGAGCATGCAGTTCGTCAAACGCAGGTTTCATTTCATCGAGCTCTAGTTCGTCGAACGCAACATCCATTTTGTCGAACGCAGGTTCCCTTATCAGCGGTTTCTTCTCAGCGCTTGTTAGCGCCAGCGGTAGTCTTAACGCTGCGCGGTAGTAACAAAAACATATTTCCATGGAGTTTTGAAAGCACAGAATCTTGCATACTATAAACACAAACAAAGTATGATCAAATACAATAGGATTTGTTATTGTCAAACCAAGAGATGCGGAAAGCATGTTCCAACACTTTTGGCCAAGTTTGGCCCCCCGGGCAGGGGGGCAGTGTCGGAGCTCTTCTGACCATCAATCGATGAAGGAGAGCTGATGGAGATAGAACAGCAAGAGTCATGGATGAGTCCCATCATCACCTTCCTAGCGTCGGGGAGGTTCCCCAAAGGGGAGGTGGACAAACGACGGCTCAGGTACAAATCTACCTATTACTCCATGCATGCAGGTGGGCTGTATCGTAAGACCCTCTCGGGACTCCTTGCCCATTGTCTAGTCGAGGGGGAAGTCCCGAGGGTCTTGGAGGAGATCCACTTAGAGGAGTGTGGCAGCCACTCGGGGAGAAGGACATTAGAAGGAAGGGTGCTGAGACAAGGTTATTTCTGGCCTACCCTCAGCAAGGATGCGGGGGAGTTCGCAAAGAAGTGCTCCAAGTGTCATCTCTATGCTCCACTCCAACTTCTCCCAGCTCGGAGGCTTCGGACCATCACAGCTCTGTGGCCCTTCGCGATATGGGGGCTTGACCTTGTCGGTCCCTTCCCCCAGGCAAATGGTCAGAGAAGGTTCCTGCTGGTAATGATAGACTACTTCTCCAAGTGGCTGGAGGTGAAGGCGCTAGCCAAGGTGACATCCCAAGTGGTAAGAAATTTTGTATAGGGTGAAATCATTTGAAGGTACGGGCTCCCATTGGCCATAGTGACAGACAATAGGCCGCAGTTTGTCAACGATGAGTTCGTCAGCTTCTGCACTCAGCTCGGAATAGATCTTCGATTTGCGTCGGCCCACCACCCGAGGAGCAATGGGCAGGTGGAGGTGGCAAACAAAATAATTGTGAACTTGCTCAAGAAGAAGGTTGAGAACCTCAGGGGAAACTGGGTAGAACAGCTACCCTCGGTCCTCTGGGCCCTAAGAACTACCCCAAGCACGGCCACAAGAGAGACCCCTTTCAAACTGTCTCATGGAACGTAGACCGTACTTCCCATAGAATTCGAAGTGAAGTCCCCTCGGGTGGTCATCGCGGGAGAAGGTGATGATGAGTGGCGGGCAGAGAACAAAGATGAACAAAGGCTATCCTTAGACCTGGTAGAGGAGCTCCGGGATCTAGCTTCCATTCGGCAGGAAGAGGTCAAGAGGAGGATGGCCCGATACTTTGACCAGCGAATCAGAATAAAATAGTTTGAGAAAGGGGACTTGGTCTTGAAGAAGGTCGATGTGGCTGGGAGAGGGGTCGCGGTAGGTAAGCTGGACCCCAACTGGGAGGGGCCTTACATTGTAAGCAAAGTGCTCAAGTCGGGAGGGTATCACCTCCAGGATGTGGAAGGGGTACCTCTCGGCCGGGCCAGGAGTGGGGATGACTTGAAACGGTTCTATCCGTTAAAGTTTTTGTAATAGACTTGTATGTTTTGCTCTTCTTATAACAACCTTGGAATTGTTTCTAAGCAGAAATCCTCAAGCGTCCTTTCTTTGGTGCTCGAATGCCCCAGATCGATTCCGCTGTCGAGCTCTCATAGACGGTGAGTCAGGTTGATCTCTGGAGAGGCTGGCAAGATAGCAAGTTCTTTGGTGCTGGAATGCCCCAGATCGATTCCGTTGTTGGGCTCTCATAAAAAGTGGGTCAGGTTGATCTCTGGAGAGGCTGGCAAGATAGCAAGATCTTTGGTGCTGGAATGCCCCAGATCGATTCCGCTGATGGGCTCTCATAGACGGTGGGTCAGGTTGATCTCTAGAGAGGCTGGCAAGATAGCAAGTTCTTTGGTGCTGGAATGCCCTAGATCGATTCCACTTCCGGGCTCTCATAGACGGTGGGTCAGGTTGATCTCTGGAGAGGCTGGCAAGATAGCAAGTTCTTTGGTGCTGGAATGCCCCAGATTGATTCCGCTGCTGGGATCTCATAGACGGTGGGTCAGGTGATGAGTCCCATTTATATATATATTTTTGGACTCATTTGGGCTGATATTCTAGTGTTTGCACCACATTTTAGGCACGTTTTCATTTATATGTACTATTCCATGCTAGGTGCACTATTAAGCCCATTTTGGTGTGCAATTGCATTCCTTGTTGTTGGGGGTAAGCACATTGTGCTCCCCTTCCCTTCTTGTATGTATTTCTGTGTTGGACGTGTATTCCCAGCTGGTATATCTTGTTTGCAGGTGACCTGATCGTCCCGTTTTCCCCCAAAAGTAATTTCTGTGCATATCGCACGGTCGTGCGTTTCCTTGACGCACGGTCTGTGCGGTCGTGCGTTTGTGTCTGGGAAGAAAATGGAGCATCGGAGTTTACTCGTGCATTTTAACGCACGGGCGAATTCGCCCGTGCGTGAGTAAAACGCACGGTCGACCTGTATCTTTGTGATTTCAGAGCATCGGATTTTACCCGTGTGTTTGAACGCACGGGCGGCGTTGGTCGTGCGTGAACAAATCACACGGGCGGCGCAGCTTCTTCTCCAAGCCATATTTTATCTGTTAATATCGCACGGTCTGCGCACGATCGTGCGTTCGACCGTGCGTGGCCAATTTTCAGCCTGTTTCCTATAAAAAGCAGGAATCGAGGCAGTCAACGAGAGGAGCGAAAAAGGACGACCGGGAGCGATTCAGAGAGCGGTAAATCTCATCCTTCCCGCTGCTCTTGAGGGCTCTGGACTCGTCTGAAAAAGAAATGGGAAGGCTTCCCCTTCATCTCCTCCACCATCAAGGCCATTTCCAGTGATTTCCACCTCCATCCTTCCATCCGGGAGCACTAGGAAGCTTCATCAATCATTAGCTCAAGCATTCCTCGCCAAGGAGACCAAGGAAGCGCTGAAGATCATAGGAGCGGTGACAGCCTCCTTCGAGCCAAGCTCACCATCTGAGGGTCGAGTCCGGAGAGAGCCTGACAACCTCTCATTCCGGCCGTGAACCCAAGACGTGACTTCTTCTTTGTGGTCCTCTCTAACATTGAATGCTTTTACTTCGTTTTTGTGTTGTATGAATACTTGTTAAGTAAATCTTAAGGATTATTGCTTTCGTTCATATGCACTGTTGTTGTGGTGGCATGAATAGCCCTTTTGTTCCTAGTGATTTTCTGAGTTACGTTGTGGGTGAAGCCACTAGCAATTGCTAGTGGTGATGTTTTGAGAAGAGGTATGTGCGACCCTCAACCGTCATAGTGATTTCCCGTCCACACGCCTTCCAAAGCATGGCATCGCGGCCGTTGCACCCATCTCGCCGTGCGAAGCGGAGTTTTGACCCGCATCTTTCTTCATTCTGCAATAGCGTAGGAAACCAAATCAAACCCCCCTGTTGTTACTTATAAATCCTTTTAACTGATTTCCTGTTTAGAGCAAGCCGTACTGCCTAACTTGCGGTCCTTTGAGAACGATATTCGGGGAGTCCCTCCCTATTTTATTACTTGAGCGACCGGTGCACTACCGTCGTATCGCATTTCGTGCCTGCTAATTAGCAGTGCCGAAATAGCGCATCATCAGGTTGATCTCTGGAGAGGCTGGCAAGATAGCAAGTTATTTGGTGCTGGAATGCCCCAGATTGATTCCGCTATCGGGCTCTCATAGATGGTGGGTCAGGTTGATCTCTGGAGAGGCTGGCAAGATAGCAAGTTCTTTGGTGCTGGAATGCCCCAGATCGATTCCGCTGTCGGGCTCTCATAGATGGTGGGTCAGGTTGATCTCTGGAGAGGTTGGCAAGATAGCAAGTTCTTTGGTGCTGAAATGCCCCAGATCGATTCCACTGTCGGGCTCTCATAGACGGTGAGTCAGGTTGATCTCTGGAGAGGTTGGCAAGATAGCAAGTTCTTTGGTGCTGGAATGCCCCAGATCGATTCTGCCGCTGGGCTCTCAAAGACGGTGGGTCAGGTTGATCTCTGGAGAGGCTGGCAAGATAGAAAGTTCTTTGGTGCTGGAATGCCCCAGATCGATTCCGCTGTCGAGCTCTCATAGATGGTGGGTCAGGTTGATCTCTGGAGAGGCTGGCAAGATAGCAAGTCCTTTGGAGCTGGAATGCCCCAGACTGATTCCGCTGTCGGGCTCCCACTGGCTGGTAGGTCAGGTGAACCTCGTGGGAGAGGCCGACTGGGTTATCAAAGAAGGCTTGTCTCGCTCGGCCAGAAGGGGTGATATCGCATAGCAAAGTAGGGAGAAGCACGTCCTAAGTACTATGGCCATAAGGCCCCACACGAAAGAGGGGCCTCGCAAAAGATAGAAAGGGAAATTCGGTGAAATGGCCGGCCTGGATGGGTAGGCTGAGTATTCGCTGGCATCGAGATCGCTCTGAACCGCGAGGACAGCGCGGGGGGACACGTACGGATCTCGCTCGCTGAAGTCAAAAATGGGAGGGAAAATGTCCACCCTAAGGTAGGCCTAAAGGGGCGAGAACTCATGTGGTGAGTGCGTTCTAAGCCAGCCAAAATAATAATCAATATAAACACGAGGCGAGAACTCACGTGGTGATTACGCAGTAGGCGGGCGCGAGCACAACAAGCATGACAGCAAAAGAGTAAGCAATATAAACACAAGGAAAAAGCAACACAAGTAGAAAGCGAGAATAAAAATGAACAAGTGGGCAAAATTATCTATTTCATTAAAAACCAGTTACATGTGTCGCGGCGATCTCGCCAGCCAAAAAATAGAAAATAAATAAAAAGTACAAGTTCTAATGATCGTTGGCGGACAGCTCGTCCTCGCTGTCTGCAGGAGGCGGGGGTGGCGCGAACAACTCCGGGACCACATCTTCGATCGTCAGGTCGGCCGCCTTGGCAGACAGCAGGCCATCTCCCTGCATGGACCGAAAGATGTATCGTGCCGCGTTGATGGAGGCTTCTCAGCATTCTTCCTCCCTGGCTCGCTGGTCATTCTTCAGACAACGAGGGGACGGAGCGACGGCGGCGCGGGCCAGCTCGCGGTTGTAAGCTTTCAACCCGGCGACCTCATTCTCTAGACTGGAGATGCGAGCGTGAAGCTCCTGGGTGGTCTCGGCATCCTGTAAAGAAAATGGGTAAGCCATTGAAGCAATTAGGAAAGTGGGGAGGCGAGAGCTCGAAGACTTACTACATCCTAGTGGCGAGGGAGGAGCTCTTCGGAGGCGAGCAGCTTCCCCTTTAAACTCGTGACCTCGATAGCAGAACCTTTGTAGGCAAGGGAGTGCTCCTCATTATGGCGCTCCAGCTGGAGGCATCGCCGGCCCATCATATGAGCAAGCTCCAAAGAGCGGAATCGCGCACTCTCGTACGCCAAGGTTCTCGCGGTCTCATCCTTGAAGGCCGAGGCGTCCTCGCGACCATAAAGTCCGAAGGAGAGTGAGAACGCCTGACCGTTTACTGTTGGCTTCTCCACCCAAGAGGGGAGGGGGTGGAGATGGTGGCCTTGTGGACTTCGGGATTCCAATTTAGCAAGTACTCGCCAGCCTCGTCCTTGTGCCTTTGACCAAAGTTCCAGTGGTTTAGCGACACTGGCAGGGAGGAGATCCTGGCGACCTTTTTGGTCGGCTCGCCAGACTCCCTTTCTTAGGGGAAGTCAGCCGGAAGGACCTCGCTCGGGGAGGCCTCGACATGTCCTTTTCCCTTCTCGGATAGGGGGATTCTTCTTGATTTTCTTCTGAGAGGGTCACGAGGAGGAATCCTTGCGGCCAGAAGACTCGCCCCTTTTCTTGGTAGGCGGGGCAGAAGGGCGGGGAGTCTCGCGGCAGGCGTCCGCTCCCATCTTTGTGAGAGCGAGGTCTGCGGGAACTGACCGGTTGCTCGCATAGGGGGGATGGACGGGCATATCTCGCTCACCTGTAATGGTTTCATAATTAGAAATATGCGGCAAAAGCCTTAGGAAGAAATAAGCGAGCGAGCACGATACATACCCTCCCCAGGGAGCACCAGTGGCAGCGAGTCGAGGTTTTGGCGGAGATGGACCACCTCGATGTTCTTCTTGTTGAAGAACTGGAACAGGGCGACATCATGGCCACTGAGAGGCGGAGGGCGGTAGGTGCTCTCGCCGTGTTGGATTGGAGAGAAGGGAACGTTGTCGAAGTTCCCTATGACGAAGAGGAATTTATGCACCCAGTAATGGCTCTTGTTGATGGTCTCGACGACCTTGAGCTCCAAGCCCATGAAGTAGGCGGTGCCATCCTTATAGGCCCTAAAGGAGATCAGCTTCCGGAAGACCGGTAGGCTGAACTCGACGCGCTCTTCTTGCATGTAACACGTGAACGCAGTGATGACCGCCATGGCATTGGGGGTTAGCTGACCCAGTATCACGCCGAAATGTTTGAGCACCTGGCGAGCAAAAGGGACAGATGTTAAGGAGGCGAGCGAGAGTTTATATTGTGGCAAGATTTGAAAGCAAACGAGATTAGTAAGTACCTGGTGAACCTCCAGCCACAGAGGCAGGCGCGGGCCGACCCCAAAGTGGGCGGTACGGATGGCGAGCTCCTCTTGCATGGGGACGTTGATCACCTCGTCCTCACTAGGGCAGCGAGCAGAGAATCCCCGCGGTATGAAGTCGACGACGGCCGTGAGATACTCTTCCTTAGTTAGATTGTTGTTGAAAAAGGTGTGGTCAGTGAAGGCCCAGGCACACTTCAACCGACCCTCAGCCTCGCTTGTGTCTCCCACCATTGTTGAAATCTGCAAAAAAAGAGAAGAAAGCGCGAGGAAGAGAACGCGAGACCTCACAAGCAGAGGAAGAAGGAGGGTTAGAGTTAAATGCGGTAGGTGAGATCGGCGCTAGGACCTATTTATAGAAATGAAAAGCACCGGAAAAAAGTCGAAACGGCGGGGGGTGCAGTTAGGCAAAACTCCGCATGATGCAAGAACGTGATAAAACCTCAGATATATTAGCAAGCGAGACCAGTTTATGAAGATAGTATAAGCAGAATTTCCATGCGAGAGCAACAAGAAAGAGCGGAATTAAAAGATAGAGCGAGCATCACTAGCAAATATGTTGCAATAACAAATTAGTTCGCGAGCCCTAGTAGTGGGCGAGAAATGGTTAATAATGAAAATAAAAAAAATCGCGAGATTGTCCTGCGAGATCAAACAAATGTTCAAATATTATAGGGGGGTTTGCCGGGCCATGGAGGAATGTGAGTGAGGTTTAGTAATGAATCCATTTCCACCTACCACGACTTCGCACTCCTGATCTCGGCGGAATCCTAGGGTAGTGATACGCATTGACGGCGCGTGCCTCGCATTGAATTAAGCGAGCGTAATCATCCACTCGCGCGAGGTGCGTCCCTGGGGAGGTGGCGTCTCACCGATATCTTGCGGTATTTCGGAGCGAAGCCACGTGCACTCATCTAGTAAAGCGGCGTGCCGCTCCTCGGCCATTTCCATGTCCCTCTTCGCTTGGAGGTGCAGGTCCTACAGCATCCATCCTTGTTTCTGGAACAATTCGGAGGTGCGCCTCTTCATGGCAACAGGGTCTCGCGGGTCACCGAGGAAGTCATCCATCTGCTCCGGCAAAGGAAGGGGCGACATCTCTTCCTCCCTGAAGTCAAAGTCTGTGGGTAGGGTCTCAGAATCACCTGCGAGTGAATCCACGCAACGTTAGCCGTTAGCGAAAGCCTTCTCTTATGAACACCGGGAGTGGTCTGACCCGTAAGAAGCAGTGGATTCCTTACCATGCGGTGGGCGAGAGCTGTTAGGCAGACCCTGAAAAAGGGTAGTGAAGGGGAGCGAGGTGGACTTCCCGAGACCATCGCGGCGCGTCACGTTGTCGGCAGGAGTAGTTGTGGCTGGTCGTTATACACCAGAGCCCTCTCCCAGCAGGAGATTGAACCCAGGGGTCTTGATGGTTGTGTCAGGGGGGATCGGCGTCTAAGGTCATGAGTTTTGGCGACCTTGCGTCGCGCGAGGAGAGGCTGCGAGATATGAAAAAGCAAAAAAATCATCAGTCAAAACGTTAATCCGGGCATATGAGAGCGGATCACTTACCAGCAGCTTTTTCGATAGCGAGAGCAGTCTTCGCCGAAGGTTCGGGGAGACCCGTTTAAGTCTTCGCTCGCACCCTTGTTAGTAAGGGGCGGGTCCTGTGGTCATGCGAGGCTTAGGGAAACTAAATGAACAATCAAGCGAGAAGAATAGCTCTTACCTCTCCGGTCAGCCTATTATTAGGAGAGGAGTCTAGCAGTAACGTCTCGTCCCCTCCCGGGGAAGGCGGGCGGGCTTCGCCTTCTTCATTTTTGGCGGTGGAGGGGTGCTCTTGCGGGTCATCCAAGAGGCAGTGTTGGCCATGGTGGACAGTTCGCCCGCTTTGGATGCTCTCAGGCGAGCCTAGAGTTCTTGTAACACCCCCATCCGTTCAGAAGCATATAGCAGAAGGTCCGGCCGGGGCCCCACGCCATATACTACAAAACAAATGGAAACGTCACTTAATTGAATATGCAACGACACTATACCACGAAGCCTAACTCAGAGCATTCTATGCGGAAGCAAAAGAGAGAGACATAATTATAAACCACAAGACCCGAACTCGGGTATGTCCACTTCTATTAACTTGGAATAAAATGTTTTACAATACACAAAAGAGGCACGACGGCCTTACAGTTTACCAACATCGGCGCGCAGGTCGGCCATACATGAAAATAGAAGAAAGGACAAAAGGCCTTCAAGGGCCGCAGCAGCGCAGGGGCTTCAGCCCGCCAAGGTCTCGCTCGGTCCAGCTCCTGTACAACAAGCCCACCAAAGACGGTGGCAAAACAGGGCAACGGTCAGCTAAAGCTGACCAAGTTATAACGACCCCACCCCTTCGAGGGGGTGGCAGTTCTAAACGTCCCTGCAAAAACAGTTTCAACAGCATATATATATATATAAGAGTGCGACTAGACGAGCCCACAACATTTCATACATATGCAACAACACAAACGTGGGAATGGCCTCCACGTCTCGTGCACTCAGGCACTCTTTGGTGTACTACGCCTTCCACCACCATCCACTCTTGATGGCTTTGCCCTTCGAGGCTAAAGTCGGTGGCCCGAATACCAGGGCTCCCCCGTGCTTTAATTGTGAACATAACGTAGTCCGAAGACTCTGTCCCATTGACTCCCGACATGCTGTCCGAGGCTTACTAATCAGGTGCTGCAATGGTGCGGTTTCAGGTTTGCCAAATTGATACGTAAAACTTAGGATATAAAATTTCTCCAAATTCTACGAACTATAGGCAAGAGCACCTATCATTCATAGTATAGGATATTTAGAAATAAATATCAAGTGTCGTATTCCACGGGGTTGTTGATTACTTCTACTCACGCAAATTAATATTATTTTATCTAGATTTAAGAAGATTTTTAGAATAATAAAAGAGAAAAGAAAAAAGAGCATTTGATCGGAAATCCTTCTTGAGTTAAATAAATTGTAAAATCTAAATTCATAACCAAAAGCGATAGAATAATTCGACCGTGGAGGTTCCCAAAATATGGTAGAGCCTCTCTCGAGAGAACTACCACCTAACCTTATGTTGATCGATTAAGACCCCTCGGCCAGTCGAAACCCCTAAGCTTGCTTTATGCGGTGAGCCCCACTATTGGATTTGACTCCAATCCGAAAGATTTGTGTCACCCTCTCTCGAGGAATGCATGCAACTCTTTCCACTAATGAATGATCTACACAAATTCATGGATCTCTCGATCACTAGAAAATGGATCAAGAATTGATATTCATATACCGGCAATATGAGATCAATCGAGAAAAATCAAAAGTGGATCGTAATAATTCTTAAACTAAAGCTACGACAATGAGAGATTACAAAATAAGAAAAGCTTAAGAATTCATCCGATCAAATGCTATAAATTCAGCTAAACATATTTGAAAAGAGAAACATTTTTATAACTAAGTAAAGAGAATTACAATTGCAGAAATTGGAAATCTAAACTATGAATTGAAATTTGCAAGACATAAAGTAAATCTGCATAAAGAAAATACAATAAGAAAATGCTGAAAAACTAATCTAAAAATGACCCAATCTAAGCTAGGATCGGATTCCCATCACTTTGGCAGCAGCTAGCTTTTATAGGCAGAAAATTGGTGAGTCACGCCCTTGGTCACGCCCGTGACCAAGGGCGTGTAAGCTGCGTAATTGCGTCTTGAAAGCCCGGGAACGTTGGGGAAGAAAAACCGCCAAAATTAATTATCTCGACGGGTCACGGCCTCGGTCACCCCCGTGACCTAGGGCGTGACTTGACCGAATCTGGAAACGGCGGGAAACGGCGCGATCTGGAGTTATTCTGGCAGTTGCGGGAAGGGTCACCCCCTAGGTCATGGCCGTGACATGGAGTCACGCCCGTGACAGAGGGCGTGACTTGACCAAATCTTGAAATAGCGCGATCTGGAGTTATTCTGGCATTTGCGGGAAGGGTCACCCCCTAGGTCATGGCCGTGACATAGAGTCACGCCCGTGACCTGGGGCGTGTAGGCTGGAAATGATGTGACGGCGTGTTCTGGCAGCTAGAAGATGGCTGGGTTGAGTCATGGCCGTGACTTGATGTCACGCCCTTGGTCATGGCCGTGACCGAGGGCGTGTAATACTAAATTGGGCTGGCGGCATGATCTGGCAGATGTAAGATGGCTGGGTTGAGTCATGGCCGTGACTTGAAGTCACGCCCTTGGTCATGCCGTGACCGAGGGCGTGTACTGAAGAATTTTGCAGACTTGTTCCATTCTTTCCCCTGAACATGGCTGTGAGCTTGAATTTGCTATTAGCAGCCCCAGATTACCTGAAAACACAAAATAAAGCGAATTAGATATACATTAAACTAAAATTATATAAAAACTAATTAATTACTACTAAAATACTATATAAAAATAACTATAAATAATGCACTATCAAATACCCCCATACTTAAGCTTTTGCTATTCCAGAGCAAAAACTAATTTATAAGCACGAGAAGAATTTATAGGACATTTCCAAAAAGATTTACTTCTAATTATGTACTCCAAATCTTATAAAACTCATGTCAAAATAAGTTAAGAAATTAAAATTCAGATTTATAAGAAATAATTTATAATTCATAAATTGAGATGAGTAGAATAAATATTAGTTTCAAAATTCTCTAACTAAATCTTCATAAACAAAATTGCATTGAATTAAGTAAAATAACCAAGATTAAAATTATAGAAACTTTAAACATCATTAGAAACTTTTAGAAAACTACAAAATATTAACTATGCTCTCTCAAAAATATCTTAGGATAAGCAAATAAACTTGGCTAATTGGGGTAAAGTTGGCATTGAAGAAGTTACTTTGCATATAGGAAATGATGAATTTTATCCTCTCATTTCCATCTTTTTTTAATTTCTTTTTTTTATATCCCAAATGTATATGTTTAGGAGTGATGAATTTTATCCTCTCAACTCCATGCCATATAATCTTTTACTAATTTGGGTGCATATGTTTAGGAATGATGAATTTTATCCTCTCATTTCCATGACATATGATCTTTTCAAATATTTTTTTATATGCCAAATAAAAGGGTTAAACAAAAAGGTAGGGGAAGGGCTAGGGTTTAAAGGCTACAAAAATTCCAAAGAAATATTTTAAGAGCATAGAAAATAAATTGAGCAATCTATAAGAAACTATGAGTTCAAGTTAATATAAGTAAAATCTAAAGATATTTAACACAATTACTACAAAATTGAATTATGATATTTTAAAGAGAGAAAGTAAAACTAAGAAATATTCTAAACAAATCAAAATAATGAAAAACTCATTAAATCAAATTCATCTAAAAATTAAATCTAACATATTTTGAAGAGAAATATATGATTTAAAAATTCATAAAAAGAAAACTCTTAAAAAAAACCTATAAAGACAACTCATAATTAAAATTAATTTTGCATAAATAAAGTTTGGAGAATTTTAATATTACAAAATTTATCTTATTGGAAAAATAGTTTTTTTTATAAGTTTTTTAAACATTTTAAAATAAAACAAATTTTTTTGTATTTTTCATATTTTTAAATCAAAATTGCAACAGAAAACAAAGAAACAATTTTTTTATGATTTTTAACATGTTTTCAATTTTTTTTATTTTTTTATAAAAATAAACATTAGAGAACACCCCCCCCCCCCCCATACTTAAAGATAAACATTGTCTCCAATGTTTATAAATAAGAATGAAAAGGCCAAACAGGAAAAGAAAATGCATAAAATAAAAGAAAAATAGCAAAAATATAAAGATAAGCAAGGGGTGCCTCCCAAGAGCGCTTTGTTTAACGTCTTTTAGCTAGACGTTAAGGGTTAGCTAAAAGGATATTCAAAATGAAAATGCACAGGCAACTCCCTTAATTCACGCTGAGGTGAAAATGTCGAAAACTGTTGCCCGACGACTCCTCCGCTATAATCCTGATTCTTTTGTTTTCCGTTAGCGCGAAATTGTGAATCCAAATTACCTATACATACCTTAGGTAATTTGGATTGCTGGAGATGAGCGGCAAATGGATCGGTGAAGACGTTTGGTTGCACCGGCTCATCCTCTACATGAAAATCGTTAGAAGAAAAAGAATCAAAATTAAGCGAGTCAGAAAATATTTCACAAGGAGGAGTTTCTTGTGAAAACACATGATTAAGCTCCGGTTGTTCATTTTCAAAAATAAAATTCGTATCCAAAAATTTATTTGAAATTCCAAGTGGACTAAATTCATGGGACACAATATTTTCATGAATTTCGCTTTCAAAGTGAATAATTGGCGAGAGAGAAAATTCATGAAAAATAGGAGGAGATTCGGGCGGAGGAGGTGAAGAAACATGTTCTTCATCAATTTCGTCCGGTGTCTCCATGACTCTTTTAAATTCGTGGTAAAGAAGTTCTTCTTGAGCTTGGGTATAAATATTTAAATTTTGATAAATAGAATCTGGAGAATACCCAAGAGTAGAAGAAAAAGAATTTTGTGGGGTAAAAGAGGAGGAATGAAAATCTTGATTGACTGAATTTCCTTCATCGCACCGAAAACTATCCGGGTGATCTTGCCACCATGAATAATTAATATCGGAGCAAGAAGAAATATTATTAGAATCGGAAAAATCATTCGCATGAAAACTAGATGAATTATTTTCATCAAAGTTTGAATAATTATTTTCATAAATAAACTCAAAATTATTTCCATAAGAAAAATTTTGAGAGTAAAAATTAATATAACAATCCTCACTTCGATGCGGTGCTCCACAAAAATTACAATTAACTTGGCGCTTCCGTGCGGCTTCCAAAAGATTGACTTTATTTTGAAGCTCGGCAACTTTGGCGGCCAATTGAGATAACATTTTTGAAGAAAGAAAATTGAACAATCGTCACTTAATAGAATGAAATTTGAAAATAAATCAAAAAGAGAAATGGGGGTGGAGAAAGAGAATGATAAAAGTAATAAAATTCACGCTTTCAACTTATCAACAAAAATATTCCCCGGCAACGGCGCCAAAAACTTGATACGTAAAACTTAGGATATAAAATTTCTCCAAATTCTACGAACTATAGGCAAGAGCACCTATCATTCATAGTATAGGATATTTAGAAATAAATATCAAGTGTCGTATTCCACGGGGTTGTTGATTACTTCTACTCACGCAAATTAATATTATTTTATCTAGATTTAAGAAGATTTTTAGAATAATAAAAGAGAAAAGAAAAAAGAGCATTTGATCGGAAATCCTTCTTGAGTTAAATAAATTGTAAAATCTAAATTCATAACCAAAAGCGATAGAATAATTCGACCGTGGAGGTTCCCAAAATATGGTAGAGCCTCTCTCGAGAGAACTACCACCTAACCTTAGGTTGATCGATTAAGACCCCTCGGCCAGTCGAAACCCCTAAGCTTGCTTTATGCGGTGAGCCCCACTATTGGATTTGACTCCAATCCGAAAGATTTGTGTCACCCTCTCTCGAGGAATGCATGCAACTCTTTCCACTAATGAATGATCTACACAAATTCATGGATCTCTCGATCACTAGAAAATGGATCAAGAATTGATATTCATATACCGGCAATATGAGATCAATCGAGAAAAATCAAAAGTGGATCGTAATAATTCTTAAACTAAAGCTACGACAATGAGAGATTACAAAATAAGAAAAGCTTAAGAATTCATCCGATCAAATGCTATAAATTCAGCTAAACATATTTGAAAAGAGAAACATTTTTATAACTAAGTAAAGAGAATTACAATTGCAGAAATTGGAAATCTAAACTATGAATTGAAATTTGCAAGACATAAAGTAAATCTGCATAAAGAAAATACAATAAGAAAATGCTGCAAACTAATCTAAAAATGACCCAATCTAAGCTAGGATCGGATTCCCATCACTTTGGCAGCAGCTAGCTTTTATAGGCAGAAAATTGGTGAGTCACGCCCTTGGTCACGCCCGTGACCAAGGGCGTGTAAGCTGCGTAATTGCGTCTTGAAAGCCCGGGAACGTTGGGAAAGAAAAACCGCCAAAATTAATTATCTCGACGGGTCACGGCCTCGGTCACCCCCGTGACCTAGGGCGTGACTTGACCAAATCTTGAAATAGCGCGATCTGGAGTTATTCTGGCATTTGCGGGAAGGGTCACCCCCTAGGTCATGGCCGTGACATAGAGTCACGCCCGTGACCTGGGGCGTGTAGGCTGGAAATGATGTGACGGCGTGTTCTGGCAGCTAGAAGATGGCTGGGTTGAGTCATGGCCGTGACTTGATGTCACGCCCTTGGTCATGGCCGTGACCGAGGGCGTGTAATACTAAATTGGGCTGGCGGCATGATCTGGCAGATGTAAGATGGCTGGGTTGAGTCATGGCCGTGACTTGAAGTCACGCCCTTGGTCATGCCGTGACCGAGGGCGTGTACTGAAGAATTTTGCAGACTTGTTCCATTCTTTCCCCTGAACATGGCTGTGAGCTTGAATTTGCTATTAGCAGCCCCAGATTACCTGAAAACACAAAATAAAGCGAATTAGATATACATTAAACTAAAATTATATAAAAACTAATTAATTACTACTAAAATATTATATAAAAATAACTATAAATAATGCACTATCACAAATGCCCATTGTTCACAGCTCTCGTTATACAACACGAAAAGCGGGTATGGCGTCCCTTCAGCCCAGGTATTCTCAATTAGCCGGCTCCACGGGCCGCTAAGTCATCCACCAGGACACCCCCACAGGTCGGGTACACCGGCCTCAGGTCCCCTCAACAGGTGGGCACAACAACATCACCAGAACTCAGTCTGGGAAGTTGTCGCCCAGGCGACAGTCACTGTCGCCTGGGCAACAACGTTAAGAACTCCAAAAATTTACCTTCCTGATTTGGGGTCTTACAACTCTCCCCTCCTTATATAAATTTCGTCCCGAAATTCATAAAAACACATATATATACATATATATCAAAAGTCTTTACACAAAGGGGAAAAAGAGATAAACGTCACTGAAACAGCTCGGGGAACTCCTCCATCATGGTCTGCTCACGCTCCCATGAGAGCTCCTCGCGACCGCAGTTGTCTCAACGGACCTTTACCATACGGATCGCCCTGTTCCACAACTGACGCACCTCAGCATCCTCGATGCTAACGGGGCTGACCGCCGTCTTAAGCCCACTATCCACGGGCACCTGATCCGCCGCGACCACCTGCGTAGGCTCCTGCACTACCTTCCGCAACACGGAGATGTGGAATACATCGTGTAGCCCACTCAGTTCCGCCGATAGCGCAAGCCTATAAGCCGCCTCGCCGACGCACTCGATGATCTCAAAAGTTCCAAGGTATCTCGGACTCAGCTTTTTCAAGCGCCGAATCCTGGACACGCCCTTGAATGGCCTGATCTTCAAGTAAACCCAATCGCCAACGGCGAACTGGACGTCGCGGTGCTTCGCATTATAGTACTTCGCATGCCTATCCTGCGCAACCAAAAGCCTCTCCCGGATCAAACGTACCGTCGAAGTCGCCTCTTCGACGTTTTTCCTCTTGAAGAGCTTCGTCTCGCCCGTTTCCGCCCAAGCTAAGGGAGTGCGGCACTTCCTGCCATAGAGGGCCTCGAAAGGCGCCATCTGAATACTCGCCTGATAGCTGTTGTTGTACGCGAACTCAACAAGAAAGAGGTGATCTTCCCACCCCTTGCCAAAATCCAGGATGCACATCCGGAGCATGTCTTCCATCCTCCTGTTGGTACGCTCAGTTTGGCCATCCGTCTGAGGATGAAAGTCCGTGCTAAACTGCAGCTTCGTACCCAAAAGACAGTTGACTAGCCTTAAGTCGCTCGAAGTAAAGCGTCCATCACGATCACTGACGATGCTACGGGGCACACCGTGCAGTCGCACTATAGTATCAACATACAACTTCGCCAATTTCTCCACCGAATCATCCCTCCGGTTGGGGATAAAGTGTGCCACCTTTGTCAGCCGGTCTACAACTACCCAGATGGCATCGTTCCCGCACTGCGATCTCGGCAGCCCATGCATGAAATCCATGGAAATGTCATCAAACTTCCACTCTGGAACAGGCAATGACTGTAAAAAGCCACCGGGCTTCTGACATTCCGCCTTCACTAGCGCACAAGTGTGGCACTTGGCCACGTAGTGAGCGATGTCCCTCTTCATACCCGGCCACCAGAAAAGGACCTTCATGTCCTTATACATCTTCGTGCTCCCCGGATGAACTGAATACCTGGTACGATGCGCCTCGTACATCAACTCATCGCGCAGCTCACCCACCTTGGGGATGCACAAACGGTCACCTCTCCACAGCAACCCGTCTCGAACCTGAAACTGGGCATCCGGCCCACCACCAGCATCCTCCGCGTAGCGCTTTAAACTCGGATCGAGTTCAAAAGCCCGGTGGACTCTATCTGCGAGGTCGTACTGCACCTCAGTCCAACTCAAACAGGCACCGACATTGCTCCTCTTCTCTACGCAAGAAATACCCAAGACCTCCAGGTCACGTATCAGGTGCTCATCATGCATCTGAATCCAGTTGGCCTGCGCTGGAGCCCTGCGACTGAGTGCATCCGCAACAACATTCCCCTTCCCGGGAGTGTAGTGGATCTCGAAGGTGAAGTCCCCCAGGAACTCCATCCACCTCTGCTGCCGCATATTCAGCCCTTTCTGCATCAGAAGGTACTTCAGGCTCTTATGGTCCGTGAAGATATTGATCTTCAAGCCATACATATAATGCCGCCATAGCTTCAGGGCAAATATCACGGCCGCCAACTCCAAGTCGTGGACCGGATAATTCCGCTCGTGCACCTTCAGCTGGCGAGAGCCATACGCTTTAACCTTGCCATGCTGCTGCAGAACGCAGCCAAGGCCGCTCCCAGAAGCGTCGGTATAGATCTCGTAGCCCTCCGTGCCGCAAGGCAAACATAAGATCGGAGCCGTCGTAAGTCATCGCTTCAACTCCTCGAAAGCCTGCGCACACGCGGGCATCCAAATGAACTCCTGCATCTTCCGTGTCAGCGTCGTAAGAGGCAGCGTGATCCGGGAGAAGTTCTCCACGAAGCGCCTGTAATAACCGGCCAGCCCGAGGAAGCTACAGACCTCCGCTACAGAAGAAAGGACAGGCCACTCGCTGATGGCCGAAACCTTCACCGGATCTACCGCCACACCCGAACCACTAACCACATGGCCCAAGAACGCCACGGAAGGAAGCCAGAACTCGCACTTCGAGAACTTGGCATACAACTGGTTCCTCCTCAGAACCTCCAAAACTACTCGCAGGTGATCACTGTGCTCCTCCTCGGACTGAGAGTAGACTAGTATGTCATCCAGGAAGACGACCACAAACCGGTCGAGGTACTCTCTGAAAGTCCGGTGCATCAAGTCCATAAACACCGAAGGCGCATTAGACAACCCAAACGGCATCACGGTGAACTCATACTGCCCGTACCTCGTACTGAAGGCAGTCTTCGGGATATCGCACTCCCTGATCCGCACCTGATAATAGCCGGACTTCAAGTCCAGCTTCGAGTATACTGTCGAACCAACAAGCTGGTCGAACAAATCATCTATCCTCGGAAGAGGATACTTGTTCTTCTCCGTCAGCTTGTTCAGCTCCCGATAATCGATGCAAAGCCGCAGGCTACCGTCCTTCTTTTTGACAAAGAGGACCGGTGCACTCCAAGGTGAGGAACTCGGACGCACGTAGCCCTGCTCAAGCAGCTCCTGCAACTGCAGCTTCAACTCTGCCAACTCTTTCGGAGCCATACGATACGGCGAGCGGGCCATAGGCTTAGCGCCTGGCACCAACTCAATCGTGAAATCTATCTCCCGCTGTGGTGGAGCACCGGGGAGCTCGTTCGGGAACACATCGGGGAACTCTGCTACTACCGGAACATCCGCTAGGCTGGGCCTTGGCGTTGAAGCCTCCACAAGAGCAAAGAATAACTCTGCTCCCTGTCGCACTGCCTTGGACACCTGGAGAGCAGACATCAGCGCTTGCTCGATCCACGCATGCCCGCAAAGACCATCTCCCGATCGGCACCCTGCCCAAACCTCACCTCCTCGGTGGTGCAATCGATACACGCACGCTGTTCCGACAGCCAGTCCATACCGAAGATAACATCGAACTCAACCAGGGGGAGTAACGATGCCTTCAGGTCATACTCCCGACTACCAACTAGAACCTTTACGCAGCAACTCCTCTCCAAATGCATCGAATATCCATTCGGCAGTAGGACCTCCAGTCCATTTGTAGAAGCAATCGACGGCGCACCAATACGTTGGAAGAAGTCCGACGATAAGAAGGAGTGCGAAGCTCCAGTATCGAAAAGCGCTCTCGCACGGACGCCTAAAACATTTACATAGCCTACGCCGCCAAGCAGGGTTAGCATGAACATTAAAACAGGTATATAAAACAGTAAATACTGTATCTTAAATTGTACCTGTCACGACGTCTTTGGCTTTGATAGCCTCCTGCTGATCAATACTAAAGACTCTGGGCTGCGGGGGAGCCATACGGGAGGCAGTGGACTCAGCTGCCTTCCCCTTCTCAGAATAAGCTGGCCCCGCCTTCTTCTCTGGCCTTGGAAGCCCACTGCGGCAATCCTGAGAGAAATGGCCAGGCTTGCCACAAGTGAAACAAATAAGAGGGCCACGTCCAGATGACGCGCCCGAAGCAGAGGGAGCTGGCCCAGATACTCGAGCCTTCTTCCAGCGACTCAACCTCCGCAACTTCGTCGCACTCGGCGCTTTGCCCTCCGGCACTGCCTCGACCACAACCGCCTTGCCCTTTTCCCTGAGCATGTCCTGCTCAAGGGCTCGGGATGAACCAATGAGGGTCGTGAAACCCTGCGTCAACGGCCCTGTCAGAAGATGCCGCAACTCAGTACGCAAACCTCCATAAAACTTGTTCACCCTTCTATCCTCATCATCGAAAGAAGTCCCAGCATAGCGCCCGAGGCGGGTGAACTCATGCAAGTAGTCATCAACCAGTCTACCACCCTGTGTTAGAGCCAAGAACTGGTTCTCCATCGCGATCTGCTGCGACTGAGGCACATACCTTGCGAGGAAGATTCTCGAGAACTCTTCCATCGTCACATCAACCAGTCGCCTTCCCGCGAACTGGCGCCTCTCAACCTCATCCCACCACCGCCTAGCTTCCTTTTCTAGCAAGAAAGAAGCAAAGGTCACCTTCTGCGCTTCCTCTGACTGTGTCGCTGTCAGAATTCGCTTCACATGCGACAACTAGTCTTCGGCCTCAGCTGGGGATTCAACCCCGGTGAACGGAGGAGGTCGAAATCCCAGAAAGTGCTTCAGCTGTTGCTCAGGAGCACGCCTCACTGGGACTTGCTCCACTCTTAGTGGCTCAGGGGCCACCTCTTGCACTGGCGGTTGGCCTTGCCTTTCAGGCTAGCCATTCAACGCAGCTAGAACGGCTTCAGTAACTAGCCGAACCAACTCAGCAGACGGAGCTGTAGGGGCCTCAGCAGACCCACTACTCTCATGCACATCACGGGGACGCGACGGTCCCGCTGCACTTCGAGTGCCCTACACAAGTGCAACACACAGTTAGGCGACAGCACAGTCGCAACTAACAACAAAAGGAATGCTCAGGTTCCAAAATCATGCAATTATTGTTGGTTTGTTGTTATATTTTATTCCTAAGTGGACATTTTTGGGTTTATTTTACGTCTCAACGGTAGCGCACACACGTGCTCACCACCCCTTAAAAGAATTCGCCCACGAATTCCTTAGAAGGATACGGAACCCTAGAAGCTGATACCAATTTGTAACACCCCCATCCATTTAGAAGCATATAGCAGAAGGTCCGGCCGGGGCCCCACGCCATATACTACAAAACAAATGGAAACGTCACTTAATTGAATATGCAACGACACTATACCACGAAGCCTAACTCAGAGCATTCTATGCGGAAGCAAAAGAGAGAGACAGAATTATAAACCACAAGACCCGAACTCGGGTATGTCCACTTCTATTAACTTGGAATAAAATGTTTTACAACACACAAAAGAGGCACGATGGCCTTACAGTTTACCAACATCGGCGCGCAGGCAGGCCATACATGAAAACATAAGAAAGGACAAAAGGCATTCAAGGGCCGCAGCAGCGCAGGGGCTTCAGCCCGCCAAGGTCCCGCTCGGTCCAGCTCCTGTACAACAAGCCCACCAAAGACGGTGGCAAAACAGGGCAACGGTCAGCTAAAGCTGACCAAGTTATAACGACCCCACCCCTTCGAGGGGGTGGCAGTTCTAAATGTCCCTGCAAAACAGTCTCAACAGCATATATATATAAGAGTGCGACTAGACGAGCCCACAACATTTCATACATATGCAACAACACAAACGTGGGAATGGCCTCCACGTCTCGTGCACTCAGGCACTCTTTGGTGTACTACGCCTTCCACCACCATCCACTCTTGATGGCTTTGCCCTTCGAGGCTAAAGTCGGCGGCCCGAATACCAGGGCTCCCCCGTGCTTTAATTGTGAACATAACGTAGTCCGAAGACTCTGTCCCATTGCCTCCCGACATGTTGTCCGAGGATTACTAATCAGGTGTTGCAATGGTGCGGTTTCAGGTTTGCCAAATGCCCATTGTTCACAGCTCTCATTGTACAACACGAAAAGCGGGTATGGCGTCCCTTCACCCCAGGTATTCTCAATTAGCCAGCTCCACGGGCCTCTAAGTCATCCACCAGGACACCCCCATAGGTCGGGTACACCGGCCTCAGGTCCCCTCAACAAGTGGGCACAACAACATCACCAGAACTAAGTCTGGGAAGCTGTCGCCCAGGCGACAGTCACTGTCGCCAGCGATAGTGCACATAACCCTAATTTGGCTTCTAGCTGTGGGTGCTTCCCGGGGCACACCCCCAGGCGTTGCTGCACATGCAGTAGCACTCCCACTGCCTCAGAACACCCAAATTCACCAGAACCCAATTCTGGAAAGCTGTCGCCCAGGCGACAGTCACTGTCGCGCCAGCGACAGCTGGACAGAACTCCATTTCTGCCTTTTAACTTCGGGTGCTCCCCGGGGCACACCCCCAGGCGTTGCTGCGCATGAAGTAGCACCCTCTAGCCCTACGAGGCAAGTATAACAACACGGGGTTTTTCCCCGGCACGCACAATACCTAAAAAGTATCACCAATCCGGACGAACCGTCTCGGATGGGCTTCACACAGCGCGCCTACGTCCATCTCATGCGTGGACTCTACATGAATGCAAGCTTTGACGGGGATAGCACAAATCGACCCGTCGGAGGCCACGACCTCACCCTTTTGGGTAGGTGCCTCAACGATGCAAGGGAAAGGACTAAGGCATGTCCAAAAGAGGGTAGAAAGGAGCGCCTTGCCCTCCTCTACGCGTAGCCACCAACGTTGAAGGGATTGGATGAGTGTAGCTCCTCCAAACCCAAGCTTCAATCTAGGGTTTACTATTCCTTCTTCTTCTCCAAGCTTCTCTCTCTCTCCAAAATAAAGCCTTAAGGAAAATAATGAAAAGAGAGAGGATTTCGGCCTTCTATGCTGCCACCGAGCCTCCCAAGCCAAAACCAGCCCCCAAAGTCAATAAGCAATCAATGCCCTTGATTTCGACCACAAAGTCCAACTTTGAGCTGTCACCGGGCGACAGCCACTGTCGCCTGGGCGACAGCGTTATGAACCGACTTTGACCAGCCAGCGACACTGCTGCATGACCCCAGTCACCTTGTCGCCAGCGATAGCCACCACCCGACAACGCTATCGCCGGGCGGCAGCCACTGTCGCCTGGGCAACAACGTTAAGAACTCCAGAAATTTACCTTCCTGATTTGGGGTCTTACAGTTCTTCTGAAAGAGGCATTTGCCGGCAGCTACAGTAGGAGGTGAAAAAGGGGGAATAGAGAAGAATAATATTGTGCGGCACCCCGGCTTGGGGGGGATATTTATAGCAGTGGGGTGGGACCCACTAGAAGATTCTCGACAGATCAGTAGTCGCCAGCGAACACTCGAGGTTGGATGATTATTTACGAGCTTAGATTAATCTCGCAAAGAGTGGGGATTGTGTACAACCCCATATTCGCCCGAGAAGAAAAGGTTCGGAAACGTGCGAATTAAGATAGAAATGGTCTCATCACTAAGGAGTCACGAGAACCAAGGGGTGCGAGCCGGAGCGAGCTCGCAGGAGAGAATGCGAGACCTGGCCTCGGCGGTTGTCGCCAGAAGGAGGGAGATTGGGGCCTTCGCAGAGTGCTCGCCTAAGAGGGGTTTCACGAGCAATACCCGTGAGGAGACTCGTAGGAGCTCTCGTGAGTGGCGTTCTCGCAGGCCACTTGCCCATAGACTAAGGAGGTGAAATTACCCCTCTGCCCCTGGTGGTCTGCAGTTAACCCCTCCAAACAGCGGAGTTTGGCTGTTAGCAGGCCAAATTGGGGTGCGTTTAGTAAAACCAAAAGGCGGAACCCTGCTATTAGCAGGCCAGTACAGAAAAACAATAAATAGGACCCTAAGGGCACCTTTGGAGAGGACTTCTTTTTGGCTTCTCTCTCCTCAGGTCATCTTTGGTTAGCATCTTCAGAGCTCTCCAAGGTGCCCGGCTATAGTTCTTGGCTTAGGAGGGGAAGCGCTCTACGATCTTTCGGGTGTGTGGTGGGACCTCCACACTGTCGCCAAGGGTCTTATTTCTAGGTCTTAAGTCAAGTTGCTCTGACGGATCAGTAAGCGCGAGTTGCACCCATCTTTGGGGTCCGAACTCCTCATTGGGCCGAATCCCGGTTCCAACATTGGTAGCGGGTCGCGGCCGTTACACTGGGTCACGCCCTTGGTCACGCTCGTGACCTTGGGCATTTACTTGGCGAATCTTCACAGAATGCGCCCAAGGTGGCATAATCGGGTCTGGAACACATCTAGGCTGTCACGCCCCTTGGTCACGCCCATGACCTTGGGCGTGTAGTTGACAATTTTGCTCAAAGTGCCCAGAAAACCTGAAAAATATAGAAAAAACTTAAGTTAGTTCATGAAATCAAAAAAGGAAAGATTTAAATGATATAATTCATATAATTCATATAATTTCATATTAAAAATATATTAAAACTATACTAAAGGATGAGTATAAAAACTACTCATCAATTGTAGGGCTTCTTGATAGGCCTAAGGTAGGTGACTAGGAGAGTTACTGAGCTGTAGGAGTAAAGTTACTCTGAGTTGTAAGGTTGCTAGCCTGAGGTAGGGTTTTGGAGGAAACTTGAGAGATCTTGAGGGATCTGTGTTGTAAGCTCATTGAGCTGAGTTGTTGGAGTAGAATGCCTTGACTAACATACTATTAAAAAGGTATAGAGGCAAAGTGGATGTACCCAGACCTTGGGGAACCACTATAAATCTCTGTGTGCTTCTGTGTGTTTGCTTCTACTTAGCTTAAACATCGAAATAGCTAATTATCTGTAGAAGAAGACAAGAAACCTATTCACCCCCCCCCCCCCTCTAGGTGAGTTAGACTACTACCAAGTAAACTATCAAGATCTGCATCAAGATTTGTGCCTTTTCCTTGTTATTTAATCCGGAGCTTTTAAATGGAAAATTTGCTATATGCACCCCCATAGTAAAGACTTTCAAAGTGATTTTTAGGTTCCTTAATGGCTGAGCCAAGATAAGTGATCAACATGGAAGTTGTGAGGCTTGGTCAGAACTTTTCAAATTGGGTTGCCACATTTTATGAGGAGGTGTATAACTCTCTGAATTAATTTTCAAAATTTGGGTGACATAAACCTTGGGACTTTCCATATTTTGTGTATTTTTCATTCTTAATACCTAATTTGAACTTTAAAATTTGTGTGTAGCTTCCTTATAAGGTTACTAATTCATATGCAAAATCTTGTAATTTACGTAACACGTTTTTACTAAGGTCTAAATTAAAATACACTGAATTGTCACACTTGTGTATTAATGAAATCTGTTGGTCCTAAATACATGAATAAAATCCCAAATTTTAATAGCACCATAATAATGTCTTAACTAACCTTGGGTTAAAATTTGAAGCCATTTAGACCTGATGTGATTACTTTATGAATTTTTGTGTCCAAAAGGTATGATTTAAATTATTAAATATGTCACACTTCCATATTAATGAAATAATAGAGTCTTAAGTCCTTCAATAAATCTCCAAATTCTTATAGCACCCTAATAATGTCATGACTGATGTTGGTTTAAGTTTTCAAAAGGTTTGGACTTCGTTTGATCACTTTATAAATTTATGCCCTTAAAAGAATATTATTTAATATGTCACACTTCCATAATAAATATTAATGAAATAATAGAGTCATAAACCCTTCAACAAATACCAAAATTTTATATCACCCTAATAATTTCATTAATAATCTTTGTTAAAGTTTTCAAAAGGTTTGGACTTCACTTGATCACTTTATGTATTTATGCCCTTAAAGGAATATTATATAATATATCACACTTCCATAATAATGAAATAAAAGAGTTTTAAACCCTTCAATAAATCCCCCAATTTTTATATCACCCTAATCATGTCATGACTGATCTTGCTCTAAGGTTTCAAAAGGTTTGGACTTCATTTGATCACTTTATGAATTTATGCCCTTAAAGGAATATTATTTAATATGTCACACTTCCATATTAATGAAACAAAAGAGTCTTAAACCCTTCAATAAATCTCCAAATTTTTGTAGAACCCTAATAATGTCATGACTGATATGGTTTTAAGTTTCAAAAGGTTTGGACTTAATTTGATCACTTTATAAATTTATGCCCTTAAAGAAATATTATTTAATATGTCACACTTCCATATTAATGAAATAAAAGAGTTTACACCCTTAATTAAATCCCCAAATTTAATGTCGCCCTAATAATGTCATGACTGATCTTGTTTTATGTTTTAAAAAGGTTGGACTTGATTTGATCACTGTATGAATTTATGCCTTTAAAGGAATATTATTTAATATGTCACACTTCCATATTAGTGAAATAAAAGAGTCTTAAACCTTTCAATAAATTTTAAAAAAATTTAGCACCCTAATAAAGTCAGAACTGATTTTGGTTTAAGTTTTCAAACGGTTTGGATTTCTTTTATCCGCTTTATGAAATTGTACGTATTCAAAAGTATAGCTTGGTTTGTTGGATCTTACGGCGCCCTTAAAGGGGGTGAATAAGGGTCTTATGGAATTTTAAATCTTAATTAAATTTATCAAACTTTGTGACCAAAGTTTAAGAATATTTTATAAGAAAATATATTTTGATATCTCAGAAAAGATTGTATTGAAGATTACTTTTTAATCAAGAGAAACACAACTTGTTGTTAACTGTTGCTAACGCCTGGCGTTCAGTATTAACGCTGGGCATTAGCTCTCCAGAAAATTTTCCTTATCACAAAAAGATTGCCACAGTGATTTTACTTATGAAATCTTAAATGAAATACAATTCCAGAAAATCAGAGATAATGAAAATGATTATTGTATTTCAAAGATAATTACACAAATGTAAATTTTAATACTTTGATGAAAATATAAATTAAAACATTCTTGAAGAGGAAATAAAATCAATTGAATTAAACATTAAAAGACATGATTTTATTTCATAACAAATTGAATACACAAATGTTTGATTTCTATAACGCTAGAAATCAAGGCGAGAATATGTAAAAACACATTTTGTTGTTTCACCGGTCCTTCTCCCAAGGACCGGTTGGCGATAGACTATCTTACCCCAGATAAGGCTTTTAGCCACCTCCTAGATCTACCCTCGACCTAGTCGTCACGCACAAGGTGGCGAATTACCCCCAAAGTCGCATAAGGACCTAGTCGCCAACAACCGCGGCGAATTTACCCACGGAATCCTTCTAGGAATCCGACGTTCTCCCCGAACAATTTCTTCACACAAAATACAAAAGGAAAAAGTAAAAGATTATAATATAAAGATAAAGTAAGAGAAACTCCCCAAGAAATTTTGAAGGCGACGTAGACGTTGGCGTTCTTGAATCGATCGTCCTTCGTATGGAATATGCATTGTAGACCTTCTCCTTCAAAATCTTCTTTAGATCTTCATGTTAGCCCAAGGGAGATCTCTTAATTGTTGTAGACGAGCCTCTCTCAAAAGTATCAAAATTCTGGAATCATCTCACAAATAATGAGAGGGGCTGCTCTTTAAATTGGCACGGGAGCTAATGCCTAGCGTTAAGAGTTAACACATGTGTTAAGCATCGTGTATGGTAGTTGCTGAGATCATGCAAATCATCGGGATCGTGGCAGATCCGTGGTCTTAATGCGGGCGTTAAGAGTCAATGATGGCGTTGTCTCTGGCTTCTCGATGGACTCGTTCTCGACAACATTCTTCTCGACGGATTCCTTCTCGACGGAAGTTAACGATGGGCGTTAACAACTAACACGGGGTGTTAGCTCTCTTTCCAGAGAGTCATCTCCCTTCAGTATACTACTCATAGGGATGTGTAGTTATAGTTCATGTACAACCTGCACACTATAAGCACACACAAAATACAAGATCAAATACAGCACAGTATTTGTTATTCTCAAACCAGGAGATGCGGAACATAGGCTTCAACAATCTCCCCCTTCTGATAATAACAAATACCTGTATGAGAAATTAGTGAACTTAAGACCATTTGTGTTTATAGATAAGTGCGGTAATAAGTTATGCATGAATAACAGGTTAAAAGCATGATAGATTTGAAAGCGATAATGCATACTCTTTCTATATGAAGTCCTCCCCTACATAAGTGTTCACTTATAATTTACACCCCCTAAATATCTATTTGACTAGATTTCTCAATTTCTTCTCCCCCTTTGTTATTAGAAAAAGTGGGTAGGGATGAGTGTATATCTACTAAGATTGATTAGTAACCACTAATTGAAGGATTGTCATGATCGAGCATATGATAGTGTATGCACCTCCTATATGATTACTCCCCCTACATAAATACTTTCTTTGAGTTTGAAATCATTATAATGTAATCCCCCTAAATATTAGATTTATGTAATTTATTCTCCCCTTTTGTTAGTATCAAAAGAAGGTTTAGGCGAGAGTGTGCAATAAGGAGTAATATGTTCTATGTCGAGAAGAAAAATAGGATGCAATCAAAAGCTTGTTAAATACTACTTGTTGAGAAAAACATAAGCATGATGGAACATATAGTAGTAAGCAACATAGCTGACATGATAATGTAGGCATTCTATTTTAAGATACCACTTGTTGAAAAAAATAGAATACCACGGTGTTGTAAAAAATAGACATGAATGAGCATAAGTGGTAAACTTAGCAGAAGAATATAATAAGCACTCTTAAACATAAACATCATTTTAGAAGATAAAATCATATAAAGGATAATGAGTTTTAAATTTACAAAGTTGATGTTTGAGTTAAAGATTGTAGAGATGCTATTCTATTAAGATAAAATTGCAAGCATGATTTCATAATATCAAGAAAAGATACAAAAACTACAATGTAATAAAATTTGCATTTCAAGTAAACATAAACATTGTAGCGATCATGCTTTGATATTTAGTGCATTTACTTAAGTTTGTAGAGAATAGTATAAATGAGCATCAGGATCCAATTCTCATGAGTAGAAGTTTTATGAAAGATAATGATGTGTACAAAATAGTGTTTTGATAAAGTATGCAAGTGAATCAATCAAAAACACATGACTTATATAATGAAATAACACAACATTAAAATACACAAATATTATTACTTCCACAATATTTCAATGCACATGAATAAAGAGTACAACAACCAAGGTGCTCTGCTCACACAATGCTTATTAAGACTTATTAGGGTGCAAAGTAGTGCTTGGGGATCACTTTTATTCTTTTTAGCATTATTTTCAAATTTTATATGTGATCCGGTGTACTAAGAGAAGTGGTGTATAAATTGTTTGCTACAAGACACTTTACAATTCTTTAGCCAAGGTGCTCAACCTCATAATGCTCATTAAGACTTATCAGGAGGGTGCGTAGTGCTTGGTGGAGTTTTCCTTGTAATTTATTATTTGCTTTTTAGTTTAGTGACTAAGGACTCCGAATTCACTTGATTTGCAAACATAGCATTTGAAACCACATTTCTCTAAAGAATCAGTGCAGAAAGACAAAGAATTGTAATAACCAATTCAATGTTGTGTAGGTAATCTATTTATGCATTTTAATTATTTATGTTATTACATTACACAATCATGCAAGTATAGGAGTGTAAACACATGTAGATTATCAAAAATAAGTGAGTGAATAAATCATTATCAAACATAATACATTACTCATACTTAGAGGCATGCTAAGCATTTCTACACATGTTTATCTACAATCAATTCCATTGCACATAACAAGATAATTTTTAAGGCATGACAAATACAAAACAATGTTTTTTAAGAAACTTGAAAGTTAAATTAAACATTGTATTTAATCTTTAATTGATATAATTAATCATCCTTGACAATGGCAATGAATAACAATCAGTTTTTAAAAAATTTTGAATTTTATATATGCACAAAACAATAAACACTCATAAAGAAAAAAAAATATTTTTGTTTTTTGAAATTATTTTGTAATTTTGTATTTATTTTTTTTATATATATATTCTCTGGAAAACATAGAAGTCGGCAATAGCCCTTTCAGTAAATGTATGCTAGAGAGATACACCCAAAATAATGCATGAGAAAATACATATTTTTTTTGAAAAGAAATAAAATTTTGTTTTAAAGGAAATAAAAAGATAGAAAATTTTTACAAACAGAGAAATAAAACACACACAAAACATTAAAATAATACCAGAAATTATTCAAAACAAAAAAATTTGGAGCAAAGGATCTAACGCCAGGCGTTAGCTTCTTAACGCCGAGACAGAACTGCAGATTTTGATGTTTTGAAAAACATTTTTCACAATTCATTTGTATTATAAAGAGACATTCCTTCATTTGAAATTTCAGAATATATTGATTAGATTTGAAGGCTCTTTTTGCATGTTTTTGGTGATTTTTCAATACTTTTGTTTTGTAAAATCATTAAAGCTCAAAATAATAAAATATGCAAACACAAGACGCAATGTTAGAACAAAAACAAATATGCATGATTTTAGTATAAAGAGTGAGATAATATTCATGCAATGAATATAATATGAGTATACCCAAGAATAATATACCTTAACTATATGTCTACACGCTATAGCCCCGTACTTAGAGACGGATGGACATGAGGAGCTGCACACATGTCGTAGGTTGGGGTGTTAATCCCATATGCATATAAAAGATGACGCTCAACCTAGCATTCTTTCCCCCTAGTGCCTCGCAAGGCCCTACTGGAACCCTCCCCGATTAAGGATAAGAAATGACTTAGAGGTTAGGTCTCTAATGCACACAATCCTACGCCCTCGCTATTGTGAGACACAAGTTATGGGTTAATGATTATGGATATACTAAGCATTTTAGTCTAAGGATTGATTCATAAAACATGAGTTTGTTTTTGTTTTAGAACATATAGTGGATTTTGAAACCACATTGTACTCATGAATTTTAAAGTTCAAATTTCTCTACCTTTAGCATGTCACTATATTGATAATCCTAGCATAGACACTAAATTGAGCATATACCAAAAGGTGCAGCTAGGATAATGAATTTGGATGTTATGCAAAATATGCTAAATATATATAATTGGTTTGCATGTAATCAATTATAGAGTTTTGAAATTTTATAGACCTAGAATGAAGTGGCAATTCTATTTGATTTCATCTTATTAATGTCAAGTTAATTTTAAGGTCTAAATATGATGAGATTCATGCAAATAATAGAGATGCACATCACACACACTAAACAAGATATGAAACTATAATACCAATCGCAATCATATATTTCATAATTCCTAAGGTTGATGAATTAGTTGACTTAAGATAATTCTTGATAGATCATGAATTATGATATATGATAATAGTGAATTTTAGCATAGGATATTAATAGATCATGGTGGAGTGTGTGAAATCATATTCACCATTTTTGTAATTTTTCAATTCTGATTTTTCATTATAGGGGCTATTATATGCAAAGAAAAATAGACAAAGATACAATAAGTTGTGCATTTAATATTTTAGTCTAAGACCCCTAAAAGTCCATTTAAATCCAATTTTGAAAGTAATTTAATTAGTCTTTATAATATCATTTAGCAAATTTAGCATTCAATTTATAATGATAATATAAGACATTTATAGGCAATGGATTTAACAAGGATAAAACATAGAAAAAGAAAAGATAGATTACTTAAAAAATTATGACTGTATGTTCAATTTGATTTGTTAAACATTATGCTTAAAATAAAAGTCATATCTCATGATATATAAAGTGATCATGGTGTGTTGGCTCAAAAAAATAAACAAAAGAAAAAGCAATTAAGCATATCATGAAGTAGAATAATGATATTTTATTTTTAATTTATTTCTACTTCATGCAATATAATGATTCCTAGTGAATGAGAGATTTAGGTATCCAAAGGGGACCAAGTGTGATGGTTCCTTTGGGTACCCAAATACATCGTGTTGGCTTTTGGGGAGATAGTGATGAATGGGCCTTTACAAGTGGAGTTAGTGTTTCGTTTTTAATTTTGGGCCTCCATTCATACTTTGGTTGTTTATCTTTTAAGTTCATATTATGATTATTTGACATCTTTTTGTCATGATAGTTGTTTAAAAAATAATTTATTTGGGATTTATGTTTATTCAAATTATTTCTCATAATACATTGATGTTGATAATCATAATGAATTTTATTATATGGATTCTTTGACAGTTTATAAGAGTGATGGTCTTTCTTAAGAATTGAATGTTGAAAAAGTGAGTTACAATATGTTTTAAATGATTGGTTCTTATTTTGATGATTTTCATTTCCACTCTTTCTTATAGACATACTCTTATAATATGAAGTTAAGCTTTTAGACTTTTGATAATTGATAAACTAGAAATAAAAGATTTTTTATTATATGAAAAATTTTGAATAATTATTTTTAATGATTCTAGTTAATCCTTTAAATTATCATTTTCTTTTATCAATTTTTCATTATGCTCTTCTGAAGTTAAAAGATTTTTTTCCAAAACCTTGAGTTCTTCTTTAAAAGTATTATAATCAAAACAAGGTTTAGCATTTTTAATTAATGAGCATGAAAGAGAATTTGAAACATCAATATAAGATTATACTATAGCATTTGCTTTTGAAGTTTTATTTTCTAAATGTAATTTGGAATTAGCATTTTTCAATTTCTTAATTCTATGTTTAGCAATTTCAAGCATACGAAATATAGAAATAGAAATTGTTACAAAAAGAGAAGATTTTGATTTTCTTACATTGCTATGAGATGAGGCAAGATTTGAACCAAAGGTTCCTTTGACATCTTCTTCGCATTCCTCTTCCATAGTTGAATTTTTGTCTTCTCTTTTGCTTGATGTGTTATCATCATTTGAGTCCAATATTGTGACATTGCATTCTTCTCTTATAGATAGATCTTCTTCCAAGCATGAGTCCTCATTGGTTTCATCACTTGGATCCATAAGGAATTGGTCTTGTTCATCATCTGTGGAAGGAAGACTATAAGTATTCTCAAGAAATTTCCAAACTTCAAAAGCAGTAGGAAGCGTATAAATAAGTTTGAAAATATTTTGATCTAGAGCACAATATAGACTATTCATAAATTTGGCATTTAAAAACATTTCATTTTTATTTAGAATAATTGGGGGCATTTTAATTGTAATATTCCAAACTTCAATATCCAAAGTTTTAAGAAATTTTTCCATAAGTGTTTTCCACCCATTATAATTTTCACCCATAAATAATGGTGGACATAATGATTTTTCATTTTCATAAAACTTATTCCCTCTAGAAAATGCAAGATCATGAAGCACCATTATTCCTGGTTGTGAAGCTATATTGGAATAACCTACGCTCTTATACCACATGTTGGATCTTACGGCGCCCTTAGAGGGGGGTTAATAAGGGTTTTATGGAATTTTAAATCATAATTAAATTTATCAAACTTTGTGACCAAAGTTTAGGAATATTTTATAAGAAAAAATATTTTGATATCTCAGAAAAGATTAGATTGAAGATTCCTTTTTAAATAAGAGAAACACAACTTTTTGTTAACTGTTGATAACGCCTGGCGTTAAGTGTTAACGTTGGGCGTTAGCTCTCCAGAAAATTTTCCTTATCACAAAAAAATTGTCACAGTGATTTTACTTATGAAATCTTAAATGAAATACAATTCCAGAAAATCAGAGATAATGAAAACGATTATTGTATTTCAAAGATAATTACACAAATGTTAATTTTAATACTTTGATGAAAATATAAATTAAAACATTCTTGAAGAGGAAATAAAATCAATTGAATAAAACATTAAACGACATGATTTTATTTCATAACAAATTGAATACACAAATGTTTGATTTCTATAACGCTAGAAATCAAGGCGAGAATATGTAAAAACACTTTTTGTTTTTCACCGGTCCTTCTCCCAAGGACCGGTTGGCTATAGCCTATTTTACCCCAGATAAGGCCTCTAGCCACCCCCTAGATCTACCCTCGACCTAGTTGTCACGCACAAGGCGGTGAATTACCCCCTAAGCCGCACAAGGACCTAGTCGCCAACAACCGCGGCGAATTTACCCACGGAATCCTTCCCGGAATCCGACGTTCTCCCCGAACGATTTCTCCACACAAAATACAAAAGGAAAAAGTAAAAGATTACAATATAAAGATAAAGTAAGAGAAACTCCCCAAGAAATTCTGAAGGTGAAGACGAAGGCGACGTAGATGTTGGCATTCTTGAATTGATCATCCTTCGTATGGAATATGCGTTGTAGACCTTCTCCTTCAAAATCTTCTTTAGATCTTCATGTTAGACCAAGGGAGATCTCTTAATTGTTGTAGATGAGCCTCTCTCAAAAGTATCAGAATTCTGGAATCATCTCACAAATAATGAGAGGGGCTGCTCTTTAAATAGGCACGGGAGCTAACGCCTGGCGTTAAGAGTTAACGCATGCGTTAAGCATCGTGTACGACAGTTGCTGAGATTGTGCAAACCGTCTGGATCGTGGCAGATTCATGGTCTTAACGCGGGCGTTAAGAGACAACGCTGGCGTTGTCTCTGGCTTCTCGATGGACTCATTCTCGACGACATTTCTTCTCGATGGATCCCTTCTCGACGGAAGTTAACGTGGGGCGTTAACAACTAACGCGGGGCGTTAGCTCTCTTTCCAGAGAGTCATCTCCATTCAGTATACTACTCATAGGGATGTGTAGCTATAGTTCCTGTACAACCTGCATACTATAAACACACACAAAATACAAGATCATATACAGCAAGGTATTTGTTATTCTCAAACCAAGAGATGTGGAACATAGGCTCCAACATGGTTAACTATTAATCGCACTCATGTGTTGATAAAGCACTTTGGCCTTAAATACTTATTCTAAATGCTCAAAGTTCATTATTGCTCTAACATTTTGTCATGCTTAAATCTTGATTTAAGATTTGAAATAGCTCGGTCAAGAGTATCTCGGCCATTATTTGTATACCTGAATAACCTAGGAATCGTTGATATATATTTTTGCTATAACATCATTTTTGATAAGAGACTAGATTTAACCTTAGCAATATATCTGTGAGACTCACATTTTAAGTCATCTAACTGATGTCTAGTAAAGAGGTTAGGGGTGAGCTAGTATCCCTCGCAAGGAAGGTGGTGTATAACGGTACTCGGTGCGACCACTGACCTCACTCTTACCTGTCCAGTGGACCACTTAAACTTAATATCACAATATATGACTAACAAGTTGGCTAGGGGACTTTCCAGGTTACTTTCTTACTATCCCTCAAGTCTATTATGATCGAGGGGGCGTAGAAACTAATCTTTGTTCTGGTGTGGGAATGACATTGGTGTAATTTCTAATCACGTAAAATTGTGGCAGGTCTAACCACTCTACCGTACAACACACACTGTTGGAGGGACTCAAGTGTTAGATCCATTAAGCTGTTGGGGCAATTTATTTTGTTGAATTAGTCTCGGTGGGCAAATTCCCAAAGTTGTGTATCCGCTCTCTGCCTTTGTTGAGACCTCAGATAGTAGTGCAGGTATGAACCCATACTGTACATTATGGCCTGGGATGGTTGTGTGTCACCTACCTAGAAGTGGAGAAGTCTGATCCGATGTTATCATCCACCACGGTTATAAGGCCCGTGTGGTTAGCTACCAACTTAACAAGTGGATAGGGTAGGCCTTAGACATATAAATTAGTAATTCAGCATATCATCTTACTTTAACATACCTTGCATCTTTTTTCCTTATACTATAAGTTTGTATGGGCATTCTTGTAAGATAAGTCTGTGTTATAATAATCACAAGACACTTAACTTATAAGTTTGTATGGGCATTCATTTAAGTTAAGTTATTTTTGTACCATAACTGTTTCATACTCGTACTATATATTTTATCAAATAACCTGTTAGATTTATTACTTATGTCAGAACAAGACCCTCAAATTATAAGTTTGTATGGGCATGCTTATAAGCTGAGTCATTTATGCTTCCCCTACTACCGATTCATTACACAACTCTCTATTCTCCCGTCACTCGGTTCACTCATATTATCGCTTGTGCACTTTTACCCCTTCTCCTTACCCAATGCCCTAAGATGCAGTTGGGGAAAGGAAGGGAATCCACTTAGTCAATTCGACTAACGGTTTGTGGCAACCCCCTCTAGGAACCCCCGTCGCAGCAGCTTCCGCAGTACCAGCACCAACCGGAGATTTTTGAGATAGAGATGGAGATGGAGTTACCCAATGTTATGGATCCAGCCCCAGTCCCAACAGTAGAGGAAGTGTCGGCATAAGTGAGTTTTTGCCTTTGTTCCATGTATCTCAGCTTGTTCTAGTTAGAACATGTAGTTTATCTGGGCATATAGTAGTCCCAATTTTGAGTTAAGGGCATCTGTTAGCCCTAGTTATTCAGGCAAGTGTTAGCCCTAGTCTTTCGATGTATTCCAAATCTTGATATATATATATATAAATATATGAAAATTTTGGTTTGGACATCATCTTTGCTTTTCCTTCTGTTATAGATAGATATTGATGTGATGTAATGCTAACTCGCATTACAGAGCAACACTACAGTGTGGCAACTGCTCTGGGCATAACGACCCCCTCGACCGTGACTGATTACCGGTGGAGGGTCGTTACAGTCTAGAGTTTTCTCTCATTTTTACTATTTGCACCATATGTATCCTCTCTTTCCTGCCTCAGTTCTCATGTATCTCGGGCAACCCGTTATTTTGGACTTGCCTGTTTGGGCAGATCCCCATATCAATAAATAAAGGGGTAGGGATACCAGAAAAGACACTTTTGATTCGAGCCTCTAGCTTATGGCTTTTATAAGTGGTCTCAAATTATGTCTTTTTCTACCTCTTTCCCTGACCTGTTTTAGACTCTCATGTAACCCCATTTTGATCAATTAAATCAGGCTACTTTACTTTGCAATCTCTCTTTTGGCATCCTTTAGCCCGAGTAACCGGCACTCCACAGTTTTTCCCCCATCCTTTGTAGTGTGTGTTTTGGAGGTACAATTTTTGTGCCAATAGATTCAGTCAACAGAATTGGAATTGAAGTACAAAAGTTGTTCGGTTGTACAATGGAATTGGTATTGGAATTTACATAATACAATAATTGTATAAAATCCAAAACTTGTGTTAGTGCCAAATGCATTAAATTGCATAAGATATTTTAAGACATGAGAGCATTTTTTGCAAGGCGCACTGTTTTTCCCGGGCTTGCGTTTTTCACCCAGGTGCACATTGTTGGAGCTTGTGTTACACATCTCTTAGTTTGAGAATAACAAATCACACTATGTATTTAATATTGCTTGTGTTTATAAGAGTGCAGGTACTATTGTTAAATAACCCTATATACAGGATGTTGTTTTTGTTGGAGCTTGCTTTCCGCATCTCTTGGTTTGAGAATAACAAATACCGTGTTGTATTTGATCTAGTCTTTTGTGTGTTTATAGTGGCCAGGTTGTATAGGTTCAATGAGGAGACAATTCCTCGTTCATGGGCATGATCCGAGAACGACAAGTCTCAGGTTGGATGAGTTTTGTGTGCTGATCTTAAAATGGCCATAACTTTCAATCCAGGAAGAGTTACGGAATGTGCCACCCCATTTCGGAGATGAGAACGACTCAATCTACAGTCTGGAGAAGTTTCGGATGGCAAAAATGAAGAGGAGATGTCGGAAATCCGACATCGATGTCGCCCAGGCGACAGCTCCACGATTCCAGCAACTGCCCGCACGATGGCACGACGGCACGACAGCGACAGTTTAGCGCTGTCGGAAAATTCCGACAGTCACTGTCGGAAATTCCGACAGCGATTTTCTATAAAATGGTTCCTTTGGTTCGTGCATTCCATGCTCTGAAGATTCTAAGTCCCTTCCTGAGTGCATTCCATCCAGAGAGCTCCAGAACCTCATGAACTCCCATTTATGCTGAGAAGGTTTGAAATTGAAGACGAGATCGGACGCGCTTCTACATCAAGGATCATCTCGAGGCTTCAACCTTCATTTCAGAGATCTGAATTTCTAGGGAGTTCTTCTTTTATCTTGTATTTTCATTTATATACATTTTACTTTTTATTGGTAGGGAAAATCGCTTCCTTGTGCGGAGCGTCTAAGTCCTTGCGTGGCTTAGGGGAAAATCGCTTCTTTGTGCGGAGCGTCCAAGTCCTTGCGTGGCTTGGTGGGAAATCGTGGCCTTGTGTGCTACGTCTAGATCTTGGGAAGATCTAGAGGATAGGCTTGGGCTTGGTCTAGGGAGAGACAAGTGATAGCCTTCCGATCCTTGGGAGAAGGATTGGTAAACAAAAAGAAATTTACATTTGTACGCCTCCGATTTCTAGCGATATAGAAATCAAATTTATGTAAACACTTTTTCATATATATAATCATGTCTCTTTTGTGTTTACTTGATTTGTATCATTTGGCGTAATCTCTATTATATTGTGTTCTAAGTTTTCAATTCTAAATCTAAATTGTTTATTTCAATCTCCTTCATTATAAAACAATTTAGTAATTATCTTGAAAATTATAGAAAGAATTTTATTCCCTTATTCACCCCCCCTCTAAGGGCGCCGTAAGATCCAACATTTGGTATCAGAGCAAGGTTATTCCAAATCGGCTTAACAACCGGGAATAATGGCGTCTCTTGATCATGATCTCGCTTCTACTAGTGGGGAAAATTTTAATATAAATGAAAAAATATTATCACCACCTTTATTTATGGGCAAAAATTTTAAAGGGTGGAAAATATTAATGAAAAATTTTCTTAAGGCCTTAGATGAAAAAGTTTGGAATATTACTATTAAAAAGCCATCTAGCGTACTAACTAGAAACGAAATTATTTTAAATGCAAAATCTATGAATAGTATATTTTGTGCGTTAGACCAAAATATTTTCAAACTTATTTATACTTTACCTACCGCATATGAAATTTGGAGTTTTCTTGAAAGAACTTATGATTCTCCTTCTACAGGTACGGAACATTCACAAGAACCGGAGAATATGCAAGCCTATGCAAATATTCAAGAAAGCTACACAAAGGATGGATCCATAGAATGCTCATCAAGCGGAAAGGATGACGGACACTCTTGTTTGGAAGAGGAAGATGAAGAAGACAACGTCACAATATTGGACTCAGTTGATGGCAAAACATCAAGCAAAAGAGAAGATGGAAACTATAGCAAGGTAAGAAAATCTAAATCTTCTCTTTTAGTAACTAATTCTATTTCTACATTTCGTGTGCTTAAATTTGCTAAACGTATAAATTTCAAAGTTGAAACATGCTAATTCCAAATTACGTTTAGAAAATAAAACTTTAAAAGCAAACACTAAAGTAGAATCTTATATTGATGTTTCAAATTCTTGTTCATGCTCTTTAATTGAAAATGCTAAACCTTGTTTTTATTATAATTCTTTTAAAGAAGAACTCAAGGTTTTAGAAAAAGGACTTTTAGTTTCCAAAGAACATAATGAAAAATTGATAAAAGAAAATGATAATTTAAAGGATAAACTAGAATCATTAAAAATGTTTATTCAAAAATTTTCATATAATGAAAAATCTCTTTTTTCTAGTTTATCAAATTTTCAAAAGTCTAAAAGCTTAACTTCATATTATAAGAGTAGGTCTATAAGAAAAAGTGGAAATGAAAATCATCTAAATAAGGACCAATCATTTAAAACATTTTGTAACTCACTCTTTCAACATTCAATTCTAAAGAAAGACAATCACTCTTATAAATTTTCAAAGAATCCATATAATAAAATTCATTATGATTATCAACATCAATCTATTTTGAAAAATAATTTAAATAAGCATAAATCTCAAATGAATTATTTTTCAAACAAATACAATCATATAAAGATGTCACATAATCATAATATGAATTTTAAAGATAAACAACCAAGGTATGAATGGAGACCCTTAAAGAAAAATGACACATCAACTTTAATAGAAAGGGCTCATTTATCCTTGTCTCCTATGAAATCATCATGTCGTATTTGGGTACCCAAAGGAACCATCCCTCATGGTCCCCTTTGGATATCTAAATCTCTTACTCATTAGTATCCTATCATTTGCATGAAGTGGAAATAAATTAAAAATGAAATATCATTAGTCTACTTCATGATATGCGTAATTGCTTTTTCTTTTGTTTATTTTTTATTTTTGAGCTAACTTGTTTATGGTCACTTAGATATATTATGAAATATGACTTTTACATTTTAAGCCTAATGTTTATCAAATCAAAATTGAATTAAATTAAATAAAAAGTCATAAAGTTTTCAAGTGATCTATCTTTCCTTTTTATATGTTTTATCCTTTTTAAATCCATTGCCTATAAATGTCTTATATTATCATTATAAATTGAATGCTAAATTTGCTAAATGATATTATCAAGATTAATGAAATTACTTTCAAAATTGGATTTAAATGGACTATTAGGGGTCTTAGGCTAAAATATTAAACGCGCAACCAATTGCATATTTGTTTTTTTTTTTTTTTTTCGTTGCTGCATATAATAGTCCTTATATTGAAAATCATAATCAAGAAAAATCGGAATCAATTAATAAAAAAAAACAATGTGTTTTAAAATCAAATATTGTAACTCTATTGCTAACGCCAGGCGTTATCACTAACGCTGGCGGTAGCATATTTTCCTAAAAAAAAAATTCTGATTTCTCTGAAAAATTATTTTGTATTTGTTTAGTCTAATTTCTAAAAATTAAAATCAAAAGAAAATTTTCAAAAATGATAAATATGATTTCACAATCACCACCATGATCTATTAATATCCTATGCTAAAATTCACTATAATCATATATCATAATTCATGATCCATCAAGACCTATCTTAAATCAACTAATTCTATCAACCTTAGGAATTATGAAATATATGATTGCAATTGGTATTATAGTTTCATATCTTGTTTTGTGTGTGTGATGTGCATCTTTATTGTTTGCATGTATATCATTATCTTTAGACCTATGAATTAACTTGATATCAACAAGATGAAATCAAATAGAATTGTCACTTCATTCTAGGTCTATTAATTTTCAAAACTCTAAAATTGATTACATGTAAACCAATTATATAAATTTAGCATATTTTGCATAACATCCAAATTCATTATCCTAGCCGCACCTCTTTGTATATGCTTAATTTAGTGTTTATGTTAGGATTATCAATACAGTGACATGCTAAAGGTAGAGAAATTTGAACTTTAAAATTCATGAGTACATTGTGATTTCAAAATCTACAATATGTTCTAAAACTAAAATAAACTCATGTTTTATGAATCAATCCTTAGACTAAAACGCTTAGTATATCCATAATCATTAACCTATGACATGTGTCTCACAATAGCGAGGGCATAGGATTGTGTGCATTAGAGACCTAACCTCTAAGTCATGTCTTGTCCTTAACCGGGGAGGGTTCCAGTGGGGCCTTGAGAGGCACTGGGGGAAAGAGTGCTAGGTTGAGCATCGTCTTTTGTATGCATATGGGATTAACACCCCAACCTACGGCAAGTGTGCAGCTCCTCATGCCCATCCGTCACTTAGTACGGGGCTAGAGTGTAGTCATGTAGTTAAGGTATCTTGATCTTAGATATACTTATATTATATTCATTGCATGAACATTATCTCACTCTTTATACATAAATCATGCATATTTTTTTATTCTAACATTGCATCATGTGTTTGCATATTTTAATATTTCGAGCTTTAATGATTTTACCAAACACAAGTATTTGAAAAATCACCAAATACATGTTAAAAGAGCCTTCGAATCTAATCAATATACTCTGAAATTTCAACTAAAGGAAGGTCTCTTTATAATACAAACGAATTAAGAAAAATATTTTTCAAAACATCAAGAAATACAGTTCTGTTTTGGCGTTAAGAAGTTAATGCCTGGCGTTAGCTCCTTTGCTCCAAAATATTTTTTTTGTTTTGAATTATTTCTGGTATTATTTTAATATTATGTGTGTTTGTAAAAAGTTTTCTATCTTTTTATTCCTTTTAAAACAAAATTTATTTCTTTTAAAAAATATATATATATATATGTATTTTCTCATACGTTAGTTTTGTTTATTTCTCTGGCATAGAATATCATTTACTGAAAGGGCTATTAAAGACTTCTATGATTTCCAGAGAATATATATAAAAAAAAAAACAAATACAAAATTACAAAACAATTTCAAAGAACAAAAATATGTTTTTCTTTATGTGTGTTTATTGTTTTGTCCATATATAAAAAAAAAATCAAAAATTTATAAAAACAAAAATGATTGTTGTTCATTGCCATTGTCAAGGATGGATGATTAATTATATCAATTAAGGATTAAATACAATGTTTAATTTAACTTTCAAGTTTCTTAAAAATATTGTTTTGTATTTGTCATGCCTTGAAAATTATCTTGTTATGTGCAATGAAATTGATTGTAGATAAACATGTGTAGAAATGTTTAGCATGCCTCTAAGTATGAGTAATGTATTATGTTTGATAATGATTCATTCACTCACTTATTTTTGATAACCTACATGTGTTTACAATCTTATTCTTACATGATTGTGTAGTATAATAACATAAATAATTAAAATGCCTAAATAGATTACCTACACAACATTGAATTGGTTATTACAATTCTTTGTCTTTCATGCACTTATTCTTTAGAGAAATGTGGTTTTAAATGCTATGTTTGCAAAACAAGTGAATTCGGAGTCCTTAGTCACTAAACTAAAAATTAAATAATAAATGACAAGGAAAACTCCACCAAGCACTACTCACCCTCCTGATAAGTCTTAATGAGCATTGTGAGGTTGAGCACCTTGGCTAAGAATTGTAAAGTGTCTTGTAGCAAACAATTTATACACCACTTCTCTTTTGTACACCGGATCACAAAAAAAAAATTTGAAAAAAAAAAACTAATAAGTATAAAAGTGATCCCCCAAGCACTACTTTGCACCCTGATAAGTCTTAATAAGCATTGTGTGTGCAGAGCACCTTGGTAGTTGTACTATTTATTCATGTGCATTGAAATAGTGTGGAAGTAATATTATTTGTGTATTTTAATGTTGTGTTATTTCATTATATATGTCATGTGTTTTTGATTGATTCACTTGTATACTTTATCAAAACACTACTTTGTACACATCATTATCTTTCATAAAACTTCTACTCATGAGAATTGGATCCTAATGCTCATCTACTCAAATCTCTACAAACTTAAGTAAATGCACTAGATAACAAAGCATGACCGCTACAATGTTTATGTTTACTTGAAATGAAAATTTTATTACATTGTAGTTTGTGTATCTTTTCTTGATATTATGAAATCATGCTTGCAATTTTTTTTTGTATCTTAATGGAATAGCATCTCTTCAATCTTTAACTCAAACATCAACTTTTCAAATTTAAAACTCATTATCCTTTATATGGTTTTATCTTCTAAAATGATGTTTATGTTTAAGAGTGCTTATTATTTTTAACACTGTGTTTTCCTTTAAGCTAGTGGTATCTTAAATAGAATGCTTACTTTATCATGTTAGCTATGTTGCTTACTACTTTATGTTACATCATGCCTATATTTTTCTCAACAAGTAGTATTTAACAAGCTTTTGACTGCATCCTATTTTTCTTCTCGACATAAAATCTATTACTCTTATATACTCCCATATTTATTATTTCTTCATAATTATTCATTCTTTATTTCAAAATAACTTTTGATAATATCAAAAAAAAAGGGGGAGAAATATAAATTCAAGAAATCTCTTACTAATCTCAATTTTTCAGAATGCACCATTACAATTAATTATAACATTTAGGGGGAGCATACATTTAGGGGGAGAATACAATTTAGGGGGAGTATATTAAAAAGTTTTCATGGAAAGCATCTATGTAGAGGGAGTGATATTGCTCGATCATGACAACCCACTTTTGGTAATAACAAAAGGGGGAGAATAAAATGAGAAATCTAGTGACATAGATATTTAGGGGGAGTAAAATCTATCACGCAGTAAACCTTTTATTCATGCATATCTTTTAATCGCACTTATCTATAAACTCACTAATTTCTCATATGGGTATTTGTTATTATCAAAAGGGGGAGATTGTTGGAGCTTGCTTTCCGCATCTCTTGGTTTGAGAATAACAAATACCGTGTTGTATTTGATCTAGTCTTTTGTGTGTTTATAGTGGCCAGGTTGTATAGGTTCAATGAGGAGACAATTCCTCGTTCATGGGCATGATCCGAGAACGACAAGTCTCAGGTTGGATGAGTTTTGTGTGCTGATCTTAAAATGGCCATAACTTTCAATCCAGGAAGAGTTACGGAATGTGCCACCCCATTTCGGAGATGAGAACGACTCAATCTACAGTCTGGAGAAGTTTCGGATGGCAAAAATGAAGAGGAGATGTCGGAAATCCGACATCGATGTCGCCCAGGCGACAGCTCCACGATTCCAGCAACTGCCCGCACGATGGCACGACGGCACGACAGCGATAGTTTAGCGCTGTCGGAAAATTCCGACAGTCACTGTCGGAAATTCCGACAGCGATTTTCTATAAAATGGTTCCTTTGGTTCGTGCATTCCATGCTCTGAAGATTCTAAGTCCCTTCCTGAGTGCATTCCATCCAGAGAGCTCCAGAACCTCATGAACTCCCATTTATGCTGAGAAGGTTTGAAATTGAAGACGAGATCGGACGCGCTTCTACATCAAGGATCATCTCGAGGCTTCAACCTTCATTTCAGAGATCTGAATTTCTAGGGAGTTCTTCTTTTATCTTGTATTTTCATTTATATACATTTTACTTTTTATTGGTAGGGAAAATCGCTTCCTTGTGCGGAGCGTCTAAGTCCTTGCGTGGCTTAGGGGAAAATCGCTTCTTTGTGCGGAGCGTCCAAGTCCTTGCGTGGCTTGGTGGGAAATCGTGGCCTTGTGTGCTACGTCTAGATCTTGGGAAGATCTAGAGGATAGGCTTGGGCTTGGTCTAGGGAGAGACAAGTGATAGCCTTCCGATCCTTGGGAGAAGGATTGGTAAACAAAAAGAAATTTACATTTGTACGCCTCCGATTTCTAGCGATATAGAAATCAAATTTATGTAAACACTTTTTCATATATATAATCATGTCTCTTTTGTGTTTACTTGATTTGTATCATTTGGCGTAATCTCTATTATATTGTGTTCTAAGTTTTCAATTCTAAATCTAAATTGTTTATTTCAATCTCCTTCATTATAAAACAATTTAGTAATTATCTTGAAAATTATAGAAAGAATTTTATTCCCTTATTCACCCCCCCCCCCTCTAAGGGCGCCGTAAGATCCAACAGTTTTGCTGAGGATTCTCTGGAAAGAGAGAGTCAACGCCAGGCGTTAGGACTTAACGCTGGCGTTAGCCATTCGACGAACTGAACTACGCTCGGCTTATTGCGTTCGACGAACTGAACTGAAACCAGAGTCAACGCCCAGCGTTAGGACTTGACGTTGGTGTTATCCGTTTGACGAACTGAACTGCGGTCGACGATCGTCGAACGAAACTGCGATCGACGAATTTTGTTTCGTTCGACGAAATTTCGGTCTGTCATGATTCTTGGCGGTTTGCACGATCCTATCAGTTGCGGCTTTTCCGTTCGACGAAGGGTGCGTTCAACGAAGGCGAGTTCGACGAAATCAGTCCGTTCGACGAAATTTTGTTCTGTCACGCTCCCGTCTTTTTGCACGTCTTCCGCAACTGCTAGACACGATGCTTAACGTTGGAGTTAACCCTAACGCCAGGCGTTAGCTCCCGTGTCTATTTAAAAGACCTGATTTCGGTGTTCAAGGAAGTTTTGCTGAAGCCTTCACTCCAATCTTTTGAGAGAGCATTTCATCCCCGAATTCAGAGAACTCTCAACACCACCATTGAGGAACAAGAGTGAGAAGGAGATTTGCAACGGTCAATTTGAAGAAGTACGCTCGTTTCAACTCTGATGATGATCAAAATGGTTCTTCAACATCTCTTTCAACACTTTTCAATATAGGGAGTCTTTTACTCTAATTTGTATCTTTATCTTTTCATTTACTTATAACCGTAGTGAAATCGCCGCCTTGCGTGTGGCGACTAGGTCCTTGTGCGGCTTAGGGGGTAATTCGTCGTCTTGTGCGTGGCGACTAGGTCAAGGGTAGATCTAGGGGTGGCTAGAGGCCTTATCTGGGGATAGATAGGCTATAGCCAACCGGTCCTTGGGAGAAGGACCGGTGAAGGAACAAAAAAGAGATTTTCAACTTGTCGCCTCAATTACAAGCATTATTGAAATATTATCCTTGTAATCATTTTGTGATATATAAAATTTCTTTTTCAGTATATCTATTTTTCTGGATTTATATTTCATTTGAAATTGTACAAGTAAAATCACTTTGTTTATTTCTTCCAAAATATTTTTCTAGAGGGATAACGCCATGCGTTAACTAGTCAACGCCAGGCGTTAGCATTAGTACTAAAAGGTTTTCTGTTTCTTTAAAATCTGCCAGTTTATCTTAAAAATAGTAAACCCCTTATTCACACCCCCCCCCCCCCTCTAAGGGCGCCATCATATCCAACATTTGGTATCAGAGCGAGGTTATTCCAAAATGGTCTCACAATCGAGAATAATGGCGCATCACGATCATGCCTTTTTGGAGGGTCAAGGGATAAGTATACCTCCACTATTTACTGGAACTGATTATAATTATTGGAAAACTAGAATGCGTTGTTTTTTAACTGCTTTAGATAATGACGTTTGGGGTATGGTAGAACAAAGTTATTCTCCACCAATATTTGTTGTTGGAGAAGTCACTATGGAAAAACCTAAAGATAGATGGGATGACAATGATAAGTTGAGATGTAAGAATAACGCTAAAGCAATGAATGCGTTATTTTGTGCTTTGGATAGAACAGAATTTAATAGAACTTGTGCTTACGAAACAGCTTATGATATTTGGAATCTTTTAGAAATTACTCATGAAGGCACTTCGCAGGTGAAGGATTCAAAGCTCTTCCAACTTGAATCCGAGTATGCGAAATTCCGGATGGAGACGGATGAAGACGTGGATTCTATGTACACAAGGTTCACCAAAATCGTCAACGACTCAAAAGTGCTTGGAAAGGTGTTCTCCAACGGCGACTTGGTGAGAAAAATTCTAAGGTCTCTCCCTCCAAAGTTCAATCCAAAGGTGACGGCTATCTCGGAATCGCACGACTAGAAAAAGCTTCAAATTGAGAGCCTTATTGGGAACCTCAAGACCCATGAGGTTGAACTCAAAATTCAACAACAAGAGTACAACTTGGAGCCAAAAAAGAAGAGCTTGGCCTTAAAGTCAAAGAAGGAGGCAAATGAAGATGATGATGAAGAGGACGAAGATAGCCTTTTTGTGAAGAAATTCAAAAGGTTCATGAAGAATCCGGAAAGGAGAAACACCTTTCGGAAATGTTTCATCAAAAAGGGATCTTCATCAAAGAAAGAGAGAGGTAGCGGCGATGACGATGATGAACGACCACCACCGGAGTGCTACCATTGTAGAATGACCGGACATATTCGGAGCAAGTGCCCAAAATATCTGAAAGAGCGTAAAGAAAAAGGGCACAAGGGAAATGAGAAGAAGAAGGTCCTAAAAGCGGCTACATGGGATGACTCCTCCTCCGAGGTTTCAAGCGGCTCATCCACTAGTGATGAAGAAGAGGCAAACATGTGCCTAATGGGAAAGAGTAACAAGATATCTGAAGATGAATGCAGTGTCCAAAGCGATACTGAGGTAACTCTCCCTACTTCTTATGATGAGTTATATATTGAATATTTACAAACATGCAAATTTTTTGATAAAAGTTTAAAAGATATTGACATTCTAAATTCTGAAAATAAACTTTTGTTAAAAGAAAATAAAAAATTATCTAAACAATTGGGGAAAGAAAAGGTATCTAGCCAAGAGTGCAATCACTCCTTGGCAAGAGTGAAAGAACTTGAAGAAGCTCTTTCTAAATCCCACTCCACTATTGAACTTCTTACTAAGGCGAAGGGGGATTTGGAAAGAACTTTAAAAACCTCTCTTTCTCAAATAGAGGATGGGAAGAAGAGTTTTGCGAATCGGTATGTTATGTTGGTAACAGAAAACACCGCTCTCAAAGCCCGTATTCTTGATTTAAATTTGGTTATTAAAAAATTCGGAGTTGGACAAAGATCTCTGGACATGATCTTGGCCAACCAATGCCATGGGAATGACAAATCAGGCCTTGGATATAGTTCTGGAAGCTATCGCCAGGCGTTAACTCATAACGCCGGCGTTAGCCATAATTCCAGAAAAATTAATTCTCGTAATAATGATTTTAAAAACTTAAATGTTACCTCATATTCTAGCAAGAGCTTACCCAAATCTTCAAAAAGGGTGTCATCCCCTTTTATAGCGTGTGTCAAATGTCATTTATTTGGACACACCTAAACTCTTGCAAGAAAAAGGGTCGCAGTGTTATAAAGCAAATCTGGGTGCCTAAGGTTTCCACCTATTCTATGGGAGGAACCTCTTGGGTATCCGGATCTTTACTCTCATCTCCTTTTTAGGTATGTTGGCAGGCTAAGGACAAAAAGGACGTGTGGTATTTGGACTCGGGATGCTCCAAACACATGACGGGAAACATAGCAAAGTTCCTTAGACTTGAGATGAAGAAAGGAGGGCTGGTGACATTTGGTGACAACGGTAAAGGAAGGATCATGGGCATCGGTACAGTGGGTAACGATTCTTCCTCAATTCCAAATGTTTTATATGTAGATGGTTTAAAACATAATCTAATTTCAATTAGTCAATTATGTGATAAGGGTTTAAATGTATTATTTGAATCATCTACAAATCTTTGTAAAATTATAAATTCTAAAATAAATGATGTCGTACTCACCGCACCAAGGATGCATAATGTTTATATGATTACTTTTGATGATCTTTCAAATTCTTCTTTAAAATGTTTTATTTCTAAAAATGAAGAATTAGAACTTTGGCATAGGCGTCTTGGACATTCTAGCACCAAGCTCATTTTAAAATTATCAAAAGATAAATTAATTAAGGGATTACCTATGCTTAATGGAAATTTATCTTCTCTTTGTACGCCTTGCCAAAAAGGAAAATTTTCAAAAATTTCTTTCAGGAGCAAAAATGTAATTTCTACCACTAGACCTCTTCAATTAATTCATATGGATTTATTTGGATCGGTTAGCACTTCTAGTCTAGGAGGTAAAAAATATACGTTTGTAATAATTAATGATTTTTCTAGATTTTGTTGGACATTATTTCTATCTTCCAAATCCGATGCATTCCTTGAATTTACTAAACTATGCATTCGTATTCAAAATGAACCTGATTTAAAGATTAAATGCATACGTTCGGATCATGGAGGAGAATTTGAAAATGATAGATTTTCTTCCTTTTGTGATGATTTAGGAATTAAACATGAATTTTCTGCTCCTCGCACCCCACAACAAAATGGTGTAGTGGAGAGGAAAAATAGAACCCTTCAAGAGCTAGCGCGCACTATGCTTTGTGAATATGGGTTGCCTAAATCATTTTGGGCCGAAGCGGTTAATACTTCATGTTATATCATTAATCGTGTCATGCTTCGTCCTGTTTTAAAATTGACACCTTATGAGCTTTACTTTAAAAGAAAACCTAATGTATCTTATTTTCATGTGTTTGGTTGTAAATGTTTCATTTTAAACACTAAAGATAGACTAGGAAAATTTGATGAAAAATGCGATGAGGGAATTTTTATTGGCTACTCTTCAACTAGTAAGGCTTATAGAATATATAATAAAAGAACTAAAGTAGTTGAAGAGTCTATACATATAAGATTTGATGAGTTTGTTCCTTGTGTAGATTCTAATCATACAGGAAATGAAGACGAACCTATTTCCCCTTTGGAGCATGAGAATGATGAATCACTTGGAGAAAAAGGAGAAGAAAAAAAAAGAAGAACAAGAGGAGAAAGAAAATGAGATAATTGAATATGTTCCTCCAAGTGTGTTGCAGTTCACTAAGGATCATCCAAAGGAGCTTGTGATAGGAGAACCATCAAAGGGGGTTGTTGGTGCCAAAAATGGTACCTCCAAAATTCACACTAAAGGGGGGTGGGAGAAAACTGCGAAGTGTAGGTTACTGAGACAGAAGATGCTGAGACAAAAGGAAAACGATCACGAAAAGGCGATCACAAAAAAGTGAGACCGCTTACACAGGTTGTAAGCTGGAGCCCCGGAGCCAAAAGTGCTTTTTCTGGTACCCCTACCCCTCTATTTATAGATGAGGGGGCTGCCCAAACGGGCAGAACTGAAAACTACGGGCTGCCCGGGATACAGGAGAGCCAGGGCAGGGAAATGGAAAACAAATAACAAAGAAAACAAAAACGATCAGACCGCTTAAGCTGGCGGTCTCACACTGCTCTGACCGCTCGGCACTTAGAAAATTCCAGTCGAGGAGGCAGCTGGCGATCTGGGCGGTCACCGAAACTGAGACCGCTGAGACCGAAAAATTTGAACAGCAAGAGGAGGTCGCGGACTTTCCGGACAAACATAATCCCCGCACATTTTTAAGTTGCTCCTGGAACTTCGAAAATGTAAGCTTTGACCGCTGAGACCGCGATCGCCATCAATGCCCCCCGGGCTATAAATAACCCTTCGATGGTATGTGAAATCATAACTTCCTAAAAAAGTAAACGAGCTTACCTTACAAGCGGTCTTAAAAAGTAGATAAGTCGAGCTCGATAATGTCAACATTGTTGTCTGTGTTCGACTCTCCGGGAAAGGACTCCTCTGAAAAGAAGAAGAAGAGGAAGACCGCTACTTCGAAAAAGGTTGTGAAAGTTGCTAAGACTTCACCGGAGGCGGGCACGTCCAAGGAGACTGCGCGACCTTCTCCGGAGAAAATCACTGTTCTTTCCGAAAATGAGGTTTCACTACATCGCGTTGCTGCTGTTTCATCATCTAGTTCTTCAGGGCCTGAACTGATCCTTCCTGATTTTTCCATTTCTTTTAATTTCCAGAAAACCGTGGAGGCGCTCGGTCTGACCACCGTTCAACATAATGAGACCGCTTCCACAGAGGTTATCCTGGCTGGGCTGCGGGAGCAAAAGGCTGAAGCTGAAAAAATTATGCATCAGTTAGGCAATTCTCTGGATTCTTCCAAAGCGAGTAAAAGAAAAAATTCAAATCCTTCTACTCAAAGTGCTAAAAAGCCAAAAAATGACGATGTCAAAGGGGTGACCGCTCCTAAGACGATCGCTCAATCCGAGGGTGGTGACCTCAAGGATCCTGAGAATGCTCCTTTGAAGGTAAATGATGCGGCCGATCTCCTTTCTTTTTCAGCGATCTCAGCTTTTTCAAGGGAGGCCGATCCTGAACTGATCGCCTACCTTGAAGGAGATTCTTCTAATGATTTTTCTTGTTCTTCCTTACAGGTGCTTGACCCTTTTGAGGCGGAACGTCTTAGAACAGCCGCTGCTGAAAAAGAGATTTTGGAAAAAGAAAAGGAGATCGCCGCTGCTAAAGCGAAGCTGAGAGAAGATAGGGAAAGGAGGGATCGAGAAGAGAGGGAAAGAAAAGAGGCGGAAGCAGGTAGGATCGCCGCCGAACAGGAGGAGAAGAAGAAGATGGAAGAAGAGAAGGCGGCTCAGGTCGCAGCGAAGAAAAGGAAGATGAGAGGATGGCAGCCCAGACCGCTGCAAAGAAAGAAGAAGAAGAAAAAGAGGCAGCCCAAGCCGCTGCAAAGAAAAAGAAAGAAGACGAAGAGAGGAAGGCAGCCCAGGCCGCTGCGAAAAGAAAGAAAGAAGAGAAAAAGGCGGCCCTATCGGCCGTCGAGGAACAAAAGAGAATGGCTTCCGAACTGGAGGCAGAAGAAAAAAGCCGGCAGATTGCCAAGGAAAAGGTTGCACTATCAAGCGGTCTTCCAACCCTTTCTGCTGCTCAAGAGGCGGAACTAAACCGAGCAGCAGAAGACCACGCAAATGCGGTTTCCGCTCTACGAACTGGTAAGGCGTTGATCATGGCCAGATCGTTAGAAAATCTTCCTCTTCCAATGGTTCGACCTGATTCTCCGGAACGAAAACATGAGGTCGTTATCTTTGAAACTGACGATATCCTTGTTAGTAATGCGGAGTTAAAGAGGAGAAGAAAAGAAGGAGAGAGGTCGCAAAAAAGAGAGTTGGAAAGAATGAACCTCGAACGCTTGAGGGGATCAGACCGCCTCGTACTGACCGCAGAACCAACGGTCACAATTAGTATTGAAAATATGCTGCATGACCGCGGTCTTGATTCCTTTCCAAGTATTCTTTCTTTGCGGACCTTATTATTCTGAGTTTCCGAAAACTGAACTAACCTTTGCTCTTTTGTTCGCAGATGAAAACATTCTTGAGATGGAAGAGGGGGAACTTCCGGCGCGGAGGGTTGCGATCTCCGACCAACTTGTCAATATCCTCAATCCGATGTTTGAGGATGTTCGGTCTATGTTGGTCCGGGAACGCGCCTATCATGATCAGATCTGCGGCCTTGAAGAGAAGCTTCGCGCAGCTTATGACCCAGCCGGCGAGCTCATCCAATCACACCGAAAAGCGGAAGAGGCGAGCGGTCTCAAGATTGGCGAACTTACTCAAGCACTCCGTCGATCTGAGAAAGACGTTGAATATTACAAGGGAAAATCTGCCGCTTTGTCTGCCGAGGTTGCTGCGTTAAGGGGCGGCACTGCGAGAATGTCGATGAGACCGGGACCACCTGGCGATCACCTGGATATGAGGCCGAGCTCCGAGATCATGGTTGTCCCCATGGAAATAGTTGACAAAGAAATGTCAAAGATTCACCGGGCTGCGATGAACGCGAACCAGGGTCTTGCTACGGCCTTCAGCTCTATCAATGAGATGCAGGACATCGCGGCCTTTGTAGGAAGAAAGAGGCCTCATTCGAAATAAACATTTGACGTTCCGCTTTCACATGATTTTGTAATATGATGAACAATTGTTGTATAACACGTTTTTAATTCCTTTTGCTTGCGATCTCCTATTCTGCTGTGATGTTTTGCTATTTTGTATTGCTTGTTTGTACTGTGATCTGAAATGTTGCGGTCTCTCTCTTTTGAGGTTGAAAAGATGTCAGTACCTCATTGGCTTCCTTACAGGTTTTGGCGATCCGAGAGATTTCACTGGGCGGTCTTCGAGAAAAAGTAATGATGACGAAGTCATCATTCGCCAACTATAAATAGCCGCCCTTTTGGATTTTATTTTATATATTTTGTATGCGCCCTAAGCACCGGTCACAGCGATCTCCAAGAATGGTGTCCGCTCGAGCCACTGCTTCCTTAATTTTCCTCAGAGCCGAACACAAACCTTGCCACCTTTCAAAAGAGGAATATGTTGAGTTCTTGAAGAAGCACATGATCCAGACTCAAATTGTCGTGAGACCGCCAACTGAGACCGAAGGACTCAGTTTCGGGGAGGAGAAGAAGTTCATCATCCCTATTGATCACTTTGAGTGCGGGTTGAGGATTCCTCTCCCTTGGGAGTTTTTGGAGATCATGGATTATTATGGGCTGGTGCTCGCCCAGCTGCCGCCGAACTCGATCGGTCTTATTAGTGTTTTTATAAATTACCTGAGATCGGAGAGGATAAAATTCACGATGGCGCTCTTCCGTGCATCCTTTACTGCTAAGGTCCTGAAAGAAGGTCAAAAGAAAGAAGAATTCAAAGGGTTAATATACTTTTCTACTGAAGGATTCAAAGTTCTCAATCTTCCAAACAAGGTTCCCTTCTGGACAGAGAGGTTCCTTGTGTTCGAAGGCGATCTTGGCGGTCTCAAGAGTCGCCCTTCTCCGCGACCTGACAAGATCTTTCAGAAGAGCAAATCGATCTCGAAGGAAGAGTTAAGGATTCTGGCATTTCTGGCTGGAAAGCGCCTGGATCTCACTCATTATCTGGCGATCTGGCCTGAGATCGCTGAGATCATTCCTGAAGAAAGTGAGTTGTTTCCCATGATCCCCCAGTATCGCTTACACGTTTTTCTTTATTTCTCTAACTTTCCATTTTCAGCATCCTTTACGATCCCAACGAAGGACCCGGTAGCACCTGCTGAAGGAGTACTTACCCAAAGGGAAAGAAGATTGAAGAGAGAAGAAAAATTTCAGACCGCTGAGACCGGTAATTCTTCTAAGACCGCTGCGGAGCCATTTCCTCTGCATGGCTATATGCGTCATCAAAAAGACTTAAAAGGCAAACCTTTACTCAAATGGGGCGCCAAAGGAAAGACCGTGAGAGTTTCTACCGATCTCCCCCTCTGGAGCGGGAAACTGACCCACCACGCTACTGCTGTGACCGCGGCCTTATACAGAAAGAACAATACGGCTGAGATTTTTGATATCGAGACCGACCTGCTTCCAGATATCTGTGCTCAAACAGCCCTTCGGAATGTCACTCTTCAGCATCATATGGGGCGAACTCTCCGAAGCGTCTTGAAGGAAAATGAAGATCTGCTGGTATTATATCTCTTACTAAATGTTTTTCCTGAACTCGTTTAGACCGCGCGATCTGATCATCTCTTTTCTTCAGCGGGCGAAGGAAATGGCCTACGACATCCATAATCCTGATTTTAAGAGAGCAATGGCGCACCACGTAAGGGAGACCACCGAGCAAGTAATCACGGAGCTCCGAAATCGAGGCGGTCTTTCTGAGGAGTACAAAGATACAACCTTTGCTGCTCTTTTCCCTCAGGCGGCAAGAAGAATTGCTGAACAATCTTTGACTACTGAAGAGTCCGCCGATGACGAGGAAGACGTCGTGATTGAAGATGAAGACCAGCTGAGCGGCAGCCAATATGTGGAAGGCCAGGATACGAGCTCAGGAGCGGCCTCAAGCTCTGGGTCAAAAGTTCCAGGAGAGGGCTCGGAAGAATCTTCTGGAGACACTGATTCTACTTCTCTAGACGAGCGATCTCCCAAGAGATCAAAGAAGGAGTGAATTGTAATAACTTCCCTTTTTGGAGACCGAGCGGTCTTGTTGTAACTGAATTTTCGGAATATATATATAAATTTGATATCTGTTGGATTTTGCCTAAGTGAATAAGTTTGTTTTGGATGCATATATTTATTTGTTCTTCTGAATTTAAAATTGGCATTCGATCTCAATGCCTCGAGTTTATCATAATTTTATATCAATCATTTAAAAAACTTGAGCGATCTCTTTGGAAAAAACACCAAAGACTTTTAAAAGAAACTGATTCTGCATAAACACAAATTACTCTGCGGTCTCGAGATAACCAGATCGCTGAAAGAAATTCTACAACTTATCTATGATTAGAAAATAACCAACTTATTCACAATAGTCATGCGGTCTCATATTACACAGGTCGCGATATATGAAAACTATATCTTGAATATGATTTGAACTTTATTGAACTCTGGATGATCGGCGCCTAAATGACAGGAAATCCATTTGACGGCCCCTTGATAACCAAGATTTGTGAAAAGAATACCCCTTCATAAATCTCCAGATCAGCGATCATATTTTATTCAGACCGCCCTTTCTGAAGAAAAAACCCAACTCGACGGGAAACAAAGCATCATGTCTACTCCATGTAACTTTGAATAACAGGGAATATCGGAATCTCGATCTTACTGAGACCGGGCCGAACTCTATCAAGCTGGTATAGGAGATTCCCAAATAGCGACCTCAATTATCCTGAAAAAATTTCATCCGACGATCATAAAAGCCATCGCTCTTTGTAAAAGAGAAGAACATGCAGTCTCATAAACTGCTGACCGCCCGATCCCAATACAAAGGAATGAATAAGACCTTTATGGTAAAAATAGAGGGATGGATCTTGAAAATGACCCAAAGGGATGGTGTGGTCATGCCGCGGAGGCTATACCGACACTCCTTTTCTTAAAGGATTGCTGAGTTTGTTGCAAATTTGCCAATCCAAGGTTCAGGTGACGATCATAGATGTTTCTTGTCGCCCCTTACCTAACCACGCTTCAACGAGTATTCGAGAGTTACAAACCGAAATGATCGGTAGGGCAGGTGTGGTCATGCCGCGGAGGCTACACCGACATTGCTTTCCCTGAAAGATCATTAAGATTGTAACAATGTCCTTTTCAATGCATGACAGAGCTGAGCCAGCCACCTAGACCTCCTTGAAACGCTGAGGTGTGCCAGATGTCAGCAAGGACCCGGTATCCTAAACTTCCACCGCTCGAGCTTGGCGAGCTACTGCTACACAGATTCGAAATCTCCCCGACATCTGTGGTCCTGGCAGAATTACACGTCGAGCTAACAAGTCAAGGGGGAAGATAGTAGGATCCGTCGATATCTCACTTGACAGGTTTTTGATTTTTCAAAGATCAACTTATTTTTAAGACTTGTCATCTATTACTTACATTACGAATGCTTTGGTGATACCTGTGTGATGTTTAAGAAAAGAAAAGAATTAAGAACAAAGAATGAGTGAATTAGATACGAACATTTAAGAGAAGAAAAGCTTAAGATCATCTCCGCTCCAGGAATGAGGCAACTCTTCTCCTTCATAAGTTTGGAGATGGTAAGCACCATTTTTAAGCACATTCTTTACCACGAACGGCCCTGCCCAATTCGGATTAAGCTTTCCAACTGAACCAGCTCTTGCTGCTGCATCTACTTTCTTCAAGACTAGATCTCCAACAGCGAATTCTTTGGTTCTTACATTTTTATTGAACAACCTTGCCATTCTTCTTTTCACCTCTTCCTGTCTAATGATTGCAGTGTCTCTTAATTCCTCAATTAAATCAAGGCTGCATTTTAACTCTTCATCATTTTCTTCCATCCACTCGATTTGATTTTGTTGTGCCAATAATACTCTTGGGCTCTTCACTTCAAATTCTACCGGAATAAGGGCTTCGGAACCGTGTGATAATTTGAACGGAGTTTCCCCAGTAGCAGAACTCGGAGTCGTCCTCAAGGCCCATAAGACGGAAGGTAGTTGTTCTGCCCAGTTGCCTCTAACATTTTCTACCTTCTTTTTCAAGAGATTTATGATGAGTTTGTTGGCGGCCTCTACCTGCCCATTGCTTCTAGGATGATGTACGGAAGCGAAACGTAACTCAATGCCAATTTGCTTGCAGAAACTAATAAGAGTTGAATTGTTGAATTGAGAACCATTATCCGTGATGATTGCCATTGGAATCCCGTGTCGACATACTATCTCTCCCCAAATAAAGTTTTTCACGGCTTGAGTGGTAATTTTAGCCAATGCCTTTGCTTCTATCCATTTGCTGAATAGTCAATCATGACTATAATATATCGTCGTTGCCCGCTTGCCATAGGGAAAGGTCCAATCAAATCCATTCCCCAAACTGCAAATGGCCATGGAGTTGCTATTGACTTGAGTTGTTGAGCCGGCTGATTTTGGAGAGGAGCAAACTTCTGGCACTTTACACATTTCTTAGCAAATTTTTCCGCATCTTTCCTCATTTGAGGCCAAAAATAACCTTGCCTTAGAATTCTTTTTTCCAATGTCCTGGCTCCGGAGTGACTTCCACATTCTCCAGAATGGACCTCCTGAAGTACCGCTGGAATCTCCTCCTTCGAAACACACCGTGCTAGTGGTGAAAGGAAAGTTCTCCTATAGAGCACTCCTGCAACAAGATAATAGTTAGCCGCTTTCCGTTTAAACCTTTTCCTATCCTTTATTGAAGAATGGAGCTCTCCAGTTGAAAGATAAAGAACAAACGGATCCATCCAAGACTGATGCTGATCAATCTCCATGACCTCTCCTTCCTCAATTGCGGGGCGAAACAACTCCGAAGTTGTTCCCCCTGAAAGAAGCCCAAATTTTGCCAACTCATCTGCTTCCACGTTCTCACCCCTTGGGATATGATTGATAGTAAAGCTTTTGAACTTCCCAACCTCAATTTTTACCAGAGTCAAATACTGCTTCAAGATACTATCTCTAGTCTCGAAAGTCCTATTTACTTGAGAAGCCATCACCAAAGAATCTGTGAAAACTTCGACATCATCAATCCCCAGTTCCCTGGCAAACTTAAGACCGGCTAGCAAAGCCTCATATTCCGCTTGATTGTTTGTTACTTGAAAATAGAACTTCAGTGCTTGATCCAGCCTTACTCCATTTGGGTTGATTAAGACAACTCCTGCCCCGGAAGAATTTTTCCCTGAGGCTCCATCCACGAAGATTTTCCAGGCAAGGGGTACTCCGACCCCCTTCTGCGACTCAACTTCTTTAGCATCCACCATGAAGTCTGCTAAGACTTGAGCTTTGATTGCTATTCTTGGAACATAAGATATGTCAAACTCACTGAGCTCAATCGCCCACTTTGCCAATCTGCCTGAATGCTCCGGCCTCTCCAAGACACTCTTCAATGGAAGATCAGTAACGACTAAAATTGAGTGAGCTTGAAAATATGGCCTTAGTCTTCTTGCTGAAGTTATAAGCATTAAAGCCAACTTTTCGAGAATAGGATAACGAGTCTCTGCATTCTTCAGGATTCGACTCACGTAATAGACCGGAAATTGTTTCTTTTTCTCCTCTTGAACCAGGACAGAGCTTATGGCGTCGGCTCCGACTCCTAAATATAGAAATAGGTTTTCCCCCTCCCGCGGGCTTTGAAGCAAAGGAGTTGATGTCAATTGCTTCTTCAGCTGAGTGAAAGCATCATCACATTCCTTTGTCCACTCGAACCTACTCCTTCCTCGAAGGGTTTTAAAGAAAGGCGCACTCTTATCTCCTGAATGGGAGATAAAGCGACTTAAGCCCGCCATCCTTCCTCCCAACTGCTGAATTTCTTTTGGGGATTTGGGAGGTGGCATTTCCAGAATAGCTTTCACTTTGTCAGGATTGGGTTCCAACCCTTCTGGAGTAAGGAGATGACCCAGGAATTTTCCTTTACTTGCCCCGAAAACGCACTTCAACGAGTTCAACCTCATATTGAAAGTTCGAAGGGTTGCAAAGGTTTCCGAGAGGTCTCTAAGATGAGAAGAGAATAGTTTACTTTTTATCAAGAGATCATCAACATATACCTCGAGGTTTCTTCCTTTTTGACTTCTGAACACTGTATCCATCATTTTCTGATAGGTCGCTCCAGCATTCTTTAGCCCGAAAGGCATTACGAGATAACAAAAGCAACCATCATTTGTGATGAATGAAGTATGGGGCATATCTGGTTTATGCATCCTGATTTGATGATAACCTGAAAACGCATCTAAAAAACTCATAAAAGAATAACCTACCGCAGAATCTACTAAGGAATCTATCCGAGGCAAGGGGTAGCAATCCTTGGGGCAAGCTTTATTGAGCTTAGTAAAGTCGACACACATCCTCCACTTTCCACCTGGCTTTGTTACCATTACAACGTTTGACACCCACTCAGGATATTGGATCGGTTTGATGAACTTTGCCCTCAGGAGCTTCTCCACTTCCTCACGGATAGGCTGAGCCAGGGTGGTTGCAACAGTCCTCTTCTTCTGCTGGATTGGGATGACGTTTGGGCTGATGTTGAGGTGATGGCAAGCAACATCTGGATCCACCCCAGGCATGTCGTCTGCCGACCAAGCGAAGATATCTAAATTTTGCAGAAGACAAAAGATGAGCTGGCCCTTGTCAGCTTCAGATAATTCAGCGTTGATGGAGAGGCTCTTGCCCTCATCTTCCTCGCTGATTTGGACCTTCTGAGTTGCTTGGGCAGGTTCCAAGCGAACTCCATCTCTTGCATCCTCCTCAATTTCTTCTGCAACTGGAACTCGTTCAGGAGCTTCGACTAATTCAGCCATCATGATTTCTTGAGGAGAGGATACGATCATGTTGACCGTCTTTACATTGCATTCCCTGGCCTTCCTTGGGTCGCTCCTGATTCGGTGTTGTTTGCCGTTTAAGGCGAACTTCACCGCTTGATGGTAGGTAGAGACGATGGCTTGATAGGCATTTAGGAAGGGTCTTCCAAAGATGGCGTTGTAGCTACTGGGAGCATCAACGACTATGAATTTGACCAACTTCACTATCCCTCCCAGAACCACAGAAAGGGTGACGAGTCCTTCCACCTCTTTCTTTTCTCCTGAAAAACCATAGAGGGGGCCTTCAGTTGAAAGGAGGGTTTTACCTGTTTTTAACGCCTCAAAGGCAGGCTTGAAAAGCACATTGACTGAGCTCCCCGTATCTATTAGAATTTTTTCCACTGTATAATTTTCGATTACAGCTTTGATGACGACTGCATCATCAAAGGGATTCGCGGTCTGAGGAAGATCTTCATCTCCAAAAGTGACCGTCCCTCGAACCGGAGCCGAAGAGGTAGCAGCAACCTCTGACTGGTAAACCCTCTTCAGACTTGCCTTTCTCGAGGACTCCGGCCCTGCACCCCCATGGATGCAGAATAGGTTGCCCAAGGCACCTTCATCATTAGCGTCCACGCATTCACTGGGAAAACCGATGTTGCCCAGATGGCCAACATCATCTACTTCTTCGCACTCCCAGTGAACTTCTGCTACCTCCTTGGCCTTGGAGGTTGAAGCTTTGGCAGAGTCATTCTTTTGAATGAGATCGCGGAGCTTTCCCTCCTTCAATAGCTTCTCTAAAAATAGGCGGAGAGCTCTACAATCCTCTGTCAAATGCCCCCTATCTCTGTGATACTCACAGTAGAGAGTGGGGTTTCTGGTTTTTGGGTCTGAATTCAGCGGAGCTGGCCTCTTAAAAAAGGGCTGCTTCTGAAGGATTTGAAGCACTTCATTCATAGGAACACCAAAGTCTGTGAAGGACTCTTGGGATTCATTGTAAAATGAAGGAACGGGTAGAATAGGAGGTTGAGCATACTGGATCTGGTGGATGGGGGTGACTTGCGGAGCAGGAGTAGCGGGGGTTTGAAGAAATGAATTTTGAGGTGGGAAAGATTGATTACCTCGGTTGAAGCGGTTGTTTCGGTAATTCTTACCTCTCGGGGCCGGAGGTGGAAGCTCTTGCCGAGGTTTTGAGGAAGATGCCGCAGGATAGAATCCTGCAGAGCCTTTCTGAGTGGCTCAGTTGGTCAGGTTGCTAACATAGGTGGGGTTGTTGATCTCCCCTTCTATGTAGCGATTGGCAATGCTGATCAGCTCCTGATAGGAGCTAGGTTCCTTGGTTGTGACTTTAAACTTCAGAGGACCCTCCTGCAGGCCGCTGATCAAAGCCACCATATAGAGCTCGGGATCCATGTCTCTGACTCCCAAGATCTCCTTCTGAAAGCGATCAACGAAATGCGATGCAGTCTCGTTGTCCCCTTGCTTAATTTTGAAGAGGGTCGCAGGACCACTCTTCCTTTTCTTTGCGGTGGCGAACCTCAGGAGGAGCTCTTGCCTCAAGGCGGCAAAGCTTGGGATAGATTGACTTGGCAGCTTATAGAACCATTCCATGGCTGACCCATCGAAGGAGGTAACAATCAGCTTGCACCTCACTCCATCTGAAATGGTCCTGAGGGCAACGGCAGACTCGAAGGCTTGGAGATGACACATCGGGTCGGTCTCTCCTGTATACACAGGAAGACGGGGCTCTCTGAATCCATGAGGAATTGGATCCCGACGAATCTCATCAGTAAAGGGGGAAGGCTCCCTAAAAACAGAAGGTCCTGGAGGAAGAAAAGGAGCTGGAGGATCTTGAGGGTAAGCAAACCCTTCTTCAAAATTCAAGGTCTGAGCCGGAGGCCCCTGGGCTGCGGCTCGGAAAGAATTTCGACGGGCGGCAAACTCCTCATGCTGAGATCGCTGAGGAGCTGCGGGTTGGAAAACGGGATGATCGCTAGGGTGACCGCTTGCCATGCGGTCAGGGGTAGCGATCTGAGGGGATGGAGGAAGGATCTTCTGGGAGATCGCGGCCAGAACCTGGTTCATGGCCTCGATCTGCTTCGCGGACTCCTGCTGAGTCCGGACAACTTCCTGCCGATCTCGAGCGGCCTCTTGCTGAGACCGCGCGATCTCTTGCTGAACAGCGGCAGCGTCCTGCCTGGCTCGGGCGGCCTCGCGGAGAGCCTGCTCAGCGCGAAGCTCGAAGCGGCGCTCCATCGCTTCTAACGGATTGTGATCGGAAGGGGGAACACAGGGAGATCGCAAAGGACGACCTCTACGGCGATCAGCCATCTTGAAAGTCTGAATTTCACATAACACTTCGAATCTGAAGGTCGCGTGTTCGTTCTGTTGGTGCCAAAAATGGTACCTCCAAAATTCACACTAAAGGGGGATGGGAGAAAACTGCGAAGTGTAGGTTACTGAGACAGAAGATGCTGAGACAAAAGGAAAACGATCACGAAAAGGCGATCACAAAAAAGTGAGACCGCTTACACAGGTTGTAAGCTGGAGCCCCGGAGCCAAAAGTGCTTTTTCTGGTACCCCTACCCCTCTATTTATAGACGAGGGGGCTGCCCAAACGGGCAGAACTGAAAACTACGGGCTGCCCGGGATACAGGAGAGCCAGGGCAGGGAAATGGAAAACAAATAACAAAGAAAACAAAAACGATCAGACCGCTTAAGCTGGCGGTCTCACACTGCTCTGACCGCTCGGCACTTAGAAAATTCCAGTCGAGGAGGCAGCTGGCGATCTGGGCGGTCACCGAAACTGAGACCGCTGAGACCGAAAAATTTGAACAGCAAGAGGAGGTCGCGGACTTTCCGGACAAACAGGGGTAAGTACTCGTTCTTCTTTACATTAGTCTTTTTCAAACCTTTGTTTTATATCTGAAATAGAACCAAAAAATGTTTCAACCGCTTTAAATGATGAATTTTGGTTTATAGCTATGAATGATGAATTAAATCAATTTGAACGTAACAAGGTTTGGAATTTAGTAGAGAGGCCATCTAATCATCCGGTTATAGGAGTCAAATGGATTTTCAAAAATAAATTAGATGGTGACTCTAGGATAACAAGGAATAAAGCAAGACTTGTTGCGCAAGGTTATTCACAAATCGAAGGGGTAGATTTTGATGAAACTTTTGCACCCGTTGCTCGCCTAGAATCAATTAGAATATTTCTTGCATTTGCGAGTTATAAAAGATTTAAATTATTTCAAATGGATGTTGAAAGTGCCTTTCTAAACGGGATTATAAAAGAAGAAGTTTATGTAGAACAACCCCCCGGTTTTGTGAATGAAAAATTTCCTAATCATGTGTATAAGTTAGAAAAAGCGCTTTATGGATTAAAGCAAGCGCCACGTGCTTGGTATGATAGATTGACATTATTTTTGATAACGCATGGTTATAAAATGGGAAGGGCGGATAATATACTCTTCATTAAGCATGTAGATAATGATTTGATTATATTGCAAATTTATGTTGATGATATCATTTTTGGAGCCACGAATGAAGAGTTATGTAATGAAGTTATTTTAGTAATGAAGAATGAATTTGAAATGAGCTTGGTAGGAGAACTCACTTATTTTTTAGGATTTCAAATCTCACAAAAACAAGATGGTATATTTATTTGTCAAACTAAATATGTTCATGATATTCTTAAGAGATTTGGATTTGAAAACCTAAAGCAAGCCAATACTCCTATGAGTGCATCACTAAAGTTAGGAAAAGATGAAGCCGGTATTTCAATAGATCAAACATTATATAGAGGAATGATAGGCTCATTGCTTTATTTAAGCGCATCTAGACCCGATATTATGTTTTCCGTTTGCTTATGTGCTAGATTTCAAGCTAACCCAAAAGAATCACATTTAAAAGCGGTTAAACGTATTTTTAGATATCTAATCGGAACATCTAGATTAGGCTTATGGTATCCTCATAACAATTGTTTTATTTTACACAGTTTTTCTGATTCAGACTATGCGGGATGTTCATTAGGTCGTAAAAGCACTAGTGGCACTTGTCATTTTATAGGCCCTTCACTTATATCATGGTCGAGTCGGAAACAGAATTTTGTTGCCCTCTCCACCACCGAGGCCGAATATATCGCACTAGGTAGTTGTTGTGCACAAGCATTATGGATGACCAAACGTTAGAAGACTTTGGTGTTTATCTAAATAACTTTGAATTAAAGTGCGACAACAAGAGTGCTATAGATCTCACAAACAATCCCGTATATCATTCTAGATCTAAACATATAGATGTCCGACATCATTTCATTAGAGATCATATTAAGAAAGAACATGTTAAAATTAGCTTTATAGGGATGGAATCACAACTTGCCGACATTTTTACCAAACCTCTACCCGATGCACGTTTTCACATGCTTAGGTTAGAATTAGGTGTCTTAGAAATGTCACTTTGACCCTTATAAAAAGCTATCAAATTATTTTATATACTTTATTAGTTTTTTCTCTTAAAATTTTTTTAAAAAAACTATAAAAATTTTAAAACTATGGGAAAACCACCAAAAACACGCTAAAAAGGCCATCATATCAACTTCATAATGTCTGAAATTTCAACTGTATGAAGGCCTATTTATATTACAATTGTATCATGAAAAATATTTTTTTTTCAAAAAGTAAAAAATTGGTGCTCTGTCTCGGCGTTAAGAAGTTAACGCCTGGCGTTAGCTTCTATGCTCAGAATTTTTTTGTGTTTTTACAACTGTATTGGTATTTTGATGTGTTTTCTTTCAAAACTTAAAAACAAAAAAATTACTATAAGCTTAAATGTTGATTTCAATGATGATTATATAGATATTGGTTCAAGATTATTTACAATGTTTAATTTAAACCTTCAAGTTTCATTAAAAACATTGTTTTGATTTAATCATGCCTTCAAAATTAATTATCTTTAAATGTGCAAAGAATTTGAGAATAGATAACATATGTCGAAATGCTTTTGCATGCCTCTAAGTATGAGTAGAGTTTTTATCTTTGATATGATCTCACTTACACTTTTTGGTCAATATACATGTGTTTTTAAATCTTATTTTACATGGTTGTGTAGCATAAGAACTTATTTTGAATTTCATAAACAGTTTACCTGCACAACATTGAATTCTTTCTTGAATTCTTTGTTTTTCATGCACTTGTATTTAGAGAAATGTGGTAAATGAAATTAAAAACAAAATATAAAAACTATGTTTGCCTAACAAGTGAATTCGGAGTCCTTTGTCACTAAGTCTAAAAAGCAACAAATGAATGCCAAGGATAACTCCACCAAGCACTACTTGAACCTCCTGATAAGTCTTACTGAGCATTGTGAGGTTAAGCACCTTGGAAAGAATTGTAAAGTGTCTTGTGCAAACAAAATTTTCACCACTTCTCCTTAAAAAAAATCTATAGTGCATTGAAATTTGTGAATGTAAGGTTATTTTTGTTCAATTCAATTTATGCTCTTACATTACATAGTTTCATGTGGTTTGATTTCTACACTTGTATGTTTTATCAAAACACATTTATTGTACACATCATTATCAATTATAATACTTCCACTCATGAGAATTGGACTTAAAGCTTACCTACATTGTTCTCTACAATCATGAATAAATGCACTAGATAGCAAAGCATGATCTTTACAATGTTTATGATTTCTTGAAATGCAAATTATTTTACATTGTAAACATATCTTCCATTGATATTATATATTCTTGCTTGCTAACTATAAATGTATTTGCAACTTGTGTATTTCATTTCAAAACATCTACTTATTTGATTTACAACGCTTATTATGTTTTTGTTCTTACAAATTCTTAACGATGTTCAAATATTGCTTTCGTTGTGTTCACTTTTAAAAAAAGTTGCAATTATCTCTACAAAGTGCACAAAAGAACAAATTCCTACTACTCATCCCTATCTCCTTTTGATTATAACAAAAGGGGGAGAAGAGACTAACTTCAAGAAATAACTTAGAGAAATCTATTATTTAGGGGGAGTACTTTATGACATGCATTCATGTAGGGGGAGTATCCACATAGGGGGAGTTTGCATGATTATCACGCTTATCATATACTATAAACACTACTCTATTTTTATTTCTTATTAGTGGATTTGTTATTATCAAAAGGGGGGAGATTGTTGGAGCTTGTGTTCCACATCTCTTAGTTTGAGAATAACAAATCACACTATGTATTAAATATTGCTTGTGTTTATAAGTGTGCAGGTACTATTGTTAAATAACCCTATATACAGGATGCTGTTTTGCTGAGGATTCTCTAGAAAGAGAGAGTCAACACCAGGTGTTAGGACTTAACGCTGGCGTTAGCCGTTCGACGAACTGAACTACGCTTGGCTTATTGCATTCGACGAACTGAACTGAAACCAGAGTCAATGCCCGGCGTTAGGACTTAACGCTGGCGTTATCTGTTCGACGAACTGAACTGCGGTCGACGATCGTCGAACGAAACAGCGATCGATGAATTTTATTTCGTTCGACAAAATTTTGGTTTGTCATGATTCTTGGCGGTTTGCACGATCCTATCAGTTGCAATTTTTCCGTTCGACGAAGGGTGCGTTCGACGAAGGCGAGTTCGACGAAATCAGTCTCATTCGACGAAATATTGTTCGGTCACGCTCCCGTCTTTTTGCACATCTTCAGCAACTTCCAGACACGATGCTTAACGCTGGCGTTAACCCTAACGCTAGGCGTTAGCTCCCGTGTCTATTTAAAAGACCTGATTTCGTTGTTCAAGGAAGTTTTGCTGAAGCCTTCACTCCAATCTTTTGAGAGAGCATTTCATCCCCGAATTAAGAGAACTCCCAACACCACCATTGAGGAACAAGAGTGAGAAGGAGATTTGCAACGATCAATTTGAAGAAGGACGCTCGTTTTAACTCCGATGATGATCAAAGCGGTTCTTCAACATCTCCTTCAACACTTTTCAATATAGGGAGTCTTTTACTCTAATTTGTATCGTTATCTTTTCATTTACTTGTAACCGTAGTGAAATCGCTGCCTTGCGTGTCGCGACTAGGTCCTTGTGCGTCTTAGGGGGTAATTCACCACCTTGTGCGTGGCGACTAGGTCAAGGGTAGATCTAGGGGGTGGCTAGAGGCCTTATCTGGGGATAGATAGGCTATAGCCAACCGGTCCTTGGGAGAAGGACCGGTGAAGGAACAAAAAAGAGATTTTCAACTTGTCGCCTCAATTTCAAGCGTTATTGAAATATTATCACTACAACAAACTGCACTTATATTAAGGACCTAAATCGTTACAATAAATGCCAAAAATCGTTACAAAAACTCTTTGGTAACGAAAAAGACTTTAAGTAACGGTCCTCCTCTAAAGCTCGACGTTAAAGGTTCTTGTAACGAATTTATTCATGTCGTTACAAATAAATTAATTGTAACAAATGATACTTTCTTACCAAAAAGAGATTCTTCCTCACAATAAATTGGTCACAATAAATATTATTTCGTTACGAATGTTCTTTTTCCTCACAAAAAAATTAGTTACCATTAAAACTATTTCGTTACAAATATTTTATTTTTTCCTCACTAAAAATAAACTAACTTCGTTACAATAAAGTATAATAAATATTATTTCGTTACAATAGATTAAACAATAGTAACGAAAAAATCGTTACATTTATTTTCCATTCTTCTTACTACAGCCAATTCATTAATATATCAAAAATATTCCATTTCTATTTTTTATGTACCTGAGATTTTATTACAAATAATAATCTTGAAAACACACATATATTTAATATTTAGTAAAAAGATCAACATGTATTTATTCACACCAAAAAGTATTACATAGAGTACAAGTTATTATCATCTCTTCTAAAATAATAAAATATTACATTACAAGATCAACATGTTTCTAATAAATCTTCCGTCATTTTTTGAAAAATGAATCGTCCATCACTTTCTGACTAATGAATCTTTCATCATTTGTCGGTCAATGCTCGAGCACCCTGTAAATAAAAGAGAGCAATTAAGATCACCCTACAAATAAATGAGAGCAGAAACATCCATACATACATAATCCATACACACCCCATTAAACAAGCGTACAGTAAAACACACACTTGCTGCCCGTTGTTTAGCTCACACTGAAATTAAGGTCATACAATTGCATAATTTTCATACAATTGCATAATTTTCATAAAATTGCAGTCCATACAATTGCATAATTTTCATAAAATCCTTTGAAGAACTTGAATTGCATAGCTATTTTCTTAATTTTTTTCATTAGCTACAATTGGGAATCTCTAGGCCTTGCTCTGCGCCAGCACATTACTTATAAAATCCTGATACAAATATCTACTCAAACAAATAGCTTGTATGAAAGAACACTGCCAAATTGGATCTTTAAGTTTAAAGTGAAAATGATTTGAGATACCTCTTTATCACCACCTGGCCTGTTAAAGATGCCTTTCTTACATTTTTGCTTAGCATCTCCAACCTGGAACATTATGAATATAACATCATTTCAAAGAAAATAAGGTGGGAGAGGGAGGAAGATGGATAATCAAAGGTTTAAAGAAAGTCTAAAGAAATATTTGAAGCATTTATCATCAATGCAAGCTGTGAATTTCCAGATCAATAAGGTCAGAGCAAACCTTTTCCAGAATGCCAAAAACAATTTCATATAACTTGTCCAGGATATCAGAACTCCTTGATGATGCAGAACTGAGAGACTTCAAAGCTGCGAGCCTACGTGCAAATAATTTAACCTGTGAATGCTTTCGTGGCACTTAAAAAAACGCCGCAAATGCGCCATGATAGAGACCGCTTCGAAAACCTAGAGACATTAGCGACATTAGCTTCATAAGAACTATCAGGTTTTGTACTAATAATGTATATACTAAACAAATCATGAACAATGAAATTATTCGGATTTCATTATTTGATTTTATATCTTGTTTTGAACAAACAATGTATACTAAAAATCTTGAACAAAAATTATACAAACTCAATTATTTGACTTTATATAAGTGAAAAAAATTATCTAAGTGCATTTCTCTTGGTAGTACAAAAACTTTTAGAGTAAAACTCAACTTTGATTTGTTTTTTATAAAGGCTTGAAATCAACTTTGATTTGTAAAACATTTCAAAAAATGCCCTCAACTCAGATCCATCCCATGCATTACATGGGTTTTCAAAAAAGATAAGATGGCCACCTAACCTTGTTCCGTTGGCCAAGAAGAGGCAGCTCGGGTGGCAAAACCATGTTATCACATTCTACTACATTACATAAATGATAATAATAACATTTAAGTATGAATTCAAAGATGTAGGTATATGTTGTAGCTATACCATTAATCAACCGTCAATTGTCAAAGATATTTATCTATGCATTAACACATGCCATCTTATATTTCATCTTAACAATATATTCTTTGTAGGGTTTTGAACATTAGCTGCTTAAATTTACAAAAAAGAAAGAAAGGATTAAATGGCTTTTAACTAAGAATTATAGTGAAAAAAATGTTAACTAAAACTAGCTATCAATGCTGAATAATGAAGTTCAATAGACCGACCTGCAAGAGGGCCATGCTTCACAAGGTTTGCAGCAATTTGATCTTCATCAACAGAGACAGCAATGTAGTTAGAAACAGAAGCTGCAATTTTTTCCTTGCTAAATTTGCAGCCACCTCGGTCAATCCCAGTGTATGGGTACTCTTTCTCTGTCTCGAGCAGCTTTGCTTTGTTTGTTTGTTGAGGCTTCCGCCATGGTGACATCCACTTCATTAATGCCTCCTATTCCAGTTTCTATGGTAGGTGATTTATCTACAGCTGCAATGTGCTCCAATGAAGTTGATATACATTGCAAAAGCCAATCAAGTACCTTACTGGCAGAAACTGAAACAACAGACATATTTGCATCACTATTTTCAAAAAAGGGAACAGCTTGACTAAGTGGTACTCCTTCATGGCCATTATCAGTAAACTGAATAAGAAGTCCAAGATGCTGAAAGCTGTCCAATGTTAAAACCTGATGTGCATAACAGAACCATCATTGGGCCTAAAGGCGACAACAATCACTAAGTATAAGTGTATAACCATAACCATCATTGGCCAAAAATAGAAAATTTAGTGCACAGCCACAACACCGGGCAGTGAAAACAAATACAATATGCATACCTGGAGAAACTGTTCTGGCCAAAGCAAGACCTGCAATACATACCCAGCAGCAAAATGCCAAATAGTCTAACACCCCACTAGCAAAACCTACTAATCAGTGTTTCTCCAGGTATGCCAATGTTTCTTTCATTTTCGTCCCTTTTAAGCTCCTTCATGTGCTTACTATTTAAAAAAAAAAGTACATTAAAATTTGTTACAAATTAAGTAAGGAAATTGAGCTCTTTCATGAATCGAACCTTCGAAAATCATCTACTTCGCTACAATTGTTTAATATGAAGTTATGAGTTGCATCTAGATCTTTTTTAGAAAGTGCTTTGCAACGGCGAAGAGGTCCAAAGGGTCTCACTTTTGATGCAAAAACCGACAATTCACACTCTTGTTGATGCTCCACTGAATCTTCATTTCTATTTTCTTTATTGAACCTTGTTTCTATTTCATTTAGGTACATTGACACAAATGTCAAAGACTCTTTTACAATATATCCTTCAGCTATAGAACCCTCTGGACGAGCTTTATTACGTATGTATCCTTTAAGAATTTTAAGAAACCTAAAGGGAAAACTCAATGATCATAATAACAAAATTGTTCATTTATGCTATGTAAGATAATAAAGTATAAATGCATAAAAAACAAGTACCTTTCAATCGGGTACATCCAACGTGAGTGAACTGGGCCAGTTATCTTTGCCTCTTTCGGAAGGTGAATAGCCAAGTGAATCATTACATCAAAAAATGCTGGAGGGAATATTCTCTCCAATTTGCACAAAATAATTGGGATATTACTCTCCAACTTCTCGATATGCTCTACCTTTAGTGTCTTTGAGCATAAAATTTAAAAAAAAATCTCCTAGCTCGTATAGTGCCTTAACGACATCTGCGCGTAGAAACCCACGAATGCCAATAGGAATTAACCGTTGTAGTAGAACATGACAATCATGAGATTTAAGTCCATAAATCTTCCCATCCTTTACGCATCTTGAAATATTTTACGCATAGCCATCTGGAAACTTGACATTTTTTAAAAAATTGCAAAACCTTTTTTTCTCATCGGAAGATAGATTATAGCATGCTTGAGGTTTTATTATAGTACTTCCATTTCTAATCAAGTGTAACTCATTCCGAATGTTAAGGTCTCGCAAATCTTCTCGCGCTTTTTCCGTATCTTTGTTTTTTCCATCAATGTTCATCAATGTGCCCAAAACACTATCACAAATATTTTTTCAACATGCATTACATCAATGTTGTGTCGTATCAAAAGCTTATGCCAGTAAGGTAGTTCAAAGAAGATGCTTCTCTTTACCCAATTCCCTTCGTCATATTGTTGCACTTCCTCTTCCGCTTGCTTGGGTGTTTTCCAAATTTATCAAAGTTATGTTCGAGTTTGGTTAAATCTGAAAGCAATTGTGCGCCACTCCACTCCCTTGTTTTTGAACGTCTTTCTGACTTTCCATCGAACAATTTACTCCTTCGATAAGGGTGATCATTATGTAGATAACGACGATGTCCCATGTAGCATATCTTACTTCAAATTCTTTTAGAATCTGTATCATATAAACAAGTTGGGCATGCCCCGTAACCCTTTGTGGTCCACCCAAATAAATTACTAAGAGCTGGAAAATCATTGATTGTCCACATAAGAGCAGCATGCATTTTAAAAGTCTCTTTGGTGTAGGTGTCATAAGTCTCAACACCATTCCATAATTCATTTAATTCTTCTATCAGTGGTCTAAGATAAACATCAATATCTTTTCCAGGCGCACGTGGGCCAGGAATCAATAATGACATCATAAGAAACTCATCTTTCATACCTTTGTATAACGGCATATTATATGGAATTAGCACAACTGGTCACATACTATAAGAAGTACTCATATTTCCAAATGGATTGAACCCATCAGTAGCCAATCCAAGCCTAACATTGCGTGGATCTGCAGCAAAACTGGGATAGTATGCATCAAAACTCTTCCATGCAAGTGAATCTACCGAATGACTCAACGTACCTTCTATCTCTATATACTTCTCAGTATGCCACCTCATGTCAGCTGCTGTTTTAGTAGACATATAAAGTCTTTGTATCCTTGGTGTTAAGGGGAAATGCCACAAAACCTTTTGAGCAATTAATTTTCCTTTTCCTTCGTTATATTTCCAATGTGGTTCTTCACACACAGGACACAAATCTTTCTTCTCATTCTCTTTCCAAAATAGTGCACAATCATGTCTACACGCGTCTATCTTCTTATAGCCCAAACCTATACCAGAAAGAAGTTTCCTAGCCTAGTAAACAGATTTTGGAATAAGATTACCTTCTGGCATCACGTCCTTTAGCAATTCAAGAAGCATGTTAACTGACTTATCTGACATCTTGTTCATTACTTTGATATGCAGCAGTTTAACAATGAATGCTAACAAAGAGTATTTTTTGCAACCTGGGTATAGTTCACGTCTGACATTACATAATAGACTTGAAAAAGTTCCTGTACTATCTTCGTTAGAATGTTCTGGAAGTTCTGCATCTCCAATCTCATGTATCAAATCAACTAAATCATCGATGGCTTCAATATCATCGTTACTTTCATGACTTTGAGAAGGTCCACTATTGTTACTATTCGAACTGAACACAAAAGAACTAGTCAGTTTAGCTTCTCCTTGATGTATCCACTCCTTATAATATTTGTAAAACCCTTTCAAATGCAAGTCTGCCTTAACTTCAATGAGGCTCTTTGTTTTAGTGTTTCGACATACATTGCATGGGCAAAGAATTTTATCTTCAAAGTAAATAGCATTTTCCCGTGCAAACTCTAAAAATAAATCCACGCCTCTAGTATAGGTAGAACTGAATCTATCTGGTTCATAAATCCAGCTTTTATCCATAGCTAACAAAAAAAGTATGGGATAAGACAATATCATGAAGATAAAAAGCTAGTACATACAAATAAAAAATGGAAGAACACAAAAGAAAGTAGAAGATTAGAGAATACAACATTTGTGCCCAAATCACACTCACAGTAAGCTATGTGAACAAATCCATTGTTTGGTTGGAGAAAGAGGTGGAAATAATATGTTATACTAAGGAAATCTATGTGAACAACTCCAATTAGACAGCATTTTTACTGGGATGCTCTAACCTAATTTGGTGTCTAAAATTAGATTTGTTGACAAATTAGCACCAAATCACATAGCTTTGTTGTTAATTAGATTTGTTCACATAACATATTAAATCACATAGCTTTGTTGTCTAATTAGATTTGTCAATATAGCTTTATTCAATTTTTTGATGGGTGAACAAATCTATAGAAAAGATGTTGTCTAACAAATCTTCTTAGACGACATTTTTTTGTTAACGTGGCCTAGAATATGCTTTGTAATGAATATACTTTTGTTCTCATCTAAGAAAAGCACCAAACCACACAATAGTTGTGGTTGTCAATATTTGGTGGAAATAATATGTTATACTAACACCAAATTAGACAACCACGTTAACTTGAGCAGGAGACTAAAAGTATGTAAGTCACAAATTATTAAACGTAAATCCTGAATCAACCAGAAAAGACAGTGCTAAATGCTGGAAAGAAAATGCCCTAAATTAACCTGAAAAATAATCACCAAATCTAGATGAGAATACGTCCTAAATTCTGGGAAGAAAATGAAAAAAAAACATTGGGAGGAAGGCCTAACAGCTGGGAAGAAACATTATGGATCGGCTCTGAAAAGGACTGCAAGCTGGGAAGAAGACCTGAATGCTGGGAAGAAGAAGACCTGAAAAACTGGATCGGCTCTGAAGAAGACCTGAATGATGGGAAGAAGAACCATTACAACTACATGTTGAGAATAAGCCATTACAATTTTGGGAGGAAGAAAAAAAATGGCTCTGGATCTGGGTACCTGAAGATCAGGCGGAGACGTATATCTGGTAGATTTTTCTCCTCCGTCGAGTTGAGGTGTAGGAAGAAGAGTGGAGGCCTTTTCTGTGGCTAGGGTTGAGGAAGCTGGAATTTCCCCTGTACCGAACCCTTAACCAGAGAACATTCAAGATTTAAGGCAGGATGTAGGAAGAAGACTGTAGGTCTTACCATAGGCGAGTCCTCGATTAGCAGCAGGAACGATGGATGGAGGAATAGCGCAGCCGAGGAGGAAGTGTACTTGAGAAAGCGTGGGAAAATTTGGGGGGAATTTTTTATTTTTCCCTCCATAAATTGATGTTCTTAGTTTAGTCATTAAAAATCATAAGAATTTATTTTGAAATGCAAAATTAATATACAAAAAAGTTTATTTTTATCCAAGTTTGGCTCAGATTTCCTTATAAAATTTATCTCTTGTAGGGATGCAAGTTGAGTCGAGCCTTCTCGAGAGCTCGATGAGCCGGCTCGAAAAAAACTCAACTCGAGCTTGAGCCTGTCGAGAAAAAACTCAAAGCGATGATCATCACACGTGATGTGATTGAATTATATGTGAAACAAATTATTTAAGCACGGGAATTAATTTTAATATATGCGCATGTTATAAATAAAAATAGCTAAAATTTAGTCAATTATCACATAACTTTTTTGCCACGACCAAAATCGTGGCTAATACTTTCGTATTTGCCATGGACTAGAAAGTGTGGCTAAAGTATTAGCCACGAATCAGGCAACCGTGGCTAATACTATTTTATGTGTGATTGTGCATGTGTCTGTCTGTATTTGTATGTCTATGTGTGTTTGTGCATGTGTGTTTGTGTCTGTGTGTCTTTGTTTGTGTGTCTGTGTCTGTCTGTGTCATATATCTATGTTTGTGTGTGTGTGTGTGTGTGTGTGTGTGTGTGTGTGTGTGTGTGTGTGTGTGTGTGTCTGTGTCTGTGTGTCTGTGTGTCTGTGTGTCTGTGTGTCTGTGTCAGTGTCTGTGTCTGTGTCTGTGTCAGTTTGTGTTTGTGTCGTTTGTGCCTGTGTCGTTTGTGCCTGTGTCGTTTGTGCCTGTGTGTGTATGTGCGTGTGTCTGTTTGTGTCTGTGTGATCTCCATCTATATATGTGTGTATGTGTCTGTGTTTGTGTCTGTGTGATCTCCAGTTATATATGCGTGTATGTGTCTATGTGTCTGTGTCTATGTGTCTGTTTCTGTGTTTGTGTTTGTGTATATGTCTGTGCGTTTGTGTGTCTATGTTTGTGCATGTGTGTATGTATGTGTCTGTATTTTTGTTTATCTGTGTCCGTGTCTGTGTATGTGTGCAGTGTGTGTCGTCTGTGTGTGTGTGTATGTGTTTGTTTGTTTGTACATGTGTGTGTGTGTGTCTATGTGTCAGTGTATCAGTGTACATGTGTCAGTGTATCAGTGTCTGTCTGTGTTTGTGCATGTGTGTGTGTGTATGTGTTCGTTTATCTGTGCATATATGTGTGCAGTGTGTGTCGTCTGTGTGTGTGTGTGTGTGTGTGTGTTTGTGTGTTTGTTTGTTTGTGCATGTGCGGATCCCGTGCGCGATAGTTATTTTTATTCTAAATTATGTTAATAAATTAATATCAAATTGTCATTCATTTTTAAATTTAATGTTTTTATAAAAATACTTTTTTACGTTTTATAAAAACTTTATATAACAGTTTTTATAAAGCTTTATAAAAATTTTATATAAAGAAATTTTATATATCTTTAACTACTATATATAAAAAAAACTTTAAAATGAGTTTTTGTGAAAATATAAATGTTTTTGAAAAAAATAAATTATAAAATATTGATGTATATTTTTTTACGGTCATTTTGAGTACTCATATGTATATGTTGCGGGCGAAGTCCGTCGGGGGCGGGCGAAGTCCGTCGGGGGCGGGCGAAGTCCGTCGGGGGCGGGCGAAGTCCGCCGGGGGCGGGCGAAGTCCGCCGGGGGCGGGCGAAGTCCGCCGGGGGCGGGCGAAGTCCGCCGGGGGCGGGCGAAGCCCGCCGTCGCCAGCTGGGTACTGTAGAATGTGGGCGCAGCCCGCTCGAATGCGGGCGCAGCCCGCTCGAATGCGGGCGCAGCCCGCTCGAATGCGGGCGCAGCCCGCTCGAATGCGGGCGCAGCCCGCTCGAATGCGGGCGCAGCCCGCTCGAATGCGGGCGCAGCCCGCTCGAATGCGGGCGCAGCCCGCTCGAATGCGGGCGCAGCCCGCTCGAATGCGGGCGCAGCCCGCTCGAATGCGGGCGCAGCCCGCTCGAATGCGGGCGCAGCCCGCTCGAATGCGCGCGCAGCCCGCTCGAATGCGCGCGCAGCCCGCTCGAATGCGCGCGCAGCCCGCTCGAATGCGCGCGCAGCCCGCTCGAATGCGCGCGCAGCCCGCTCGAATGCGCGCGCAGCCCGCTAAGAGTCAGCGAGCACGGGCGAAGCCCGTGCGGAGCTGCTCGTAAAATTTTATATAAAAAATTTATATGAAATTTTAATAAAAATGTTTTATAAAGTTTATCTAAAATTTTATACACGTTTATATATAATTAAATTTATAATTATAATTTATTATATATATATAACCGGTTATATATATATTATAAAGGTATGCCCGTGCTCGATACTCTCCGTTGTGATAGTATCCCGACAATGACGGTCCATGTGTCTGTGTTTGTGTTCATGTGTTTGTGTCTGTATGTGTCTGTGTCTGTGTACGTACGTATGTGTGTCGGTCCATGTGTCTGTGTATGTGTCCATGTATCTATACAAGTCTGTGTCTGTGTCCATGTGTTTGTGTCTATGTATCTATGTTTGTATGTACACGTGCTTGTCTGTGTCTGTGTATTTGGGTTGTGTGTGAGTGTTTGTCTGTCTATGCATGTTTGTCTGTGCTTGTGTGTGTCTGTGTTTGCGTATCTATGTGTGTTACACCCCAGTCTGTGTCTGTGTCTTTGTCTGTGTGTTTATGTGTGTTTGTGTCTTTGCTTGCGTGTCTATGCGTGTTTGTGTTTGTGTTTGACTATGTCCGTGTCTATGTCAGTCTGTATCTATGTCTCTGACTGTGTTTGTGTTTGTGTGTCTGTGTTTGTATGTGTCTGTGTGTGTGTGTTTGTGTCCGGTGAGAAAATTAAATTAATATTCAATTAATTTTTATTCAGTTGATAGAGCTTCTGAGAGCAGATGAAATTGAGCAGGGTAATTCTTACTTTTAAAAAATACATAAACGGATAAACCTTATTTAAAAATACATAAATCTTATTTAAAGTTCATGTGCACTGTCGGGCAATGTCGAGGCGGGGTATTGTCGAGCGTGGAACATGGGCCTCATGTGCACTGTCAGTTGATCGAGCTCCTGAGAGCGGACAAAATTGAGCGGGGATAATTCTTATTTAAAAAAAACATAAATCTTATGTAAAAAGTAAATTTTATTGAACAACGCGTTGTATTTATGAATTGATTTGACATGTATATATGAATTTCATTACACATTTATTTTCATTAAATTAAAGCATGTACGTGTCATCCATCAATCAAAAAGGCAATTGTTAACCGTACCCTAGTTTTGGCTATCCGCAACTCATTTATATGAATTATTACGCGTTATTTTGGATATACGCCTTGTGCATGCATTTTTAGGAAAAGTGTTCAACAGGAAAGTTGTAGATATCGTAGAGATCTACAACTTTCGTGTTGAACATTTTTCCTAAAAATGCATGCACAATGCGTATTTCCAAAAAATCGTTATATTACGCCCATGTTTCAATTCGGGCGGCAATACATCTTGTGCGTGCATTTTTAGCAAAAGTGTTCAACACAAAAGTTGTAGATCTCGACGATATCTACAACTTTTGTGTTGAACACTTTTTCTAAAAATGCTTGTACAAGGCGTATTTTTAAACACGTAATAATTCATATAAAAGGGTTGCGGATAGCCAAAACTGGGGTGCGGTTAACAATTGCCTATATATATATGACATATATTTTCATTAAAACGATAGCTCCCGAGCAAAAAACGTGTGCGCTGACAAATTTATTTATGCTCCCGAGCAAAAAAGATAGAGCTAGCTAGTGCAATGCGCGCGACTGAAAAAACGTGCGAACGTTATTTTTATTCAAAAATTATATTAATATGTTTTAAATTTTTTGATTTGTTTTGTGCAAAATTTTATGGAGGGAAATTTTCCTCCATATATTTCATTAATGTGAGAGGGAAGGAAATAGACAAAACTTAATAAACTAGAGGAAGAGAACGGCGCGCGGCGACGGCCGAGAAAGAGAACGACGATGGCGGCGGCCGTGGAAGAGAGAGGTGACGGCGGCGGCTACCGTTCGAAGAGAGGGGAGACAACGGTGCGGCGGGCGTACGTGAAAGACATTGCTACATCTCGCAAATGGATGTTTGTGTGTTTGGTTATCCGTGTTTGTGCATGTGTGTGCATGTGTCTGTGTTTGAGCTCCGCGCGACACATGCAATACGCGCTAGCTCTCAAGCAAAAAAAGGAAAACTACACGCACGAGAGTGCATTTGCATGCGCGCGAGAGTGCATTTGTGTGCGCGCGAGAGTGCATTTGCGTGCGCGCGAGAGTGCAGTTGCGTGCGCGCGCGAGTGCATTTGCGTGCACGCGGGTTCGTGCGTGATTTTATTTTAATTCCATAATTATATTAAAAAATTAATGTCATATTAATTTGCATTCATTTTTACATTTAATATATTAATTTTTAGTTTAGTTTTGTTCAAAATTTTATGGAGGGAAATTTTCATCCGTATATTTCATTCATTCATGTGAGAGAGAGAGAGAGCTGCATGGGAGAGAGGCAGAAAAACTTTTATAAAAAGTTAAAGATTTATAAAAAAAACCTCGTACGCGCAAAAATACATGTCGCAATAGTACCACATATCTGCGACAGCCGCGCACGAATGTTTGCGAGCTGTAGGAGTACTGTCGTCGCGTAAGAGCACTATTGAGGCGGGGTGCTGTCGCGCGCATACAATTTTTTTTTTCAAAAAAAAAAAATAATTCAAAACTTTGATAATAAAATTGTACAAAAATTGAAAATAAAATATGATATATTTTTTGTAACAAAACTTTAATAATAAAATATTACTATTAGTAAGGACAATGTCTTTGTCACAAAAAACTTTCATGATGTGGCTACAATTGATACTTATTGTGAGAAAAAAATTTTATTTGTAACGTAACATTAGTGTTGTTACAAATACTTACAGTTATAGTAACGAATTAATTTTTATTGTAACAAAATTTAAAATATTCGTTTCAAAAAATTCTTTTTTGTAAGAACAAAAAAACTTTGTTACTAAATATAACTATTAGTAACAAACCGTGTTTCAGTTATATTTCAGTCCTTACAACAGGTGCAGTTTGTTGTAGTGATATCCTTGTAATCATTTTGTGATATATAAAATTTCTTTTTCAGTATATCTATTTTTCTGGATTAATATTTCATTTGAAATTGTGCAAGTAAAATCACTTTGTTTATGTCTACCAAAATATTTTTCTGGAGGGATAACGCCAGGCGTTAACTACTCAACGTCAGGCGTTAGCATCAGTACTAAAAGTTTTCTGTTTCTTTAAAATCTGTTCACCCCCCCCCCCCCCCCCCCTCTAAGGGCGTCATCAGATCCAACACACATATTACAGCACGGGCCAGCATTTATTGCCCGATCGCGAGTCCTTCGGTTGGGAGTACGTTTTTCGACATGAGAGCATGTTTTTGTCCAGTCACTCATTTTTTGCCAGGAAGCGCATTTTTTAAACGAGTGAGTGTTTTTCAGCGTGGGTGTGCGTTTTTCGCCCAAGCACGTGTTTTTGGCCTAGCTAAGCGCTTTGTCTCAGGTAAAAAATGCGTAGTCGGGAGAAAAACATGCGCCATGGCAAAAAACGCGCGTCAGGGACAAAAAATGCTCTCTGGAGAAAAGCGTGTGACGTGGCAAAAAACACGTGGACTAGCAAAAAGCGCACGCTAGGGCGAAAAACACGCGACCGGTCGTAAAGCGGGACTTGGAGAAAATGCGTACCGGGTCAAAAAATGAGCGGTCGGACAAAAAAGCGCGCTAGGGCGAAAACACCATTCCCGGGCGAAAAAAACCGCGCCCAGGCGAAAAAAAACGTGGGCCCGGGCAAAAAATGTGTGCCATGGCCGAAAAATATGAGCCCTGGATGAAAAATACGCGCCCAGGCCAAGAAACGTGTGCCCAGGCGAAAAACGCGCCCCCGGGCAAAAAACGCACGTCGGGAGAAAAATGTCATCCTGGGCTGAAAAATGCGCTCATTGGTGAAAAATGTGTGGTCGCATGAAAAATGTGTGCCCGCATGAATATGTGTGCCCGCATGAATATGTGTGCCCGCACGAATAAAGTGCGATCACGTCGAAATACACGCGGCGGGGCGAAAAACCCGCCCCTTGTCATAAATTGCGCACGCGGGAAAAAAGCACGCGTCTAGGCGAAAAGCGTGCTCAATGGTGTAAAACGCGCACGCGTGCGAAAACGCGTGCTCTGGCGAAAAACACGCATCCGAGCTGAATTACCCGCCAAAACTTAAAGTGCACGCAGAGAGTGAAAAACACATGCTCAGGCTGAAAAATGTGCGCTCGGGCCTAAAAACGGACGCCTGATCCAAAAAACATGCGCTCGGGCCGAAAAATGAGAGTCCGGGCCGAATAACGCGCGCCCAGGCCATATAAGGCGCGCCCGGGCGTAAAAACGTGCCTCAGGCAAAAATGAGCGCCCTGGCGAAAAATAAGTGTCTGGGCAAAAACACCCTTCTGAGCTAAAAACGCGATCACGTGCCAAAAAATGCGCGCATGGGCAAAAAAACGCACGCATACGCGAAAAATGCGATCTAGCCCGAAAAAGACCCGCCCGAGCAAAAAATGACCGCCCTGACCGAAAAACTCACGCATGGGCGAAACATCCGCGTGTGCAGAGCGGCTGGCCGAAAAATGCACGCCCGGCCAAAAAAAACTCATCATGCTGAAAAATGTGCGCCCATGGGAAAAAATGTGTGCTCGGTCGAGAAATACTCACCCGGGCCGAAAAACGCGATGGAGGTGAAAACACTCAATTATGTGAAAAAGAATGAACGAAGGTAAGAATTGACGATTTAAATTTTTTTAGTTCAATGGCAAAGTCATGGGTTTTTAGATAAAAGCTAATATCCACGTAAATGTCATCGTGTGCCCTTGCGAAAAACACGTGCTCGTGCCGAATAACGCGCACCAAAGCTAAATATGTACGCATTGGGTGAAAATATGTGCTCGGTGTGAAAAATGTGCGACCGAGACTAAAAACACGCGCCTGATCTGAAAAACGCGCGCCCGGGCCGAAAATTGCGCTTCCGGGCCTAAAATTGCGCGCCCGAGCCAAAAATGTGCGCTCGGTCGTAAAAACGAGATCCCGAGCGAAAAATGCGAGTCTGGGCAAAAAACACCCGCCCAGGCAAAAAATGCTTGCCCTGGCGAAAAACACGATCCTAGTTCGAATAATGCGCGCATGGGCGAAAAAAGCGCGCCTGCACGAAAAATGTGCGTCTGCACGAAAAATGCGAGCCCGCGCGAAAAGGCCCGCCCAAGCAAAAAAAGTCTGCCTGGGACGAAAAACTTGCGCATGGGCGAAGAGCATCCGCCTGTGCAGAAAAGCACGTGAACGACCGAAAAATGCGCGTCTGGTCACGTCTTGCCGAGAAATGTGCGCCCGGGGCACTCAGGGCACTCCAACGGAAGGGGGAAAGAGGCGAAACGAGAGGCGTGACTAATGGAGTATCGGGCACATGTAGTCAATCGCGAAAATTTAGACCAGAGCACGTGCCCGGGGTGTGCCTCCACGTGGGTTAGCCCGCACCTGATTTGGGACCTCTCTATTTGGTTCATTTCACAGAGACGATGGATTCTTATATATCTATAGGTACACAAGATTTTGATTATATAGAAAATAAAAAAAGTATGAAATTACTTGACTCATCGGATTAAAGAAGAATCAATCTGAGCAGTAAAATGGATAATATCCATTTGGCAAATACGATGTTACTAATGTAATAGTGTATTTGCCAAACTTACGGAATAATCACGGCAAGACGTTGGATGCACCTTTGGTTTAATTTTATAACAAGCTATGCAAAGTGTTAGTTGAATTGAGTAAGAAAAACTTAGGAGTTAAAAGGATTCCAAAAAAGAGTTGTTGCAGACCACTCAAGGCTCCGATAGATCGGACTAGATTGGACCGTCTTAGTCCGGGAGCTTTCGAGCGCGCAAACAGTCACACAAAAAGAGAAAGTTGACAAGACAACTTTTTTAACGTGAAAAACTCGTCAACTGGGTGAAAAACCACGCAATCGGGTCTGTGCCGGCCAAAACCTCAACTATTTGTTGGTTGTTGTACATAGCTGTTTTGAAGAACTCGAGAGGCAGGCCGTCTCTCGCTATAATTGTTGAGAGAGAGAGAGGTGCTCGGAGGGAGCAGGTCACCGCTCACGGAGCTAAGTCTTTTGTCTACTACAGACGGGAATGTTGCGCTCTAGAGATTTTGACTGATGTTTGAAGGTTGGATTGATGTGCTCTTGTGCGTCCCTGTCTGTTCGGCTTGTCTCCTGCTGCGCGAGAGGAGGTTGGAGTGCTAATCTTGCTGGAGGCTGGAGCGTTTGTTCTTAAGTGCGCGAAGTGCTTGTTCTTGAGTGCGCGGAGTGCTTGTTCTTGAGTCCGTGAGCGGAGCGCGCGGAGGCGCGCTTGGAGCGGTCTTGAGAGCGGAGCGCGCGGAGGCGCTCTTGGAGCGGTCTTGAGAGCGGTGCGCGCTTGGAGCAGTCTTGAGAGCAGAGCGCCCCGAGGCGCGCTTGGCACGGTCTTGAGAGCGGAGCGCCCCGAGGCGCGCTTGGAGCGATCTGAAGAGCAAAGGCACACGTTGAGCGGTCTTGAGAGTGGAGGCGCGCTTGGAGCGGCCTTTAGAGCGGAGCACGTGTAGGCGTGCTTGGAGCGCTCCTGAGAGCAGAGTGCGCGGAGGCGCGTTTGGAGCGGTCTTTGGAGCGGAGGGCACAGAGGCGCGCTTGGAGCGGAACGCTCGCTCGAAGGAGGATGAACGCTTTCGTAGGATCTTCAAGGTGCTCGAAGATCTTCGATGACACGTGTAGATCTTCGAAGATGCTCGAAGGATGCTTCGAAGGCGAAGGAAATCTTCGAAGGCGCTCGAAGATCTGCCTTGCTCGAAGGAGGAAGGGAGGGAGGAGTCTCTCTCTTGCACTTAGGAGGAAAGGAGAGAGAAGAGAAAGATGGAAAAAAGAGAAGCCTTGAGGTCTTATTTATAGTTTTTGAGGATGACACTTTCGTAATTAAATGAGTGGTTATGGTGGTTATGTGGCAACCCACACACCATAACCAATTTATGTGTTATACACACACCATAACCAATTTATGTGTTATATGCACACTCATTATGAACATGGTTACATGCACACCAGTTTGTATAGTTTTGTGGTGATATGTACTCATATGACGGATATGGTTATGCACACACCATAACCATATGCAGATAGTATTGAAGGATTTTACTATCTGCATCCCCGATATCAGATTTTACTATTTGCACCACATGATGGGAAATTTTACTATTTGCACCCAATGATGTGGTATTTTAGTATTTGCACCAAATGATATGAGATTTTACTATTTGCACCCTATGATGTGAGATTTTACTATTTCACCCCATGATGTGGGATTTTACTATTTGCACCAAATGACGGAGAATTTTACTATTTGCACCCAATTAATGATGTAGGATTTTACTATTTGCACTCATGATGTATGATTTTACTATTTGCACCACATGATGTGGGATTTTACTATCTACACAGCACGATGAGTGAATTCACTATTGGCACCCCCATGTTGGAGGGTTTTACTATCTGCACCGCACGATTAGGGATTTCACTATTTGGATCTCATGTTGGGTGGTTACGGGGCTAGTGGAGTTTACTTTGGTCAACCTCATTTCCTCCACCAAATGAGGTGAAGTTTTAGCTATTCACAGCCCGGATTAGAGGGTACCTATCAAGAGTTGTGAAATTCAGGTTTAATTTTCCATAAGAAGAATTCTCTATAGGAATTTAGATCTAGAATAAAAAACACGTGTTTTGGCTTTATATTATACAAAATATAAAGCCCTTCATATATTCGTCGATCTTATTTTAAATTTTACAAATTTTCGTAATTTAATTTATTTAAATTTTTATCTTAAAAGTTAATATTAGCACTACAGTTTTGGCTATCCGCACTAACGGCTAACCGCAAGCATCATATTACGAATTGGTTATCCGCAAGCATTTTTTTTATTTACACACCAATATCTATTTGATTTTTTTGGTCTTTTTAGAGATGTAAAACTTATGCTATATTGAAGTAGCCCATAAAAATGAAAAAAAAAGATACTATGAGTAGAATTTCATCAAAATGAAACAAAACAACATAAAATAGTATCAAAATACATAAAATTTATCAAATCAAGCTTGCAAAAACATAAAATTTATCGGTTTGGAAATGATTGCTCAAATCAACTTGAAATTGATCTTTTTCCCTCGTTTCATTTTTGGAATCTTCAAAAAGCACAAAAAATAACAAAAAACTTTTAATTACTTGCATTACAAGGGTTTAAAAAAAAATGTAAGAGCAACATCATACCAAATAGAACAACGGGACAATTTAGCAATGCTTCGGAATTCATTTCCCCACAACGTTATACCCTAAAATCGGATCATGATGTCACTGAATATGAATGTGCATACTCAATATATGAATCACTCAATAGATAGGCATAATAATATATGAATGTGCATGTCTCATTATAAAAATTTTTTTGCAGAAATAATAATACCTTAGATGAAGAAGACAGTAAATAAAATGGAGAGGATGGATGGAATCAACTGCTTCAACCGGCGATCTTGGGCTGAAACCAAAAAATAAGAACAAAATGAGAATAGAGGAGAAGAAAGAGGAACGTTGCTTTAATGAAAACAAATTTTTCTGTGCTCGCCATAGCAGAAATGGACGACGCCGGAGCAGAAATGGAGGACGCCTGTGCGAACTCACAGAAATGGACGACGGCGGCGGGTCGCGAGAAAAGGGAGGAGGGCGCCGGAGAATCAGACGACGGCGGCGGATCGCTGGAAGATGGATCGCGAGTGGAGGGCGGCGGATCGCAAACAGAAGGATCGCGATAGGAGTGAAGGCGGCGGAATCATGATTTGAGGAAGATGATGTGCAGTGCGTCGTGAGGCAAAAGTGCAGTTAGCAGAATAAAAAACCCTAATTATTAAAGTTTTTGCAGTGCGCTTAGCAAAAACTGCAGTGCGGGTAACACCGCCCTATTATTATGGATCCCTTAAATTATTATTATTTTGTATTTGGCTAGATATTTTTTTTTACAAAAATAATAAATGATCTCAGCAATCTTCTCAACAAAGACTAAAGAGGCTGGAGGTTCGGTTTTGATTAGTTTGGACCCAAATCAAAACCGAACCTATAACCTTCCTTTTTTTAATAGGTTCAAGCCGAACTCGAACTGAACTCAAAGTCCGCTCGGTTTTTGATAAAGTTTTGACTATTTGATTACTATTTTATTTATGCTCTTTCAAAATTCTCAATTCTACGATCGAAAACCAGTATGATTTGAATTTTACTGTAACAAAAAATGAGCTTATGTTTAAAGTAAACAAAATATTTTGAAGATCTAAGATCATTTAACTTTGGCTCATCCCAACTACTAAGGCTCTGTGTTTGGGTCAGTTTTTTCTATTCAAAAAATTTTATTTGAACAGTAAAAGCTATTTTTTTTGTTATTTGAATGAACAACTTTTTCAAAATAGCTTCTTCAAAAAAACTGTTTTAGAGGTTTTTTGAGAAGCCGGTCAAACATAGCTTTCTAAAAATCGTTTTTTTTTTTTCGTTTTACCCTTTTTCACTTTTATTAACTTCATCTCGCTACATGCCAATCGAGCATTTTCGTCCGAGCGCGCATTTTTAGTCGGGCACTCGTTTTTAGCCGTGCAGTCGTTTTTCACCCGAGCGGCCATTTTTTGCCCGAGCACTAGATATTTTCGCCCGGGCGCGCATATTTTTGCCCGAGCGGCCGTTTTCGCCCGTATGCGCATTTTTCGTCTAACGCACGTTTTTTCGCAGGGCGGCCATTGTTCTCCCGGGCGACCGTTTTTTGCCCGAGGCGTGGATTTTCGCCCATGCACGCGTTTTTTACCCGGGCTCCCGTTTTTTCGCCCGCGCGCGAGTTTTTTGCCCGGGAGACTGTTTTTGGCCCGGTCAGCCGTTTTTTCGCCTGGCAGCCCGTTTTTTGCCCTGGCGGCCGTTTATTCGTCGAGCGACCATTTTTTGCCCGGACTCGCGTGTTTGTCTGGACGTAAGTTTTTACAATCATTATATTTCATTACTTTTATTTTAAAAAACAGTTTCCAAACGATTATTCCACCAAACAGCTTAAATGAAAAAACTTATTCGATCAACAATTATGCAAAGACTCTCCAAACAGTCTGCAACTCTCTTATCAGAGTTTTTCTGAAACCTCTATTCGATCAGCAATTTCTCCGTCCACTAGAATTGTCCCAAACAGAGCCTAAAATTTAGATAATCAACGGTCAAACTCGGGATACAAAATTTTCCGTTTCTAAAACGTACATCTTTTTGATAATTGCCGCAAACAGAGCCACCGGGTATTATACTAATATCTAATGAAAATTATAAACACCATGAATGACAGGCTTTTCCCTTGGCAAAATATTTAGTATATGTAAATAAATTTATCGTACAAAACAGAATATCAAAGGATTTATGGTAAGTTAATTAAGGGCATTGTTAAAGAAAAATAAAAAATGAATATATGCACATCATTAATAAAGAGAATTGTTAAGTGCACGCCGAAATTGGCTAGGTGCACTTCAAATATTACTAAATTCCCCTCTTATTTTCTTCCCCCAAAACGCCTAAGTGCACAGCACTTTAAGCGTTCTGCGCACGCCCGAAATTTAGGTTTTCCGCTGTTCTTCTTCGCCCGAAAGTTAGGGTTTCTTGCAGCTGTTCTTCGTCTTCGCCCGAGCCGCTGTTCTTCTTCTTCGCCCGAGCCGCTGTTCTTCTTCTTCGCCCGAGCCGCTGTTCTTCTTCTTCGCTTGAGGCGCTGTTCTTCGTCTTCGCCATCGCCGTTCTCTGGTTCGCTCGCCGTTCTCAGCTCCCGTTCCCAGTTCGGTCGCCGTTTTCAGTTTGCTCGTCTTAGGGCCCAGTTCATCGCCATTCATCTCTGGTTCGCTCGCCGTTCTCAGTTCCCGTCCAGATTCAAATTTTTTTCTAAAATGTAAGAAATGTTAGATTGATAGATATAGAAATGCTAGGATTATTTGAGAATTAGAACATAGTAATCTTAGTAATATTCCCTCAATTTTGCAGCGTGCAGGGAGGAATGAAATGTTTACAGCTTGGATGGTGTTTCCATCGATCTAACATCTTCATTCCGAGCACTCACACCTTCGAAGGTATCACTTATTTGTCTTGTGATTTTGCTTAGTGATTGTATTTGCCATTTCGATTATTATGTTTGTTTGGGGTTGTAATTTATATTTGTACAAATATGTTGATTTTTACAGTATGGAGGGAAGTACTGATATGGTAATTTGTAATACTGATGATAAGAAAATTGAATTTGAAGTGGGTTGTCATTTTGAGACTGATCAATGTTTTGAGACAAGAGAATCCCTAATTGAGTGGGTTCAAAAAGTTGGTCGTACTTTGGGTTTTGTTGTCACAATCAGTTGTTCGGATAAGGTAGTGGGTCGGTTGACACCTCGTGTGCTCCTTGGTTATGATAGAGGAGGTCATTATCGAGCCAATCAACGCAATAAAGGTCATGAAAAAAAAGGTCTTCGTAAATCTTCTAGCAAAAGGTGTGGTTGTCCTTTTTTCATTAAAGGCCAAAAAACAGCTAATGTTGATGAGTGGAAGGTAACTGTAGTATGTGGGAAGCATAACCATGAGCAGGTTCATATGGAAGCGCATGCATATGCTGGTCGCCTGATTGAGGAAGAGGTAAAGATAGTCAAGAATATGAATGCTTCTGGAGTTAAGCCGCGCAAAATTTTAGCTTCTGTGAAGAATATGTATGCTTCTGGAGTTCTACTAATTTTAGCCATCATCTAGCCGAACAGTTGAGCCTACGATTCATATGCGGTTGAGAGGAAGACCCAAAGGAAGCCTAAAAAAATTTAAAGATGATTTCAAATCAACTAGACGTGATCCATCACATTTCGAATATATTCTCTCCATGGAAGATCACAAAAATAAGGCAAAAGAGTTAAAATCAAGATGCAAGTTGAATGCTAGAAAAATGACAAACTACCAATTTAGAACTCCATCTATTAATATACATTTGGGTACAGAAATTCGTCAACATTTGCCAATTTTGTTCTCCGAACATATTACAGATGTCGTAGATGTGCTTGGTGACGGCCATTGTGGATTTCGAGTTGTTGGTCAAGCTTTGGGTAAAGGTACAAATTGGGTACAAGTGCGAAAAGATCTCTACATGGAACTTGAAAATCACAGATCTTTATACGATGAGATGTATGGCGTCATTAGAAGAACCCAAATGTTACAAAGTCTCGATTGCACGGTGACTCCCGCACCGGTTGAGAAGTGGATGTCATTACCCGATATGGGTCTTATAATCGCATCTTGCTACAATGTGGCGGTAGTGGAGCTCTCAAGTGATCAATGTTTTACATTTCTTCCACTGCATTCTGTGCCACCATCAGTGCCAAAATTAATTTCCATTGGGTTCATAAATGGAAATCACTTTGTTCTTATACTCCTATGTGAAAATTCTCCACTGCCACCGATATTCTCTCCATGGAGTAGATTTCACGAGCCAAATGTTGACACATGGGCATCTATATATATGTCAAGGATTACACTTCCACAAACAAACACGATGGGCAGTGTGGTTATTGGTTTGGAGGATATGTGACAAAGGTTAGTGATCCATATTATTATTTTCAAATGCATTATTTGTACTAAGCAGTATTCTGACAAATGTTTATTTTTTAGTGATTATGCTTGGTGATGGGCAATTTTTTGATATATGGTATTTTTGTGGCTTGACATTTTATAGCAATGAAGCTGCTGCTTGATGATGAGTTTAGAAGGTAGTCAATATTTCCCTACATTTTGTATAAAGTAGAGCATTTTATAGAAATTAACATGCATATTCCATTTGGTGCAGGGTTGAAATTCAAGGAAGCGGCAAATGTTGAGGCTTGGCATGAAACAGTGGTGTTTTATGCTGTTACTTTTGGGTTTTTCTGTTTTGTTGTAATTCATGTTTAATTTTGTATTTCATGTTTTATGTTGTAATTCATGGCTCTCGTTGTAATTCATGGCTTATTTTGTATTCCTTTTATGCTTATTAAAAAATTAATGAAAAACTAAACCTCAAATTAATGAAATCAGGTTGTGGTTCATTGATATATCAATTTTTTTATTGGTTTGCTATTAACAATAATGCGGTGCCCTTAACAATTTTGTGTGCACTTATCGCAGTGCGGTGCATTTAACAAATAAATGCACATAGCCAAAATAGTAGTGCACTTAACAATTCCCTTAATAAAAGCAAATCATACTTTTTGGAAATTACTCGATGCAACAAACCGATATTATTAACAACAAATCAAATTTAAAATTATAGATTTGTCATTATTTTCCAACAATTGAGAGGGTTTTGAGGATAATTGCTAATCAAAGTGACTCAAAGGAAAAAAGAAAGTAAATTGTGAGTTCTTGCGTCTATAAAAACATAAAAGATTGTTCACCTAGTTTAACTGTTTGAATAACCAAGGTCTCATCCAGGAAGGAATGAAAATTCTGATTTCAGCATTCATGCTTTAACCGCAGAAGTTAACTAACAATCTCAATTTATGTATGAGTAAAATATCATCATTAAATTTTCTGAACAATTATTATTTTTATTTTCGGACATTGTAATCTCAAAAGCCTTTTGTTATGTTATATTACCCTTTGGGAGTTTTTGAAAAATATGAAGATTATTATATACATCTTATTGCACTTCTTTGTCGATTAACATTTATTGTGCATGCATATACTGAATGAGCAAATCATTATATAATGTGAGAATGTTTCGACTCATGGCGAGTGAGAATCGGGGTGGGTTTTCGGCACTGGCGTGCGGCTTATGATTTTTCTGTAGAATATTTATGAACTAATTTTAGATGAGAATTTTAAGTTATGTTGGTGTGCGGATAACAGTTTTTTAGTCTTCCTTTAAAAAAATCGAAACTAATTTAAAATGTGGATTTTAAGTTATGTTGATGTGCAGATAGCCGTTTTTGATTTGCCTTTAACAATGCCCTTAATTAATAGAGGGGGAAAACAGAAATTCAGTTTACCTGTAAAAATTGGGCAAGTTCTTCCGGAAAATCTTCAAAGCAGGGGTCTAAATTTGCTTCTCGCTCAGGTATGTCCGAAGAATACGAAGACAAGCATGTGCTGTGTATACTTCTGCCATTTGGATAGCTTGGATTACAACAATTCGAATTTCAACAACACTAATATGAAATTAAAATTTTCTTGACGGATCGGCTTGGTCAGTTTCCGGAAATTAAAAATAGACCCGAACCAATATGAACCAGCACCGGACCAAGCAGTTCCGTTTCAAAATCTGCTCGGTTCTGTCTGTTAATAGTTTTTATAATTATTACTTCATGCTGACCATTCTAATTAACGGCCTAGAGCACCTACGTTGAGCCGCAGATAACCTTTATCGGCCTCCGGGGTCCGCACGAGCATATTTTTCAACCAAACAATGCGAGATCAAATCCGATAACGCCATGCGCCTTAACACGGGGTTGACGCAGGCAACAAATCCGCGTGCATCGAGATGCGTGCACGTGGATGGAGAGATAGGGCATGCGCTATGGTGCTGCTGCTGCTGCGGCCACGAGAAGGAGGGGGGGGGGGGGGGGGGGGGGGGGGACCCCTGGCGGAGGGCGACGGGTGAGGGGGGCTGGCCCCGGTTAGCAACTTTAGTGGATCCCGTAGTACAGCGCACATGTCGCCGAGGGGAGGCGGGGGGAGGCCCACTAATTAGCTGCCACGTCGGGGATCATTTGATTGTATTTTACATATATGAGCGGGGACCACCCTCCTTAACAAAATTCAGATCTTCGTATAATGTACTGGCGTGGCTGATATGGAAGCTGATAGGGACGGTACGTGCGGGGATGGGGATGATCGATCGGATGGCTGGGTGATGGTGGCCGGTGTGAGTCCGCCGGAGAAGGGGGACCCGTGCGCAGTGGAGTGGGCAGGGGCAGGGGGGACGGGCACGGGCAGCGCATGCAAGAGCCCCCGATGCAAGTTGGGGCTAGGCAAGCTACTCTGCTGGAGTTAGAGTAGTTTGGCCATGTTTCTTTTCTGCTTCGTGTGGGCGAGTTTGGTCCTGCAGTAGCCCTTGAGCCGTGTCACTACACCTACTTTTCTTCTATCATTTCAGTACGGCTCGTGGAATTGCAGAAGAAGTTCAGACTTTCCTGGGCTTCTCTACCATTCTCTCATTTCTTTATTTATGAGTATAATTGGCGGGTCCCACCCCACGTAGAATATACAGCCTGCAGCATTATTAGTTAGTCTCAAATATTTTTCATGCTGCATTGCCCACCGCAATAATAAGTTTAGTGGTATTTTTTGTATCATGAGATATTCTTTTCTCCATCATTTATATTTCTTTTTCTTAACTTCGTTTATACATTTTTATTTAATACCATCAGATTCATTAGTCGTCATCGATCTTACTATTCTATATTAATTTTTATAAAAATTAAAATTTCTTAGTTTCAAATGAGAAGAGACTATTTGTTGATTATATTGAACTTGCCACAATTTTCAAATTATGCACTGATCAGATCGAAAATTCATTTACTACTAATAATAGTAATAATAAGTTTGAAAAGTTATGTCCGCTTCCTAAATCTTCCAAGAAATATGTTTAATTTCATTTACTATTTCAAATCTTTACTCATATATTTTGTGCCTGCCCTTTAGATGGACGAGTTTTTGTGTGCCGAGGGCCCCACTATTACCGGGAGAAATCGGTGCGTGGAGCGATTTTATACATGACACAATATTACTCGTCAGGAGCTTTTTAACAATAATATTGTACGTAAAGATGGACATGGATTGGCAGCCATCAAATGGATGGGCGAGATCGTGTTATTCCGTTTAAGAATCGAGGATAATTCAAAATTTTGTTAGGCCAAGTATTTAAAGATGGCGATTTAAAAATTATTTATACTAAATTAAAAATTAAAGACAACTGCCAGTGTTGCCGCGTGGAGTTCCCCCCGCCACTCCCTCCCCTCTATCTAATTTCTCTGCCACCGCTACATAATTACATTCGATGGTCCTCCTCCTTAACATCGACATGCAATTAATGATTATTTTATATACTTACATTTATATAAATAAATAATAGATAGATTACAATAAATTAAGAAAACATTTTAAATACAAATAAATATATTACTGGAGGATATATATCGTAATTATGTGGGCGAATTAGGGTATGGCCGATAGGGTTATGGAGGGTGGGACCAGATTAGATCATGGAGGAAGAGCCGGAAGAGTGGACCGGGTTCAGCGGCAGATGACATCTCTTATCCCTCTCTCTCTCTCTCTCTCTCTCTCTCTCTCTCTCTCTCTCTCTCTCGCCAGTTTCTGTCTTTGTGGGTCATCATTTATTCAGATGATCGAGAAAGGACCGGGTTCTGTATTACAAGATTTAATTACCATTGCTGTGAGGCAATTAATTATGCATTATTATTGCCTCTTATTACCCCCCTTAATAAATGGAAACATATGCCATCAATTTTCATAGGACCACATGCCATAAAAATACAACTTGTTCATTACTTCTCTCTCCAGTCTCCCCCCATGTATGTAATTGATTTCTCTCTCTATGAATGAATGAATTCTGACAAGCTAGGTTTGTTTCTTTTTATCCTTTTCTACCGCTCCACTTATAACAAATCTGGCCAAAAAGCATAAAGCCCATCTCTCCCTCTCTCCTCCCCTCTCCCTCTCCTCAATTTCCTTTCTATATTATATTAACTAAACAATTAACCATTTCACAGCTCATGATTCCTGTTCTACTTCTTTCAAACGAGCCTTAATTTTATTTGTGTTAATTAAAATGGTCGTAAAATGAAATAAAATATGATTTTCTTTGTTAGTTTCAAGCCTCGAATCACAATCAATGGGTTCATTCTTAATGTGTCAGCATGCACGCCAATAGTTCGGGAACCGACAGCTGTACTTTGTGTGAGATTTCTTGTGTACAGAAATGTTTAATAAACTTTATTTTAAGATAAGTTTATTGTAATATTTAAATTTGCTTGTTTAATATTTCCAAATTAAATACGTGACAAAATAGAATAAGTCGACATTTGGGCAGTTCTACAAACTCTCACAACTCACAAGTATTGCAGTAATAAACTAAATTTTGTTCTTGACAAGAAATGAATACTATTATATGTGATGTAGTTACAATTGGGTTTAAATTATGTACAATAGTTATTTAAGCCATGATTATCATGGTGAATTATTTTAGCATTGTGATTTACTAACAGAGGATCATGCATGTTTCTTTGGAAATGATGAAGAGGGTCCTGAAGTTTCACCATATGTGGTGGCCTCTCTCGCACCATCGAGTGAGTATGGTCCAATGTGTGTGTTTGTCTCTCTCTCTATATATACATGGACGATAGTTGGAGTCTATAGTTTGTCATAGGAACTTAATTACATGGACGATAGTTGGAGTCAACGGCTCTCCTAGGGTTCCCAGATGAGGGAACCCATGAACGAGGATCAAGTTGGCCCTTGTGAATAGCTTGAGGCACAATTTCCCTTCAACCTTTGAGCTAAATGTGGGAAAAAGGAAGGAAAATATATCCATGGACAGACCCCATCGTCTCCACCCCGTAGGAACTGCGAGATCACCCCAAAGACGCCTTTAGCATGTTGGGGTCACGGACCAACCATAAACCTTGTCCAAATAAGTGGAAGACATTAGTTTTCCACTCTTGGGCAGTAAGGGTCGGAGATGGGCAATCACTTGTTCTTAAAAACCAACATTATGAAGATCAAAGAGTTGGGAGAAAAAGGGTGGAAAGCTCATCACGGTTCTCATGTAGCTGGATTCTCCGGAACAACAAGATTCCTTAGAATTGTATTCCAATTTAGCACCCTTTGAGATTTTGAGAAGAGTTTTCATTTGAAGAGCACAATGTAATGGAAGTTGTAAGATCGATGTGTTCAGGGGGAATTTATTGTCTATCATTGGCCTCTGTGGTATATTCAGTCAGAGAGGTCTGAGAGGCGGTGGTTTATCTTGTGGCGGATGTCAGTGGTTCGAGTCTGTTTATCTCCACTCTGTGAACTTAGCTGATACTATGATATCATCAATTTTTTTTCAATTCGGTAGTTCAATATATGATTTATTGTTCATGGACGTTGATAAGATCCTTCCATTTAGCAACACCTTAGGATGGCATCGCCCTCACGTGAATGGTGAGGTTCAAAAAGAAAAGGCTAAAGATGGATACCTAGGCACCTAGAGACAAGGAATGGAGTATTAAGCGACAAAATGCTTCGAGGAGTTGAAAATAAGCATAGTCCAGGAGATTCCCGAATAAGCCAACGTTTCAAACTATCGTTGCATCCATTGGCAGTCAAGAGACAACATTGCGAACTGAAACATCTTAGTATACTTAGCTAGAGAAAAAGAAAGCAAAAGTAATTCCAGTAGTAATGGCGAGCAAAATGGGAGCAGCCTAAACCTTGAAAAATAGGGTTGTAGGAGAGCAATACATGCATGTGATGCAAGGCGAAGTGGGGGAGTATTTCATCATAGATGACAAGAGTCTAGTAATTGAAAGCATCACTAGCTTACACTCTGACCCGAGTAGCATGGGGCACATGGAATCCCATGTGAATCAACAAAGACTACCTTGAAAGGCTAAATACTCCTAGGTGACTGTTGAAGCAAGGAAATTCTAGGCTCCATAATTCGGATCAATGCAGCCGGAGGCTACTCGCTCGGCAATCCGATAAGAAGACTTGGTTAGCCACGACGAGCGAACTAGAAGGATAACATACACAACCCCAGGTGCTGCGGCAGGGAGGTCTAACTACGTACCCAGAAGCTCAAAGGATTCTTCTCCTCCAAAACCACGAATGGCCGAGCTTGGTACTAGGAAGGCACTGACTAGGGATGATTCTCGCCTATAAGGGGTGTGAAGCTATGATTTTGGACAAGTGCCATTCCTGGTACCCCTGGGGGTCAATTTATAGACAAATCTTGAGGGAGGGGAAGCAGGCGACTATCCCTGATCCCCTTGGAGATGGTTTGAGCAAAGGCCTAGGCGGGTGAGTAGGTTGGTGAAAGTCACCCACAAGCGAGTAGGTATGGCCTTCTCGCTCGGCCGGCTGGCTAACTCGGACATGCCTTCCTTCTCGTCATTGGGGGCGAGCAAATCCCTACTCGCACTCCCGAGTCTCCTGATCCTGATGCGCTGTCTGATATCAATGCTGACCGTTGACTTTGTCTTCTGCCTACGTGGCCTTTAGACGGACCCATCCTTAGAGAATGAGGGTTGTACAGTGACGTATAACGAAGTAGTACTGTGAGGGAAAGGTGAAAAGAAACCATATTGGGGAATGTATTAAAACATGAAATTGTGAGCTACCAAGCAGTGTGAGCCGAATGTGATCTTTAACTGCGTGTCTATTGAAGAATGAGTCAACGACTCATAATAAGTGGCTTTACTAAGGGAATCCACACTAGAAATGTGTCCTTCCAAATCCTCTCGTACTAGGGAAAGGTCCTCTCAATGTTCTAACACCCGCACCAAATATGGACCAAACTATCTCACAATGTTATAAACCCAACTCATGTACCACTTTAATGGGTGAACAACCCAACCCTTGGAATATACTACAGCCCAGGTGGCGAGAGCCGACATTGAGGTGCCAAACCTTCCCGCCGATGTGAAATCTTAAGGGGAGATTAACATGTAATCTCAGACTCTTACAAGAGGTTGCAATGGAGAATTTTTTGCAATGGACAAAAGTCAGATGGAGCAATGCCACGTGGAGGTAGAAGGCCCACAGGTCGTGAATGTTAGTTATGGATGTTGTCAAATCACCTAGAAGGGGTGTGTGGGGGGGGGGGGGGTGAATAGGTATTTTAAAAAACTCTTGACCCTCTTTCTTCTGAGTCTATTTCTATGAAGGTAGAGCATAAGGATTTAAAGATTAAGAGCACATCACAGAAAACACTCAATGATTTATAGTGGTTCCTCAAGACAGAGTGTCTTGAGAAGTCCACTGTCCCTCTGCGCCTATCTAGCAGTGTGCTAGGGTCGGCAAACTCCACCAAAAACTCAGGCACGCAAGCCCAACAACTCAGGCCCTCAAGCCTTACAACTCAGGCCCACAAGCCCTACAACTCAGGCCCTCAAGCACTACAACTCAGGCCCTCAAGCCCTTCAGCTCAGATCACTACAACAAATAACACCTATTGCGGCATTTTTTTTTGCGGCGCTTTTGAAAACGCCGCCATAAAATATTGATTTTGCGGCGTTTTATTGAAAAAAGCGTGGCCAATAGTTTATGATAGCTTTGGTGGCGTTTTTTTATTTAAATCGCGGCTAATAAAATATGATTTGGCGACGCTTTCTTAATAAAACACCACTAAAGAAAACCTAAATTATTTCCTGTTATATGTTCAAAGAATCCAGCCGGCTCTTACTCATTCCCGACCTCGCCCCTCTTCCCACTCCTCCTCCTCCTCTTCCAAGCATTTGTAAGTAGAACACTAGCATCAATCCAGGTTTTTTATTTTTATTTTAAAAAGCCGCAACCTTTAGCGGCGTTTTTTAAAAAAAACACAGTTAACTTTTGGCGGCGATTTTTTTTAAAAACGCCGCTAACTTTTGGCGGCGTTTAAAAAAAAACGCCGCTACTGCCTCTTAGTTTTCACGGCGGTCTCTACCGCGGCGCTTTTGTGGCATTTTTTCAAGCGCCGCGAAAGCTTCCGCGACGCTTGAAAAACGCCGCGAAAAGCATAAAAGAACGTCGCGGTAGACCTGTTTTGTTGTAGTGGATCTGAAACAGATCCTACAATACTCAGGCCCGCAAGCCCTACAGCTTAGGCCCTCAAGCCCTGCAACTCATATCTGAAATAGATCCTACAAACTCAGGCCCGCAAGCCCTACGGCTCAGACCCTTAAGCCCTACAACTCAGATCTGAAACAAATCCTACAAACTCAGGCCCGCAAGCCCTACAACTCAGGCCCTCAAGCCCTACAAAGAAAGAATGAGAAAAACTTCTCTAGCCGGATGAAGATTGGCTTCTTGGACTTGAAGAGAATGCTTTTGATGTTTTATTGGACATCACAGATTCCTCTGCAATCCCTTGTTCAATCTGGAACAATACTTATCAGTCGATGTTGCTAGACTGAAACTTGGAGAACACTTGATGAAGATCGTTTTGTTCTCGGGTTCTTGTTCCTTCTTCACGCAGACTTGTTACTGTTCTATTGATTCGTGCATATATTCTCTGCGTTCTTCTTGTTCGAATTAGGGCAGACACTTATCTCTTTTATATAACTGAGGAGCCGACTAACGGTCTCCTATGATGTCCTTTAAGTGTCAGAGACACATTCCTTAACGGCACGCGCTGATTAGACCATCAAGCGGTGACGTTAAATGTAAACATCGTGATTTGAAATGTCTTGATCTGTCTCGACGACATTTGCAACGTCTCGACGATAGAACTTGCCATCACGCCAATCCATCTTGGACTTGGAAAAGTCATCAAGTATTCTTCAATCTTCTTTAGAGAATGATATCTCGACAATAAAAGATATATCAGCTGCACTTGTACTTACGACGACATGAAGTCATCTAAAAGATGTCGTCGTAATCATGTTGTCAACTTGTGATCTTCTCGACGATATCGTTGAAACCATTCTGTCTTATCGACGATATCATTGAAACCATACTGTCTTATCAACTATATCGTTGAGACTATAATGTCTTATCGACGATATCATTTTGATCATCTTGACGACAGACGATTCTTCTTCTATAAGCTATCTTCACGAGTTCTCCCTTAGCCTTCTCGACGACTAGGCTTCTTTACGATGATGTCGTCGACATTGCCGAGCATTTTAACTTAGGTATTCAGAGAGCTTCCTTTCTCATCTCGACGACAAGATCTCTTTACGACGATGTCGTCGACATTGTCGAATACTTTGACTTAACTCTTCTCAGGCCTTACAGTGATATCGTCGTGTGATTTCGGTTGACACGACAATACGAGACTTGATCGATTCTTCTTATTTCTTACGACGATGTCATCGTGTGTACTTTGATTTCACAACAATATCGCCGGATTGTCCATATTATCTCGACGATAACTGACATGAACCTTCTGCTTATCTCTGAGAGTAATCTCGACGATGTATGAGTGCTTATTCAACGATATGTTGCTAGACATTTCAGCAATATTGTAGTGTTTATATTGTTAACACGATGATATTTGTCTTAGATGCCTTTACTTGAGCCTTATATGTTATACCTAGTGAATATGATATTCTACATGTTCATGTCACAACAAATGCACATCAAATATAAATTGTACTTATCATTGATCTGAGCACTTCTTCAAATCAGGAACATTATTGGGCACTGTTCCCAACAGTGAACTTCTTTTCTTGGAGAAGAAGCAAGGATAATATCTGAGGAATAAGCATTAGTTAACTCTGTTCCAGCAGCCACCTTAAGACAGAGAGGATGTGTTGAAAATTCTCTAACTCTGATATCTTGTGAATGTTTTCATCTCAGATACCAAGTTAAAATTCTTAGAAGCGGGAATAAGGCGCAGGAACACTACAACCATTCCAAGTTAAGTAACCAACACAATAGAAGGGCAAGAATCTTATATTAATCTATCTCCTTCATAATTCGAGACATATATGGCGTTATATGATTTAACAGAAAACAAGATGGAGAGAAAACAGAGACAAACAAGCAACTGGCGAATAGCAGCAGCTGTGACCACCAGAGACCACTGAAACGGTCAGACCACACGACAACCACTGAGATCACGTGAACAACACAGGTCGTCAACCTGCAAATTGCCAGACCACCACCTCAGACTGCACGAACTGCTGACTTATTGAACTACTGAGAAAATAACCTATCCGCACTTCTTGACTGCCTGACCGCTAAGTTGCATAGTCACAAAAGCTGCCTGCGAATAGAGAACAGAACTGCAAAAGCTGTCACCTGACCGCAACTCTAGATCACCTGACGACTACGGTCGCCTGGCCGCTGAGTTTGTTGTGAACATCCCAAGAACTACAACACAGATCGCACAGAAGAATACCACTAGAGAACTGGTTATTCAAAGTTAGGAAGATCATCAAGAAGGAAAATTGCTGACTGTTGGCTGCTGACCTGCGAACACAATAAACGATCACACCCTTTCAGACTGCACGATATCAAAAAATGGAGACCGACAAAAGCAAACAGCTTTAGTTCTTACAGCTATCGATACTAATGATGTGTTAAAATTTTTTAATAAGCAGAAAACGGGAACCAGGTCGCAGGAACACTCTCAACTATACCAAGCACCAGAAATCAGAAACAATGAAGGAACAAGAAAAATCTTGTATTTACTATCTTCTGTACATAGTGAGACATACATGATGAGACATGATTTATCAGTACGCCAGATGAGGAGAAAAGAAACAACCACAAGAAGCTGGCAGTTACAAAGAACAACCCGCTAAACCGCCAGGCTAACAAAGCTGTCCGCTCAAACCGCCAAGTCGCCAAGCTGACCGCGAGGCTAACCGCGAAATCACCAACCCGCAACTCAACATGTGGACTGCCCGTTATTCCAATGCTCACCCTGTTCGCCCAAGCAAGGCCGCCTGACCGCAGTCACTAGGCCGCTCCTAACCGCGAACAAGCTGCTGAAGAACTGAACAGAAGTAACAGACCAGCAAAGGCAAACCGCCTAACCGCCACGGTCTGAACTTTATTGAAAGCTGGAAACGAGCTGAAGAGAACCTGCCTTGTTGCTAACCGCGACCTCATGCTGCTACCCGTCACAGACTACTACCGGCTTATCCGATGCGGTCTCCTCTGATCAAATCAAAACCACAAGTAAGCTGCACAACCTGCGAACAAAGCAAAGGTAAGCCTCAAACCGCGCGAATAGAAAAGTCTATCCGCACCACAAACTCGCGAGCTCTCACTTACTGTTGACGTCTTCTTTTTATCTCCGGTGGAGGTCCTATTTATAGTAGAGGTGAGGAGTGCGGTCACCGCCTATGCGATAGGATAACCGCCCACAACCAATAGCGGGTAGCAAACAACTCGCGCGGCTTAGATGGGGTTCCCCAAAATGGACCTGGTCGAACCTGTGATTTTTCATCGCGACGTCGACCGACTCGCCGATACGATCCCAACGCGTCTATTCTCGCGTAATTCAGAGTCCCTTTTGACCTCCAAACAGACTCCAGAGCGCCCACGTACGTGTTAACCACACCCCATCATGGGGGTAACCACCACCCCCACCTTTTCCCTCCCTTCTTCATGCACATAGCTTCTCTTTCTCTCTCTTCTCCAAACATACACATTCACGACATGCACGACAGTTAACCTTTCCTAATTTCCTAGATTGCAGGTCCAGTTCACTTCGCTCAACACCGTCAACGAAGCTGCCTGATGCGCGTTCGGCAAGTGCACCGGTCGCTGTCAAGTAATAAATTTGGGAATAGCTTCCCCGAATGTCGATCTCTTGAGGAATGCAGGTTCTGGTGAACGAAATGTGTGGTGAGTCGATTGTTACACGAGCGAATAAAATAAAACAGGGGTGTTGTGATTGGTGTCCTAAGCTATTGCGGAAATGAGAGAAATGCGGGTCGAAAAGCACCGCTTCGCAAGGTGTGGGTGAGTGCAGCGGACGCGATGCCGCACTTCGGTAAGTGGGTGGAATGGCCACAGAGCGAGGTTTTGTGAGGGTCGTATTCACCTCGTCGCCAACATCACCACTAGCTATTGCTAGATGGCTTCACACACAAACATCTTACAATATCATAACAATAAGGAAAGCTATTCTCACCACCAAAGCATCATTGCACATGAACAACAAGCAAGGATCTATAACATTACTCTAACGAGCGTTCATTACAACAACACAAAGAGAAAGCACAAGCATCGAAGTTTAGAAAGGACCAAATAGAGGATGTCACCGCGTCTTGGGTTCTCGGCCGGAATGAGAGGTTGTCGGGCTCTCTCCGGGCTCGGCCCTCAGATGGTGTGCGGACTCGAAGGAGGCTGTCACCGCTCCAACGATCTACAACATTTCTATGGCCTCCAATGGCGAAGAATGCTTGAACTAGTGGCAGAGAATACTTGCAAATGCTCCCGGATGGAATAATGGTGAAGGAGATCATCAGAAATGGTCTCCTCTCGTCTCCTCCGGTGGAAGGGGCGAAAATGGCGGGATTCTTGGCTTTTCCCGCGAGGGGAATCAGGCTCTCCCTGGCTCTCTGCGGCTCTCTGTTGACTGCAGCTTTTCCTGCTTTAAATACTAAACAGGCGGAGTTTTGGTCACGAACGGGCGATCGCACGATCGTGCGCTGCCCGTGCATTATTTAATGATAAAAACAAGCTTGAAGACGAAGCTGCGCCGCCCGTGCGATTTACTTATGCACGGGCAAACCCGCCTGTGCGTCAAACGCACGGGTAAATTCAGAAACGCTAAAACAACCAGAAGAAACAGGCAACCGTGCATTTTACTCACGCACGAGTAAATCCGACCGTGCGTAAAAACGCACGACTAAACTCAGATGGCCTGTTTTCTGCCCAGAAGAGAACGCATGACCACAACCGTCCGTGCGTCAAGGAAATGCATGACCGTGCGTTGTACACAGTCATGAATTCTGGGAGAAAATTGGAGGATCCGACCGCCTGCACACAAGACAAAACAGCTGGGATAACACCTCCAGCACCAGATTAACACAGAAAATGGAATGGGGAGCACCATGTGCTTACCCCCAATAACAAGGAGCGCAAATGCACATCGAAACGGGCCTAAGAGTGCACCTAGCAAGGAATAACAAATACAATCAAAAACATGCCTAAAGTGTAGTGCATCGACTAGAAATACGGCCCAGATGAGTCCATAAATGTGTATATAAATGGGACTCATCGCTGCCCAAACTGCCCAAGATGACCAAACTGTCCGGGAGCAAGACGGGAATTGTACAACCCCGATATTCGCCAGGAGATGGGCATAGATTGAGAAGTCAACAGGCGAAAGAAGTAACAAGGAAGGCGAGCCAGAGTCTCAAAGGTCGCTCGCAGGAAGGCGGGCGAGCCGGGCACTCGCCGACCGCTCGCAAGAAAACGGGCAAGCCGGGTTCTCGCGGGCCGCTCGTAGGAAGGCGGGAAAGCCAGATCCTTGCGGTCCGCTTACCGTGGTGTTTTGGGCGGGCTAGATTCTTTCCAAGTTTCTATGTTCGACAAACTTCAATCTGCATTTGACGAAATCCATTCCGCGTTCGATGAACGTCACGCTTCAGTTCGACGAACTCGCTTTTTAGCTCGACGATTTCAGTCTTCCAGCCAGCTCCAAAGATTTTGTCTTCAGTTCGACGAGCTCCAGTTTGAGATCGACGAACTCAGCTCTATGTTCGACATATAAGTAACAAGATGTTCAGTTCGACGAAATTGCTTCTCAGCTCGACGAGCTCAATCTTCCAGCCAGTTCAGCAGATTTTCACAAGGCTGAGGGGAGCTCGCAGGAAGGCATGCGAGACCCGGCCTCGGAGGATGTTGCCAGAAGGGGTGCGAACGGGGCCTTCACAGAGCGCTCGCCTAAGAGGGGTTTCACGAGCCATACTCGCGAGGAGACTCGCGGGAGCTCTCACGAGTAGCCTCCTCGTAGGCCACTTGCCCATAGGCTAAGGAGGCGAAATTACCTCACTGCCCCTGGTGGTCTGCCGTTACCCCCTCCAAACAGCGGAGTTTGGTTGTTAGCAGGCCAAATTGGGGTGCGTTTAGTAAAACCAAAAGGCGGAATTCCGCTATTAACAGACCACGAACAAAAAACTATAAATATGCCTTAAAGGGCACCTTGGGAGAGGATTCCAATCTCAGTTCTCTGAGCTTTTTCTTCCCTTGGTTACTTTGGTTTAGCTCTCTAGCTCTCCAAGGTGCCCAAGTCTCAGTTTTGGCTTGGGAGGGGAAGCGCTCAGCGATCTTCCGGGTTTGTGGTGGGACCTCCTCGCTGTGACTAAGGTCCTACTCTAATTCTGAGTCTCCAGTCTGCTCCTTCCGAGGGACCAGTAAGGGCTAGCTGCCCCTTAACTTATTGAGGGCCCGAGCTTCACAAGAGACCGAGAAATCGGTTTCAACATTTTGGTGCGGTGAGCATGGAGTGTGGCTGGTCCAAGAAAGTTCCTAGGAAAGAACATGACAGGAGACGAGGAGCAGGGCGAGGAGTTTTGCGTGTCGCCCCGGTGGTGATGCCAAGGATGTTCTTTGACTTCAGGAGGGAAGTCTTCGACACCCTCGGGTTCGCAGTCGCAGAGTTGCGAAGCGAGTTTGCGACCCCGACGAATCAGGCGTTCCTTCCTCCAGCAGCGGTTGGCGAGAATGCCCTGGGAGGAAGGGCGGGAAAGGAAGTGGTAGGGGTATCAGCGCAAGACCTGGAGGGGCGAGTGCTGTTTGCCAGCCCGTCGAGCTCAGTTCCGGCGGGTGCGGGGCAGGCGAGCGCGACGCAGGCGAGTGCGTCGCGGGCGAGTGCGGTTCCATTGGGGGCGGCGCCTGTAGGAGCAGCTCGGCATGTGTGGCTCTCGCGAGCATGGCCACGGTGAGCTCAAGCCTGACGAGAGAGCTCGGGGGGGGGGGGGGGGGGGGCGAGTGGGGCAGGAAAGGATGTCAGGGGGAGGGAGCCCCTTTTGCGAGCTGGTGCTCTCCGCACCCATTCCGGAAGGGTTCATGGAATGGGACAATGTTTACTACCATGGTAGGGATGACCCTGTCTAGCACCTGCAGTCATTCGAGGACTCTGTTTCTATCAGGCCGATGACGGATGCCTTTAAGTGTCGGCTCTTTGCCGTCACATTGAAAGAGAAGGCCAGGGACTGGTTCCATCAACTCCCTGTTGGATCGATCTACGCTTTTGAAGACTTGCGTAGAAGTTTCTTGTTGCGGTTTTCGACCTCAAAGAAGAGGAAGAAGGATGCCGAGTCCCTCTTCAAGGTGAAGCAGGAGCCCAAGGAGTCGTTGGCTCACTATGCGGATCGATTTCAGGAGGAGGTGCTACTCACCCAGGAGATGCCTGGGTTTGCCCTCCAGCTCGCCTTCACTGTCGGGCTGAGGGAGAGTTTCTTCAAGATGGGTTTGTAGAGAAAGGCCCCTGTCTCCTACGTGGAACTGATGGAGAGGGTGGCGGAGGAAATCGAGAGTGAGGAGGCCAATCCGGAGCTCACCAGGAGGCTAGTGAAGCTCATTGAGCCGGAGGTCAGGCAGCAGGAGGTGCGAAGAAGAGAAGAGCCCCGGGCCCTGGAGGGGGATGGAGGTGTTGGGTATATTGTCCTCAATATAACCTTGATTTGAAGAGGCATCACTCCTAATGCTAAGGACATATTGTATCTAACAAAGCTACACTTGTGTAGAATATACAGACACAGGTAACTCAAAAGAAAGGGCCAAACATGGCCTTAGACAAGAAGGAATCATCCACAAGGAGATGAAGATCTGTCTCAGCATAACCGCTGAGACGATGGGTCAGAACCGCTGAGACGAGGAGCCATCTCAGCGGGTCAACTGAGAAGAATACTGGAACAACCGTTGAGAAGGGGACTGAGCTGCCGCTGAGACTGGATGCTGTCTCAGCCCAACCGCTAAGACTGGATGCTGTCTCAGCCCAACCGCTGAGACAGATCCAAACGTTTTGACGGGATCTGCTTTTGGCGCAAACGATATTTGAAAGGTGAAAAGCAAGTCAACTCAGCTCCATACCGTGTCAGGAGGATCAATATAGCCGTTGAAGCCTTCTGGGGGTATAAAAGGAGATGTTAGGGCACATCAAAGGTTACTGTTCGATTAAGAAGCTTTTGCAACACGCCGCAATCGAGCATTCACGATTCAGCCTGTCGAAATCATTCTCTGCAGCTGAAGTTAATCTTCTAAGGGAGATTAGATAGCTTTTCCTGTACAAACTCAAGAAGGGCAAGTTGATCTTCGGCTGTACTGAAGAAGAAGATCAAGGGATACAAATCTGGAGCGATTGTCTTCAGATCTGAAGAAAGGATCCAGAAGGCCTAAGAGTAAATCCTTTCGTCGCTTGTATCCATCTCAAACTCTATTATTTCTTTGTAAGGCATTGTTGCCAGAGTTAAAGGCTGTTGAGCCTGAGTGTAAAGCTGTGTTGACAGCTTGAGCAGTAGGACTTCTTGACAAGTCTGAGGTAGGAAATCTGTGGGATTTCTGAGTGGTAGGAGTTCATAACTCTGAGCAGTAGGGCTGCTGAGCCTGAGGTGTAGGGCTGTTGAGCCTGAGTGTAGGGCTGTTGAGCCTGAGTGCAGGGCTGCTGTGCCTGAGGTAGAATCACTCTTGATCTGAGAAGTTCTGAGGAACTTGTGGTGTAAGCTCGAGGAGCCGAGATTGAAGTTTGTGGCCTTGTCTAACTCATTTTTAAAAAGGTGAAGGGGGAAAGAGGACTACTCAAGACACCCTGTCTTGAGGAACCTCTATACATCCTTGTGTGTTTTCTGTGATCGTATTTTCTGCAGCTAGAAACATTAGGTTTATAGAAAGAAATTAAGTAAAACCTATTCACCCCTAGGTATTATTGACTACACCTATATAAACTATCAAGTGGTATCAGAGCTAGGTTGATCAAAAAGACTTAACAGTATGATCAGATCCCATAAAAGAGTAGTCAAATCTGAAATCAAATGGCCAACAGTGCAATGAAGAAGGAGTTGGGGTCAATGAAGTTGCCTATATGCTCCAAAGAAAACTTTGGCATATGGAAGCAAAGGGTAAGGCTCTTCATGGAAGCATCAGACCCAAGGATCTTTTTGACTGTCAAAAATGGTCCTTATACCTTTGAGAAAGCCTCCACCATTGACCCCACTAGAAAAGTACTTAAAGTATTTTCTGAACTGACCAATGATGAGATAGCACTATACACTATGGACAAGAGAGCCCAAAACATAATAGTAAATTCCATTGATGACACTACATTTCAGAACTTGGTACACTGCCAAACTGCCAAGGAAATATGGGACACATTGGTTGTCTATATGGAGGGAACAACTGAAGTAAGGGATGATAGAAAGTCACTCCTCAATCAGGAGTATGAAGCCTTCAGACAGCTGAGCTAGGAGAATATCTCCATGTGTTATGAAAGGTTCTTTAGGATTGTAAATGAATTAAGAACCTATGGAAGGGTGTTCACAGATTATGAACTTAATGAAAAGTTCCTTAGATCTCTAACTAGAGAATGGGACACCAAAATCTGTGCAATCAGGGAAGGGGCAAGACTTGGAGAAACCCCCACCCATACACTGTTTGGGAAACTACTCTCATATGAGATGCAACTTTCTGGAAAGGAGGAGGACTCTTCCTCCAGGGCTCACACAAGGGAGAGATCTGTTGCTCTCAAAGCTGAAAGCTCTAAGAGGAACAAGGGTAGAGTATAGTCACCTCCAAGAAAGGCTGCTGAATCTGAGAAATCTGAGAGTAGCATATCAGACAATTCCTCGTCTGATGAGGAGTTTGCTGCCTTCACAAGGCAGTTCAAGAAGATGATAAAGAGGAAACAATGGAAGAAAAAACCTTCCTCCTCTTCTCATCCCAAGAAGGATCATTACAGATCTGAGAGGCAACATCCCAAAGGGGACAGGTATGACTCTAAATCTAGTAAACATGTTTCAACTAACATAATTTGCTATTGCTGTAGTAAGCCTGGACATGTCAATGCTGACTGTCCAGTCAAGAGAAAAGAAAGAGGTGACAAGAAGCCTCATCACCAGAAGGAAAGGAAGGGAGAAAAATCCTTCCTAGCTAAGAAAGGCAAGAGCTGGAGTGAATCTGAGTCTTCATCTTCAGATTCAGATGGTGAGGAGAAAGCCTACTTGGGGCTGTTTGCTGATCAGGAGGAAGAAGACTATCCTAATACCAGGATAGGAATCAGGGCCCCTCTATCACATTCAGATAGTGATGAAGAGGAGGATGAGGTCACTCTAGATGACCATGGGTTGATGGCTATAACTGAAGATGAGGACAACCACATCAATTCAGAACATGAGCAGGTATTGATACACTGCATTTCTTCTTCTTCTGATTATGAAAAAAATCCAAAATCTGAATCTACTCCATCTAAAGTTGGAGGTGAATCATACTCTGAGGAGGATGTCAATCAATTGATTAATGAATATGGCGCACTCCTGGAAGATCTGAAAAAGAGCAAAAAGCTAGCCAAAAGGCAAGCTCAAGAAATTGCTTCCCTGAAGCAACCAAAATCTGAGTGCATTGAGCATGCTACCCAGCTAGCTCAAATGAGCAATGAGATTGGCAAGCTAAGGGGAATGTCAATGATCCATGTGGGCACCATAAGCCACAAGAACAAGAACATCAAGGATCTTGAAGAAAAGCTCCTCAAGGAGAGGATGCTGGTGGCTAAGTTCTCCAAGCCCAAGACAGTGATGCCTATTATTGACACCTTCAACTCCCAGAGCAAGAGAGGTATTGGTTTCAACAATGAGGCATCTACTAGCAACACTAAGGGAAAGGTCAAGGACTCAAAAGAATCTAAGACTTCCTTTGTGAAAATCTTGATGCCTTCAAACAAGTATGACCAAGAAAGTATTCATGGTCACTTATTAAATGGAAGTTCCTATAACTTGAGCAGGAATGCTCACAGCTATGGAAATAGAAAAGGCATGGGATTGAGTGCAATAAAAGCTGCACATGAGGAAATACAAATGGCCCAACCTGGACCATTTGTGTTTGGTGTCTCAGTACCTTCAGTCAAGAACATGGAAGCAAGCTCTTCCAAATCTGCTTCAGCAAAAAGCACAACTGCTGTAAAAATTGTTGACAAGTCCTGCTGTCCAGTGTATGATTCCATCAGATCTTGTATGACTGCCAAGTCAATGCAAGCTGAGGCCATCAGGACAAAGAGCAGCAAGACTGTCCATAGATTATCCTTCAGTCAGATTATTGCTGAAAGAAATAGGAAAAATGGTGATATCTCCTCTGCTGAACATGTACTAAGTGCTGTACCAATTCAAAAAACTGTTCAGAAAAGGAGATACAATATTCATGACTGTTGGTGCTGTGGCAAAGTAGGACACTTTGCAATTGATTGTTGGCACAACCCCAATGTGCCAAAGGCAAGGACTGTACCTCAAGCCAAACCAGCCCTCTCTGGGAATATTTCCTATGGTGTTAACTTGAACCTAGGACCCAAAGTCAGTTGGGGTCCTAAGGTACATTAAATTTTGTGTTGCAGGTTAGTTCAAGTACCAGTGTCAACCAAATATGGTACTTGGACAGTGGGTGCTCAAGGCACATGACAGGAACTAAGGATCTTCTAAAGGATTACCATCCAGTGAAGAATGGACCTAAGGTTATTTTTGGTGGATCAGAAAAGGGGGTCACCAAAGGATATGGTATGATTTCAAATGGCATAGGCTCAATTACAAGGGTAGCTTATGTTGAAGGGTTGCAACACAACCTTGTAAGCATAAGCCAACTATGTGACTTAGGCTATGTCATTGAATTCCACAATGACAAGTGCTTGATCAAAAAGTCTAATGACTTGGAGACCATTCTCTCGGGCACTAGGAGTGGGAATATTTATTGCTTAGACTTCATTTGCAATTATTATATTTCCTCAGTGTGTCTTGTAGCTAATGAAAGTGAGTCTCTCTGTGTCCAATGGCACAAGAGACTTGCCCACATTAACTATAAGACAATGTATAGATTATTTTCTAAAAACCTTGTTAGAAATAGTCCTAATCTAAAATGTGTTAAAAGTGTCCCCTGTCATGCTTGCCAAATGGGTAAGCAAACTAGGACCACCTTTAAAAGTATTGGCTCCAAGGATACTGAAAGGTGTTTATACCTATTGCACATGGACTTGTTTGGTCCTTTTCCAATTCAGAGCCTAGGTGGGAAGTTGTATACCTTGGTAATTGTAGATGATCATTCAAAGTATACATGGGTATTCTTCCTTAAGAAGAAGTCTGATACCTCACATGTCTTTATAAATTATGTCAAGGCTATTCAGAATGATCTACAATGTACTGTGGTCAGGACAAGAACTGACCATGGCACAGAATTTCAATCTCATGCCATGACAAAATTTTGTCAAGAATTTGGTATCACTCAAGAGTTCTCCTCCCCAAGGACTCCACAGCAAAATGGTGTGGCTGAGAGGAGGAATAGGACCTTGATAGAAGCTGGGAGAACATTGCTTAGTGACTCCTCACTCCCAGAATACTTCTGGGCTGAGGCAGTCAATACAGCCTGTTATGTTCTCAATAGAGCCTCCATCAATAAGGTCCTTGGGAAAACCCCTTATGAGATTCAGAAAGGCAAACAACCTACAATTTCTTACTTTAGAATATTTGGTTGCAAATGCTTCATTCTAAATAATGGAAAATCTCAATTAACAAAGTTTGCAGAAAAATGCAATGTGGGGATTCTAGTTGGATATAGCTCACATAGTAGAACTTATAGAGTTTATAACAAGAAAACCCATGTTGTAGAAGAATCTATGCATGTTGTATTTGATGATACCAGCCTTCTCTACAAAGAATGGTCTAGTTCTTCTATTTTGGCAGGAAATGAAGAAGGGATGAATGAGCTGAATGTCCAAGACAAGCCCAGCAGCAGCAAAACACAAACAGCTGCTGCAATTCCAGAAGAAGAAGAGGTACAAGATGGTGAAATCATAGCTGATCCAGTGGAATAAACACAACCACCAGAGGACCCTCTTCCTGCTGCTGCAAGGCCCCTGAGAGATCATCCAAGAGATCTAATAACTGGAGATCATACCCAAGGCATATTGACAAGAAGTAGAGCTCATAATGAAGCACTATTCTTGAGCTTCCTTTCTCAAATGGAGCCCAAGAAGTTTGAAGAGGCCAATCAAGACACATTCTGGATTGAAGCCATGCAAGAAGAGCTCCTACAATTCAAGAGATGCAAAGTTTGGAAGCTGGTGCCAAGACCTCAGGGACACAATGTGATTGGCACCAAATGGGTATACAGAAACAAGCTTGATGAGAATGGTACAATCATCAAGAACAAGGCCAGATTAGTTGCCAAAGGATACAGGCAAGAGGAAGGTATAGACTTTGATCAAACCTTTGCTCCAGTTGCAAGGTTGGAAGCAATTAGGCTATTCCTTGCCTATGCTGCCCACAAGGGGCTCAAAGTCTACTAGATGGATGTCAAATCAGCCTTCCTCAATGGAGACTTGAAGGAAGAGGTATATGTTGAACATCCTTCAGGTTTTGTGCATCCAACCCTATCTTCACATGTTTACCTTCTTAGGAAAGCATTATATGGTCTCAAGCAAGCTCCAAGAGCTTGGTATGAGACTTTGTCCAACTTTCTCCTCAAGAACAAGTTCATGAGGGGAAAGATTGATAGCACATTGTTTCTTAGGGAAACAAGGGGCAAGTATCTCTTAGTCCAAATTTATGTTGATGACATAATCTTTGGGTCTACTGATGACAACCTCTGCAGGAGATTTGCCAATCTAATGCAGGGGGAGTTTGAAATGAGCAGTATGGGTGAGCTCAAATATTTCCTTGGGCTCCAAGTAAAACAGTCTGATGATGGAATTTTCATCTCCCAGACCAAGTACACTAAGAAGCTCATCAAGAAATTTGGGATGGAATCAGCCTCCACCATGAGAACACCCATGGGGTCCAATGTATCATTAGATAAGGATGAAAAGGGGAAGGCCTTTGATGAGTCCATGTACAGATGTATCATTGGATCTCTATTGTACTTAACTGCTAGCAGGCCAGATATTATGTATTCTACATGTGTTTGTGCTATGTATCAAGCCTGTCCTAAGGAATCTCACTACACCTCTGTGAAGAGGATTTTGAGATACCTTAAGGGCAGCTTGCATCTTGGCCTTTGGTACCCTAAGAACAATGACTTTGAACTAACAGGATTTTCAGATGCAGATTTTGCAGGTTGCAAAGAAGACAGGAAGAGTACAAGTGGTACCTGTCAATTCCTTGGGAGAAGATTGATATCTTGGAGCAGCAAGAAACAAACCAGGGTGGCAATATCCACAGCTGAATCTGAATACATTGCTGCAGGAAGCTGTTGTGCATAACTCCTTTGGACACAACATCAGTTGGAGGACTACAACCTCAAGGTAAGGGAGTCTCCTTTGTATTGTGATTCATCCAGTGCAATATCCATTGCTAAGAATCCTGTCTCTCATAGCAGGACTAAGCACATAGAGATTAGATATCATTTTATTAGAGAACATGTAGAATGTAAAGATATCTGTGTTGAATTTGTCCCCACTGACAAGTAAGTAGCTGATATCTTTACAAAGCCACTGGGTGAATCTAAGTTTAATGCCTTCAAAATTGAACTTGGCATGCTTAGTATGGAATAGACCTAAATGTAGTAGCTGTCACTATAATCCATTCTAAATTGTACATTATGAAACTTTACTTTACTCTACACTACAACTCAGTGACATGTCTAGAACAACTATTCAACCAAAATATCTAGACTAGGTCTAAACCTTAAGATCAGCTAAAGTGCAGTAGTATGTTCAACTGAATCAGCTGAGAAAATCCCAGCTGAACCACTGAGATGAGGAAACTGTCCCAACGGTTGACACTTTACTATCCCAGCGGCCTATGTCTCCGTCTCAGCTGAACCGCTGAGATGGGGTATGTTCAACAAGACATCAGTTAATTAACCCCGAAATCCTTGAAACAATAAGGTAATCAAGTCTAAAAACCTAGGGTTAATAAAATCGAAACTAAATACCTATAAATAGACATACTGTAACCTAAAACAAACCACAAAGCCAAACCCTTAGTCGTCGAGATGATTCATCTTCTCTTCTATCTCAGCGCATCGATTCTCTGCTTCAATGGCGCCAAAAAGCTCGAAAGATCTCCTGGAAGGCTACGAAATTGTAAGAGATGGATTCTCTCACGCCTCAGAAGAAATTCGACATGTGATTCATCTATTGGAAGCTCAAGGTCTGGAGCACATGATATCTGAACCATGCCGCATTCTCAAAACTGAAGTTCTGGAGTGGTTCAACCATGTCAAACTGTCTCCATCCAAAACCATCCTGATGTCCAAGATAGGAGGCGAGAAGATAAAGATTACAACTAAACAGTTGGAGAAGGGGTTGAAATTAACTCCCTGCAGTAAGACTGAAGAGGAGGAGATATCTGAAGAGGATAAGATGTTTGCTCTAAAGTGGACAGGATACAGTGACACTAAGACCAGTTGTCTAAAAAGGAAGTTCTTCAATCAACAGGGAAATTGTTGTCTGATATTGTGGGCAAAGCTATCCTATGCAAGCCTGGTTCGCATGACACTGTCTCACAGTTCATGTTTGACTTAATGACGCGGATCATTCTGTCCAAGAGAACCTCATGGGGAGAAATCATCTTTCAAAGGATAAAGGAATCTCTTCTAGCCCCCAATATGGGAAGAATACTATCTCTGTACCTACAGAATAGTTATTCTAAGACCTTTGCAAACTCCAAGGGGTCAAATCTCCATTACCTCAAAAGAATGGACATTAAGACTCTGGATAGGTTCTCCAGGGTGCTCCCTATGAGCCAGCCATCTGTGGCAAAGGAAAAGAAGAAAGCAGTATCCCAGAAGAATTCATCCTCAAAGTCAGCTGGATCTGACAATGAAGAAAGTCATAGGTCTGATCAAAGATCTTCCAGCAACCAAATGGACATTGATAGTGAAGATGTTCCCAGGAGAAGAAGGGATCAGGAGCCTCAAGGAAGAGTTGAGCTCCATTCTGAGCCAACTCAGATGAATGCTGATCCAGTTGTTCCTCCAGCTGGAGATGAACTGATGAAATCACCTACCCTAAGTGACCTTAGACAAAATTCTCTTCCTAAGGATGCACTCAGTGAGGGGGAGCATAGCCCAGCCTATGAAGGAGGAGATGAGTATGATAGTGTGGGGGAACATCAACAGGACCTAACCCCTCCAAATCTACAAAGTGCCCTAAAGGCCCCATCTGAGGGGGAGCAAATTCCTGATGATGAAAGAGCCAATGCTCAAAGTGAAGCTGAAGAATTGGCTGAAAAAGAATTGGTCCAGGAAAGACCAGTTGCTGTTCTGGACACATCTGCCTTGTTGACCTCAATACAAATCATAATTGAGGGTCAGATGTTGTCAGTAAAAGAACTTGTTGCTGAAAGAATACAAGTTGCTTCTACTCAGATAAGGGATGAATTGTATACATCAAGAGCTGCATTGTCTCAGGAGATCCAGGCCAGTGAGGAACGAATGCAGTCAAGAATGGCTGCAGTTAGAACTGAACTGAATACCCAAGTGAATGATGTTAAAAATGCATCAGATCACATCCTTCTGCAGATGACACGATGGTTTGAAATGGCCAAAAATACTGTTGCTGCCCAGCACACAGTTCTGAAGGATATTGCAGCCCATCAAGGGGGCTCCACAAAGGACATCACATATGTAAAGAATCATCTGTACAAAAATCAAAATGTTTGGGAAAATGCAGTGACAAGGATGGCACAAGTGGTCACCACATCCTGCAGCCAGGTCAAGTCCCACATTGACCAGGTCAAGGAAAGTATTTTGGATGATGTGGGCAGCACCTTTCAGACTCTCTCCCAATCCATAATTCATCAACACTCTGAAATATAGAGAAGAAAATAGTGGAAAACAGCAAAGCAGGGGAGGAGAAGATTACAAATCTACATGCTAAGCTGAAAGGAGCACACATCCAATTATATAACAACATGGAATCCTCACACAAACTAATACTGTCCAACCAAGAAGCAGCAAACAAGCAAGTGGTGGAAGTGGTCAACAATACCTCTAGCACTATTCAAGAAAATATCCTTGTAATGGTCAGAAAGGTCACTGACACTCAATGGGACACAAGTCTAAAAGTGCTGCAAGGAACAAGAGTTGCTTTGAATCTACCAATCCTGAACTCTAGCAGAGATGAAGATTTTGACTTCCAAAGTCAATCAAATCTGATTGCTGATGAAAGAGCAGCAAAAAGGAGAAGGGTAGAAGGTATTCAAACTGCCGAAGAATACATGGCACAGAAAAGAATAGAAAAACTAGAGGACCCACTCCATGATGATGATAATCTGGAGTTGGACACAATTGTTGTCAATACCTGGGTGAGCTATGGCAATCCAATGAAGGACATTGACCACGTCTACTCAGCTGTAGAGTGGATCAAACACCTTGAAAGGCAATCCTGAAGGGAAAGGATTCTCAAAGAAAACATGGTAAGAAGGGAAACTCCTCTAAGGATTCCCCCAAGATATCTTCCCAAGCCACTTCTGTATTTCAAAGTAAAGGAGCAGATGAAGGCTGCTGAAGAAGCTAGGAAAAGAAAGTCTACAGAAGGAGAAAGCTCTTCCAAGGGTCAATCTCAGAACACCCAGACTTGAAATTTTGTGTTGGATTCAATAAATAACTACTAGTTGAATTTTCTTTTCTATATCTGTACTGAACAGTTAAAGTAAAATGAAATTTCATATTCTGATCATAATATCATGTTTGTTACTATTGATATAAGTACTCTGCATTTATTATCTCTAGAATTCAATACTTAGATGGAATGCTCAGATTGAGGGGGGAGTAAATTCCTCACTCAGGCTGAGGGGTAGTTGGCACATGCTAAGTGTGTACAGGATAGACTGTAGTTTGATCCAAAGGGATCTATAACTGTTATCCCTCTCTATACATAACAAGTTAAGGGGGAGATAGTAAGTTAAGGTTGAACAAGGCAGAAAGGGGGAGATAGGTCCAGTACTAATGCTGGAGAAAGGGAAGAAAGACCTAATGCTAATGCTTATGCTTATGCTTATGCTTATGCTAATGCTTATGCTTATGCTTATGCTTATGCTTATGCTAATACTTATTCTCATGCTTATGCTGATGCTTGTGCTTATGCTTAGAGTGTTAGGTCCTATGTTTCACAGATCACTTTCTATAAGATCATTTTTTTCTTCTGTGATAAGATTTCTATTGTTAATGGATCTTAGCATTGGGGATGTTCTGCCTTCTTCAAATAGGGGGAGATTGTTGGGTATATTGTCCTCAATATAACCTTGACTTGAAGAGGCATCACTCCTAATGCTAAGGACATATTGTATCTAACAAAGCTACACTTGTGTAGAATATACAGACACAGGCAACTCAAAAGAAAGGGCCAAACATGGCCTTAGACAAGAAGGAATCATCCACAAGGAGATGAAGATCTGTCTCAGCATAACCGCTGAGACGATGGGTCAGAACCGCTGAGACGATGGGTCAGAACCGCTGAGACGAGGAGCCGTCTCAGCGGGTCCACTGAGAAGAATACTGGAACAACCGCTGAGAAGGGGACTGGAGCTGCCGCTGAGACTGGATGCTGTCTCAGCCCAACCGCTGAGACTGGATGCTGTCTCATCCCAACCGCTGAGACAGATCCAAACATTTTGACGGGATCTGCTTTTGGCGCAAACGATATTTGAAAGGTGAAAAGCAAGTCAACTCAGCTCCATACCATGTCAGGAGGATCGATATAGCCGTTGAAGCCTTCTGGGGGTATAAAAGGAGATGTTAGGGCACATCAAAGGTTACTGTTCGATTAAGAAGCTTTTGCAACACGCCGCAATCGAGCATTCATGATTCAGCCTGTCGAAATCATTCTCTGCAGCTGAAGTTAATCTTCTAAGGGAGATTAGATAGCTTTTCCTGTACAAACTCAAGAAGGGCAAGTTGATCTTCGGCTGTACTGAAGAAGAAGATCAAGGGGATACAAATCTGGAGCGATTGTCTTCAGATCTGAAGAAAGGATCCAGAAGACCTAAGAGTAAATCTTTTCGTCGCTTGTATCCATCTCAAACTCTATTATTTCTTTGTAAGGCATTGTTGCCTGAGTTAAAGGCTATTGAGCCTGAGTGTAAAGCTGTGTTGACAGCTTGAGCAGTAGGACTTCTTGACAAGTCTGAGGTAGGAAATCTGTGGGATTTCTGAGTGGTAGGAGTTCATAACTCTGAGAAGTAGGGCTGCTGAGCCTGAGGTGTAGGGCTGTTGAGCCTGAGTGTAGGGCTGTTGAGCCTGAGTGTAGGGCTGCTGTGCCTGAGGTAGGATCACTCTTGATCTGAGAAGTTCTGAGGAACTTGTGGTGTAAGCTCGAGGAGCCGAGATTGAAGTTTGTGGCCTTGTCTAACTCATTGTTAGAAAGGTGAAGGGGGAAAGAGGACTACTCAAGACACCCTGTCTTGAGGAACCTTTATACATCCTTGTGTGTTTTCTGTGATCGTACTTTATACAGCTAGAAACATTAGGTTTATAGAAAGAAATTAAGTAAAACCTATTCACGCCCCCTCTAGGTATTATTGACTACACCTATATAAACTATCAGGAGGGAGCAGGGCAGAGGAAGGCAGGGCCAAGGGAGAGGTTACGTCCCAGGAGGGGGTAACTTCCATAGGGGTCAGGGGAGACCCCATCAGTTAGGATGGAGGCAAGGTCCAAGGCAGGTGCCTCCCCCACCTCAGCAGGCCATGGCGATCAGGTGAGGTAGAGGAGGAAGAGGAAGGAGAGAAGGGGGAGGAGCAGAAGCTAGAGCAGGAAGGAGAAGGGGGAATAGGGCGGCAGAGGCCGAGAGGGGAGAGGTAATGTTGCCATACTGTGACTTCCATGATGAGGAAGGTCACACAACGGCCACTTGCCCAGAGTTTTTGGAGACAAAGAGGGCTAGAGTGCCAGCGCCGCGACAACAGCGGCAGGTGAGGATCGAGGAGGTCCTGCCTCGGGAGGACGAGGAGGAAAGGTGCGAGGACTGGGCCGATGTAGGGACCCGGGGAGTGATCGGAGTGATCCACAGGAGAGTAGGGGTGGAGGCCCGCAAGGCGAGCCTCCATACCATCTACCGCCGGAGCGTTGCTTCGACATCCACGGCCCCACCCCCGACAGAAAAAATTACTTTCTCTCAAAGGGACATATCGGGTCATGAGGACCCTTTCTGCGATGCGTTGGTCATCTAGACCGCCATCGAAAACTTCACGGTGTCCCGGATTCTTGCGGACAACCGAAGCTCCATCAACGTCATCTTCAAGAAGGAGTTCGATGAGATGAAGGTGGAGACTAAAAGGGTGTTGGACTCGGATGGCCCATTGTTCGGGTTCTCCGAAGAGAGGAAGGAGGTTGAGGGGGGAGTGGGGCTCCATGTGGTCCTGGGCGGGCAATCTCGGAATTGATGCTTCGTCATAGTGGATGCCCCCAGAAGCTATAATGCCATCTTCTGACGGCCTCTAATCAGTTCTTTCCGCTGCGTCCCCTCCACCTTCCACCAATGTCTCAAATTCAACTCAAGAGGAGTTCAGATTCGGGTAAGGGGGGACCCAAAGGTAGCAAGGCAATGCTACATGACGACAGTAAACACCATCTCCTGGATAACCGAAGAAGAGAAATGGGATCAGGAGGTGGGGGAGCCGGCGGGTCTCGGAGAGGCAGAGGGGAAGATGGGGGAAGTAGAGGAGGAGAAGGAAGAGGTAGAGGGCCAGGCCCAGGGGGAAGGGCCGGAAGAGGTGATGAAGGTTCAGGGAGGAGAAAGAGAGGAGAAGGTCGAAGTGCCGACTTGCAACGAAGAGAAGGAAGAAGTTTTGGGAGAGCAGTCCCGGCTGGAAGCCGTGGAGGATATTGTAGAGCTCGAGTTCACCACCTGGGCTGGGGTGGTGGAGAGGTCCGCATCAGCGGGGAGCTCAGCCTGGAGGAGCAGAAGCAAATCCTGGCCTGCGTCCAGGAAAATGTGGATGTCTTCGCTTGGAGTGTCGCAGAGATGACCGGGATCGATGCAGATGTGGCTTGCCATCGCCTCAATCATGACCCAGGAATCCACCCCATCCACCAAAAGAAGAGGGCCATAGCAGACAAGATGGAGGGGCCCATCCGAGAGGAGGTGGGTAAGCTCCTACAGGAGGGTTTTGTATCGGAGATCCAGTATCTAGGCTGGGTCTCAAACGTGGTTATGGTGAAAAAAGGAGGAGGTAAGTGGAGGATGTGTATCGATTTTTCCTTGCTTAATAAATCATGCCCCAAGGATTGCTACCCCTTGCCTAGAATCGATGCGCTGGTTGATTCAGCCATCGGTTTCCCTATAATGTCTTTTTTAGATGCTTTTTCAGGTTATCATCAGATCTGCATGCCCCCCCCCCCCCGCCCCCGACATCAAGGATGTCTCCTTCATCATGGGGGATGGGTGTTATTGTTATAAGATGATGCCCTTTGGGCTCAAGAATGCAAGGGCCATGTACCAACGAATGATGGACAAGGTCTTCCGAGAGCAGAAGGGAAGAAACCTGGAGGTCTATGTTGATGACCTCATGATAAAGAGCCGGGACCTCAAATCTCACCTCCAAGATCTTGAAGAGACCTTTGGGACCTTGCGGAAGTATAAGATGAAACTCAACCCCCTGAAGTGTGTCTTCGGGGCTAGCAGGGGAAAGTTCCTGGGACACTTGCTCACCCCACCGGGGGTGGAGCCCAACCCCGACAAAGTTAAAGCAATCATGGAGTTGTGGTCGCCAAGAAACTCGAAGGAGGTTCAGCGCCTCATGGAAAAATTGGCTAGACTCAGTAGGTTCTTCTCCAAGGCAGGTGAGAAGTGTGCACCTTTCTTCAAGGTGCTACAGGGAAACAAAAAATATGGATGGACCTCGGAATGTGAGGAAGCTTTTCAAGCTTTGAAAGGGCAACTCACTCAGACTCCTCTACTCCGGGGACCAAGGCAAGGGGAGGATCTATCCCTATACTTGGGGGTAGGATCTGAGTAATTTAGTAAAGTGTTGGTCTGGGAAGAAGGGAGGAGGCAGTTCCCTATCTACTATGTCAGCTGAGTGCTAAGGAAGGCGGAGCTCCGGTACCCAATTTTAGAAAAGTTGGCTTTCGCTTTGGTAGTATCGGCTCGGAAGCTCAGGCCATACTTCCAAGCGCACTCAATCAAAGTGGTGACCAACCACCCACTTCGCAAAGTCATGGAAGGGGTGGAGTATTTAGGGAGGTTAGCAAAGTGGTCCGTGTTGGAGCATGCGTTTCGCACTCTTCCGGTTTGATAATAACAAAGTCCCGTTTGTATTTGATTCTATTTTTATTAATGGTGTGCAGGTAACAGGTATGAGATGTTCACAATTTTGAATGGAGCTCAATTTAACTGAATGAAGAATTTTGATGTCGGAATTTTCCGACAGCTAATGTTGCCCAGGCGACAGCAGAGAAGTTACAAAAACTGCCCGCACGGCAGCACGACGAACAACAGTTTTGCGCTGTTGGAATTCCGACAGCGATGTCGCCCAGGCGACAACACATAAGTTACAGCAACTGCCCGCACGACAGCACTACGAGCGACAGTTTAGCGCTGTCGGAATTCCGACAGTGATGTCGCCCAGACGACAGTGAAAATCTATATATTGGCTCGTTTTGTTCGTGCATTCCAAGTTTTGAGTATTCCAAGTCTTTTCCTGAGTGCATACTAACCAGAGAGCTCCAGAACCTCATCAACTCGCATTTTTGCTTAGAAGGTTTGACATTGAAGACGAGATCGGACGCGCTTCTACATCAACGATCATCTCGAGGCTTCAACCTTCCTTTCAGAGATCTGAATTTTTAGGGAGTTGTTCTTTTCATTTTGTATTTTCATTTATATACATTTCACTTTGTATTGGTAGGGAAATCGTCTCCTTGTGCGTGACGTCTAAGTCCTTGCGTGGCTTAGGGGAAAATCACTTCCTTGTGTGGAGCGTCCAAGTCCTTGCGTGGCTTGGTGGGAAATCGTGGCCTTGTGTGCTACGTCTAGATCTTGGGAAGATCTAGAGGATAGGCTTGGGCTTGGTCTAGGGAGAGACAAGTGATAGCCTTCCGATCCTTGGGAGAAGGATTGGTAAACACAAATTGTAAAAGGTTTATTATCATATTTGTGCCTTGATATTAAGCATTGTTAAGATCATATTATTTGTATATGAATTTCATGATTATAAAATTATGACTTTTTCTTTAATTGCGAATATGGTTGCTTAATCTTTAACTTAGAAATTTGTGTTTGAATTAATTTAAAAAATTACATTGGTTTGAAATTTTTATTAGTAATTTTTAGAAAAGTAAAATTTGTTTTAAAATTCTTAAGTAAAAAATCGTATTTTTTAAAAGGCCCTTATTCACCCCCTCCTCTAAGGGCGCCACAAGATCCAACACGTGGTATCAGAGCTAGGTTACTCCAAGACGGTTTTTCCACCTGGAGTAATGGCGCACAACGATCACGCGTTCGTTGAGGGGCAAGGAATTAGTAGGCCACCAATTTTTAAGGGTACAGACTATAACTATTGGAAAACCCGAATGCGGTGTTTTCTAATAGCTCTCGACATGCAAGTTTGGAATATGGTCGAGACGAGTTATACTTCCCCAACATATGATGTAGGAAATGTAACAATGGACAAACCCAAAGACAAGTGGGATGACAATGATAAATTAAAATGTAAAAATAATGCAAAAGCCATGAATGCTTTATTTTGCACACTAGATCGCACTGAATTTAATAGAGTTTGTGTTTGTGATACTGCATATGAAATTTGGAATCTTTTAGAAATCACTCATGAAGGTACTTCGCAGGTAAATGATTCAAAGCTATTTCAACTGGAGTCAGAATTCGAAAGATTCAAAATGGAGGTGGATGAAGAAATTGATACAATGTACACAGGATTCACTAAAATCGTGAATGATTCAAAAGTGTTGGGTAAGGTTTTCTCCAATGGAGATTTAGTAAGGAAAATCTTAAGATCACTTCCCCCGAAGTTCAATCCTAAAGTGACTGCAATCTCTGAGTCACATGATCTTAAGACCTCACAATTGGAGAGCCACATTGGAAATCTGAAAACTCATGAGGTGGAGTTGAAAATCCAAAGCCAAGAGTACAATTTGGAGCCCAAAAAGAAGAGCTTGGCATTGAAATCAAGAAGGGAAGTTGAGACTGAATCTGAAGAAAGTGAGGAAGATGAGGAAGGACTATTTGTGAGGAACTTTAGAAAGTTTATGAGAAATCCGGAGAGGAGAAATTCATTTAAAAGATTTTTCAAAAAGAACGATTTTGTCTACCAAAAAGGCAAAGGAAAAATGGAGAATGAAGAGGAGCGTCCGCTACCTGAGTGCTACCATTGCAAGAAGATTGGTCATATCAGAAGCAAGTGCCCAAAGTATCTGAAAGAGCAAAAAGCAAAGAGGCACGATAAAAGTTACAAGAAGAAAGTGTTAAAGGCAGAGACTTGGGATGATTCTTCGTCTGGTGAAGAAAGTGATTCCTCAACACAGGAGAAAGAGGAGGCAAATGTCTGCTTGATGGGGAAAGAAAATGTGTCATCTGACGACGATTGCAGTGTCCAAAGCGACACTGAGGTAACTCCTCCATCTTATGATGATTTATATTCTGAATTTATGAAAACATGCAAATTTTTGGATAAAAGCCTAAAGGAAATTGATTTTTTAAAGTCTGAAAATAAAGGTCTTTTAAAAGTGAACAAAAAATTATCAAATGAGTTGAAAACTATTGAGAAAGAGAAGGTAATTTGTCAAGAGTGTGATCACTCTTCGACAAGGATAAAAGAACTTGAAAATACTATTTCTAAGTCCGATCAAAAAATTGATCTACTTGTAAAAGAGAAAAAGGACTTAGAAAAAGTTGTTAAAACCTCTCATTCTCAATTAAAGAATTATAAGAAAAATGTTGCAAATAGATGTGGCATGATAGTAAAAGAAAATTCAATTTTAAAGTCCAAAGTAAATGAGTTGAACATGGCAATTGGAAAATTTGGTGTTGGAAAAAAATCTCTGGATATGATTTTAGCCAACCAATGCCATGGGACAGCAAAATTTGGGCTAGGATACATTTCTGGAAGCTGTCCGAAATTTCCGACAGCTGATGTCGGAACCAGCGACAGCTCCAGGTTCAGAAAACCTATTTTCAAAATGAAAATTTTTCTAAGTCCACACATAAAGATGTTTCCTCCAGCAAGAGTCCAGAGAAACCATTAAAGAATGGTTCCTCACTATTCATTGCATGTGCCAAATGTCATCGATTTGGTCACATCTCGGACTCATGCTGGAAGAAAGGAAAAGTTAATGTTAAACAAATCTGGGTACCTAAGGCGTCCACCTATACTATGAGATCGACCACTTGGGTAACCAGATCTTTACTCTCATCATCTTTTTAGGTGTGCGTGCAGGCTAGGAATAAGGAAGACGTGTGGTATTTGGACTATGGATGTTCAAAACACATGACGGGCGATAAATCAAAGTTCCTCAGCCTGCAGATGAAGAAAGGTGGAACAGTGACATTTGGAGATAATGGCAAGGGTAAAGTCAAAGGCATTGGAGTAGTAGGTAACGAAGAATTTAAAATTTCAAATGTTTTATATGTTAAAGGTTTGAAACATAATTTAATTTCTATTAGTCAACTATGTGATAAAAATCTAAATATTTTATTTGACTCTAGCTCAAACCTTTGCAAAATTATTGATTCTAAAACAAACGAAATCGTACTTACTGCACCAAGAATAAACAATATCTATACAATCACTTTTCATGATTTATCTCATTCTACACTTAAATGTTTTATTTCAAAGAATGATGAACTTGAAATATGGCATAGGAGACTAGGACATTCTAGTGCCAAACGCATAGTAAAGCTTTCTAAAAATAAAATTATAAAAGGTTTGCCAAATTTGAATGGAAAGCTTTCTTCATTATGTTCACCATGCCAAAAAGGAAAGTTTACAAAATCATCTTTTAAAAGCAAAAATGTTATTTCTACTACTAGACCTTTACATTTATTACATATGGACTTGTTTGGTCCAATTTCTACACAAAGTCTAGGAGGTAGAAAATATACGTTTGTTATTATTGATGATTATTCTAGATTTTGTTGGACATTGTTTTTAAATTCAAAATCTGATGCTTTTGATGAATTTGTAAAACTAATTTCACGTATTCAAAATGAACTTGATTTAAAAGTAAAATGCATTAGATCAGATCCTGGAGGAGAGTTTGATAATGAAAAATTTATTTCATATTGTAATGAATTTGGGATAAAACACGAATTTTCTGCTCCTCGCACACCACAGCAAAATGGTGTAGTGGAGAGGAAAAATAGAACACTTCAAGAATTAGGACGTACTATGCTTTGTGAATTTAAATTGCCAAAATATTTTTGGGCCGAAGCGGTTAGTACTGCATGCTATATTATTAATCGTGTAATGATTCGTCCTACATTACAATTAACTCCTTATGAAATTTATTTTCAAGGAAAACCAAATGTATCTTACTTTAAAGTTTTTGGTTGTAAATGCTTTATTTTGAATACAAAAGATAACTTAGGCAAATTTGATGAAAAATGTGATGAAGGAATTTTCATTGGTTATTCTTCAACTAGCAAAGCCTATAGAGTCTATAATTAACGTACTAAAGTGGTTGAAGAATCTATTCATGTAAAATTTGATGAAAATATTTCTTGTGTAGAAAATACTAAAGTTGCAGATAATGAGAAAAATGAAGAAGATGTGGAACAAAATCTGAGGAAAAATGATGATGATGATGATGAAGAAAAAGTAGAGAAAGAAGACGAAAAAGATGGTGAAGAAGAAGAAGAACAAGGATATGTACCTCCAACCGAGCTAAGGTTCTCAAAAGATCATCCGCAAGAATTTGTTATTGGAGAACCATTAAGTGGGGTACGCACACGTTCTAGTTTACATGAAAGTTTTTCAAATTTATGTTTTGTCTCAAATATAGAACCAAAAGATGTTGCCACCGCTTTAAATGATGAATCTTGGTTTCTAGCTATGAATGAAGAACTTAACCAATTTGAAAGAAATAAAGTTTGGATTCTTGTTGATAGACCTAGTGATCATACAGTGGTAGGAGTCAAATGGATTTTCAAAAACAAATTAGATAGTGACTCTAGGGTCACTAGAAACAAAGCTAGGCTTGTAGCGAAAGGATATAATCAAATTGAAGGGGTAGATTTTAATGAAACATTTGCACCCGTAGCACGATTGGAAGCAGTTAGAATTTTTGTGGCATTTGCTAGTCATAAAAGATTTAAATTATTGCAAATGGATATTAAAACTGCATTTTTAAACGGGTTGAATAAAGAAGAAGTTTATGTTGAACAACCCCCAGGATTTGTAAATGAAAAATTTCCTAATCGCGTATATAGATTGCTAAAAGCTTTGTATGGTTTAAAACAAGCACCACGAGCATGGTATGATATATTGACTATATATTTATTACAAAATAGTTTTACAATGGGTGGTGTTGATTGTACACTCTTCATTAAGCAAGTAGATGATGATTTAATTGTTTTACAAATTTATGTTGATGATATTATTTTTGGAGCCACTAATGAAGAGTTGTGTAATTATGTTGTAAAAATGATGGAAAGTGAATTTGAGATGAGTATGGTAGGAGAATTAAAATATTTCTTAGGATTTCAAATTGTTCAAAAACATGATGGAGTTTTTATTAACCAATCAAAATATATTCATGATGTTTTAAAACGATTTGGATTTGAAAATCTAAAACAAGCAAATACTCCTATGAGTGTATCTTTAAAATTAGGAAAAGATGAAAATGGAATATCAATAGATCAAACTTTATATAGAGGCATGATAGGTTCACTTTTATATTTAACTGCTTCTAGACCAAATATTATGTTTTTAGTTTGTTTATGTGCTAGATTTCAAGCCGATCCCAAAGAATCACATTTAAAAGCGGTAAAAAGAATTTTTAGATATTTAATTGGCACATCTAAACTTGGTTTGTGGTATCCTCATAGCGATGATTTTACTCTTTTTGGCTATTCTGATTCTGATTATGCCGGTTGTTCACTAGATAGGAAAAGCACTTGTGGCAATTGTCACTTTTTAGGCCCTTCACTCATTTCATGGTCGAGTAGGAAATAGAATTTTGTTGCCCTCTCAACCACCGAGGCCGAATACATATCACTTGGTAGTTGTTGTGCACAAGCTCTTTGGATGAAACAAACTTTAGAAGACTTTAATATTAAACAACAAACAATTGAATTATGGTGTGATAATAAAAGTGCAATTGACTTAACATACAACCCGGTCCATCATTCAAGGTCTAAGCACATTGATGTGAGACATCATTTTATTAGAGATCATATTAAAAATAACCACATTAAAATTTCATTTATAGGCACGGATAATCAACTAGAGGATATATTCACTAAACCGTTATCGGATTCCCATTTTTCTATGATTAGGCTAGAATTGGGAATCCTAGACATTTCACAATGATTATATCACTACTTATAACCTATAAAATTAAAAACATCACAAAACCTATACATTTTAAAAAGAAAAACTAAACTTTAAATCAAAATATACAATTTGAATGACTTAACAAAAATTCTCACATCATTAATATTACATACAAATTGTTCCAGACAAACAATAGAAATCAACATAAGATTAAGTTCATTAACAGAAAATGAAATCTGGGCAAGTTCACCTGCTGGAAACTACTCAGAATCATCATATCCAGCCCCGCTGCTTTCCGGACAGTCCTCTGAAGTTCCACGTCTTACGGCCTTTCCACGTCGAGTCCGCCTAACCGATTGGCGTAGCGGTTCTTCATCTGGGACTTCCCATTCGGCCGCTTCTTCAGGAGTAGGCTTTAACTTCAGTCCCTTCACTAGAAATTTCATAAATTTCTGCATTCTACTGCGATCCTTCTTCACTTCTTTCTTGTGTTCCTCAAATGAATCACGAAGATCATCTATAGACTCTCGTAGTAATCCTCCCCTAGGAATTGTAGGCTCTCTAATCTCTATTCCAGATGAGGCTTTTTATGAGATTTCTTAACTTTCATGGTACCCATATAGTATATTTCAGGAACACAATCATCTAAGTATGCATCTTGACCTATCCATTCATACTTCTTATATAGAATACATTGAATTATAGCCCCCATTGTCAACGTGTGAATCTTCACCCATTTTGGATGTTTTAATCTAAAAGCATAATGAATCTGGGCAAGGATGAGATCCGCTACATCAAAGGGTTCCTCCTCCATAATAAAATATGTAATCAGCGTCAACTGTGTTGTAATACTCCTTGTATCTCCACTTTTTAACATAACTGAGTTTCTCAATATGTCTTGGACTAAATAGGCATAAGGAGTGAGTGAAGAAACTTTAGTGATTAGGGTCTTCTTTTGACTTCCATGTAAACTCATGTTTACAAGAGTCCAATCTCTATCCTTTCTATAGCTCTCTACTATATCTGGCATATGATCACTCATAAGAAGACCAAATTCATCTCTAAGATCAACATGTGTTATTTCCACTTGTTGACCTTGGATTCTCGATCTCACTCCCCCATCCAATTCAGTGTAATTCGGGTCTTCCAAATGGTTGTAAAACTCTCGGATTAAGAAAGATGAGAACATATCTACTGAGATTACAGATAATATACATGCATTAGCAAGAAGAGTATAGATATGGTCGTGATTAGGAGAGTCAAATTCTACATATTTTGAAACTCCAATTATTGCTTTCTCAATCCCAGGATATACTTGATAAGAATTATGCGCATCTTCAGACATACTCTTATGTGCCTTAGAATTGGAAGCCATCCTACAAACATAACAAAACAAAACTAAGTTAAACAAGATCTGTGCACTGGGACGATGTCGCCCAGGCGACATTGACTGTCGGAAAATTCCGACAGTAATCCAGTGAACTTCTTATAAGATTTTTCAACTAGACTTCCAGATCTACTCAAAATCAAGCTATATTTCTGTTAAAAGGTTTTTTCTAGAACAAAACTACATCTTCTCACATATCCTTTACTATTCATCTTCTTCAACCTTCTTCAAAAGGAAAATCTTCAGTTTTTGAAATTAAACCATGTAAAAAATACAAAACTTAAACCCCAAAAATCACAAAATCCAAACATATTTCACCAAGATCCAACAAGATCCAACAAGATCCACTTGATTTACACTAGATCTAAACCTTTAATACACAAAACTTCAAAGATCTACACCATTCATCAAAAGTAAAATGAAAATCACATTTTTCTTTTTCTCTACTTTCAAAAATCACAAATCTCTAAAAAATTTTGAGTCAAAAACTTAAAAATCAAACAAACATACCTTAGATCTAGGGTTGTCGCCGAACTCTGACAATTTCCTCTCGCCTTCCAGTCCAGAAAATGATGTACAATCGGGTTTGACTCGGTTTTAAGCCATCTTTATACTTTTAGCTGTCGCCCAGGCGATAGTGACTGTCGGAAATTTCTGACAGCTCCCAATTTGCTTAAATCTTCAATTTTGGTCTCTATGATACTTTACACTAGTTATATGTCATTATTAATGCCAAAACTCATGAATTGATGTCAAACCATGTGCTTTCTATTTTTTAAAATTGCTATTTACATGATTATATGATTTCATTTCCGCACTATCATAGTATTGACACTCCTACTAAGTGGTTTAGACTATTGGAAATTATTTTTGCATGCCTCTAAGTATGAGAAATTGTTTATATATAATAATGAGCTATCACGTTCACTTCTTTTGATTCCTACATATGTCTTTCTATTTAATAAATATATGAATCATGTTTTCTTTAACATAATACAATAGCATTTCATAAATACTACTTTCAAGCTTGATTTGTTAGCATAACCAAATATACACTATCTTTTGCGATTCAAGTGAATTCGGAGATCCTTGGTCAATTAAAATTAAAAATTATAAATATCTCAATGTTAAAATATCACAAAATATGTGATCAACAAAAAGTTTAAATTGAGGACAAGGATACTCCACCAAGCACTACTTACCCTCCTGATAAGTCTTAATAAGCATTGTGAGGTTGAGCACCTTGGAAAGAATTGTAAAGTGTCTTGTGCAAAAGAAAAAATGGTATTCTATTCTTATTGTGCTATATCTTCAAGGTCAAAGTTGTCTTTATATGCTTATATTATGTTTTCTATTCCAATGATCATGTAAATTAAATAATTTCATATATTTGATCAAAGCATCACTTATACACATCATTATGTTATATAAACATTCATCTCATGAGAATTGGACCGAAAAGATTCCAAATTTCTATACACAATTGTGTCTTTCTATGATACTTTAAAATGACATTAATCATGTTTCAGTTATTTTGTTTTATTCTACTACTTCATATGGCTATACCATCTCTTCATGAGTTTATTCAATATTATGGCATATTACTATTATTTCAAGACCTTCAATCATTTTCCCAACAAGTGCTTCTGCTTACTCTTATTTTCTACGTCTTATCTCTTCCCTTAAGAATTACTCATTCATTTCATATTACCTTTTGCTAATACCAAAAGGGGGAGAATTACAAGTATATTCAAGAAATCAAAGAACTATTACACCTAAATATTCCACATAAACAATACTTCATTTCAATAATTTACTATAATAGTTAGGGGGAGCATTCATTTAGGGGGAGCATTCATCTAGGGGGAGATTACATTTAAGAGAAATATATCATGTTATTTTTGTGCACACACCATATGTTAAAATCAACAACCTAAATAGACATGATTTCTTTTTATACGGATTTGTTATTATCAAAAGGGGGAGATTGTTGGAGCATGCATTTCGCACTCTTCCGGTTTGATAATAACAAAGTCCCGTTTGTATTTGATTTTATTTTTATTAATGGTGTGCTGGTAACATGTATGAGATGTTCACAATTCTGAATGGAGCTCAATTTGACTGAATGAAGAATTTTGATGTCGGAATTTTCCGACAGCTAATGTCGCCCAGGCGACAACAGAGAAGTTACAAAAACTGCCCGCACGGCAGCACGACGAACAACAGTTTTGCACTGTCGGAATTCCGACAGCGATGTCGCCCAGGCGACAGCACGGAAGTTACAGCAACTGCCCGCACGACAGCACTACGAGCGTCAGTTTAGCGCTGTCGGAATTCCGACAGTGATGTTGCCCAAGCGACAGTGAAAATCTATATATTGGCTCGTTTTGTTCGTGCATTCCAAGTTTTGAGTATTCCAAGTCTTTTCCTCAGTACATATGAACCAGAGAGCTCCAGAACCTCATCAACTCCCATTTGTGCTTAGAAGGTTTGAGATTGAAGACGAGATCGGACGCGCTTCTACATCAACGATCATCTCGAGGCTTCAACCTTCCTTTCAGAGATCTGAATTTCTACGGAGTTGTTCTTTTCATTTTGTATTTTCATTTATATACATTTCACTTTGTATTGGTAGGGAAATCGTCTCCTTGTGCGTGACGTCTAAGTCCTTGCGTGGCTTAGGGGAAAATTGCTTCCTTGTGTGGAGCGTCCAAGTCCTTGCATGGCTTGGTGGGAAATCGTGATCTTGTGTGCTACGTCTAGATCTTGGGAAGATCTAGAGGATAGGCTTGGGCTTGGTCTAGGGAGAGACAAGTGATAGCCTTCCGATCCTTGGGAGAAGGATTGGTAAACACAAATTGTAAAAGGTTTTTTATCATATTTGTGCCTTGATCTTAAGCATTGTTAAGATCATATTATTTGTATGTGAATTTCATGATTATAAAATTATGACTCTTTCTTTAATTGCAAATATGGTTGCTTAATCTTTAACTTAGAAATTTGTGTTTGAATTAATTTAAAAGATTACATTGGTTTGAAATTTTTATAAGTAATTCTTAGAAAAGTAAAATTTGTTTTAAAATTCTTAAGTAAAAAATCATATTTTTTAAAAGGCCCTTATTCACCCCCCCTCTAAGGGCACCACAAGATCCAACAATCCGTGCAGCAGAGTGAGTTTGACATCGCGTTTGTGCCTAGGATGTCGATCAAAGCACAAGCGGTGGTCGACTTCATGGCGGACTACGCAACCAAAGTGGGGGAGCATGAATCACCTCCCCCGGTGGCATGGAAGATGCTGGTGGATGGTGCATCAGGGAAGCACTCCTATGGAGGAGGAATCATCCTGATAAGCCCCCAAGGGACGAAGATTGAGCAAGCCTTGAGCATCCATTTTCCAATTACCAATAACCAGGCCGAGTACGAGGCCGTGATAGCAGGCCTGTGGCTGGCCAGGGAGCTGGGAGTGCAAGACGTGGAGGTCTCAACGGAATCCATGGTGGTGGCATGCCAAATCAGGGGAGAATTTGAAGCAAAGGAGCCGACCCTACAACGCTACCTGGAGAAGGCCAAGGGGGTCAATGGGCAATTTCACACTTTCTCCATCAAACATGTGTCAAGGGAGGAGAGCACCCCGGCGGACCTCCTAGCCAAGTTTGGTCCTCGAGCTGGGGGGACAGTATCGGAACTCTTCCGACCTTCCATCAAGGAAGGGGAGCTGACGGAGGTGGATCAGCGAGCATCGTGGATGGATCCCTTCGTCACCTTCCTAGCATCGAGAAAGTTCCCTGAAGGGGACGTGGATAAACGATGCTTCAGGTACAAGTCGGCTTATTATTCCTTACATGCAGGAGGACTATACAGGAAAACACTCTCGGGGCTCCTAGCCCGTTGTGTATCAGAGGAGGAGGTCCCGAGATTCCTCGAAGAAATCCACTCGGGGGAATGTGGCAGTCACTCAGGGAGCCGAACTCTGGAGGGAAGAGTGTTGAGGCAAGGCTACTTTTGGCTTACCCTCAGCAGGGATGCGGTAGAATTCGCAAGGAAGTGTTCAAAGTGTCAGCTCTATGCTCCACTCCAACTCCTCCCAGCTCAGAGGCTCCGGACCATCACAGCTCTGTGGCCCTTCGCTATATGGGGCTTGGACCTGGTAGGTCCTTTCCCGCAAGCTAGTGGCCAAAGGAAGTTCCTATTGGTGATGATTGATTATTTCTCCAAGTGGGTAGAAGTGAAAGCGCTGGCCAAGGTAACGTCCCAAGTGGTAAGGAATTTTGTGTGGGGGGAGATAATTTGCAGGCACGGGCTCCCATTGGCCATAGTGAAGGACAACAGACCACAATTTGCCAGCGAAGAGTTTGTTAATTTCTGCACCCAACTCGGCATAGACCTCAGGTTCGCGTCGGTCCACCACCCGAGGAGTAATGGTCAGGTGGAGGCAGCGAACAAGATAATTGTCAACCTGCTCAAGAAGAAAGTAGAGAATCTTAGGGGCAACTGGGTAGAGCAGCTGCCCTCGGTCCTGTGGGCCTTGAGGACTACTCCAAACATGGCCACAGGGGAGACCCCCTTCAAATTGTCTCATGGGTCTGAGGCCATCCTCCAGATAGAATTCGACGTAAAAACCCCCAAGGTGATCACCGCAGGCGAAGGGGATGAAGAATGGCTAGTGAAAAATGATGCAGAGCAAAGGTTGCCCCTGGACCTGGTGGAAGAGCACCTAGACCTCGCTATTGTTCGACATGAGGAAGTCAAGAGGTGGATGGCCAAGTACTTTGATTAACATATCAGAATAAAATAGTTCGAGAAAGGAGACTTGGTCTTGAAGAAGGTAGATGCGGCAGGGAGAGGAGCCGCTGTAGGTAAACTAGAGCCCAACTGGGAGGGGCCTTACTGAAAGTATCTAGTCGCAACCTAAATCACCTGGGGGGGGGGGGGGGGGGGGGGGGTGAATAGGTAGATTCTGCGTCTTATTGCGGAATAAAAATATTGGATGTAAAAGCACACAGAAAAGTAAACACAGCACAACACAGAGAATTTATAGTGGTTCCCGGATGTGGGTAGTCCACTTTCCCGCCTCGCCTATCTACACTCCAAGGCTAGATTCAGCTACTTCACCAAACTCGGATCAATCAATATCCTACTACTCGGAGTTCACAACTCCTACAAGCTCGGAGCAAGAATACTCCTACAACAACTCGGAGAACAAACTTCTCCTACAAACTCGGAGCACACAAGCTCCTACAACTCGATCCTCAAACAAGGATCTACACAATAACTCGGAAGCAAGCTTCCTACAAGATTTAAAATATGGTTCTTACAACAACACAGTAAATTGAAAAACAATCTTCTTAAACTTCCGATGAAGTTCTTCTTCAGATCTTGAGAGATAGATTTCTTCTTCTTAGCAATAAACTTCAGTCCTTTGTGAATGAAGAATGAAGAAATCTTGAAAACGATTTGAAGCTAGATCTGAGAACTTGAATCGACTTGATCAATACAAGATGAGATCTAATCGGATCTTGATCTTGTCGATTGAATCTTTAGAAGATGAATCACGAATCGCTGGCTTTGTCGGAGACGAAACACTTGTGTGAGAACAGTCGGCCGTCAGTAGTAATTTGCGATTTCGTTTTCAATTCACGATTAGCGATTAGGGTTATTTAGAAATAAACCTTAGGTATTTATAGGGTCTTCTTCCAACGGTCATAAGCGCGAATTAGGGATCTAGCTCCACGTGTACTGTGCATGGGGAATGCCCTAAAGAATACCCAGTTGAATTAAACCGGAAAATACCTGCAGACCGATTCGGCGAAATGGATTAACCGAATGGCATTAACCGAATTTATTCGGTTAAACCATATAGTTGAATTCAGCAGTTCTAGGGATTCGACTAAATAGATTCACCGAATTACATTAATCGAATTCGACTATTCTTTTACTTAGAAAAATAAACCTTTCGGACAGGGATTAGCCGAATTCGGTTATATCCATTCAAACCATATAGTCGAATTCGACTATATGTTCTAAATGATATAATCAAATTTTACTTAAGCTCTTTTCCATTCTCAAGTGATTCCATCAACAGCTCCAGTCCTTCTTCTCTAGCACTTTGTAAATGAAGTACATCCCAATAGAGAGATTTCACATGAGCCAACACTTTGGTCTATACAATGAGGGATTACATTGCACATGCCTGTGTTTGACGACTCATTGAAACCTGACATTGGTTTGTACTTAGAGTGGAATAACCTGTCACATCACAGCTAAAGTGCATAATCAAATACAATTACAATTCGTCTTAGTTTGAAGGGGACTTCTTCAAATCAGGGCTATTGTGGACGCAATACCCAACAATCTCCCCCTATTTGAAGAAGTCAGAACCCTATCTACTAAGGTGAATTGCACAGAAAATAATAAATATAAGCAAATAAAGAACTGAACTATGTGGGTATATACAAGCATCAAAAACTTAAGTCCACCAAAAATTAATTTGACAGCAATATATAAATGTTCTTAAAAGAGAAATAGAGTCTAGCGATCAAGCATCCATCATTTCTCTTTCGTCTTTCCCTTTTGAATCTTCTTCAATTGTTTGACAAAGTAAGCTTTTGGCTTCGGAAAATATCTTGGAGGAGGAGAAGGAGGCTTTTCATCATCTTGATGGTTCCTGTAGTGAATTCTTCTCTTGAGCCTAGCCATCTCCCATTTGTGGATCTCATCTCTATCATAGTAATTGTCAACGGATTCATTAGAGTTCATTACAAGATTATAAGTGTCCAAAATAATATTCCTGGATTCCGGACTCCACAGTTCTCCATCAATCTTACTGGGATGAGGTGCTCTTGGTTCTAGAAATCTGGGACCTGCAGCCCTTCTAGCATCATGCATAAAACCACCTGAGCTTGATCCTCCTTGATCAACTCTAGCTCTTTTCCTGAAGTTTTCTTCTTCATCGTCTGACCAATGATAAGCTTCAGGAGGAATAAAAGGTTCAGACGGAGCAGCAAATTGAATTTCTGGATGGAATTCTTCAGACGGAAATGCTGGCTGCGCAGAAGATTGGCCTGGCCCTTGGAAACCATGGGCATAGCCTCTTGACAATTCATTGTGCAACCACATTTGATTTTGATGCAGATAACCATATAAATCTTGAAACTTGACATCAATCCCTCTTGAAATTTCTGAAAGCTGGGATTGAACATTCATATATGATTCTTGAATTATTCCTTCTAGCTCTCTATTCAAATCAAAAATTTGCGTTTGAATCCTTTCATGCAATCTTTCCTCCCCCTTTCTGACTTCTTCAGTCAGGGTTTGGATAATTTCATTCTTCACACTTTGGAGAGAGTTCTGAATGGCCGATCTTCCCTTCACTGCATCCTCAAAAATATATTGCTGATTTTCAGAAAGTTTTGTAGTATTATCACAAATCGAGTGTAATCCATCCACTACATGCTTTAGGGTGGAGGCACCCATCGAGAAATATTCATCTTGCTTTTCTTTGACCTTGTCTAAACTGTGGGCTACTGAGTGTAAATGATTGCCCGTTCCCTTCTCTATGGCTCTGGTTTTCTCAAAAACCTGACGGAGAGCAAATTCAAAGAATCTTTTCTGCTTTACAAGCAGTTCTTCCAAATTGATCATCATGGAGTCTTCAGCAGAGGGAGGTTGAGATTGGAATCGAGAAGATATTCCAAAATCATCCTCAGCGACCAGAAAAATCACTTGAATCTACATCATTCATATAGTGATAAAATTGAAGAGCATCGAGGGTGTCATCATTTCTAACTGGAGGAGGGGTGGAGCCTTCATTTCTCTTATCTTCAACAGTGATCTGAATTTTGTGAATTTTGGGGTGTTGCACTGATTTCTCTTTCATCCTGGATGTAGAGGCAGAAGGCCCTGCTTCAAGTTCATCTCCAATAATGATTGTAATATTTTCAGGAGGCGGAGTTTGCTCTGTCTTATCTTGCTTGTCTGCTGCAGAATGAGAATGATCAGATTGGACATTCTCCCCCTCAATCTGAGCAGGGATTTCATCTACTGGATGAGAAACTTTGCCTTTAGCTGACTTATATATCTTCACCGTACCAGCATCAGGGTCATCTCCCCCTTCATCATTACCATCAATATCATCATTTCTACCACCATTATCATCTGCCTTGGAATGAGAGCAGTGAGGAGTAAGAATCTTTGGAGATGGAGCTGGAGAGACTACATGAGAATCTCGGGTGCCTGATTCTGGTAGCTTAGAACACTCCCCCTTGGAGGGTTCACGTTCTTTTTCACTTTCTTTTTCACTTTCTTTTTCAGGAGAGGAGACTGGAGAGTTACTGTCGAAGTCCCTTTCAGACTCATCACGAAGGATCTTTTTAGCTTTTGAATCAACGGGAGTCAGCACCTTGGTCTCACCAACTTTCCTGGACCATCTTTCAATCATGGAGGAATCTATTCGTTTGAAATGGTGGAGAGGGGTTCCTGTCTTCATGCTGAATCTGACTTTATCTAAGCGATTGAGATATAAAGATAGGATTCTTCCAAAGTTAGGAGTGTTCAGACTAGCTGAAATTCTGTCAAACAACACGCTGCCCCAATCAACCCTTGTCCTGCAGATTACTGAGGCGATCAATTTGAACATATCATTTGAAATGTAGTCAGGAGACCCAACTTTACACAAAAGAACTTTCCCCATAATATCTGAGAGCAGTTTCCCTTCCTCATTCATGTGCTTCCTATAGATGGATTTAGTTACTTTAGGCAATCCACAAAATGACAATGCCTTCTTGAAGTCCTTGGAAGAGAAATCATCTAATTCGGTTACCACTGGAAGTTTGAGAAGCTTAGTTAATCTAGAGGGAGAAACCTTGACTGAGAGATCACCGATCTTGCTCTTGATTACTGACCCTTGCTTCCCGAGCTCTGCATGCTTGAAGAACTTCAACACTTCCTTCTCAAGAACCTTGCAAGGATGCTCTAGAGCAAAGCCTAATCCTGCAACTTCAAGCGCCAACATGACATTTCAGAATTCATCCATCGAACTGTCAAACCCAGTTCTTACGAGCTCACTGTCGAAGAGCAACTTGCTCGACTGCTTCTTAGACATTGCGAATGGAACTTTGGAGAAGAATCGATCGAGGGAGACGAAGCGGCAGAGGAATCGCACTAACGAAGTTCGGAGTCGGAAGTGAAGCGACGGACGAATTCGAGAGTGCGATGTGTTCGAATTTCTCTTTTAAGAATCATTTATATAGAGTTGGAAATTAGGAGAGATAGCGCGTACCTGATATTTTGAATCGTGTCTCTTCGGATTCCAGTAAATGATAAGAAAGAAATTTGAATTCCGGAAGATTCGTCATTCGGCTATTGGGATTAGTCGAATTCGATTAATAGGATTCGCCGAATTTGGTTAAAGGGGTTTGATTAGCCGAATTCGATTAATCGAAATCGCCGAATTCGACTAAACGGTATAGTCGAATGCAATTCGATGATATCTTCTGAAAAATTTGACTATTCAAATTTCTGTCTTCTGGGATAAGGAATTTTCTGATTTTCTGAGCTTGTTTCTAAGATTCTTTGTTTAACATGCCAAGCTCCATTTTGAAATAGTTGAACTTTGATTCGTCGAGCGGCTTTGTGAAAATGTCTGCAATTTGTCGATCCGTCGGGACATAGCTAAGATCAATGTCCTTGTGCTCTACATGCTCTCGGATGAAGTGGTAACGGATCTCAATATGCTTCGTCCTGCTGTGAGACACCGGATTATTGGCAATTGCAATAGCGCTTGATGAATCACAGTACATAGGAATTTCCTTAAGCTTCAAATTGTAGTTTGCAAGTTGGTTTCTTATCCACAGCAATTGTGCACAACAACTGCCTGCGGAGATATACTCTGATTCAGCGGTTGAAATAGCAACATAATTCTATTTCTTGCTACTCCAGGAGATAAGCCGTTTCCCTAAGAATTGGCACATTCCTGAAGTACTTTTCCCGTCGTCTTTGCTTCCTGCAAAATCAGCATCTGAAAAACATGTTAGCTCAAAATCATTACTTCTTGGGTACCATAAGCAAAGATTTGGTGTGCCTTTAAGGTATCTCAAAATCCTCTTTGTAGCGGAGTAGTGAGATTCCTTAGTGTTCACCTGAAATCTAGCACAAACACATGTTGAGAACATTATATCCGGTCTACTCGCAGTAAGGTAGAGCAAGGATCCAATTATGCTTCTAAACTTGGTTTCATTAAATGGTTTCCCTTTCTCATCCTTGCCTAGAAACATAGCTGAACCCATTGGAGCCCTCATAGAGGTTGCATTCTGATGGCGCAAATCTCAGCACACCGCTATAGGCGGTAGCTAGACTGCGGCACGAAACGGCAGTGTACCGATCGTTCAAGTAATATAAAATGGGAATGAATCCCCAAGTATCGATCTCAAAGGAACACAGTAAGGTGGAGTTTATTATCGAGGAAGGACTTGAGATTGAAGTCCTTTCGAGCGGATGGATGCGGAAATGGGGGATTTGGGCGGAAGAAAATCGGAGGATCCGACCTAAATCGCGAGCAGGAGTATTTATAGGCGCTGGAATAAATAGTGCGCACGGTCATTGGCGCACGACCAGCGGTCGTGCGTGCTGGAATCCTGTGATCGTGCGCCTGCCTGGGTGGAGCCTGCAATGTAAGAAATTTATAAAATACCATGTTCGCACGACCAGTGGCGCACGACCGGTGGTCATGCGCACTATCGTAGGTGGTCGTGCGCACTGGTCAAAACAGAACTCATAAAATTGATGTTAAGTGCGCACGAACAGTGGCGCACGACCGGTGGTCGTGCGCAATATCGTTGGTGGTCGTGCGCACTGTCCGAGACAGAACTCAAAAAATAGGGTTAAGTGCACACGATCAGCGGCGCACGACCAGTGGTCGTGCGAAATAGAAACAGTGATCGTGCGCAGTGTTCTTGCACAGAATTGTACCGAGAACACCTGCACGACTCCTGTTCCAGCATACAACACCAATCTAGCCACTGAAGGGGGCACTTAACAATGCATGAAAACTAATAATGAAGATAAACAAGAAATAACACCAAAGCGGGCCTAGAAGTGCACATAGCATGGAATAACAAATATGAGCGAAAACATGCCTAAAATGTAGTGCATATACTAGAAAATCGGCCCAGATGAGTCCATATATGTGTATATAATTGGGACTCATCACACCCCCAGACTTACCTGTTTGCGCGTCCCGAGCAAACAAATTCTAAGCGAACGGGGAAAGAAAAGTAGATGGCTTAAAATTACAATACAGAGTACCATGCGAAGTCGCATGCTCACGTGCATAAGAAAAATAGTAGAGAAGATTTCTGATTATATAAACAGTTTATATATTTCTAAAAGAGTAAAAGCATATTACAACTACTCAAAATGGTGAACAACGGTGAATCATTTGGTCATGCATACGGAGAAAGTAAACTAAGCGCTGAGACGAGCATTGCTCAAGATCGGGATGCGGGACAAACTCCACTGAAATCCATCAGTGTCGGTGACCATAAGCTTGCCCGGTCACATTCTCCCCATGACACTAGATTGGCTCAAGGCGTGAGTCAGTAGGACTTTCAGGTTTTAATTGAGGCTTAGGTTACGGTGAGGTAAACAATGATAAACAAAATGGCTTATAACACATAACCCAAATGAGCTTTAAAAGTAACTACCCGCGCCCCAAAATCGAATGCAAATGCACCACACCCCCAGACTTGGACTTTTGCAGCATAGGTGTGTGCACCGCCTACTCCCAATACATAATTTTACTACATGATTTTTCAATAAAACTCATTTTTCTTTTTTTCTCTTTTCCGTTTCATTTTTTTTCTTTCTATCTTCTTTTTCTTGTCTTTTTTCTTTCAGCAAAATTTTCAAATGAGCATATCCACATATTCACAAAATAAACACCACAATCAACACCCCCCACAATGTAAATAAAACTACAACTAAAGCTCAGATTTGGGTGTGCGACTAGGTTAGGCTTTTAGGCTTTGGTGAGATATATGTGGAGCTGAATCAAGAAAAGGGTAGGCACAAAGGGGCTAGCAAGGGTAGACGAAAGGCGTGAAATAAAGGTTCAACCGGGCCAAAATAATGGCCTACGTCATTCTCACGCACTGGAGCTATCCTATGCCAATGCTTCAAGAATCGCTTGGGGCAAGTTCTAGCCACCGAGAAAGATTCTCCTTTCTCCCGACTCAAGCAATACGAGTCTAGCGATCGTTTACACACATCCCTATGCTACCGTTTGATTCCACCGGATTCACCATTTGAGTAGAGTAAACAACATTTACACTAATAGAAAAAAATATAAAACCATAAGTATAAAGAGAAGTCTAATCTACACAAATTTTTATGTAACCGAGCACTCGACTAGGAGCACTACTGGAGTCAACATTTTACTCTGCTACATAGTCCTAAGCCATCACCTAGACTTTCCCACATAAGCAGAAGAATTAAATTCACTACAGAGCACGCATACAGACGAGTACGCGCTCAAGTGGGTGCTGTGGTGTGCAATAAAAATGAACAACAATTTCCAATAAGCTAAAATAAAAGTACTTCTAGCATGCTATGCAAGAGTGCACGTGAGTGGGTACAAAAACTGCTCTCCCTCAGACTTAAACTAAACAATCCACAAAATATATGACATGAAAATCAGAAAAGGCTAGGGAAAGAGAGTACCCAGTGCTCAGAAATGAGCACACCAGAAGATTGGCATGTAAGCTAAAATGAGCCGCAGCATCCGCCATCCAGAAAAGATACCTGCAGGGGTCAGCTCCGCAGAAACAAAAGAAAATAGAAAACTGAAAAAAGAATACTACTAACTAAACTAAACAAGATGAAATAAGAAATGCAGGAAAAGGTAAGATAACTACTGGGGTTATTGTCATCCCAGCACGACTTATTCGGATTTTATTTAGTTCTAGCTTATAGGCCTATGAAAAGAAAAGTGGACAGGTAACTGTTCTACTATGCGTGTAGGTAGCGGGTACCTATACGGAGAAAGAACAGTCACGCCTCTACCCGAATATAAATACCTGCTCCTCACAGGTAGAGGGAAAAGAAAGTAAGAAGAGGAGGATGCCTGGTCCTCACTCATCTCACCAAAAACATCCTTGCCTAGCAAGGTGTTGTCAACAGGGAGGCAGCAGGAGGCGAAGGCAATGAGTGGAGCTTCCTCTACGGAGGGGGGATAAACCTCCTCACATGAGAGGATGCTCTCATCATTGACTTGAGCAAAAAGCTCCAAGTCCTCCTGAAGTACCTGTGAAGATTCAACCTGCATAGACTCAGATGAAGGAAGGGGATCAAGAAATAAAGAAGACGAAGAACATAAATAAACATCAATCGGGGGAGTGGTCCCGGTCTCACTCCCATCAGGATCCAAGGATAGATCGCTATCATCATCGTAAGTATCATAGCGAGAGGAACCCAAGAACTCAAGGGCCTCGGTGGTGAGTTGGACCTCCTCGTCCCATGAGGAAGTGCAAACCTCCTCATCAGAAAGAGTATCCTCCTCCTCCCACTTTGGAGCATCTTCCGAGTCCGAAGCATCACCCCGCTCCTTTACTTTGATAGGATTATAAAAAATGTGTGTAGAAAAATCTTGCAAAGAAACTGGAGGAACACAAAGATTTGGTTCCTCCGCAAAAAGATCTGCTAAAGCCTCCCCGATGGAAAGAATACTTTCCTCGTCATACTCAGGTGCATCTAGGATCTCCCATTCCTCTCCTTGTTGGCTAACAGATGAGTGATCATCATCACTGGGAGTGAAGCCTTACACAGGGAGTGAGGAGTCCATGCACGAGACAAGCTCGGGGGTAAAGGGCACAATTGCCTCCATGGGTAAAGAATGAGCGATAGGGACAATGTTGTCATGAGTTGAGGAGCAGCGGTCAGGATTGAAAAGACTAGGACAGTCCTTCAATTCATGACCCTCTCCTCGACACAACAAGCAAACAATGTTCCTACACTGCCTAGCATTTTACTCATTCATTTGGTCTATATAATAAACCATCTTGTCATTAAAGCTAGGTGAAATATCCCTTGACGACATTTTCAATAATAAAAGCAGGTATAACGAGACTGAAATTCTTTGCAAGAAAATTTACAAAAACTAATAAAACTTCTTGGATTAGACTTGCCTAAAACTTTAAAATAAGAGGGAAAGAAATAATAACAAGCAATAAATAAGTAAAAAGCAAACAAAAATAACAAGGCGGCTATACACACTGGAAGAAACTTCTCTCTCTCAGCTCTCCCTCTCAAGAAAACTCACACGTCTGTGCTCCCCGGCAACGACGCCAAAAACTTGATGGCGCAAATCTCAGCACACCGCTATAGGCGGTAGCTAGACTGCGGCAAGAAACGGCAGTGTACCGATCGTTCAAGTAATATAAAATGGGAATGAATCCCCAAGTATCGATCTCAAAGGAACACAGTAAGGTGGAGGTTATTATCGAGGAAGGACTTGAGATTGAAGTCCTTTCGAGCGGATGGATGCGGAAATGGGGGATTTGGGCGGAAGAAAATCGGAGGATCCGACCTAAATCGCGAGCAGGAGTATTTATAGGCGCTGGAATAAACAGTGTGCACGGTCATTGGCGCAAGACCAGTGGTCGTGCGCGCTGGAATCCTGTGATCGTGCGCCTGCCTGGGTGGAGCCTGCAATGTAAGAAATTTATAAAATACCATGTTCGCACGACCAGTGGCGCACGACCGGTGGTCGTGCGCACTATCGTAGGTGGTCGTGCGCACTGGTCGAAACAGAACTCATAAAATTGATGTTAAGTGCGCACGAACAGCGGCGCACGACCGGTGGTCGTGCGCAATATCGTTGGTGGTCGTGCGCACTGTCCGAGACAGAACTCAAAAAATAGGGTTAAGTGCACACGATCAGCGGCGCACGACCAGTGGTCGTGCGCAATAGAAACAGTGATCGTGCGTAGTGTTCCTGTACAGAATTGTACTGGGAACACCCGCACGACTCCTATTCCAGCATACAACACCAATCTAGCCACTGAAGGTGGCACTTAACAATGCATGAAAACTAATAACGAAGATAAACAAGAAATAACACCAAAGCGGGCCTAGAAGTGCACATAGCATGGAATAACAAATATGAGCGAAAACATGCCTAAAATGTAGTGCATAGACTAGAAAATCGGCCCAGATGAGTTCATATATGTGTATATAATTGGGACTCATCACATTCTCCATTCCGAATTTCTTTATTAACTCTTTGGTAAACTTCGTATGAGAGATGAAAATTTCATCCTCTGATTGCTTTACCTGAAATCCTAAGTAATACTTTAGCTCTCCCATACTGCTCATTTCAAATTTCCCTTGCATCAAGTTAGAGAACTTTTTGCAGAGGTTATCATCGGTAGATCCAAAGATGATGTCGTCGACATAGATTTGCACTAGCAAAATCTTGCCTTTTACTTCCCTAAGAAATAATGTCTTGTCTATCTTTCCTCTTGTGAATTTGTTTTCAAGAAGGAAGCAAGACAGCGTCTCATACCAATCACGGGGAGCTTGCTTGAGACCATATAAAGCTTTTCGTAAGAAATAAACATAATTAGGAAAATAGGAGTCAACGAAACCTGGGGGTTATTCTACGTATACTTCTTCCTTTATATCACCATTAAGGAAGGCTGACTTCACGTCCATTTGATAGACCTTAAATCCTTTGTGAGCAGCATACGCTAGAAACAACCGAATCGCTTCGAGCCTTGCCACGGGAGCAAATGTTTGATCGAAGTCGATCCCTTCTTCTTATATGTACCCTTGAGCAACAAGTCTGGCCTTGTTCTTGATGATCACACCATCTTCGTCCAGCTTGTTTCTGAATACCCATTTTGTTCCGATGACATTCTGTCCTTTGGGTCTGGGTACAAGCTTCCACACTTTGCATCTCTTAAACTGATTGAGTTACTCTTGCATTGCGATGATCCATGAAGCATCGTTCTTTGCTTCATCGAATTTCTTTGGCTCAACCTGTGATAGAAAAATTAAATGCAAAACTTCATTAGCTGTAACTCTTCTTGTTCTTACACCGACATGGGTATCTCCAATGATTTGCTCAGCAGGATGGTCCCTTAAATGTCTGATCATTCCAGCATTTAGATGACCATGAGGTTCCTGCACTTCAAGTACATCTTCATCTTCTTGAGGTTCATCTTCCTCACATGTAGACGGAATATTTACTTCAATAGACTCTGGAACGTCTTCCTTTACAACTTCTTCTAAGTTTAGTTCCTTGAACCTTGCATCTGCATCTTCAACAAAGACACTAGAAGAGCTGCTTTGAAGCATGCTCGTCTCATCAAATATAACATTAAAAGTTTCTTCTACAACCAGGGTTTTCTTGTTGAAAATCCTATATGCCTTACTATGGCTACTATAACCTACAAAAATACCTTAGAAACATTTTTCACTAAATTTAGTTTTGTAATATTTCCCGTTATTAAGTACGAAGCATTTACTACCAAAAATTCTAAAATAAGACAGGGTTGGTTTCTTGCCCTTCAGAAGTTCATAAGGAGTCTTATGATGATTCTTGTTGATCAGTGCTCTGTTTTGCACGTGGCAAGCAGTGTTGATGCCTTTAGCCCAGAAGTATTCTGGTAGTGAAGAGTCACTCAACATTGTTCTGCAAGCCTCTAAAGTGTTCTATTCTTTCTCTCAGCTACTCCATTTTGTTGTGGAGTACGGGGAGAGGAAAACTCATGAAAGATACCTAGGCTTTCACAAAATTCGGTCATAGCTCCAGACTTGAATTCTGTACCATGATCACTTCTGATTTTGACCACAAAACATTCCAACTCATTCTGGATTTGCTTGACGAATGTGGTGAAAGAAGCAAAGGTGTCTAACTTGTGTTTCAGAAAGAATACCCAAGCAAAACGTGAGTAGTCATCAACAATAACCAATGTATAAGACTTACCTCCTAAACTTCGGATTGGCATGGGACCAAACAAGTCCATATGGAGCAGATATAAGCATCTGGTAGAATCTTTGCCAGTAATTCTTTTAAAGGTAGCCCGAGTCTGCTTACCCATTTGGCATGCATGACACGGTCTTTCTTTAATGCACTTAACATCTGGAGCATCACGAACTAAATTGTGAGAAAATAACATACTTATAGTTTTGAAATTAATATGCGCTAGTCTCTTGTGCCACTGGTCACAAAGAGATGCACTATCTTTTGCTAAAAAACACACTGGTGTAGAAGAGTCTAAGCATAGAAAATTTAAACAGAAAATATTTCTACTCCGAGTGCTTGTTAAAATAGTTTCTGACGTATCAGATGACTTTATCAAGCACTTGTCCTTGTAGAATTCTACCATATAGCCTTTGTCACATAGTTGACTTATGCTAATGAGATTATGTTGTAATCCTTTAACATAAGCCACGTCTGTGAAAGAGACTATACCGTTGGTAATCATACCGTAGCCTTTCGTGATACCCCGATCAGATCCGCCAAAAATAACCTTTGGACCATCTTTTACAGGGGTGAAATCTTGTAATAGGCTTCTTGTTCCGGTCATATGCCGTGAACATCCACTGTCCAAGTACCATATGGGATTTGAGTTGGCCTTTGGACATACCTGCAATCAATAATCAATTGCCCTTAGGAACCCAAATCGATTTGGGTCCTTGGCTTCTTGTTAGATGACCGCCACTTGGAATGTTAACATTGCGAGGGGTCATTCTTGCATTGTTAATCCGTGGAGTCAGGACATTTCTTGGATTAAAACAACAATCTACGGCAAAGTGACCAACCTTGCCGCAACACCAACAATCGAACCGATTGTACCTTCTCTTTGTCTCCTGTTTTACTTTTTGAGCGGGAGGTGCAACAGGAGTAGCTTTCTTATAAGATGCTTTCTTATGAGACGCTTTCTTAGAAGTGGGGGCCTCATGGTGACAGCACACACATGGCTCCAACTTCTTCTCAACAGATTTGGGTGCAATCATTTTGATCTTTGGGGCCTTCTTAGCAGCTGATCCGTGAACAAATGGACCGTGATCCTTGAGGATTACTTCTTCATGAGGAGCTTTGAATGGAGACACATCAAAGTTCCGGGGTCTGGTCCATCCTTGATATATGTTGCTAGATTCAACATGTGTTGGTCTAGCAAAGTGACCATAGGATGAGTCAAAGTCGAATGGGTTTGTCGGAAAAACTACCTTCCTGAATGAAGGTTGACTTTGATTTCCAGTTCCTTTTCCTTTCATGTCTAGCCTTACTAGTTTCAGCCTCATGACCAATGCCACTACCCTTCGCAGGAGCAGAAAACCTATCAATGAGTGGAAGAATAGTCTTAGGCTTCGAGAAGCTTTCTACGAGCTTTCTTTCTACCTTCAACTTATCTTCTAGTTCATTTATATTTTTCTCCTTAAGATTCAACAACTCAGTGGAGCTTTTCAGTTCGTCTTTCAAGAGTTGGATTTCATCTTTGAGAGGAGTTAATTGTTCAATTTCCTCCCTCAAAGCTAATTCCACTGTCTTGAGAGATTCAATTTCTTTTGACTTGGATCTGACAACCTTACGACATCTGTCAAATCCCTTCACAAGGGCTTTGTACTGAGTCATTAAATCTGAATCCTCCTCCGATGAGTAGCCGTAATTTGCAACGGATGCAGTCTCACATTCAGAAGCAGAAAGAGGAGTATGAGAGTTTACCTTCCCCTTATAAGAGGAGTCGCCTGCTTCTTCATCTGATTGTGCCATAAGCCCAAAGTAGGCTTCTTCTTCTGAGCTTGACACATCAGTGTCGCTATCGCTCAGAGTCTTGACCTTTTTAGCGAGGAAGCTCTTTTCCTTCTTCTTTCCTTTGAAGGATCTCTTTTCTTCCTTCTTCGATCCTTCCTTCTTCTTATATGGACACTCGGCAATTACGTGTCCTGGCTTATTGCAACAATAGCAAATAATGTCAGTAGAATCATGTTTGTTCGGTTTAGATTTATACCTGTCATTATTGTAGTCCTTCTTGTGATGATCACCATCACGTCTTGATCTTCTGTGATCTGAAGCAGAAGATTGGCCTCTCTTCTGCTTTCTTTTATTCAGAAGTCTTTTGTACTGCTTGGAGAGGAGTGAGAATTCTCCGTCAGACATGTCAGAGTTTGACGAGCAGTTTGCATGACTCATCATCTTCTTTTGATAACGGAGTTCTTATGGATGTCTTGACTTTGCTTTTCTTTGATCCTTCAGCTTTCAGTGCCATGGATCTTTCCTTCCCGGAAGTCCTGTTGCCTTCTTCCTCAGCTTTCCTGATGCTGAGCTTGAGCTCATGTGACAAAAGTTTTCCGAATAAGATTTGCGGCTCCATAGTGGCCAACTTGCCGAATTCTCTGATTGCAATGGCCTTGGTATCCCATTCTTTCGTCAGGGATCTCAAGAACTTATCATTCAGTTTGCCAACAGAAAATTCACGGTCATAGTTCCTAAGACCATTTACGATCTTAAAGAACTTCTCATAGGTTTCAGAAATGGAGTCTCTTGGATCTTGCTTGAAAGCTTCGTATTCTTGGTTCAACAATGATCTTCGGTCATCCCTCACTTCTTTAGTACCTTCCATCAGAACAACTAAAGAATCCCACATCTCTTTGGCAGATTTGCAGTGAATCAGATTTTGCAGCATCGAGTCATCCACTGCACCGGCTATGATATTTTTTGCCTTCTTGTCTAGAGCGACAAGAGCGATCTCATCTTTAGTAAGTTCTAACATTTTCTTCGGAATCATGATTGTAGAGTTAATTGAAGATGGTTTTGTAGGAACATGTGGACCTTCTTCCACTATTTGAAAAATCCTTGGATCGGCGGCCTCCATGTAGAATCGAACTCTTTCCTTCCACATGGGGAAATTCTCTTTGGTGCAAACTGGCAACTTGACAGAATCCTTTGATCTTTCCATTCCAGACATGCTTGATCAAGCGACTAGATTAGGAGATCTTGTTCAAGGTGTTAGCCTTTTGCGAACAACCTCCCTCTGATACCAATTGAAAGTATCTAGTCGCAACCTAAATCACCTAGAGGGGGGGGGGGGGGGGGGGGGTGAATAGGTAGATTCTGCGTCTTATTGCGGAATAAAAATATTGGATGTAAAAGCACACAGAAAAGTAAACACAGCACAACACAGAGAATTTATAGTGGTTCCCCGATGTGGGTAGTCCACTTTCCCGCCTCGCCTATCTAGCACTCCAAGGCTAGATTCGGCTACTTCACCAAACTCGGATCAATCAATATCCTACTACTCGGAGTTCACAACTCCTACAAGCTCGGAGCAAGAATACTCCTACAACAACTCGGAGAACAAACTTCTCCTACAAACTCGGAGCACACAATCTCCTACAACTCGATCCTCAAACAATGATCTACACAATAACTCGGAAGCAAGCTTCCTACAAGATTTAAAATATGGTTCTTACAACAACACAGTAAATTGAAAAACAATCTTCTTAAACTTCCGATGAAGTTCTTCTTCAGATCTTGAGAGATAGATTTCTTCTTCTTAGCAATAAACTTCAGTCCTTTGTGAATGAAGAATGAAGAAATCTTGAAAACGATTTGAAGCTAGATCTGAGAACTTGAATCGACTTGATCAATACAAGATGAGAGCTAATCGGATCTTGATCTTGTCGATTGAATCTTTAGAAGACGAATCACGAATCGCTGTCTTTGTCGGAGACGAAACACTTGCGTGAGAACAGTCGGCCGTCAGTAGTAATTTGCGATTTCCTTTTCAATTCACGATTAGCGATTAGGGTTATTTAGAAATAAACCTTAGGTATTTATAGGGTCTTCTTCCAACGGTCATAAGCGCGAATTAGGGATCTAGCTCCACATGTACTGTGCATGGGGAATGCCCTAAAGAATACCCCGTTGAATTAAACCGGAAAATACCTGCAGACCGATTCGGCGAAATGGATTAACCGAATGGCATTAACCGAATTTATTCGGTTAAACCATTTAGTCGAATTCGGCAGTTCTAAGGATTCGACTAAACAGATTCACCGAATTACATTAATTGAATTCGACTATTCTTTTACTTAGAAAAATAAACCTTTCGGACAGGGATTAGCCGAATTCGGTTATATCCATTCAAACCATATAGTCGAATTCGACTATATGTTCTAAATGATATAATCGAATTTTACTTAAGCTCTTTTCCTTTCTCAAATGATTCCATCAACAGCTCTAGTCCTTCTTCTCTAGCACTTTGTAAATGAAGTACATCCCAATAGAGAGATTTCACATGAGCCAACACTTTGGTCTATACAATGAGGGATTACATTGCACATGCCTATGTTTGACGACTCATTGAAACCTGACATTGGTTTGTACTTAGAGTGGAATAACCTGTCACATCACAGCTAAAGTGCATAATCAAATACAATTACAATTCGTCTTAGTTTGAAGGGGACTTCTTCAAATCAGGGCTATTGTGGATGCAATACCCAACACTTACATTGTAAGCGAAGTGCTCAAGTCAGGAGGGTATCACCTCCAGGATGTGGAAGGGATACGCCTTGGCCGAGCCAGGAGTGGGGATGATTTGAAAAGATTCTATCCTTGAAACTTTTGTGACTAACTTATTGTGTGTTTCATTATCCATACATAGATTCTGAGGCCATTTTTGAGCAAGTGGCAAGTTCTTTGGCGCTGGAATGCCCCAGATCGATTCCGCTGTCGAGCTCTCATAGACGGTGGGTCAGGTTGATCTCTGGAGAGGCTGGCACGTGGCAAGTTCTTTGGTGCTTGAATGCCCCAGATCGATTCAGCTGCCGGGCTCTCATAGACGGTGGGACAGGTTGATCTCTGGAGAGGTTGGCAAGTGGCAGGTTCTTTGGTGCTGGAATGCCCCAGATCGATTCCGCTGCCGGGCTCTCATATACGGTGGGTCAGGTTGATCTCTGGATAGGCTGGCAAGTGGCACGTTCTTTGATGCTGGAATTCCCCAGATCGATTATGTACAACCCCGTATTCGCTGAGTGTTTTTCCGAGACCCAGGGGTCCTTTAGAAATTGTGTGGTAACATAGTCCCAGGCAGGAAGAGTAGGGGAAAAGGGGGCGAGCGGTGGAGGCCTCCCGCTCGCCCGGCTCATGTAGGGGGGCGAGAGGTGGAGGGGCGAGCCCTCCCTCTCGCCCCTGCCCCCTGTAGAGGGGGGAGAGGTAGAGGGGCGAGCCCTCCCTCTCGCCCCCGCCCCAGTAGCAGGGGGGCCAGAGGTTGAGTGGCGAGTCCTCCATCTCGTCCCCGCCCCCATCAGAGGGGGGCGAGAGGTGGAGGGGCGATCCCTCCCTCTCGCCCCCGCCCCAGTAGCAGGGGGGCGAGAGGTGGAGGGGCGAATCCTCCCTCTCGCCCCCGCACCCAGCAGAGGGGGGGGAGAGGTGGAGGTGTGAGCCCTCCCTCTTGCCCCTGCCCCCAGCGTAGGGGGGCGAGAGGTGGAGGGGCGAGCCCTCCCTCTCGCCCTCGCCCCCAGCGTAGGGGGCGAGAGGTGGAGGGGCGAGCCCTCCCTCGCCCACCCCAGTTAGGGGGCTCGCCTAGCCCCCGCGGGAGGTCCTCCCTCTCGCCCAGTTCCGGGGGGAGGGATCGGTCTGCGTTTAGCACCTCAGAACAGCGGGATTTGGCTATCCGCAGCCATTTCTGAGGGTTTTTGGCTATTTGCAGCCCAAGTCCAGAAATCCTATAAATAGGACAAGGGGGCACCATTTGGAGGCAAGCTTGTTCTAGGCTAGCTCTCTCTCTCTCTCCCTCTGCCTCCTCAAATCTCTCTCTAGTGGAGTGAGGAGAGTCTCCAATGGTGCCCAAGCCCGGTGTTGGCTTGGGAGGGGAAGCGCTCTAAAGATCTTTTGGGTATGTGGTGGGACCTCCTCACCGAGCCTTTACTCCAGTTCATAGTTCCAACACCTTCAACCTAGAGCTCTCCCTTCGGGGGAGTAAGATTTGGCCACCCCTCAACTTGTTGGGGGCCCCGAATTCCACAGAGGCCGAGAAATCAGTTTCAACATTTTGGTGCGGTGAGCGTGGAGAGTGACCAACTCAAGAAACTCTCAAGATGAGCTCCATGGATGGAGGTGGAGGATCCGACCTAGACCACTTACATCCCCCGGTGGCTGGAGTGATGTTGGAGATGTTTGAAAATCTCAGGCAGGAGGTCCTGCAGACCCTGCAGCTAACTTTCCCCACGATAGGCGAAGGCAGGAGAGGAGGTGGTCTGGAGGTCCCGCCCCAGCAAATAGGTGAGAGCCCTCCAGGCCAGCAGCCCAGGAAGGAGGTTCCAGTGGGGGGAGTGGGGAGGCATTCGGCCCCCACTCGCCCAGTCCCCTAGGAGGGGGGGGGGGAGTGGGGAGGTCCCAGACCCCCACTCACCCAGCCCCAAGGGGGCGAGTGGGGAGGTCCCAGACCCCCACTCGCCCAGACCCAAGGGGTCGAGTGGGGAGGTCCCAGACCCCCACTCGCCCAGCCCCTAGAGGGGGAGTGGGGAGGTTTCTTACCCCCATTCGCCCAGCCCCGTAGCGGGGCGAGCGAGAGAGGTCCTTTGTGTGAGCTGATCCTCTCGGCCCCGGTTCCAGAGGGGTTCGAAAGGTTGGAGATGTCTCACTACTCCGGCAAGTATGATCCAGTCCTGCACCTGGAGTGGTTTGAGGACATGGTCTCCATCAGGCCCATGTCGGACACTTTCAAGTGCCGACTCTTCGCGACAATTTTGAAGGAGATGGCAAGGGATTGGTTCCACCAGCTCCCTGCAGGATCTATCTATGCCTTCGAAGACTTGCATCGAGGTTTCCTACTGCGCTTCTCGACGTCAAGGAAGAGGAATAAAGATGTCGAAGCACTTTTAAAGATCAAGCAAGAGCCAGGATAGTCACTGACTCACTATGTTGACCGGTTCCAGGAGGAGGTTCTCCTCACCCAAGAGGTGCCAGGCTATACCCTCCAGCTCCTTTCATCATGGGGCTGCAGGGGGGTTTCTTCAAGAGGGACCTCAAGAGGAGAGCTCGTTTGTCTTTTGAGGAGTTGATGGAAAGGGTGGCGGAAGAAGTTGAGAGTGAGGAGGCCAACCCGGAGTTCGCAAGAAGGTTGGCCAAGCTGAGTGAGCCGGAGGCAAAGAAGCAGGGGAGGAGGGTAGAGGCTCCCAAGAGGAAGTTCAACCAAGAGGAAGACAACTTCCGGGAAGAAGAGTCCGACCTCCCAGGATGGAGGCAGGGACCGAAGGCACCCTCTCCACCACCTCAGCAAACCATGACAATCGGTTGGGGGAGAAGGAGGAGAGCCAGGAAAGCAGAACGAAGAGGAAAAAGAAGGGATATGGTTGAGTTACCTTACTGCGACTTCCATGATGAGGAGGGTCGCGCGACGTCCGCCTGCCCTGAGTTCTTGGAATTAAGGGAGGCGAGGTGTCCGAGGCAGCAACAACAACGACCAGAAGAGTTCGAGGAAGATCAGGCTTGGGAGTAGGAGACCAAGTTTTAGTTTTCTTGCTTAGTTTATTCTTTAAGTCCATGTAGTATGATGGTCTACTTTCAGACTTAGTTTTTGTACATGTAATATGACAATCAAAGTTATGAAAGTTTTTCAGGTACTTAGCCCCGATGCTGGCCCGCTGACCAGACTCCCACCTAGCTGGCAGGGCCGGGAACCGCTCGGTGGCCGGATGTTGCTCAAGGTACTTAGCCCGATGCTGGCCCGCTGACCAGGCTCCCACCAAGCTGGCAGGGCCAGATCCGCTCGGTGGACGGACGTTTCTCAAGGTACTTAGCCCCGATGCTGGCCCCCTGACCAGGCTCCCACCTAGTTGGCAGGGCCGGGAACTGCTCGGTGGCCAGATGTTTCTCAAGGTACTTAGCCCCGATGCTGGCCCGCTGACCAGGCTCCCACCAAGCTGGCAGGGCCGGGAACCGCTCGGTGGTCGGATGTTTCTCAAGGTACTTAGCCTCGATGCTGGCCCGCTGAACAGACTCCCACCTAGCTGGCAAGGCCGAGAATCGCTCGGTGGCCGGATGTTGCTCATGGTACTTAGCCCCGATGTTGGCCCACTGACCAGGCTCCCACCAAGCTGGCAGGGCCGGGAACCGCTCGGTGGCCGGACGTTTCTCAAGGTACTTAGCCCCGATGCTGGCCCGCTGACCAGGCTCCCACCTAGCTGGCAGGGCCGGGAACCACTCGGTGGCCGGATGTTTCTCAAGGTACTTAGCCCCGATGCTGGCCCGCTGACCAGGCTCCCACCAAGCTGGCAGGGCCGGTAACCGCTCGGTGGTCGGACGTTTCTCAAGGTACTTAGCCCCGATGCTGGCCCGCTGACCAGGCTCCCACCTAGCTGGCAGGGCCAGGAACCGCTCGGTGGCCGGATGTTGCTCAAGGTACTTAGCCCGATGCTGGCCCACTGACCAGGCTCCCACCAAGCTGGCAGGGCCAGATCCGCTCGGTGGACGGACATTTCTCAAGGTTCTTAGCCCCGATGCTGGCCCCCTGACCAGGCTCCCACCTAGTTGGCAGGGCCGGGAACTGCTCGGTGGCCAGATGTTTCTCAAGGTACTTAGCCCTGATGCTGGCCCGCTGACCAGGCTCCCACCAAGCTGGCAGGGCCGGGAACCGCTCGGTGGTCGAACGTTTCTCAAGGTACTTAGCCTCGATGCTGGCCCGCTGACCAGACTCCCACCTAGCTGGCAAGGCCGGGAATCGCTCGGTGGCCGGATGTTGCTCATGGTACTTAGCCCCGATGCTGGCCCGCTGACCAGGCTCCCACCAAGCTGGCAGGGCCGGGAACCACTCGGTGGACGGACGTTTCTCAAGGTACTTAGCCCCGATGCTGGCCCGCTGACCAGGCTCCCACCTAGCTGGCAGGGCCAGGAACCACTTGGTGGCCGGATGTTTCTCAAGGTACTTAGCCCCGATGCTGGCCTGCTGACCAGGCTCCCACCAAGCTGGCAGGGCCGGGAACCGCTCGGTGGTCGGACGTTTCTCAAGGTACTTAGCCCCGATGCTGGCCCGCTGACCAGGCTCCCACCTAGCTGGCAGGGCCGGGAACCGCTCGGTGGCAGGATGTTTCTCAAGTTACTTAGCCCCGATGCTGGCCCGCTGACCAGGCTCCCACCTAGCTGGCAGGGCCGGGAACTGCTTGGTGGCCGGATGTTTCTCAAGGTACTTAGCCCCAATCCTGGCCCGCTGACCAGGCTCCCACCTAGCTGGCAGGGCTGGGAACCGCTCAGTGGCCGGACGTTTCTCAAGGTACTTATCCCCAATGCTGGCTCGCTGACCAGGCTCCCACCTAGCTGGCAGGGCCGGGAACCGCTCGGTGGCCAGATGTTTCTCAAGGTACTTAGCCCCGATGCTGGCCCACTGACCAGGCTCCCACCTAGCTGGCAGGGCCGGGAACGGCTTGGTGGCCGGATGTTTCTCAAGGTACTTAGCCCCGATGCTGGCCCGCTGACCAGGCTCCCACCTAGCTGGCAGGGCCGAGAACAGCTCGGTGGCCGGATGTTTCTCAAGGTACTTAGCCCCGATGCTGGCCCGCTGACCAGGCTCCCACCTAGCTGGCAGGGCCGGGAACCGCTCGGTGGCCGGACGTTTCTCAAGGTACTTAGCCCTGATGCTGACCCGCTGACCAGGCCCCCACCTAGCTGGCAGGGCCGGGAAACGCTCGATGGCCGGATGTTTATCAAGGTACTTAGCCCCGATGCTGGCCCGCTGACCAGGCTCCCACCTAGCTGGCAGGGCCGGGAACCGCTCGGCGGCCGGATATTTCTCAAGGTACTTAGCCTCGATGCTGGCCCGCTGACCAGGCTCCCACCTAGCTGGCAGGGCCGGGAACCGCTCGGTGGCCGGATGTTTCTCAAGGTACTTAGCCCCGATGCTGGCCCGCTGACCAGGCTCCCACGTAGCTTGCAGGGCCGGGAACCGCTCGGTGGTCGGACGTTTCTCAAGGTACTTAGCCCCAATGCTGGCCCGCTAACTAGGCTCTCACCTAGCTGGCAGGGTCGGGAACCGCTCAGTGGCTGGATGTTTTTCCCCCCGAGGTGGTTCCGCTAGCCGGGCTCTCACTAGCTGGCAGGTTAGGATGGCCTCTCAGGTAGGGTAAGTGTTTTTCCCCTGAGGTGGCTCCGCTAGCCAGGATCTCACTAGCCGGCAGGGTAGGATGGCCTCTCGGGGAGGGTAAGTGTTTTTCCCCCGAGGTGGCTCCGCTAGCTGGGCTCTCACTAGCCGGCAGGGTAGGATGGCCTCTTGGGGAGGGTAAGTGTTTTTTCCCCCGAGGCGGCTCCGCTAGCCGGGCTCTCACTAGCCAGCGGGTTAGGATGGCCTCTTGGGGAGGGTATATGTTTTTCTCCCAAGGTGGGTGAAAGTATTTAGTTGCAACCTAAAACACCTAGAGGGGGGTGAATAGGTGGTTTCTATAACTTTTTGCGGAATTAAAAATATAAGAAGTAAAGCACACAGAAAACCAAAGAGCACAGTACACACAAGAATTTATAGTGGTTCTCCATTCTTGGGTAGTCCACTTTGCACCTCACCTATCTAGCACGACCGGCTAGACTAGGCTACTTCACTATTCTCGGATTAAAAATAATCCTACAACTCGGAGTCAAACTCCTACAATCTCGGAGAACAAAATCTCCTACAAACTCGGAGAACAAACTCTCCTACAACTCGGAGCAAACCACTCCTACAACTCGGAATAAAATTCCTACAACTCGGAGGCAAACCTCCTACAAAAATAATGAAGGGTTTTACAAAATATAATAAAACTTCAGATGAAGTTTTCTTCTTTCAGATCAAAGAGAAATAAATCTCTTGAAGATGTTCTTCTTTCAAATCAATAAGAAATAAATTTCTTGAGGATGTGCTGCTTTCAGATCAAAGAGCAAATAAATCTCTTGAAGAGGTTCTTCTTTCAAATCAACAAGAAATAAATTTCTTGAGGATGTGCTGCTTTCAGATCAGAGAGAAGTAGATCTCTTCTTCCAAAATAAATAATATCAGTCCTTGTAGAATGGAGGAAGAAGAAAGCTCGAAGTCGACTGAGGCTTGATCTGTCAAATGCTCTTAGCAAGGAAGAGCAGCAGAAGTTCTTTCTGTCGGAGAGAGAAGCTTGTGTCTTGAAAGAATGGCCGACTGTCAACAGGAAGGAGAGAAATATTTTTGCGATCAATCTTGGAGGGAATAATAGAAGAGAATATATATATCAAACTTTCTCCAACGGCTGTACGCAAGTTCTTTTTGGAAACATTCATCTCGAACGGCTATAATCTTGAATAAAGGAATAAAATATTCTGTCAACGGCTATAAGCAGAAATCAAGGAGGATTAATTCTCCAACAGCTGGAAGTAAGAATTAAGGAAGATCTCTTTCCATGGCTATCAGCAGGAATTAATGAAAATTAATCTCTAACGGCTGCATGCAGAAATTAAGGAAAACATTCCTTAAATCCGATCGGGTTTGAATTATATTGAATATTTGAAACAGCGTCATGCAAAATGTCGATCTGGGAAGATTTCATCGAACGGAACAGTGTTCGACGAAATTTAAATAAATTAGTCGAACGGTGGTCGACGAAATCTGTTCAGCTATCAGCACACCTGAGATCGAATAATAACAGCGATCGACGAATTATAACCAAACAGCGTTCGACGAAATGCTGTTAAACTGCGTTCGACGAAATACTAATAAGTTGCGTTCGACGAAATGTCTTCAGCTAACAGCAAGCCAGTAAACTAAGAAATCTATATTTCGTCGAACAGCGATCGACGAAAATTTCAGTTCGTCGAACTGAGTTCGACGAAATTTCCATAATTCGTCGAACGGAAATTTCTTAAGAAATTTTTTCAATTCCTTTCCTTTCTTCCAATTTTCACTATCAGCAGCAACTCCCTCTAGCTCTTCCTTTGTGTTTGAATATGAAGTACATCCCAATAGAGAGATTCCACATGAGTTAACACTTTGGTCCATACAATGAGGAATTACATTGCATAGGCCTGTGTTTAGTGACTCATTGAAACCTGACATTGGTTTGTACTTAACCATTTAGAACCTGCAAACACATAACTGAAAATACCATCAAATACAAAATCAATTCATCTTAGTTTAAGGGATACTTCTTCAAATCAAGGTTATTGTGGTTACAATACCCAACAATCTCCCCCTATTTGAAGAAGTCAGAACCCTATCTACTAAGATGAATTTCACACATAAAACTAATAATCACAAGCAAAGATAATTATCAAAGAGAAAGGAATATCAAAATTTTATTCATAAATAATATAAAAAGATTTTAAAGTTAACAAGCAGTCACAACACATTTCTCAAGGCATCTTGTCCTTCTCTAACTTGGGCTTCTCTAACTTGCTCTTCTTCAACTGCCTGACAAAATAAGCCTTGGGCTTTGGGTAATACTTTGGAGGAGGAGGAGGAGCATCTGGGTTGTTGTAGCCATGCTCATTAAAATGAATTTTTCTTTTCAGCTTTGATGCTTTCAGCTTGTTGATTTCTTCTTGATCATAATACTTCTGAGGAATTTCATTTGAAATCTCTATCAGATTATGTGTGTCCAGGATAATATTTTTGGAAATTGGACTCCAGTTTCCATTAATATTTCTTCTTTCCTCCCTTGGCTCTCTAATAGCTATGCCAGCTCCCCTTCTTTTCCTTCCAGCCTTTGGCTTTAAATCTGGAATCTTTGAAGATTTTGCACTTTCCTCCTGGACAGGCTTCACATCTGGATGATTTGAGGATTTTTCAATCTCCACCTAATCAGACTTTATAGGAGGAACAAAAGGTGGCTGATTTTCAAAGACTTGCTCAGGATAATCTTCTTGAGTTTGAGCATATTGCTTTCCTGTGAAGACATCATGAAGCCATCCAGCATTTTGAGATTGATACATGTTGCTTTCCTGAAATCTGGTCTCTACTGTACTGTTTAATTCAACTAGCTTGGCTACCATAATTTCCTCCCCCTTTCTGACTTCTTCAAGAAGGGTTTGGATAACTTTTTCAAAGAAACGTTTAATAGTAGAGTGGAGTATTTGATTATTTGTCTCTTGTGATCTCAGCAACATATCTTGACCTCTGTTTACCTTATTAGCTTGTTCATACAGAGAGAACATTCCTTGTGCAGAGAGATTCATAGCCTCAGCAGCTTTGTCAAATTTTTCATCAAGTTCTCTTCTTAGAACACCCATATTATGATTAATGGCTGCTAGACCATCATTGACATCTTTCTCCACTTCAGAAATCTTGTTGTAGACATGCTTGAGAGAGAACTCTATATGTTCTGATTGAGTTCTGAGCATAGCCTCAATAGAGTGTAGCAAATCTTCTGAAGAAAATTCTACAGGAGCAGATTTTGAAGGGGATTCCTTGATGTTCTTACTAATAGAAATATGAGAATGGAAAACTTCTTGAACAGGAGGAATCAGATCAAGCTCTGAATGCTTATCTTTGAAAGAATCAACCGAAAAAGCTGCTCTTGAGAGAATCTCATCTTGATTTAATTCCTGTGTTCTGCTGTGCTCCCCCTCAGAACTTGCCATTACTTCAGTGTGAAAAGAGTTGGAGGTAGGAGATTTACCATTATCACCATTATCTGGAGCAAAGTCGAAACCTGCACTCTTAATCTCTCCCCCTACGTCAAGAAACTCGTGACTGTTCTGCTTTGCCTTGTCGAGATTGATGGAAGGAAGCAACAAGAGCTTGCGGCGAGAATGGAGATTTGGTATAAAATTGGCAGAACTTATTAAGATTCGGCGATGGAGTAGGTGTTGTGATGCAGCTAACCCTTAAAACTTTTTATATAAAAAAATGAGAGAGAGACGCGTACCTGATTTATTAGGAATTAAATCTTCAGATCCAATATATTTGGAATAAGTGGAAATCTTTGCCCGACTGTATTAGAATTCTGATTTATTAGGTAATAAATCTTCTGATCCAATTGATGAGAACATATTTAGGATTCTTTGCCCGACAAAATTAGAATTCTGATTTATTAGGTAATAAATCTTCTGATCCAATTGATGTGAAAATATATAGGAATCTTTGCCCGACAAAATTAGAGATCTTGATGCCAAATATATGCATGCTTGTCGACGGGAAAATAGAAGAGACTGATGAAATTTGTTTTGAAAGATCCTTAAGATCGTCGGAAAATAATTTCAGGAGCGTTCGACTAAATTTGATTTGAATAATATTCTGGTCGACGAGATTTAAGAGCAGGAGGGGTCGACGAATCTGATTCAGCTGATTTCCGATTAGTCTGACTTTGAGATCGACTAAGTTGAGGTCGACGAAATTGATGTAAATAGACATGTAAACCTGAGAATATTGTCATTGCCTTCACTAATTTTGATTACATGATATCTTTGCCTTCAGTTTAAGATCCTTTGTCCAGCAAGCAGTCCTCCCCCTCAATCTTTTCTTTGTCTAAAATTTTCAGTTTCTGAACTGATTGCCTAAGCATTTCTTGATTTTTCTTCCTAACTTGAAGATTACTCAATGTTGAGCATTCCAAGTTCCATTTTGAAGTAATTAAACTTTGTCTCGTCAAGAGGCTTCGTGAAGATATCTGCAACTTGCTTATCTGTCGGAACATAACTGAGGTTGATGTTCTTGTTCTCCACATGTTCTCGGATGAAGTGATAACGAATTTCAATGTGCTTTGTCCTGCTGTGAGATACTGGATTGTGAGCAATTGCAATAGCACTTGACGAATCACAATACATCGGAATTTCTTTTAACTTCAGATTGTAGTCTTCCAATTGATTCTTTATCCACAGTAATTGTGCACAGCAACTGCCTGCGGAGATGTATTCCGACTCAGCGGTTGATATTGCTACACAATTCTGTTTCTTGCTACTCCAGGAAATTAGCCTTCTTCCTAGGAATTGACAAGTCCCGGAAGTGCTTTTCCTATCGTCCTTGCTACCTGCAAAATCTGCATCTAAAAAACCCGTTAGTTCGAAGTCAATACTTCTTGGGTACCATAAGACAAGATTCGGCGTGCCTTTAAGATATCTCAAAATCCTCTTTGCAGCGGCATTGTGAGATTCCTTAGTGTTCACCTGAAATCTAGCATATACACATGTTGAAAACATTATGTCCGGTCTACTAGCAGTGAGGTAGTGCAAGGATCCAATTATGCTTCTATACTTGGTTTCATCAAAAGGTTTCCCTTTCTCATCCTTGTCTAGAGACATAGCTGATCCCATTGGAGTCCTCATAGAGGTTGCATTCTCCATTCCGAATTTCTTAATTAACTCTTTGGTAAACTTTGTCTGAGAGATGAAAATTCCATCTTCAGATTGCTTTACATGAAGTCCTAAGAAATACTTCAGCTCTCCCATACTACTCATTTTAAATTTCCCTTGCATCAAGTTAGAAAACTTTTTGCAGAGGTTATTATCGGTAGATCTGAAGATAATGTCGTCGACATAGATTTGCACTAGCAAAATCTTGCCTTTTACTTCCCTAAGAAATAATGTCTTATCTATCTTTCCTCTTGTGAACTTGTTCTCAAGAAGAAAGCTAGAGAGCGTCTCATACCAAGCTCGGGGAGCTTGTTTGAGACCATATAAAGATTTATGTATGTAATATACATAATCAGGTAGAGAGGAGTCAACAAAACCTAGGGGTTGTTCTATGTAAACTTCTTCCTTTAGATCACCATTAAGGAAGGCTGACTTCATGTCCATTTGATATACCTTGAAACCTTTGTGAGCAGCATACGCTAGAAATAACCTGATTGCTTCGAGTCTTGCCACGGGAGCAAAAGTTTGATCGAAGTCAATCCCTTCTTCTTGTCTGTAGCCTTGAGCAACAGGTCTGGCCTTGTTCTTGATGATTACTCCTTCTTTATCCAGCTTGTTTCTGAAGACCCATTTTGTTTCAATGACATTTTGTCCTTTGGGTCCGGGTACTTGATAAGTAGGATTTATGCTTATTTTAATTATAGTATTTAGGTTAAGTTTAATATAATTTTGTAAATATTATTTATATTTTAGTTAAAAATCACTTCTTTTATAATTTTAGTTCTAAATATAATTGTATTTTTGTTTTACAGATTTTCTGGTGTTTTTGGACAAATTCCATAGTACACGCCCTAGGTCACGCCCGTGACCAAGGGCGTGTAACATTAAGATCAGTCCAGAAGTGCTGCCGAGCAGATTGAGCTAGTCCACAGCAAGTCACGCCCCAGGTCACGCCCGTGACACCAGGTCACGCCCGTGACCAGGGGCGTGTAATCTTAGAATCTTCCCAGCTGGCTACCGACGAGACGTGGAGATGCTGTCGAGGAGTTGACCCAAGTCACGCCCGTGACCAACGAGTCACGCCCGTGACTTCCCGCGTGATCCCAGCTCCCTGCTGCACCGAATTCAAGCCCACGCCACATTGATGGAGTTGACCCCAGTCACGCCCGTGACCCATGAGTCACGCCCGTGACTTTTCGCGCGTGATCACTTTTCGCTGCAGCGCCGCACTCAAGCCCACGCCGCATTGATGAAGCCGCCCAGGTACACGCCCGTGACCAAAGTTACACGGGCGTGTAATGTCCTTTTTCGTGACACAGTCACGCAAGACCCACGCCGATGTCGCAGCCGTGCAGAACAAGTATTACACGCCCTAGGTCACGCCCGTGACCGAGGGCGTGTAACCTGGAAATTTTTCCTATAAATTCAGAGGTTCCCCTCCAGCATTCCATTCCCTTCCCCCTGCCCATTTGAGCTGTTCTTGTATAGTTTTCCTTATTTTTCATGTTTTAGGTTTAGATTTAATTTCATGTAATTCTCTTATTTCCTTTTTAATGTCTTGTTTTCTCTTTCATGCAAGGTAGCTTAGCTTTAATTTCATGCAATGTAATGTAGCTTTCAATTTATGTAATCTCCCTTTTTTTTATGAAATGAAATTTTGTTATCTCTTTCTTTTATGCAAACTCTCTTTCTTCCTCTTTCTCTCTTTTTCTTGTTTTAATTTTTCCTTTAGCTAGTAATTAGTTATTCTTAATTCTAGCATGTTTTGAATCGAAATTATCTCTACACCTTATTATCGCATCTTCTCTCCTTCGATTTATTCTTGAAATATAACGATATCGAGCATATTCCGGTTATGAATTTCGGTATTTGTTTTCGTATTCTAGCTAGCCGAGAGGACGTGCGTACGAATCGATCACTCGAGAATAAAAAGAGTTGCACGCATCCCTCGAGAGATGATGACGTAAATCTTCCGGATAGGAGTCAAATCCTATAGTGGGATTCACAGCGCAAAGCAAGTCTTAGGTAATCAATTATAGGACGAGAGTCTGGTTGATGTTTCCTAAGCTTAGTTGGGCATTAACCTTGAGAGAGGCATGTTCGAGCTTCGGAAATCCCCACGGTCAAGGATTAGAGTTGAATGATAGTATTTATCTTTTAATTTCATTTCAAAGCGAGTTTTAATCAAGTTTTATTTTATTTTTTTATTTTCGTTCTCTTTTATTTAGTAGCAATTTAGTTCTCTTTTCCGCTCTCTCTCCGATAAAATAATAGTCCGCTTTCTCGAAGTAGAAGTACTCGACAAACCCGAGTTTAATATGACCTTGGTATTTTTATAAAATATCCTATATTATATACGATAAGGTACACTTGCCTTCATCGAATATAATTTTGGAAAATATCATTAATCTTCTTCGCATTTTTATAAATCATAAACCCTAAGAAGAAGAAATCTAGTTTTTCTTATCAAGTTTTTGGCGCCGTTGCCGGGGATATTTTTTGTCGATATTTTGAAAAGAGAAAGCACTATTACTTTTATCAAAAAAAAAAATCAAATAATAATAAGTAACTTTTATGTTTTAATTCTTTTGATTTTGTGTTTTGTCTTATGGTTTTGAAAGAAAATTTTTGCAGGTAATCGTGATGGTCGTCCGTCTCCATCAGGGACGTACTTCTTTTCCTCTCCTTGTTCTTTTTCTTTCATAATCATGCTCTTGTATTTTCTATTTTATTATTCTCCATACTTAGCTTTCAACATTGGGGACAATGTTGAACTTTAAGTATGGGGGTGTATTTTCCCTTTCTTTTAAATTATAAAATCGTAGAAAATTTCCAAAAAAAAAAAACTTTTTGAAAATCACAAAATTCCAAAAATATTTGTGTACATAGTTTTGTAAATAGTTTTTTTCCTTTTTATTGTCTTTTATAAAGAAAAATTAGCTTTTTAAAAAAAAAAAAATTAGAAAACCCAAAAATATTAAAAAAAAATTTAGAAAATCGAAAAATTTAAATTCTCGGAAAGGACGCCTTGGGCTTGAATTCCCATCACAGCCTCTAGTACCTTGCGAGCCCTTCACCGGGTAGACCTCGGGAAGTCCAAGAATTAACAAAAAAAAAATTTAGTTTATTTTTAGTTTATGTTTAGCATTTTTAGTATTTATTTCTTATCCTAAGAAATTCCAAAAAAAAGATAATGTTAAAAATTCAAAAAAAAAGATAATATCAAAAAGAATTCCACAAAAATTATTACATAAAACTTATAAAAATCCCAAAAATATAATAAGCCCTTACTTTGGTTTTTGTCATTTCCAAAATCATTTTGAGTTTATTTATAAGCATTTATACTTTTTATTTGCTAATCATTTATTCTATCATGGTTTGCTAAATCTAATTTTTGTTTAAGTGATTTAGTGTTAAGAAATATTTTATGATTTTAATTTGATTAGAGATATTTCTTTAGCATTTCTTCTCTTTTATTTTAAACAGTTACAAATTTCTAGTAATCTTGCTTAAACACCTTTAGATTTTAATTATTTCTACCTCAAGCTTTTAAAATCTTAGGAAAGTTTAAAGTACTAAAATTTGCTCTCAAAATAATTTAATTTATAAGCTAGAAGTTTTTTCTCTACCCTACCCCTTTGATGGCATAAAAAAAAAGTATTTTAAAAGATCATATGTCATGGGAATAAGAGGATAAAATTCATTAGTCCCTAAAACATATGCACCCAAAATATTTGAAAAGATTATATGGCATGGAGTAAGAGGATAAAATTCATTACTCCTAAACCATATACATTTTGGGTTGTTGTTAGAAGAGAGAAAAAAAAAATATTTACTTAAAAAAAAACCACTTTGGTGAAATGGAAAATCCATCACCTTCATTCAAAGATCTCTTCTTATGCCAAATTTTATGAAACCCCCCTAACCCAATATCTTTGATCTAGATTTAAATTATGTTATGGAGAGAGCAATACTTAGTAAGTTACATTTTTCCTTTAGATTTTTCAAAGTTATGGTTTTTATAAATTGTAAATCTAATTTTGTTTACTTATTACTCAATTTTGTTAACTAGTTAATATTTTTGAGAACTCTTGGCTAAATATTTTTCTCTTATTATTTCAATTTCATAATTTAGGACTTAATTCGTCAATCTTTAAATTTTCTTTTTAGCTTACTTGTGATTCAATAAATTTTTAGTCTTAATTAAAATTTTTATTAAATGTCTTATAAATATTTCTCATACTTTTGCTCTGGAATAGCAAAAGCTTAAGTATGGGGGTATTTGATAAGTAGGATTTATGCTTATTTTAATTATAGTATTTAGGTTAAGTTTAATATAATTTTGTAAATATTATTTATATTTTAGTTAAAAATCACTTCTTTTATAATTTTAGTTCTAAATATAATTGTATTTTTGTTTTGCAGATTTTCTGGTGTTTTTGGACAAATTCCATAGTACACGCCCTAGGTCACGCCCGTGACCAAGGGCATGTAACATTAAGATCAGTCCAGAAGTGTTGCCGAGCAGATTGAGCTAGTCCACAGCAAGTCACGCCCCAGGTCACGCCCGTGACCCCAGGTCACGCCCGTGACCAAGGGCGTGTAATCTTAGAATCTTCCCAGCTGGCTACCGACGAGACATGGAGATGCTGTCGAGGAGTTGACCCAAGTCACGCCCGTGACCAACGAGTCACGCCCGTGACTTCCCGCGTGATCCCAGCTCCCTGCTGCGCCGAATTCAAGCCCACGCCATATTGATGGAGTTGACCCCAGTCACGCCCGTGACCCATGAGTCACGCCCGTGACTTTTCGCGCGTGATCGCTTTTTGCTGCAGCGCCGCACTCAAGCCCACGCCGCATTGATGAAGCCGCCCAGGTACACGCCCGTGACCAAAGTTACACGGGCGTGTAATGTCCTTTTTGGCGACACAGTCACGCAAGACCCACGCCGATGTCGCAGCCGTGCAGAACAAGTATTACACGCCCTAGGTCACGCCCGTGACCGAGGGCGTGTAACCTGGAAATTTTTCCTATAAATTCAGAGGTTCCCCTCCAGCATTCCATTCCCTTCCCCCTGCCCATTTGGGCTGTTCTTGTATAGTTTTCCTTATTTTTCATGTTTTAGGTTTAGATTTAATTTCATGTAATTCTCTTATTTCCTTTTTAATGTCTTGTTTTCTCTTCCATGCAAGGTAGCTTAGCTTTAATTTCATGCAATGTAATGTAGCTTTCAATTTATGTAATCTCCCTTTTTTTATGAAATGAAATTTTGTTATCTCTTTCTTTTATGCAAACTCTCTTTCTTCCTCTTTCTCTCTTTTTCTTGTTTTAATTTTTCCTTTAGCTAGTAATTAGTTATTCTTAATTCTAGCATGTTTTGAATCGAAATTATCTCTACACCTTATTATCGCATCTTCTCTCCTTCGATTTATTCTCGAAATATAATGATATCGAGTTCATATTCCGGTTATGAATTTCGGTATTTGTTTTCGTATTCTAGCTAGCCGAGAGGACGTGCGTACGAATCGATCACTCGAGAATAAAAAGCGTTGCACGCACCCCTTGAGAGAGGATGACGTAAATCTTTCGGATAGGAGTCAAATCCTATAGTGGGATTCACAGCGCAAAAGCAAGTCTTAGGTAATCAATTATAGGACGAGAGTCTGGTTGATGTTTCCTAAGCTTAGTTGGGCATTAACCTCGAGAGAGGCATGTTCGAGCTTCGGGAATCCCCACGGTCAAGGCTTAGAGTTGAATGATAGTATTTATCTTTTAATTTCATTTCAAAGCGAGTTTTAATCAAGTTTTATTTTCTTTTTTTATTTTCGTTCTCTTTTATTTAGTAGCAATTTAGTTCTCTTTTCCGCTCTCTCTCCGATAAAATAATAGTCCGCTTTCTCGAAGTAGAAGTACTCGACAAACCCGAGTTTAATACGACCTTGGTATTTTTATAAAATATCCTATATTATATACGATAAGGTACACTTGCCTTCATCGAATATAATTTTGGAAAATATCATCAATTTTCTTCGCATTTTTATAAATCATAAACCCTAAGAAGAAGAAGTCTAAGTTTTCTTATCAGTACTAGCTTCCATACTTTGCATCTTTTGAACTGATTGAGTTCCTCTTGCATAGCAACGATCCATGAGGCATCGTTCTTTGCTTCATCGAACTTCTTTGGCTCAATCTGAGAAAGAAAGCTCAAGTACAAGACTTGATTAGCAGTACCTCCTCTGGTTCTAACCCAGCATTAGGTTCTCCAATGATTTGATCAATAGGATGATCCCTTTGATGTCTAATCACCCAGTTTCTTCCAGGTACATTGTCAACTAGTACTTCTGCTTGAGGCACTTCTTCCACTTCTTGGATCTCTTCCTCTTGAGATTCTTCCTCATGTGGAATTTGAATTTCTACTTTTGTAGACCTTGAAGTATCTTCATTGGGTGCTTCTTCCAAATTGAGTTCTTTGAATTTTGAACCTGCGTCTTCAACAAATACACTAGAGGAGCTGCTGTGAAGCATACTCGTCTCATCAAAAATAACATTGCAAGTTTCTACTACAACCAGGGTTTTCTTGTTGAAAATCCTATATGCCTTACTATGACTACTATAGCCTACAAAAATACCTTCAAAACATTTTTCACAAAATTTAGTTTTATAATGTTTCCCATTGTTAAGTACGAAGCACTTACTGCCAAAAATTCTAAAATAAGACAAGGTTGGTTTCTTGCCCTTCAGAAGTTCATAAGGTGTCTTATGATGGTTCTTGTTGATTAGTGCTTTGTTTTGCACGTGGCAAGCAGTGTTGATACCTTCAGCCCAGAAGTATTCCGGTAATGAAGAACCACTCAACATTGTCCTGCAGGCTTCTATGAGTGATCTATTCTTTCTCTCGGCAACTCCGTTTTGTTGTGGAGTACGAGGAGAGAAAAACTCATGAAAGATACCTAGGCTTTCACAAAATTTGGTCATGGCCCCAGACTTGAATTTTGTACCATGGTCACTTTTGATTTTGACCACAGAACATTCCAGTTCATTCTGAATTTGCCTGATGAATGTTGTGAAAGAATCGAAGGTGTCTGACTTTTGTTTTAGAAAGAATACCCAAGCAAAACGTGAGTAGTCATCAACTATAACCAAAGTATAAGCTTTGCCTCCTAAGCTTCTGACTGGCATGGGACCAAACAAGTCCATATGGAGCAGATATAAACATCTGGTAGAATCTTTTCCAATGATGCTCTTAAAGGTAGCCCGAGTCTGCTTACCCATTTGGCATGTATGACAAGGTCTCTCTTTAATGCACTTAACATCAGGAGCATCACGAACTAAATTGTGAGAAAATAGCATACTAATAGTTTTGAAATTAATATGTGCTAGTCTCTTGTGCCATTGGACATAAAGAGATGCACTATCTTTTGCTAAAAAGCACACTGGTGTAGAAGAGTCTAAACATAGAAAATTCAAGTAGAAAATATTTCTACTCCGAGTGCCTGTTAAAATAGTTTCTGACGAATCAGACGACTTTATCAAACACTTGTCCTTGTAGAATTCTAACATATAGCCTTTGTCACATAGTTGACTTATGCTAATGAGATTATGTTGTAATCCATTAACATAAGCCACGTCTATGAAAGAGACTATACCGTTAGAAATCATACTGTAGACTTAGTAACTCCCCGATCAGATCCGCCAAAGATAACCTTTGGACCATCTTTTACTGGAGTATAATCTTGTAATAAGCTTCTTGTTCTGGTCATGTTCCATGAACATCCACTGTCCAAGTACCATATAGGATTTGAATTGGCCTTTGGACATACCTGCAATCAACAATCAATTGCCCTTAGGAACCCAAACGGATTTAGGTCCTTGGCTTCTAGTTAGATGACCGCCACTAGGAATGTTAACATTGCGAGGGGTCATTCTTGCATTGTTAACTCGTGGAGTCTTGACATTCCTTGGATTAAACCAGCAATCTATGGCAAAGTGACCAACCTTGCCACATCACAAACAATTGAATCGATTGTACCTTCTTCTTATCTCCTGTTTTACTTTTTGGATGGGAGGTACGACAGGAGCAGCTTTCTTAGAAGTAGGAGCCTCATGGTGACAACACACACATGGCTTTAACTTCTTCTCAACAGATTTGGGTGCAGTCGATTTGATTTTTGGTGCTTTCTTTGCAGCTGATCCATGAACAAATGGACCATGATCCTTGAGGATTACTTCTTCATGAGGAGCTTTGAATGGAGACACGTCAAAGTTCCGGGGTCTGGTCCATCCTTGATATCTGTTGCTAGATTCAACATGTGTTGGTCTAGCAAAGTGACCATAGGATGCTTCAAATTCAAATGGGTTTGTCGGAAAAACTACCTTCCTGAATGAAGGTTGACTTTGATCAGCCTTTCCCTTTACTTTCACGGCTCTTTTCTCAGCAGCCTTACTACTTCCAGCCTCATGACCAAGGCCACTACCCTTCGCAGGAGCAGAAAATTTGTCAATGAGTGGAAGAATAGTCTTTGGCTTCAAGAAGCTTTCTACGAGCTTTCTTTCCACCATTAACTTATCTTCCAGTTCATTTATCATGTTCTCCTTCAGAGTTAATAATTCAGTGGAGCCATTTAGTTCATCTTTCAAGTTTTGAACTTCTTCTCTGAAGGGAGTCAATCTTTCGATTTCCTCCTTCAGTTCTGATTCCAAAGTCTTAAGAGATGCAATCTCTATTGACTGGGATCTGACGACCTTGCGACACCTGTCGAATTCCATCAAAAGGGCTTTGTACTGAGTCATTAAATCTGATTCCTCCTCTGATGAATAGCCTTCATTTGCTATGGATACAGTCTCATTATCAGAAGCGGAAAGAGGAGTGTGAGAGTTTACCTTCCCCTTGTATGAGGAGATGCTTCTTTCCTCGTCTGATTGTGCCATTAGCCCAAAATAGGCTTCTTCATCTGAGCTTGACTGATCTGAGTCGCTGTCGCTCAGAGTTTTAGACTTCTTAGCGAGGAAGCTCTTTTCTTTCTTCTTTCCTTTGAAAGATCTCTTTTCTTCCTTCTTTGATCCTTCCTTCTTTTTGTATGGACACTCAACTATTACGTGTCCTGGCTTATTGCAACAATAACAAATAATGTCAGTAGAAACCTGTTTGTTCGGTTTAGATTTATACCTGTCACTAGTGTAATCTTTCTTGTGATGTTCACCATCACGTCTTGATCTTCTGTGATCAGAAGTGGAGGATTGGCCTCTCTTCTGCCTTCTCTTATTTAGGATCCTCTTGAATTGCTTTGAGAGAAGAGAGAGTTCTCCATCGGATATTTTTGAGTTTGACGAGCTAGTTACAGATTCATTATCCTCTTCTGATGACGGAGTTCTTACTGGTGTTATGACCTTGCTTTTTCTTAGATCCTTCAGCCTTCTGAGCCACGGATCTTTCCTTCCCGGATGTCCTGTTGCCCTCTTCCTCAGCTTTCCTGATGCTGAGCTTAAGCTCATGTGATAAGAGCTTTCCAAATAAAATCTGTGGCTCCATAGTAGCCAACTTTCCAAATTCCTGGATAGCAATTTCCTTGGTATCCCATTCTTTCGTCAGGGATCTCAAGAACTTGTCATTTAATTCTCCGACGGTGAATTCCCGATCATAATTTCTAAGACCGTTTACGATCTTAAAGAACTTTTCATAAGTGTCTGAGATGGAGTCTCTCGGATCTTGCTTAAATGCTTCATACTCTTCATTCAGCAAAGTTCGTCGATCATCTCGCACTTCTTCTGTACCTTCCATGAGAACCATTAGGGAATCCCACATTTCTTTTGCAGATTTGCAATGTATCAGATTTTGCAACATAGAATCATCCACTGCACCGGCAATGATGTTCTTGGCCTTTTTATCCAAAGAGACGAGAGCAATCTCATCCTTGGTCAATTCCAGCATTTTCTTGGCTATTTGAATATTAGAATTAATTGAAGATGGTTTCATGGGAACATGAGGGCCTTCTTCCACAATCTGAAAAATTCTTGGATCTGCAGCTTCCATGAAGAATTTTACTCTTTCTTTCCACATCGGAAAATTTTCTTTAGTGCAGACTGACAACTTTATGGAATCCTTCGATTTATCCATTCCAGACATACTGTCTCTTGCAACTAGATTTGGAGGTCTTGTTCAAGGTGTTAGCCTTTTAGCGAACAACCTCCCTCTGATACCAATTGAAAGTATCTAGTTGCAACCTAAAACGTCTAGAGGGGGGTGAATAGGTGGTTTCTATATCTTTTTGCGGAATTAAAAATATAAGAAGTAAAGCACACAGAAAACCAAAGAGCACGGTACACACAAGGATTTATAGTGGTTCCCCGTTCTTGGGTAGTCCACTTTGCACCTCACCTATCTAGCACGACCGGCTAGACTAGGCTACTTCACTATTCTCGGATTAAAAATAATCCTACAACTCGGAGTCAAACTCCTACAATCTCGGAGAACAAAATCTCCTATAAACTCGGAGAACAAACTCTCCTACAACTCGGAGCAAACCACTCCTACAACTCGGAATAAAATTCCTACAACTCGGAGGCAAACCTCCTACAAAAATAATGAAGGGTTTTATAAAATATAATAAAAATTCTGATGAAGTTTTCTTCTTTCAGATCAAAGAGAAATAAATCTCTTGAAGAGGTTCTTCTTTCAAATCAACAAGAAATAAATTTCTTGAGGATGTGCTTCTTTCAGATCAAAGAGAAAATAAATCTCTTGAAGAGGTTCTTCTTTCAAATCAACAAGAAATAAATTTCTTGAGGATGTGCTGCTTTCAGATCAGAGAGAAGTAGATCTCTTCTTCCAAAATAAATAATATCAGTCCTTATAGAATGGAGGAAGAAGAAAGCTTGAAGTCGACTGAGGCTTGATCTGTCAAATGCTCTTAGCAAGGAAGAGCAGCAGAAGTTCTTTCTGTCGGAGAGAGAAGCTTGTGTCTTGAACGAATGGCCGACTGCCAACAGGAAGGAGATAAATATTTTTGCGAACAATCTTGGACGGGAAGAATAGAAGAGAATATATATATCAAACTTTCTCCAACGGTTGTACGCAAGTTCTTTTTGGAAACATTCATCTCGAACGGCTATAATCTTGAATAAAGGAATAAAATATTCTGTCAAAAACTATAAGCAGAAATCAAGGAGGATTAATTCTCCAACAACTGGAAGAAAGAATTAAGGAAGATCTCTTTCCATGGCTATCAGCAGGAATTAATGAAAATTAATCTCTAACGGCTGCATGCAGAAATTAAGGAAAACATTCCTTAAATTCGATCAGGTTTGAATTATATTGAATATTTGAAACAGCGCCATGCAAAATGTCGATCTGGGAAGATTTCGTTGAACGGAACAGTGTTCGATGAAATTTAAATAAATTAGTCGAACGGTGGTCGACGAAATCTGTTCAGCTATTAGCACACCTGAGATCGAATAATAACAACGATCGACGAATTATAACCAAACAGTACTCGACGAAATGCTGTTAAACTGCGTTCGATGAAATACTAATAAGCTGCGTTCGACGAAATGTCTTCAGCTAACAGCAAGCCAGTGAACTAAGAAATCTATATTTCATTGAAGAACGATCGACGAAAATTTCAGTTTGTCGAACTGAGTTCGACGAAATTTCCATAATTCGTCGAACGGAAATTTTTTAAGAAATTTTTTCAATTCCTTTCCTTTCTTCCAATTTTCAATATCAGCAGCAACTCCCTCTTAGCTCTTCCTTTGTGTTTGAATATGATGTACATCCCAATAGAGAGATTCCACATGAGTCAACACGTTGGTCCATACAATGAGGAATTACATTGCATAGGCCTGTGTTTAGTGACTCATTGAAACCTGACATTGGTTTGTACTTAACCATTTAGAACCTGCAAACACATAACTGAAAATACCATCAGATACAAAATCAATTCATCTTAGTTTAAGAGATACTTCTTCAAATCAAGGTTATTGTGCTTACAATACCCAACAGTGGTCTCGCTAGTCGGGCTCTCGCTAGCCGGCAGGGTTGGAAGACCTCTCGGGGAGGTTATATGTTTTTCTCCCGAGGTGGTCTCGCTAGCCGGGCTCTCGCTAGCCGGCAGGGTTGGAAGACCTCTCGGGGAGGTTATATGTTTTTCTCCCGAGGTGGTCTCGCTAGCCGGGCTCTCGCTAGCCGGCGGGGTTGGAAGACCTCTCGGGGTGGTTATATGTTTTTCTCCCGAGGTGATCTCGCTAGCTGGGCTCTCGCTAGCCGGCAGGGTTGGAAGACCTCTCAGGGAGGTTAAATTTTTTTCTCCTGAGGTGGTCTCGCTAACTGGGCTCTCGCTAGCCGGCAGGGTCGGAAGACCTCTCGGGGTGGTTATATGTTTTTCTCCCGAGGTGGTCTCGCTAGCCGGGCTCTCGCTAGCCGGCAGGGTTGGAAGACCTCTCGGGGAGGTTATATGTTTTTCTCCCGAGGTGGTCTCGCTAGCCGGGCTCTCGCTAGCCGACAGGGTTGGAAGACCTCTCGGGGAGGTTATACGTTTTTCCCATGGTGGTATCGCTAGCCGGCAGGGTTGGAGGACCTCTCAAGGAGGCTAAGTGTTTTCCCCCAGGGGAGGTTTCGCCTATGGTGCGATTTTTAGCACCACTCGCTGAATATGCGGGGTTGGACTTTTCTTTCCGAGCTTTTACCTCGCTCGGAAAGAGCGGGGATTGTGTACAACCCCGTATTCGCCGAGTGTTTTTCCGAGACCCAGGGGTCCTTTAGAAATTGTGTGGTAACATAGTCCCAGGCAGGAAGAGTAGGGGCAAAGGGGGCGAGCGGTGGAGGCGGAGGCCTCCCGCTCGCCCGGCTCATGTAGGGGGGAGAGAGGTGGAGGGGCGAGCCCTCCCTCTCGCCCCCGCCCCCTGTAGAGGAGGGAGAGGTAGAGGGGCGAACCCTCCCTCTCTCCCCCGCCCCAGCAGCAGGGGGTGAGAGGTGGAGGGGCGAGTCCTCCCTCTCGCCCCCGCCCCCAGCAGAGGGGGGTGAGAGGTGGAGGGGCGATCCCTCCCTCTCACCCCCGCCCCAGAAGCAGGGGGCGAGAGGTGGAGGGGTGAGCCCTCCCTCTCGCCCCCCCCCCCCCCCCCTCCCCAGCGTAGGGGGCGAGAGGTGGAGGGGCGAGCCCTCCCTCGCCCACCCCAGTTAGGGGGCTCGCTTAGCCCCCGCGGGAGGTCCTCCCTCTCGCCCAGTTCTGGGGGAGGGGTCGGTCTGCGTTTAGCGCCTCAGAACAGCAGGATTTGGCTATCCGCAGCCATTTCCGAGGGTATTATGGTAATTTCAGGGACCAGTTTTTGGCTATTTGCAGCCCAAGTCCAGAAATCCTATAAATAGGACAAGGGGGCACCATTTGGAGGCAAGCTTTTTCTAGGCTAGCTCTCTCTCTCCCTCTGCCTCCTCAAATCTCTCTCTAGTAGAGTGAGGAGAGTCTCCAGTGGTGCCCAAGCCCGACATTGGCTTGGGAGGGGAAGCGCTCTAAAGATCTTCCTAGTATGTGGTGGGACCTCCTCGCTGAGCCCTTAGTCCAGTTCATAGTTCCAACACCTTCAGCCTAGAGCTCTCCCTTGGGGGGAGTAAGAGTTGGCCACCCCTCAACTTGTTGGGGGCCCCGAACTCCACAGAGGCTGAGAAATCGGTTTCAACAGATTCCGTTGTCGGGCTCTCATAGACGGTGGGATATGTTGATCTCTGGAGAGGTTGGCAAGTGGCAAGTTCTTTGGTGCTGGAATGCCCCAGATCGATTCCACTGTCGGGCTCTCATAGACGGTGGGTCAGGTTGATCTCTGGAGAGGCTGACAAGTGGCAAGTTCTTTGGTGCTGGAATGCCCCAGATCGATTTTGCTGCAGGGCTCTCATAGATGGTGGGACAGGTTGATCTCTGGAGAGGCTGGAAAGTGGCAAGTTCTTTGGTAATGGAATGCCCCAGATCGATTCCGCGACCGGGCTCTCATAGATGGTGGGTCAGGTTGATCTCTGGAGAGGCTGACAAGTGGCAAGTTCTTTGGTGCTGGAATGCCCCAGATCGATTTCGATGTCTGGCTCTCATAGATGGTGGGTCAGGTTGATCTCTGGAGAGGCTGGCAAGTGGCAAGTTCTTAGGTGCTGGAATGCCCTAGATCGATTCCGCTGTCGGGCTCTCATAGACGGTGGGACAGGTTGATCTCTAGAGAGGCAGGCAAGTGGCAGGTCCTTTGGTGTTGGAATGCCCCAGATCAATTCTGTTGTCGGGCTCTCATAGACGGTGGGTCAGGTTGATCTCTGGAGAGGCTGGCAAGTGGCAAGTTCTTTGGTGTCGGAGTGCCCCAGATGGTTTCGCTGCTGGGCTCTCACTAGCCGGTGGAGTAAGTTGGTCTCAAGGACCAGCTAGCAAGTAAGTTATTCATACTAAGGGACTCGGCTCGCAAAAAATCTCTCAAGGCCTAGGCGAGGCGAGCCCTGGGGCTCGTTCGCGTGGAAAACAAACCGTGCCTGATGAAAAAAACACCTAAGTCCAAGGGTAAAAGCGAGGCGGTGGAGTACGGTGGTCGCAAATCTTACCGAGTCGGGCCCTAGCCCTCAAAAATACTTAAAAAATTTGGGTGGCGTGCATAAAATCATCAAGTCGGATGGGTTCGTCGATAGGACAGTCAACATGCAACGCTGGAAGCTCGCAGGGGTCGAGCAAGCGAAGCAGGGTAATGTCGACCCCGCTCGCAAGGGCATCAATGGGGCGAACCTGAGGAGTGAAGCGGGCCAAGATTCTCCCACGGGTGGAGGTAGAACGGGTTTATCGAACGAAGCTTCTAAGCTAAAGAAACTACGCGAACGCTGTATTGACAGTGTGCAGCGCGTAGTGGCGAGATGAGACGAAAGTACGCTCAAGGGGTTAACCTTATAGCCATCGCCGAGAAGAAATGTGCGAGCGCGAGCCTGACTAAACGCAGAAATGCTGGAATAAAGGCGTGGAGATGCAAGCATATTAGTGCAAGCGTAGCAAAATACATCCGCGCGAGCATGAATACAGGTGCGAGTGTGAGTAATGAAATAAAAAGGAAATGACATTCAAGAGATATACAAAATATTTCTTTATCATTGATCAAAAGGTAATACAGTCAACGACGAACTCGCCGACCAAAACAGAAATTTTACACTTAGAAAAATTAAAGGGTCAAGGCTACCCGCTGAAGAATACTTTACTCACTCTCGTGACCTTCCGCCTCTGAGATCGGCGCGAACAGGTCGGGGACGACGTCTTCCGTGCTGAACTCCATAGCATTAGGAAAGATCAGGTCCGCCCCTTTAAGGGTGTCGCAGACGAGTTCAGCGATCCCCATTGAGTTTTTGCGGGCGGCCTCCTTTTAAACTCGCGACTGGCCGCGAGCCCCAGCTCGCGGAGGAGGCGGGGGAGCACTGCCAGGGTTAGATCACGAACCTGAGCCTTGAGAAAAGAATTCTCCATCTCCAGGCCAGTGATCCTCGCGGTAAGTTTGCTCGCGGAGTCGGCATCCTGCAGAAAGGAAGTTAGAAAGAGGCGAAGGGTAGTGAGACAGGGAAAGACTCCTTACAGGCTTTACTTACCAGGTCGCCTTGAAGGCTGGCGAGGAGGCCCTCAGACAAGGCCTCCTTTCACTTAAGTTCCGCGACCTCATCCGCGGACTTCCGGAGCTCGCCATTGAGCTCTTTGATTTCCCTATCCGTGGTGAAGTACCAGCGGCCCACCATGTGGGTAAGCTCCATCGCCTGGAACTAGGATCGCATGGCCTCATATATGAGCCCTTTTGGCGTAAAGGCCCTGAAGAGGGAGGCATCCTCGCGGCCGTAGAGCCCAAAGGCGGGGGCGAACGCTTCGCCCCCAACTTTGTCACTCCCCACCCAAGAGAGGAGGAGGGAGGAGCAGACGATCTTATTCTGCTCGGGGTCCCACGCGAGCATCGGGTCGCCAACCGCGTCCGGGAGCTTTGTGTCGAGCCCATAATTCTTGTGGCTCATCAGCTTGGGCTTATCAGCTGAACCGCCCGGCTTGCCACTTTCATCAGCGGGCTTCTGGTTCACCGAAGGGGAGAGGGGGATGTCTGGTTCGGAGAGATCAACGACATTCTTCCCCTTAGGGGCAGGGGGGACCTTCTTGGTCTTCTTCGCCAACCCCTGCGAGGGTGGATGTTTCTTTCCAAACGAAGAGCTCGGGTGATCTCGGCACACCTCGGCGGCCGCGTTCGCGAGCGAGCCAACGGTGAGGGTTGAGGGGATTGCGTGCGGGGGGTGATGTAGGCTTGGGTACGGATCGCTCTCACTAGCGTGACTAAACGGAACGCGCAACTGTCTCCTAATTATCACCCAAATGGATGACAAACGCAGCCACCTACGGGTCGGATCCTTCACTAAATTCAACGCGCAACCAGCCACAACGCAAGGGAACGGACGGAGGCGATAAGCCAACGTCGCTCCAAACAAAAGGATCAACGGGATCCGGACGAGCGATTGTGTTGTACCAAAGAAGATCCTCCGAAAGCAAGACTTCGGAAAATAGGAAGATCTTCCCCAACAAGAGCAAAAGAGGATCGCCACTCCTCGTCGAATAAACGATAAATCCTAGAACGTTCCACTAACCAAATGAAAATAAACGCGAGCAAATAGCGGCGAGAAAATCCGTCACAGATCTATACCACCACAAATAACTTGAGAGAAAATTATCACAATGAGTAGAAACGCGTTACCCTTCCCGGAATCGTAGATCCGAGTTATATAAATCCTAGGTCGTCACGGAGGTGGTCGCCGGAGGAGAGCCCAAAGTTGTAGAGCACTGTCGCCTTCAAATCCGTTCGCCACGAGCAAGACCAAAAATCCGGGGCTGTTTCGTGGATGTTGGCTTTTGGTGGTCGGCCAAGAGAGAGGAAGGAGAGGGAGGGCCGAACTTGGAGGGGAGATGGGAGGCCTTGGGCTGGCCGAAACCTTTCCTGGAGGGAAAGATAGAAGGGGCGGCTAGAGTAGAGAGAGAGAGAGAGAAAGAGAGGGAAACACCTTGGGCGGCTAGAGTAGAGAGAGAGAGAGAAAGAGAGAGAACCCCTTGGGCGGCTGGTAGAGAGAAAACGATAGAGAGAGAGGAAAATTCTTAGGGTTTGTTTTTTTTTCTTTATCATCAATTAATTCCTTCACTAATACATGAGGCCATATATATAGGCCATACAAAGGAAAAGGCTACATGCAGCCCACCAAAAGGTTACTAGCACACCAACATTAAAAAGTCTAAAAATACAAAATACAAAGCATAAAATAATACCCAATACTAATTATAATAAAGAGATAAACTAATATATTATTTCATGTGCCACGGGCGGAAGATGTTGCGGCGATGGCGCTCGTCATGGTTGGAGTTGCGCCGTCATCCGCCATCGTCATGAACCATAAGTGCTCTAACATGAACCATGCCGACTCGAACATAGACCATCAAGCCGGCTCCAATAATCTCACGGCATCTTCCATCGTAGTCTTCAAATTTGCCATCGCGATCAAAGTAATGCGTCGACGTGGAATCACAAACACGATCACAACCATCTGGCGGGTCCTTGCCTCCATCAATCCTCCCCCACTCAAAAATACTCATCACCGATGAGTGGGAGTGAAGGAACCGGTGTAGCAGAGCAGCAACCTGTAGAAGTACGTCCGAGGGAGCGGGCCGTGAGGGTGGCCCATCCGGCCAGGGTGGCAGGAAGCAGCAAGGGGCCCAGCTTGGCCCCAAAGAAATGTCCACCTGTGTCAACCTGTCATGCAAAAAGTAGTGCCCATGGGCCTCGATCATAGCATAGGAAAAAGAAGGGGAAAGTGCTAAAACATCAATAGACATCATACCTCCAGAGATCACCATGAGCGTGAACGACATGCTACCCAGCTCACCTCTCAACCCAACAGAATTTTTAGTGGAGGGAAACGAGAAGAAAGCTAAATGTAGTGGCTCTAGAAAAAGTGAAAGACATCTCGAAACACTAAAAATGGGGTTGGGGCCCCGCTCAGTAAAAATTTTCGATGGTAAAGTGAAAGTTTCTAGCATTCCAAATATTCGACGCAAAGTACCGAAACTACTAACATCGCTCTCTAAATTGCCAAGAGGCAACAGTCTAGGGGAAAGATCCACTAAAACCGAATCGAGCATAAAGCGGGATGCTCCATGGGGTGCGGTGAAAATAGAGTATTTGGACCCAAGTGGGTCGGCTAGCAATGTAACATCAAGTCCAGGTGAGTGGAGACATCGTGGATCATATGATAAGTCATAATGTAAACTTAAATCTATGATCGTCCTAAGGGGTGGTGGGTCCGTGGGTGGAAAAGGACTCCAACAATTCGTGACTTCGTCCCCTAAATTTATTTCAGATATGCTAGCTCTCCTAATGTGAGTGGTGTCATGATCACAAAGCCTAGGGTGATCATGCATAGTAGAGTCAGCTAACATAGGAAGGATAATCCAACAAAACCACTCAACACGCCCAGCGGGGGTAACAGGCTCCATGCCATACCTCAAGGTTGGGGCTGAAGTTTGAGAGCTCCAGGCGGCCTTAAATGGATGGTGGTTCCAGGGGGTAGCTAACACGAGTCTAGAGTCCACAAGTGCGGAATGTCGACTCACACAAGTACTACCAATCGATAAAGAAGTGGGTCGTATGACCTCCCCACTAATGGGCACAGAAAACTCAGTAGTCATAATCTCATCATGTTCATCGACCTCCTGAGTGACCTCGGGATGCCCAACAGAGGGCTCCTTAAGGATAATAGGAACGTGCATAGGTTGACTAAGCATGGCAACCTCACTCGCAGGCACTAAATCAGACGTGGGGGCCTCCACAGGGACAATATCAAGGGGAATGATGGGACTAATAGGATCAGACTCGGGTCTTATGATCAAGCTCTGTGCGTTGGCCTCAGAGTGGCTAACATAATCTAAGGGCTGAATTTGACCAACGGTGTCAAAATCCCCATGTGTGTCAATACCGGGTGGTATCGACTCGATCGAGCTACAAGTGTCTCCAGATGAGACCGTGGGCTTCTTAGGTGGAGGGGACCTGAGGGAGATACGCTGACCATTATACATGAAGTCTAATGTGTCATCGTGGTCATCGTAAAGAATATCATGATGAGCAAGCCATTGGTGTCCTAGCAGTACATGAAAGTCCTTCATGGGAAGGACATCGCACCAAACGTGCTCAGAATAGGCTTTGATGGTGAGGGGCACCAAACATCGCCGGGACACTAACACAACGCTCTCATCAGGGCATATGAGCCGATATGGGTGAGGATGTGGTTCAGTGGTCACCAACATCCTAGACACCGCGTTCTCCGTGATAGCATTTGTGTGGCAGACGCTATCGATACCAAGCCTGCACCACTTCTCACCGTGTTTAAAATTTAATTTAAATTGGTGCTTCGGGTCACGGCTGAACCTAATTATCTTCCTAGAGCAGGCCCGTGGTGTAGTTATACGTGAAAGGGGCGGGGGATACCCCAGATTCAGCCTAGTAGTCATTACTAGTGAAAAAATTAGGTGCTGTCCAGTATAAAAATTACGAGCGTTTAATTTTTGTAGCCACCTAAACCTTAATGAAACGGAAATATTTTTTTCTTTTAATTCTTATATCTTGACTAAGAACCTACAGAATTTTTGTTTGTTGATTCCGACGAAATTTTGAAAATTGCTATTTGCACACCAATGCTAGAAAAATTCAGATTTTCGGTAAAACTACGGTGCACACCCAAGTGAGGGCGGATAGCCTACGGATTAGAGTAAGGATGGTGTCGAGATAGAACTCAACACAACCTCGCTCTGATACCAAATTGATGTAGGTTTGGGTACGGATCGCTCTCACTAGCGTGACTAAACGGAACGCGCAACTGTCTCCTAATTATCACCCAAATGGATGACAAACGCAGCCACCTACGGGTCGGATCCTTCACTAAATTCAACGCGCAACCAGCCACAATGCAAGGGAACGGACGGAGGCGATAAGCCAACGTCGCTCCAAACAAAAGGATCAACGGGATCCGGACGAGCGATTGTGTTGTACCAAAGAAGATCCTCCGAAAGCAAGACTTCGGAAAATAGGAAGATCTTCACCAACAAGTGCAAAAGAGGATCGCCACTCCTCGTCGAATAAACGATAAATCCTAGAACGTTCCACTAACCAAACGAAAATAAACGCGAGCAAATAGCGGCGAGAAAATCCGTCACAGATCTATACCACCACAAATAACTTGAGAGAAAATTATCACAATGAGTAGAAACGCGTTACCCTTCCCGGAATCGTAGATCCGGGTTATATAAATCCTAGGTCGTCACGGAGGTGGTCGCCGGAGGAGAGCCCAAAGTTGTAGAGCACCGTCACCTTCAAATCCGTTCGTCACGAGCAAGACCAAAAATCCGGGGCTGTTTCGTGGAGGTTGGCTTTTGGTGGTCGGCCAAGAGAGAGGAAGGAGAGGGAGGGCCGAACTTGGGGGGGAGATGGGAGGCCTTGGGCTGGCCAAAACCTTTCCTGGAGGGAAAGATAGAAGGGGCGGCTAGAGTAGAGAGAGAGAGAGAGAGAAAGAGAGGGAAACACCTTGGGTGGCTAGAGTAGAGAGAGAGAGAGAAAGAGAGAGAACCCCTTGGGCGGCTGGTAGAGAGAAAACGATAGAGAGAGAGAGGAAAATTCTTAGGGTTTGTTTTTTTTTCTTTATCATCAATTAATTCCTTCACTAATACATGAGGCCATTTATATAGGCCATACAAAGGAAAAGGCTACATGCAGCCCACCAAAAGATTACTAGCACACCAACATTAAAAAGTCTAAAAATACAAAATACAAAGCATAAAATAATACCAATACTAATTATAATAAAGAGATAAACTAATATATTATTTCATGTGCCACGGGCGGAAGATGTTGCGGCGATGGCGCTCGTCATGGTTGGAGTTGCGCCGTCATCCGCCATCGTCATGAACCATAAGTGCTCCAACATGAACCATGCCGACTCGAACATAGACCATCAAGCCGGCTCCATTAATCTCACGACATCTTCCATCGTAGTCTTCAAATTTGCCGTCGCGATCAAAGTAATGCGTCGACGTGGAATCACAAACACGATCACAACCATCTGGCGGGTCCTTGCCTCCATCAGGGGGTTGTGCGGAAGATTGCGTTCTCCTGGAAAGATGTTGGAAATGTTAGTCAAACACGAAATAAAGGGAGAGGGAAAGTTTGCGAGGGCGAGTCATACCTTCTCCCTGGGGAACGGACGTTAGCGAGTCCACCCTCTGCCGGAGGAAGACGACCTCGAAGTTCTTCCCATGCAGGTACTAGTATAGTTTGGCATCGTCGCCCCCCAGTGAGGCGGGAGGGCGGTAGGTGGCCTCGTCCCGCTGAAGGGGAGAGTAGGAGATGTTGTCGAAGGGGCCCTTCACTTGGACATATTTCTGCATCCAGTAATGGGCCTTATTCACCATTTCGCAGATGGTGACGTGCTGACTCACGAAGTGAGCCATCCCATCTTTGTATGCGCGGAAAGAAAATACCTTGGAGTTGACAAGCAGACTAAACTTGATCCTCTCCGCCCGAAGGTAGCTAGCGAACGCGACCACTACGGCGATCGCGTTCGGCGTCAGCTGGCTCGGCAGAACGCCAAAGTATTTGAATACCTAGAGGAATCGACAAGGGTTAGAGCGCGCTTCGCCAAGCGAGCCAGGAATACTATGGCCAAAAAATAAACATACCTGGCGCACTTCCGTCCAGAGGGGGAGCCGCAACCCATTCTCAAAGTGAGCGATGGAGATGGCGAGCTCGTCGGGGTAGGAATCGCTGATGGTGTCTCGATCGGTAGGGCGGCGAGCCACAAATCCAAGAGGGATATACTGGTCGACAGTGGCAAGAAATTCCTCCGGGGTGAGGTTGGCACAGAAGAAAGGGCCCTCGAGGAAGGCTCCGACGCACTTGGCCCGCCCCTCCGCCTCCACATCTGCGACCATGATGTTAGAGGGCTGCGAATCACAAAAGTAGCGAGCGCGAGCTAGGTTCCGCGAGAAGGTTAGAAGAAGAGAGCAAAGAGAAAGCAGTAAATATGGTGGTTGAAAAGATAAAGGACTGAGACTATTTATAGAAATGAAAATGGAGGGAAGAATACGAAGGGTCGGGGGCTTCGGATAGCGGATCCGCGGTGTATTTGTCAATCCTCCCGGGGCCTTATCCGCATCTGGCGAGTTGGCGCCCCGCAAAAGAAAATGACTCCAGCTAGCCATGGGGCAAGCAAGACCTGTATAAAGAAGTAGAGCGAGAGCGAGCCGCGAGAGCGATTCGCGAAAGTAATGCGACCAAATATAGTTATTAAGAGAAAAGTTTACAAAGAGCAAACGAGGTGGGCATAGCGATGGATGTAATGAAATCAAAAATGATGGGCTCGCAAGCGAGCCAAGAAAGTCTTAATATTACCAATCAACAAATTGTTTAACCCCCCCCCCCCCCCCCCCCCCCATAAAGAGGGGGGGGGGGGAGAGGAAGCCAACAAAAAATAACAAAGAGAAGCTTTTCGGTAACGAAGCCACTTCCAGCGTCCGCGGCCCCGCACACCCGAGCGTGGGGGGACTCGCGGGTAGTGGTATTCGCTAACCGACTGGGCCTCACTGATACGCCCAAAATGGATATATATTAACGCTAGTGCACGTGCCGGATCAAGTAATAAAGTGTGAATAAAGATCGTTTCCTCAGAGAAGTGGTTAATCTAACGCTTGCAACTACTAGCTACACCGTTTCTTTAAATTCAAGCAGATCAAATATGGAGATTCTTATAAGTACTAGAGATTTTAACAAAGATTTAAACTAATTATCAAATTATAATGGTTTTAAAAATACTTCTTAACTATTGGAAAGAAAGCAGTCTTGTATTTCAGATTTCTTGTGTATGTTGAAATGATGCATGCAAATGAAATTAAATGAGAATATTTGATAAAATTATCTTGCAATGACTTTTATGGAAGAACTCCTCATCTATCGAATCTCGGAGATCTTAACACTCTATATTCCCCTAGTCATCTCTAACTTAGGACGAATAACGAATATTACATAGAATAGAAGTCAGGAACGCTAGCAAGAGGAGGGAATCTCTTCCTCTCTTCTTTACAATGGAAAACTTATGAACGATTGCGTTTCTCCTCTCTCGAATCTCGAAACACACCGTAAGGATAGAAACTTTTGATTCAAAATTTACACCACTCATCTCTCGAATCTCGCGGTGCAATACGATAACCTTCAAACTAATATTACGCACTCATCTCTCGAATCTCGTAGCGAAATAGTAGAAGAAAGCATAAGCCAAAAGTTTCATAAATAAATTCATTAGTTTCACCAAAAGTAATTCATCAAATAAACCCAAAATGAGAAGATTACACCATCAAAACACACGCAATACTCTCTTCATACAAGACTTAGAGAGTTTAGTTCATAACTACCGAAAAACGCCGCAAAATTAGAGAGATCTTACAGTACATCGCGCCCGAATTTTAGTTTTCTCCTTTCTTCCCTGGTTTTCTCTTTTTTGAAAATGGAGAAGTTGTAAAGTGATGGAGAAGATGATCCTGTTTCTCTCTCCACTTTCCTATATATATCGTACGCCAACTTTAGGAAGTTCAAATAACCGAATGGGTGTGTCCTTTCATATTAAAACTGCCAAATTTTAAATAATTTCGGAGGTTGAATTTTTGAGTTCCGCCGATTTGTTGCAACAAATTAAAATTTGTTGCAACCAATTGTTCTGCACAGCTTTGCCTGGAATTTTCGGATCAGGGTTTGTTGTAACAAAATTAAATTTGTTACAACAAATCTTTTGCTGAATTTTTTCTTCATAAAAACTGCACCAGATTTGTTGTGCTTGCTCTTAGCTTTAGTATATGATTATCCTTTGATGCTACGTCTGGAGCTTTGTATTTTCCTGCGATAAAACATACACAAACAACACTAATGATTGCACTTAATCCAAACAACAATTTATTCATTTTTATGTAAACTTTTAAATCATATTTATCAAATAAATTAGCTAAAGAGTTAAAATAATGAAGCATGATAACTTCTTTTTGGGAAGTTATCACACCCCCACACCTAACTCTTTGCTAGTCCCGAGCAAAGATTAATCATTGCAAGCTATTGAATGAGCAATATCTACCAACATATAAGTACGAGTCTCTTTACCCTTGAATACAATGCCGAGATTACTCAAGTAATTCACATTAACAAATGGTGGACATGTCAATCGTTAAAACTTCAAATATGCACAAATCCATTAGCTTGATAAGACTAAAAGTTCAAAAATACTTTTCAAGTGTTGTGTGTGTTATTCCATAAAATTATTCACTCCCAAACAACTTAACATATTAAACTACCTCATTATTAGGAAGGATAAGAATAAGCCGCGTCTTTGATTTGGCCTCCGTAAGAGTTTAATAGATCAATTTGACTAGAAATCATAAGGGCTTGCGGTAGGAAGGCTTTGGCTTGGTAAGGAACTGAAGGATAAATGTTTTTGATAGTGGGGGGAATTTCCCTAGTTCATATTCTTAATAACACTCCAAACTTTGAGGTTTATTTCTCAATTAATATTTTTTTAAGACCATAGTTGGGATCATTCCAAGTAGGTGTACACACACTTAGGCCACATATCACTATGTCATTATACATTTTTCTCCATTTTTTTTATTTTTTTATTTTCTTTTTAGACCATAGTTGGGATCATTCTAAGTAGGTGTACACACACTTAGGCCACATATCACTATGTCATTATACATTTTTCTCCATTTTTTTATTTAACACCCAAAGTTGGAAGTTAACTAAGAATTAACTAGTAGAAATGTAGGGAAATTATGCATGGTTAAATGTATCAAAATGAAAAGGCTCAAGCTCAAAGGGTTATGTAATATCTCAACAATTGTTAGTTGCATGGTGTGAAGTGAGAACAAGATGGTCTTAATCATTTTAATCAAGTGACTACATACACTCCATGTTTAAGCTTACGACATTGACTCAGTTCTTACTCATCCTTCCACCATTATGATAATAGGATAATAAATTTATTTTGTAGTGAGCAAATTCTTTTAGGGAATATAGTGTAAATTCGAAAAGCCTAAAAGAACTTTAACATATCGCACGAACTTCAAAATCATAGTATGAACTCTTAGGATTGACTAGTCTACCAATCAATTCAACTTGAATAACTCAAAAAATGAATACTTATTCCGGGCAAAAAGAAAAGAGAAAAAATGAAGCACTTCAAATTAATATTCTCTCATTCGGTGGAGGTTATCTTACCCCCACACCCATTTCTTTGCTAGTTCCTAGCAAAACTTGAAATAAATATTGAAAATAAAATTCCATAGAGACAAATTACACCCCTGAAATGTTTTGGTCAAAGTATCAATCCTGCTTCTCCTTGCCGTCTGATTATAGGTTGTTAATGGTTCAGTTGAGAAGGCAACCGCAGTGGTAAGTCTATAATTGACCTGCAAAAGTGGTATGCACAAATCCAAAACCCGACTAGATGCCCAGTTTAGGTGTTAACATCATATCTAAACAATTTTAGATATGATAACAGTAATCATATATATAACATCACAAAGGAACAACATCACCGAATATACAAAGCATCACAAATCAACAACATCACCAATGAACAACATCACAGAATAAAAATAATCTCATTTTCATTGGACATGCCATTAAGGAAATAAAATTGTTACTGCTAATGGGTTTATATATATAACTAACATCACAATAACTATTTGAATATCAAAATGAAGGGATTATGTCTACTAGGAACATCACATTAACTATAAGCAGCAAACTAGGATACTAGCACAAGATATCACTTGTGAAACTAAGATCACAAATACTATTAGCATAATAAAATAGGAATAGCAGGAAATGCATTGGTCCATATACCCAACAGCAAAATCATAGTCATCAAAGAAATAAAATTGAACTACTAAGTTAAGTAAGCATCCAAATATACCAATAACTCAAAAGTAGAAGAAACTAGTTAATCATTGTTGTTGTCTTCGTCTTAATCGTCCTCCTCGTCTTCTTCTTCCTCTTCATCTCCATCTTCCTCTTCTCTCTCGTCTTCATCCTCCCCCTCATCTTCATCCTCCCCCTCATCTTCTCCATCACTTTGCTGTTGATCCCAATAATCATCATCACTAAGGCCTTCCTCTTCTGGTGATTTGTAAGGGTTTGCATGTTCGCCCCGAGCAGTACACAAATAACCATCAGCATCAAACGGGTCAAGGATAGGTAGGGATTGATTATCAATCTGGATATTTGCTTGCTGCATTAACCTTTGCTGAGTTCTTTGTAGAGTTTGCAATCGATGCATGACCACATTGTGATGATGTCCTTGATATTCAGAATGGTGTTTCAAATATGATAGTACTTGTGTCAAATTAGGTGGAGAACTCCTAAGGGTATAATCAGAGTCGGTTTTGGTAGAGTTGGATGGCTGCGGATTGGATACGAGCTTGAGCTTATCTTTTGGAGAAGAAACTTTGATGTTAGAGGATATGACTGTACGAGTAATATGGTGCTTTACCGGAGTTATGACTGCGTCTTGCTCCTCTACTCCGGCAACGGCGCCAAAAACTTGATACGCCCAAAATGGATATATATACACGCAAGTGCACGTGCCGGATCAAGTAATAAAGTGTGAATAAAGATCGTTCCCTCAGAGAAGTGGTTAGTCTAGCGCTTGCCACTACTAGCTACACCGTTTCTTTAAATTCAAGCAGATCGAATATGGAGATTCTTATAAGTACTAGAGATTTTAACAAAGATTTAAACTAATTATCAAATTATAAAGGTTTTAGAAATACTTCTTAACTATTGGAAAGAAAGCAGTCTTGTATTTCAGATTTCTTGTGTATGTTGAAATGATGCATGCAAATGAAATTAAATGAGAATATTTGATAAAATTATCTTGCAACGACTTTTATGGAAGAACTCCTCATCTCTCGAATCTCGGAGATCTTAACACTCTACATTCCCCTAGTCATCTCTAACTTAGGATGAATAACGAATATTGCATAGAATAGAAGTCGGGAACGATAGCAAGAGGAGGGAATATCTTCCTCTCTTCTTTACTATGGAAAACTTATGAACGATTGCATTTCTCCTCTCTCGAATCTCGAAACACACCGTAAGGATAGAAACTTTTGATTAGAAATTTACACCACTCATCTCTCGAATCTCGCGGTGCAATACGATAGCCTTCAAACTAATATTACGCACTCATCTCTCGAATCTCGTAGCAAAATAGTAGAAGAAAGCATAAGCCAAAAGTTTCATAAATAAATTCATAAGTTTCACCAAAAGTAATTCATCTAACAAACTCAAAATGAGAAGATTACACCATCAAAACACACACACTACTCTCTTCATACCGGATTTAGAGAGTTTAGTTGATAACTATGGAAAAACGCCGCAAAATTAGAGAGATCTTACAGTACATCACGCCCGAATTTTAGTTTTCTCCTTTCTTCCCTTGTTTTCTCTTTTTCGAAAAAAAAAATGGAAAAGTTTTAAAGTGATGGAGAAGATGATCCTGTTTCTCTCTCCACTTTCCTATATATATCATACGCCAACTTTAGGAAGTTCAAATAACCGAATGGGTGTGTCATTTCATATTAAAACTGCCAGATTTTAAATTATTTCGGAGGTTGAATTTTTGAGTTCCGCCGATTTGTTGCAACAAATTAAAATTTGTTGCAACAAATTGTTCTGCACAGCTTTGCCTGGAATTTTCAGATCAGGGTTTGTTGTAACAAAATTAAATTTGTTAAAACAAATCTTCTGCTTAATTTTTTCTTCATAAAAACTGCACCGGATTTGTTGTGACTTGCTCTTAGCTTTAGTATATGATTATCCATTGATGCTACGTCTGGAGCTTTGCATTTTCCTGCGATAAAATATACACAAAAAACACTAATTATTGCACTTAATCCAAACAACAATCTATTCATTTTTATGTAAACTTTTAAATCATATTTATCAAATAATTTAGCTAAAGAGTTAAAATAATGGAGCATGATAACTTCTTTTTGGGAAGTTATCACTCGCGAGTTAGCAACCACGCGTAATCCTCAATCCGAGCGATGTGCACCCCGGGGGAGGTCACCTCGCTTTGGTCGACCGGCCGCACCTCGGCAAGGATGTGCGTGTTTGCATCCTCCATCACAGCAAATTTCTCTTCATACGCGAGCCGATCCAACTGATTTCGTTCGCATAGCTCCCGCAGCATGGAAGTATGCTTCTGGAATATCTCGGTGACCCGCCTCTTCATTTGCTCTGGATTGCTGGGGTCACTTAGAAACTCCGCGACCTGACCCGGCGAGAGAGGTGGCGACATCTCTGTTGGAACATGCTTTCCAAACTCCTTGGTTTGCTAATAACAAATCCTGTGTGTGTTTGATCCTATTTTCTCTATGGTGTGCAGGTATAATAGGTATGCAACTATGCTAATTATTGTTTGGAGCTCAGAATGAATAGTCCAGAAAAATCACTGTCGTCTGCGACAGCTAGATATCAGCGACGACATCCCAGTCTCAGCGGTTCCAGTCTCAGTGTTTCCAGTCTCAACGGTTCCAGTCTCAGCGTTTCCACTCTCAGCGGTTTCCAGAAAATTCACTGTCGTCTATGACAGCTTGATATCGGAATCTGACAGCCCACGACTCAGTAGTTACAACACGTTCTGCAAGTTCCATGCATTGTCGGAATTCCGACATCAATGTCGTCGACGACAGCTCCATGTCTCAGCGGAAACCATCACGTCGCGCGCACACTTCGTTCGCATGGGACACGTGTCAACTGGAGGTGATAATGTCGGCGGACGACATTGAGATGTAGTCGACGACATCGACAAAATATATAATGACTCATTTTTCGTGGAGGAGTAGACACACACTTTTTTGGAGTACCAATTCCCGAGTGCTTTTCATCAGAGAGCTCCAGAAATTTGAGAACTTCCTTTTTCGGCAAGAACGTTCAAGATCGAAGGAGCGACGGTTCATGTGCGGAATCTCAAGCAACCTTTGCAAGCATTCAACGTCGTTTTCAGAGCTGTGGATTTAGGGATTTCTCATATCTTAATCTCTATTTTGTATTTCATTTATTCATCTTGTAATCCGTAGATAAAATCGTCGCCTTGTGCGTGGCGTCTAAGTCCATGTGTGGCTTAGGAGGAAATCGCTGCCTTGTGCGTGGCGTCTAGGTCCATGTGAGGCTTAGGAGGAAATCGCCGCCTTGTGTGCAGCGTTTAGATCATGGAGAGATCTAGGGGAGTCTAGTAGCAAGATCTAGGAAGAGATTCGCTATAGCCGGCCGATCCTTGGTTGAAGGACCGGTAAATTGAAAAGAATTTTATTTTTATTATAGCCTTGATTTTAAGCTTTATTAAGATCGACAATCCTTTGTATTCATCACTTGTGGAAATAAATTTGATTTCCAATTTCTTATGATTTTCTAAGTGTTTATTTGGGTTGTCTAAAAATTTACTTGTTTATCCGTTAAAATTATCATAATATATTAGAAAAATTTCAAAGTAAATTTTAGCCCCTATTCACCCCCCCCCCCCCTCTAAGGGCGCCGCAAGATCCAACACTTGGTATCAGAGCGAGGTTACTCCAAAACGGTTTTACCACTGGGAGTAGTGGCGCATAACGATCACGCATTTGTAGAGGGCCAAGGGATTAGTCGACCACCTTTATTCACAGGCATGGAATATAACTATTGGAAAACTCGTATGCGTTGTTTTCTAATTGAACTAGATATCGAAGTCTGGAACATGGTAGAAATGAGTTATACTGCACCGGCATTAGTCCTTGGTAGTGTAACAATGGATAAGCCTAAGGATAAATGGGATGATACTGATAAGTTACAATGTAAGAATAACGCAAAAGCAATGAACGCTCTATTTTGTGCGTTAGATAGAACTGAGTTTAATAGAGTATGTGCATGTGAAACTGCGTTTGAAATTTGGAAATTATTAGAAGTTACTCATGAAGGTACTTCGCAGGTGAAGGACTCCAAACTGTTCCAACTCGAGTCAGAATTTGAAAAGTTCAGAATGGAGGTTGATGAAGACGTCGATACAATGTACACCAGATTTACCAAGATCGTCAACAATTCCAAAGTCCTTGGAAAGAATTTGTCAAATGGAGATTTAGTTAGAAAAATCATAAGATCACTTCCCCCGAAGTTCAATTCGAAGATGACCGCCATCTCGGAATCTCATGATCTTAAGACTCTTCAACTAGAGAGTTTAATTGGAAATCTGAAGACACATGAAGTGGAACTGAAAATCCAACAATAAAAGTACAGTGTGGAGCCAAGAAAGAAGGCATTGGCACTAAAGTCTGAGAAAGAAGTTGAGAGTGAGACTGATGGAGATGAGGAAGAAGATGAAGAAAGTTTGTTTGTGAGAAAATTTAAGAAGTTTATGAGAAATCCGCAAGGGAGGAACACTTTTAAGAAGTACTTTAACAAGAAGGATTTTTCATATAAGAAGGGAAAAGGAAAGAGTGAAACTGAGGAAGATGATGAACGTCCACCACCAAAATATTATCATTGTAAGAAAATTGGACATATAAGGAGCAAGTGCCCAAAGTTTCTGAAAGAGCAAAAAGAGAAAGGGAAAAATAAGAGATACAAAAAGAAAGTTCTAAAGGCGGAAACATGGGACGACACATCATCGGAAGGAGAAAATGATTCAAGTTCCGAAGGTCATGAAGAAGCAAATGTGTGCTTAATGGGAAAAAGCGACGCATCATCTGAGAATGATTGCAGTGTCCAAAGCGACACTGAGGTAACTCCCCCAACTTATGATAAGCTTTATGATGAATTTCTCCGTACTTGTAAATTTTTCCAAAAAAGTCTTAAAGATGTTGATAGTCTAAAATCTGAAAATAAAATTCTTTCAAAAGAAAATAGAAAACTAACAAATGAATTGAAAGTTCTTGAGAAGGAGAAGATTGCTTGTCAAGAGTGTGATCGCTCTTTGATAAAAATTAAAGAATTAGAACTAGAACTTTTTAAATCCAAATCCAAAGTAGATTTTCTTATCAAAGAAAAAAGGGATTTAGTAAGATCTTTGAAATCTTCTTATTCACAATTGGATAATAGCAAGAAAGGATTTTCAAATCGGTGTGTTATGTTAGTCAAAGAAAACACCGCTTTGAAAACTCAAGTCCATGATTTAAACTTGGCTATAGATAAGGTTGGAGTTAGCTGGAAATCACTGAATATGATATTAGCCAACCAATGCCATGGAACTGCTAAGTTTGGACTTGGATATGTTGCTGGAAGCTGTCGGAAAACGACAGCCACTGTCGCCGACGACAGTGAAAATTCCAGTAAATGGAAAATTAATAATGAAAATAAGTATAATACTACTTCTGCAACATCCTCTTCCAGTAATAGTCCACAGAAAACTTTGACAAGAGTATCATCTCTCTTTGTTGCATGTGCCAAATGTAATAGATTTGGTCACATCGCGGACTCTTGCAGGAAGAAGGGATCATGTAATATTAAGCAAGTCTGGGTACCTAAGGCGTCCACCTATACTATGAGAGGAACTATTTGGGTAACCAGATCTTTACTCTCATCATCTTGTTAGGTATGCAGGCAGGCTAAGGATAAAGAAGATGTGTGGTATCTGAACTCAGGTTGTTCAAAGCACATGACGGGCAATAAATCAAAGTTCCTTAGCCTGGAGATGAAGAAAGGAGGAGTTGTAACATTTGGCGACAATGGAAAAGGAAGGATCATGGGAGTTGGTGAAGTTGGTAACGATTCTTTCAAAATTTCTAATGTTTTATTTGTTAATGATTTGAAACACAATTTAATATCTATTAGTCAATTATGTGATAGAGGCTTGAATGTTTTATTTGAATCATCGTCAAACCTTTGCAAAATAATAGATTCAAAAACTCATGAAGTTATTTTTACCGCACCAAGAATTCATAATGTTTATATGATTACCTTCTATGAACTTTCTCATTCATCACTTAAATATTTTATTTTAAAGAATGATGAGTTAGAATTGTGGCATAGGCGACTAGGACATTCTATTACTAAACTTGTAGTGAAACTTTCCAAAAAGAAATTGATTAAAGGTTTACCCCTATTAGATGGAAAACTTTCTTCATTGTGCTCGCCATGTCAAAAAGGAAAATTTACAAAATCATCTTTTAAAAGCAAAAATATTATGTCTACTTCTAGGCCTTTGCAATTAATTCACATGGATTTATTTGGTCCAATTTCAACTCAAAGTCTAGGAGGTAGAAAATATACTTTTGTCTTAATTGATGACTATTCTCGTTTTTGTTGGACTATTTTTCTAGTATCCAAATTTGATGCGTATATTGAATTCACTAAGCTATGCACTCACATTCAAAATGAATTAGATTTACAAATTAAATATATACGATCAGATCATGGTGGTGAATTTGATAATGAAAAATTTATTTCATATTGTACTGAATTTGGGATAAAGCATGAATTTTTCGCTCCTCGTACACCACAACAAAATGGTGTAGTGGAAAGGAAAAATAGAACACTTAAAAAACTAGCACGCACTATGTTATCTGAATTTAAACTACCAAAATATTTTTGGGCCGAAGCTGTTAGTACTGCATGTTATGTTATAAATCGTGTCATGTTACATCCTATGTAGAAACTTACTCCATTTAAATTATATTTTCAAAAGAAACCTAATGTATCTTATTTCAAAGTATTTGGGTGTAAATGTTTTATTTTAAATACAAAACATACTTTAGGTAAATTTGATGAAAAATGTGACGAAGGTATTTTCATTGGTTATTCTTCAACTAGTAAGGCTTATAGAGTTTATAATAAACGGAATAAAGTAGTTGAAGAAACAATTCATGTTAAATTTGATGAACTTGTTCCATGTGTAGTGGAGAATAAATCTGCAGGCGATGGTGAAGAACTTCCGTTGAAAAGAAATGATGATGAAGAAGACATACTTGAAAATGAAAAAGAAGAAAAAGAGGAAGAAGAACAAGAAGAAGTTGAGGAATTTGTGCCACCAAGCGAACTTAGATTCACTACTGATCATCCGCAAGACTTGGTCATTGGAGAACCTACAAGAGGGGTAAGTACACGTGCTTCTCTACATGATTTATTTTCAAACCTTTGTTTTATTTCCAGCATAGAACCAAAAGATGTTTCAACCGCTTTAAATGATGAATCTTGGTTTTTAGCTATGACAGAAGAACTTAATCAATTTGAGAGAAATAAGGTTTGGAAGCTTGTAGAAAGACCTAGTGATCATCCTATTGTAGGAGTAAAATGGATTTTCAAAAATAAATTAGATAGTGAATCTCGGATTACTAGAAATAAAGCTAGGCTTGTGGCAAAAGGTTATGCTCAAATTGAAGGAATAGATTTTGATGAAACTTTTGCACCTGTAGCACGTCTTGAAGCAGTTAGAATTTTCATTGCATTTGCTAGTTTTAAACGATTTAAATTATTACAATGGATGTTAAAACTGCATTTTTAAACGGGTACATTAAGGAAGAGGTTTATGTCGAACAACCACCTGGCTTTATTAATGATAAATATCCTAATCATGTCTATAAGTTATATAAAGCTCTTTATGGTTTGAAACAAGCACCCCGAGCATGGTATGAAAGATTGATGTTCTATTTATTAAAGAATGATTTTAAAATGGGTAGTGCTGATTGTACACTCTTCATTAAGTATGTAAATGATGATATAATTGTTTTGCAAATTTATGTTGATGACATTATCTTCGGATCAACTAATGAAGAGTTATGTAATGATGTTGTTAAAGTGATGAAACATGAATTTGAAATGAGCATGGTAGAAGAACTTACTTATTTTCTCGGTTTTCAAATTACACAAAGACATGATGGAATTTTTATTAATCAATCTAAATACATTCATGATATTTTACAAAGATTTGGTTTTGACAATCTTAAACAAGCTAATACTCCTATGAGTGTTTCATTAAAATTGGGAAAGGATGAAAGTGGAATTTCTATAGATCAAACTTTATATAGAGGGATGATTGGATCATTATTATATTTAACCGCTTCAAGACCTGACATTATGTTTGTTGTATGTTTATGTGCTAGATTTCAGGCTAATCCAAAAGAATCACATTTAAAAGCTGTTAAATGTATTTTTCGTTATCTAATTGGTACTTCTAAACTAGGTTTATGGTATCCACATAGTGATAACTTTATTTTGCATGGCTATTCTGATTCTGATTATGCTGGGTGTTCATTAGATCGCAGAAGCACTAGTGGCACTTGTCATTTTTTAGGCCCTTCACTCATTTCTTGGTCGAGTAGGAAACAGAATTCTGTTGCCTTCTCCACCACCGAGGCCGAGTATATTGCACTTGGTAGCTGTTGTGCATAAGCTCTTTGGATTAAACAAACTTTAGAAGACTATAACATTAATCATCGAACAATAGAATTATGGTGTGACAACAAAAGTGTTATTGACTTAACAAACAACCAGTACATCATTCTAGGTCTAAACACATCGATGTTCGACATCATTTTATACGAGATCACATCAAACAAAATCACATTAAAATTTCATTTATAGGCACTGATTCACAACTTGCCGATATATTCACAAAACCACTTCCTGATTCCCGCTTTTCAATGCTAAGACTAGAATTGGGAATCCTAGACATATCAAATTAAATATCCAAATTAAATTTCAACAAAAAAAAATAAAAAAAAATTAATTCACACATGCTAACTCCACACCATGTAATTAAAACATCATTAAAATTCATCAAATTCACACTACCTGAAAGTTTCATTCAAAAGCTAACTGAATATAACCTCTCCATATAAGCTACATCACAGAAAACTGAAAGAAAAATTACAACTTCACTGTCGACCACGACATCTAGCTGTCGCCGACGACATCTACCAGAACATCAAAATCTGCAGAAAAACACTCAAAAATCTCTGCTCTCAGCACCACTACTCTCTTCCTAATCCCCTCTGGAGCTCTGACCAGCATCTCTTCCATGTCAATTTATAAGTTCATTTGACAATTTTTTTTAGTTTTCAAAAATATTTCTTTGTATATGCACTATTTTATTATTTTTTTAAACATCAATTTATAAGTTCGCACATTCAATTTCTTTTTCTTTTTCTATTCCCCTAATTTTAAAAAAAAAATCTTTATTGCTCATATCAAACATGACTGAATTATATTATTTAGATTATTTACAATGTTACAATTTATTTCTTCAAATTAATATGTACATTGTTTTGTTTATCATGCTTTGATATATCTATTTAAAGTGCATCAATTGTATTGACAAATGTGTGTAGAAACAAGTTTAGCATGCCTCTAAGTATGAGTAAATGTATTATGATTGATAATGATACTTTTCACTCACTTATTTTGGTAATCAACTTGTGTGTTTAAATCTTAAAATGCTTGTTTGTGTTTTGTATTTGTACAATAAATTAAACCTTGCATAAGTTTATTACCTACACTACATTTGAATTGCACTTATGAAATCTGAAAAGTGGTTAAGTTTCAAAAATTGTGGGTTTGCAAACAAGTGTATTCGGAGAATGTTGTCGTACAAATGTGAACAAAAATATAATATATGTAGACAACAATAACTCCACCAAGCACTACTTGAACCTCCTGATAAGTCTTCATAAGCATTGCGAGGTTGAGCACCTTAGAAAGAATAGTAAAGTGTCTTGTGCAAACCTTTATTTTTACACTATTTTTCTCTAACTATATGTGCATTAAAGTGTGTGAACGAAAATATACTTGTGTTTTATTGTGCACTTTACTCTACATATGTCTTGTATTTTGTGATTTAAATCCATTGTTAACATTGCTCAAAATACACTTATGTGCACATCATTATCTTTCATAACACTTTTTCTCATGAGAATTGGATTCTAATGTTATCTCTATACTGCTCATTATATAAGAAATGCAATAGATAACCTAGCATGATATCTACAATGTTTTTGGTATCTCATACACTTCAAATTCGGTAGCATTGTAGTATATTCTCTTTCTAATATATTCATATCATGCTTGATAAATTTATGATCACTTACGAGATTTCACATAGGTTACAAAACCTTACAACTTGAAATCAAACTCATATTTCTACTTATGATTTTCATGCTTACAATGCAATGTTTTTGATAATCTTCCGCTGGCCTAAATCTCGTATTTATTTCTTGTGAAATCTCTACACTTCTATGTTTAAACTCTTAAACATTACCTTTATTACAAAAGGTCAATCATCGTTCCTCACTCCAAAAGATTGCATCATTATTTCCCTAACCCTAATTTCTTTTAATAATACCAAAAGGGGGAGAATTATTCTTATAAGAAAGAAAGAAATCATTCCTAAACACATTCACTTCTTATCATATTTAGGGGGAGTACATACTTAGGGGGAGATTACATATAAGGAGTTGAACATCCTAAACAAATTAATTTCTTATCCTATGTAGGAGGAATACACACTTAGGGGGAGAATACATATATGAGAACTTCATCCGAATAACGTTATCGCACAACCAATTATTTAGTCTTGCTTATCTTATATCACTTAATAGGACACTATGATTACTTTCAAAGTGGATTTGTTATTATCAAAAGGGGGAGATTGTTGGAACATGCTTTCCGAACTCCTTGGTTTGCTAATAACAAATCCCGGGTGTGTTTGATCCTATTTTCTCTTTGGTGTGCAGGTATAGTAGGTATGCAACTATGCTAATTATTGTTTGGAGCTCAGAATGAATAGTCCAGAAAAATCACCGTCGTCTGCGACAGCTAGATATCGTCGACGACATCCCAGTCTCAGCAGTTCCAGTCTCAGTGTTTCCAGTCTCAGCGTTTCTAGTCTCAACGGTTCCAGTCTCAGCGTTTCCAGTCTCAGCGGTTTCCAGAAAATTCACTGTCGTCTACGACAGCTTGATATCGGAATGCTACAGCCCACGACTCAGCGGTTACCACACGTTCTGCAAGTTCCATGCATTGTCGGAATTCCGACATCAATGTCGTCGACGACAGCTCCACGTCTCAGCGGAAACCGTCACGTCGCGCGCACACTTCGTTCGCATGGGACACGTATCAACTGGAGGTGATAACGTCGGCAGACGACATTGAGATGTAGTCGACGACATCGACAAAATATAATGACTCATTTTTCGTGGAGGAGTAGACACACACTTTTCTGGAGTACCAATTCCCGAGTGCTTTTCATCAGAGAGCTCCAGAAATTTGAGTACTTCCTTTTTCGGCAAGAATGTTCAAGATCGAAGGAGCGACGGTTCATGCGCGGAATCTCAAGCAACCTTTGCAAGCATTCAACGTCGTTTTCAGAGCTGTGGATTTAGGGAGTTCTCATATCTTAATCTCTATTTTGTATTTCATTTATTCATCTTGTAATCCGTAGAGAAAATCGTCGCCTTGTGCGTTGCGTCTAAGTCCGTGTGTGGCTTAGGAGGAAATTGCCGCCTTGTGCGTGGCGTCTATGTCCGTGTGAGGCTTAGGAAATCACCGCCTTGTGTGCAGCGTCTAGATCGTGGAGAGATCTAGGGGGAGGCTAGTAGCAAGATCTAGGAAGAGATTCGCTATAGCCGGCCGGTCCTTAGTTGAAGGACCGGTAAATTGAAATGAATTTTATTTTTATTATAGCCTTGATTTTAAGCTTTATTAATATTGACAATCCTTTGTATTCATCACTTGTGGAAATAAATTTGATTTCCAATTTCTTATGATTTTCTAAGTGTTTATTTGGGTTGTCTAAAAATCTACTTGTTTATCCGTTAAAATTATCATAATATATTAGAAAAATTTAAAAGTAAATTTTAGCCCTTATTCACCCCCCCCCCCCCCCCCCTCTAAGAGCGCCGCAAGATCCAACACTCTCCACCTCTCCATGCTCCGACTCAGTGAGCGGGGTCGGGGGATCACCTGCGAGGTAGAAATCAGCAAGGGGAAGGTGGAAATGGCACTCGGCAGGGATGATCTTACCTGGTGGGAGAATTTGGGTACTGGGCCACTGGCGAGAGGTGCCCGGCCGACCCTGGAACACTTCAACGAAGGCAGGGGTAACGATTTCCCCAGACCAGGGCGGAACGCGGCTTCGGCAGCGAGTCCGGGCTCGACAAGTAATGTCCCTCCAGGGCTCCTTTGTCCCAAAAGGCCGAATCCGGGAGTAATGATGGTTTGATTCAGCAGGGCCGGCGGGTCCGCGAGAGGAGGAATCTGCTCCTCCAAATTTGCGAGAAGAGGCGCTGCATAAGGGATAAGGAAAACTTAGCGAGTAAGGGAATATGTTGCAAAGGGAGGCGAGGAGAACTACTCACCTGACTGCGAGGGCGGAGCCCGCATATCAGAGGTCCCCACGACCCGGGATGTGGGGTCAATCCTCCCAGGGGTGGAGGTGCGAATTTCGAAGTTGTTTTCTCCTGTGTATTCTCTCCCGGGGGAGTGTTCTGCGAGCGAAGAAGCAATGTCAGGTAAGAAAGACGTTAAATTAGCGAGTTTGGCATTAGTACCTACGAGGCGAGTTCGTCATGGGAGGATGGAGATAGAGGAGAAAACCCATCTTCGTCGAGCGAGCGTCGGACGGTTTTTGCCATTTTTGTGAGGGTCTGAGGCGAAGCGCGCTGCGGCGAGGCCCAGGAAGCGAGCGCGATCTCCTTGGCCTTCTGAGCCGCCTGCATGGTCCTAAGGCGGGCCAGCACCTCTTCCTTTTTGGACATCGCACCGAGTCTCACGGCGAAGGGAAAAAGCTTCACAAGAGGAAGAAAAAGTTTGAACACCAGCTGGAGGAATGGTATTTATAGCTACAGGCCTGGGTCCCACTAAAAGATTCGCGCCACGTCATCCAGAGGCTGGCGAATACCAGAGGTTGGATGTTTCTTCGCAAGCCTAGGTAGCCCCGCGAAGAGCGGGGATTATATACAACCCCGATATTCGCTAGGAGATGGGCATAGATTGAGAAGTCAACAGGCGAAAGAAGTAACAGGAAGGCGAGCCAGAGTTTCAAAGGTCGCTCATAGGAAGGCGGGCGAGCCGGGCACTCGCCGACCGCTCGCAAGAAAGCGGGCGAGCAGGGTTCTCGCGGTCCGCTCGTAGGAAGGCGGGCGAGCCAGATCCTCGCGGTCCGCTTACAGTGGTCTTCTGGGCGGGCCGGATTCTTTCCAAGTTTCTGTGTTCGACGAACTTCAATCTGCGTTCGACAAAATCCGTTCTGCGTTCGACGAACGTCACGCTTCAGTTCGACGAACTCGCTTTTTAGCTTGACGATATCAGTCTTCCAGCCAGCTCCACAGATTTTGTCTTCAGTTCGATGAGCTCCAGTTTGAGATCGACGAACTCAGCTCTCTGTTCGACGTATAAGTAACAAGATGTTCAGTTCGACGAAATTGCTTCTCAGCTCGACGAGCTCAATCTTCCAGCCAGTTCAGCAGATTTTCACAGGGCCGAGGGGAGCTCGCAGGAACGCATGCGAGACCCAGCCTCGGCGGATGTCTCCAGAAGGGGTGCGAGCGGGGCCTTCGCAGAGCGCTCGCCTAAGAGGGGTTTCGCAAGCCATACTCGTGAGGAGACTCGCGGGAGCTCTCGCGAGTAGCCTCCTCGCAAGCCACTTGCCCATAGGCTAAGGAGGCGAAATCACCCCTCTGCCCCTGGTGTCCTGCCGTTAGCCCCTCCAAACAGCGGAGTTTGGCTGTTAGCAGGCCAAATTAGGGTGCGTTTAGTAAAACCAAAAGGCGGAATTCCGCTATTAACAGACCACGAACAAAAAACTATAAATAGGCCTTAAAGGGCACCTTGGGAGAGGATTCCAATCTCAGTTCTCTGAGCTTCTTTCTCCCTTGGTTACTTTGGTTTAGCTCTCTAGCTCTCCAAGGTGCCCAAGTCTCAGCTTTGGCTTGGGAGGGGAAGCGGTCAATGATCTTCCGGGTTTGTGGTGGGACCTCCTCGCTGTGACTAAGTTCTTAGTCTAATTCCGAGTCACTAGTCTGCTCCTTCCGAGGGACCAGTAAAGGCTAGTTGCCCCTCAACTTGTTGAGGGCCCGAGCTTCACAAGAGACCGAGGAATCGGTTTCAACAGAAATATCCAAAAATTGACAATCAATGTGCTCCAAATCGACCAACGTGATTCGTCCGTCAGATGGTTATGGTGGTTACGATGATAAAATTACCAGGCTACCCTTGCCCAAGTCTATAAAAGGAGCTCAGAGCCTTCATTTCAAGATACCTTGTCTTCCACCCCCGGGAGAGCTCCTTTGAAAATTTCCCTAGAATTCTCCTTTGGCGTTAAAGATCTAGTCTTTCGGCGCTTGAAGATCTCCTTCGAATCTTCGAAGGCCTCCTTCGAGCCCTCGAAGGCCTCCATCGTGTCTTTGAAGATTTTCCTTTGCCTCGGAAGATAGCTTTCTAAGCGAGTCGGGAATCCTTCAAGTTCGGAAAGGCGACTCGAAAATCTCACTTTCGTTTCTAGAAAAGTATTTAGTCTCTCGAGAGGTGGCCTGAACCCTCGAGGTTTTCTCTCTCTATCATTGTAACGAGCAGTGGTTTGTCGCGCTCGAGTTCTCAGCTTTCAATTGTAACGAACCAGAAGATAGTGAAATTTAGTCGGCACATTTCCGACCGCGTGATTTTTCACCCTTTCCGGGTTTTCCACGATAAAAAGTGTTCTTGTTATTTAGTAATTTTCTCATTAACTGTTTGCGCGCTCGTCTCGCTCGTGAGCTAAGATGGTTCAATTTGACCATTCTGCCAGAGCGTCGAGTGACCCGCAACATGTGTATTTTTTGTTAGTTTATGAAATTCTAATTTAATACAATACATTTGTGTACACTACATAATTATTTTCTAGAAAGGGAAGGTGGTGGAGGTAAAAATTTGAAAGTAGGAATGGGAGGGAGAGGCGTGCGAGCCAGCCATTGTTGGCGGGCGGGAAACCCGAAATAATTCCTGCCCGGAGGAAGAAAACGGGCAGCACGGGCACCTGCGTTCTGAGAAAAACCGTTGAAGCTTCGCTGTTCGGTCACTTTCAGTCCTACTCATGGAGCCATGAGATGAGAGAGAATCTACGCTTAAACCATGCCAAAAAGAAGCTCCGAAGCCCAAATTTATGGCTGCAATACTTTGTTTTACTGCAATGTCAACCTCCGCCACCCAAGCTTAGAGAGAGAAACTGTGCCAATACTACTGTTCAAGTAGCAGCTGCATCCAGCTGGCTGCCCGCCCGCCCTCTTTAATATTACAAATTATTACTATTATTACATGATGTAGCTAGAGTTCATTTACTAAGAAAAACTCTGCATCGGCTGCCAAATAAGTGGACTAGTTATATATGAAGTGGCAGCAAAGTATAAACAGCACGGATAGGTAGAGAAAGAGAGAGAAACAGACCAGGACGAAGAGAGAGAGAGAGAGAGAGAGAGAGAGAGAGAGAGAGGAGAGAGAGAGAGAGAGAGAGAGAGATGATGCTGTGATCAATTGTCTACTTTTAAAAGAGGTAAGAGGCAGAGGCAGCGGCAGCGGCAGAGAAAGCTGACATAGGTGTTAAGAACCATGGGCTTTACCTTTATAGATGGTGGCTGCCGTTCAGATACAGAAACGTTTGTATCGAAGCTGTGAAGTAATAGCAGAAACACTAGCTAGCTGCGCTAATGCATGTGCCATTAATAGTTTCATATATGAGGGCTTTCATATTAATATATAATACATTGTTGAAAGTTGTACTGCTGGTTATTTATTTGAAGCGGCGTGTAAACAGAGCCCATGCTCAAAACCCACTTTGCTTTTATCAGGCCTCGGCCCATAGAGGCTAGGCCTACGGGGCTTTAATATCCCCGATATTATTGTGCATGGTTTGCTCGGCCTGGACGAGGACCCAAATAAGTTAGTTTCTTTTTTAAATGGGTGCCATAAGCTCTTTTGTTTTTTCATATTTCTTTTATTAATGCTCCGAAGGGTATTGCCCAACCAAGGCCCGGGCCAGGCTGCATCTGACCCAACCAAAGTCAAAAGGGCCCGGTTAATTGCGAACAAAAACAACAAAACCACCGATGGCGTGCAACTTTATGGATAGGACAATGTTATTAGCAGTCCTAAGACGTCTATTCGCAGTCCTAAAAACAATTAAAACGGCTATTCACAGGCCTAAAATAATTAAATTCATTAGACTGCGAATATCAATAGACTGCGTTTAGCAGTTATAGGACTGCTTATAACATTGCCCTTATGGATACCATGCATTTTTTCAATTATATAGCCTTGATTGGAGATGGTGATGGTAGTGGGAAAAGTTTTATTCTCATCGCCACTATTATTTTGTAGGCATTTGGTTATTCCCATGGACACTTATTTTGTAGGCATTTAGTTTATACGTAATGGGAAAAGTGCTTGCGCAAAAAAATTGTCTTTATGATTTTTACTTTGGAAAGTTGTGAACCATCACACTCTCAAAAAAGTTAAAAAAGCTTCATGTATTTTCATGCTTCTTTTCTCATTGGTCGACGCCCCCTTCTTATACTACTTTTCATATCGCTGCTTTTATAATAGCTCTAGACTCGGTTGGGTGGGTGACCGTGCAAAAAAACTTATTTTGATAACCCCCTCAGAAAAAATACGTATTAGTGAAGTGCGGATAACCACACTCATCATAACATGAGGGTGCGGATAGTCGCACCTCCCCCCAATCATGGGGGTGCGAATAACTGCACTCATCATGGGGGTGCGGATAACTGCACCCATCATGGGGGATGCGGATAACTGCACCCATCATGGGGGTGCTGATAGTTTATATAGGTGTAGTCAATAATACCTAGAGGGGGGGGGGGGTGAATAGGTCTTACTTATTTTCTTTGTTTAAACCTAATGTTTCTATCTGCAGAAAACACAATCACAGAAAGCACACAAGGATGTATAGAGGTTCCTCAAGACAGGGTGTCTTGAGTAGTCCTCTTTCCCCCTTCACCTTCCTAACAGTGAGTTAGACAAGGCCACAAACTCCAATCTCGGCTCCTTGAGCTTACACCACAAGTTCCTCAGAACTTCTCAGATCAAGAGTGATCCTACCTCAGGCACAGCAACCCTACACTCAGGCTCAGCATCCCTACACCTCAGGCTCAACAGCCCTACACCTCAGGCTCAACAGCCATACACCTCAGGCACAGCAGCCCTACAGCTTAGAGTTATGAACTCCTACCACTCAGAAATCCCACAAATTTCCTACCTCAGACCTATCAAGAAGTCCTACCACTAAAGTTGTCAACACAGCATTACACACAGGCTCAACAGCCTTTTACTCAGGCAACAATGCCTTACAAAGATATAATAGAGTTTGAGCTAGATACAAAAGACAAAAGGTTTACTCTTAGGTCTTCTGAATCCTTTCTTCAGATCTGAAAACAATAGCTTCAGATTTGTATCACCTTGATCTTCTCCTTCAGTAGAGCAGAAGATCAACTTGCCCTTCTTGAGTTTGTACAGGAAGAGCTAACTAATCTCCCTTAGAAGATTAACTTCAACTGCAGAGAACAACTTCAACTGGCTGAAACGTGAATGCTCGATTGCGGCGTACAACAAAGGCTTCTCAATAGAACAGTGCTTATTGTTGTGCCCTAGCTTCTTCTTTTATACCTCCAGAAGGCTTCAACGGCTATATCGATCCTCCTGACACAGTATGGGACAGATTGGACTTGCTTTTCCCTCTCAATTGTCCTTTGCGCCAAAAGCAGATCCCGTCAGCACATTTGGATCTATCTCAACGGTTGGGCTGAGACAGCATCTAGTCTCAGCGGTTGGGCTGAGACAGCTTCCAGTCTCAGTGGCAGCTACAGTCCCCTTCTCAGTGGTTGCTCCAGTCTCCTTCTCAGTGGATCCGCTGAGACGGCTCCTCGTCTCAGCGGTTCTTACCCATCGTCTCAGCGGTTATGCTGAGACAGATCTTCATCTCCTTGTAGATGATTTCTTCTTATCTAAGGCCATGTTTGGCCCTTCCTTTTGAGTCACCTGTGCCTGTATATCCTACACAAGTATAACTTTGTTAAATACAATATGTCCTTAGCATTGAGAGTGATGCCTCTTCAAATCAAGGTAATATTGAGGGCAATATACCCAACAATCTCCCCCTATTTGAAGAAGGCAGAACATCCCCAATGCTAAGGTCCATTAATAATAAAAATCTTATCACAGAAAAAAAATGATCTGTGAAGCACATGACCTAGCACCCTAAGCATAAGCATTTGTACTGGCCCTTTCTCCCCCTTTCTCCCCTTTCTCCAGCATTGGTACTGGCCCTATCTCCCCCTTTCTGGCTTTTTCAACCTTAACTTGCTATGGATAGAGGGACAATAGTTGTAGATCCCTTTGGATCAATCTATAGGCTAACCTATACAGTCTGAGCATTTGCCAACTCCCCCTCAACCTGAGTAGGAAATTTACTCCCCCTCAATTGGAGAGCTATTTTCTGTAATAGCTGATCCATTTTAATTTGAACATCCCATTTAAGCTACTGAATACTAAATAGAATAAATACAGAGAACATTTATCAATAGTAGCAAACACAATATTATGATCAGAATATGAAATATCATTTCACTTTAAATGTTCAGTACAGATATATAAAAGAAAATTCAACTTATAGTTGTACATTCAATCCAAAAAAAATGTCAAGGCTGGTTTTTCTAAGATGGACCCTGGGAAGAACTTTCCCCATCTGTAGACTTTCTTTTCCTAGCTTCAGCAGCAGCCTTGATCTTCTCCTTTACTTTGAAGTACAGAAATGGCTTGGGAAGATATCTTGGGGGAATCCTTAAAAGAGTTTCCCTTCTTACCATGTTTTCTTTGAGAATCCTTTCCCTTAATGATTCACTTTCAAGGTGTTTGATCCTCTCAGCAGCTGAATAGACATGGTCAATTTCCTTCATTGGATTTTCATGGCTCACCCAGGTATTGACAACAATTGTGTCCAACTCCAGATTGTCATCTTCATGGAGTGGATCCTCTAATCTTTCCATTCTTTTCTGTGCCATGTATTCTTCAGCAGTTTGAATACCCTCTACCCTTCTCCTCTTTGCTGCTCTCTCATCAGTAATCAGATTTGATTGACTTTGGAAGTCAAAGTCTTCAACTCTGCTAGGGTTCAAGATTGGCAGATTCAAAGCAATTCTTGTTCCTTGCAGCACCTTTAAGCTTGAGTCCCATTGATTATCAGTGACCTTTCTGGCCATGGTAAGGATATTTTCTTGAATAGCACTGGAAGCATTGTTGACCACTTCCACCATTTGCTTGCTGGCTTCTTCTTGATTGGAGAGTATCAGTTTGTGGGAGGACTCCATGTTGTTATACAGCTGTATGTGAGCTCCTTTCAGCTTAGTATGTAGATTGAGTATCTTCTCCTCTCTTTCTTTGCTATGTTCCACTATCTTCTTCTCAATTTCAGAGTGTTGATCCAATATGGATTGCGAGAGAGTTTGTAAGGAGCTGTCCACATCATCCAAAAGATATTCCTTTGCCTTGTCAATGTGGGACTTGACTTGGCTGCTTGATGTGTTGACCACTTGTGTCATCCTTGTAACTGCATTCTCCCAGACATTTTGGTTTTTGTAAAGATGATTCTTTACATATGTGATGTCCTTTGTGGAATCCCCTTGATGGTCTGCAATATCCTTCAGAACTGTGTGTTGGGCATCAACAGTATTTTTGGCCATTTCAAACCATCTTGTCATCTGCAGAAGGATATGATCTGATGTAGTTTTGACATCATTAACTTGGGCATTCAGTTCAGTTCTCACTTCAGCCACTCTTGACTCCATTCTTTGCTCACTGGCCTGGATCTCCTGAGTCAATGCAGCTTTTGTTGTATGCAATTCATTCCTTATCTGGGTAGATACATCATGAACCTTTTCAGTAACAATCTCTTTCATAGACAACATCTGACCCTCAATCATTGTTTGTATTGAGTTTATCAGGTCAGATGTGTCCAGAACTGCAACTGGCCTTTCCTGGGGTAATTCCTTTTCAACCATCTCTTCAGCTCCACTTTGAGCATTAGCCCTCTCATTATCAGGGATCTGCTCCCCCTCAGATGGGGCATTAGGTGATACCAATTCCTGTTGATGTTCTCCCTCACTAGCATACCCACCTCCTCCTTCATAGGCTGGGCTATGCTCCCCCTCACTTGGGGCATCCTTAGGAGGAGAATTTTGTGTAAGGTCACCTGAAAAATGATTGATGAATTAGACACCTAGACTATACTATTGATAGAGAAAAGAGACCTAACTGAAATCCTAATTTACCATGGATAGGTGAGTTGGGAAATTCATCTTCAACTTGATGAACAGCTGGATCTGCATTCATCTGGGTTGGCTCAGGATTGGGTACAACACTTCCTTGGGGCTCCTCATTTGTCCTGGGGACCACTTCATTGTCAATGTTCATTGGGTTGCTGCCAGATCTATGATCAGACCCATGACTATCTTCATTTTCAGACCCATTTGACTTTGAGGATGAGTCTGATTTGTGCTGAGATGAATCTTTCTTCTTTTCCTTTGCCACAGATGGCTGGCTCATAGGGAGCACTCTGGAGAATCTATCCAGAGTCTTAATGTCCATTCTTTTGAGATAATGGAGATTTGACCCCTTGGAGTTTGCAAAGGTCTCTGAATAACTATTCTGTAGGTACAGAGATAGTATTCTTCCCATATTGGGGGCTTGTAGAGATTCCTTTATCCTTTGAAAAATAACTTCTCCCCATGAGGTTCTCTTGGACAGAATTATCCTTGTCATTAATTCAAATATGAACTGTGAGACAGTGTCATGTGAACCAGGCTTGCATAGGATAACTTTGCCCACAATATCAGACAACAGCTTCCCCTGTTGATTGAAGAACTTCCTCCTTAGACAACTGGTTTTAGTATCAATGTATCATGTCCACTTTAGTGCAGTCCTCTTATCCTTTTCAGATATTTCCTCCTCTTCAGTTTTACTGCAGGGAGTTAATTTCAGCCCCTTCTCCAACCTTTTAGCAGTAATCTTTATCTTCTCACTTCCTATCTTGGACTTCAGGATGGTTTTGGAAGGAGACAGTTTGACATGGTTGAACCATTCCAGAACTTCAGTTCTGAGAATGCAGCAGGGTTCAGACAGCATATGCTCCACACCTTGAGCTTCCATTAGATAAATCACGTGTCGTATTTCTTCTGAGGCATGAGAGAATCCATGTCTTACGATTTCATAGCCCTCCAGGAGATCTTTCGAGCTTTTTGGCGCCATGGAATCAGAAAATCGAGGTGCTGAGACGGGAGAGAATATGAATCGTCTCAACGGCTAAGGGTTTGGCTTTGTGGTGTGTTTTAGGTTATAGTGTATCTATTTATATAATTGTAGTTTCGTTTTTATTAACCCTAGGTTTTTAGACTTAATTACCTTATTGTGTTAAGGAGTTTTGGGTTAATTATCAGATTTCATATTGAACATACCCCGTCTCAGCGGTTCAGCTGAGACGGAGACCTAGGCCGCTGGGATAGTAAAGTGTCAACCGCTGGAACAGTTTGCTCGTCTCAGCGGTTCAGCTGGGACAGTGAAGTGCCAACCGCTGGGACAGTTTGCTCATCTCAGCAGTTCAGCTGGGATTTTTCTCAGCTGATTCAGCTGAATATACTCCTGCAGTTTAGCTGATCATAAAGTTTAGACTTAATGTAGATAATTTGGCTTAAGATGGGTCCTAGTCATGTCACTAAGTTGTAGTGTACAGTAATGTAAAATTTGATAATTCACCATTCATAATCAACAATAGTGACAACTATTACTCATACATTTAGGACCATTCTATACTAAGCATGCCAAGATCAATTCTGAAAGCATTGAATTTAGATTCATCCAGTGGCTTTGTAAAGATATCAGCTACTTGTTTGTCAGTGGGGACAAATTCAAAACAAATTCAAGACATGTTCTCTAATAAAATGATATCTAATCTCTATGTGCTTAGTCCTGCTATGAGAGACAGGATTTTTAGCAATAGATATTGCACTGGATGAATCACAATACAAAGGAGATTCCCTTACCTTGAGGTTGTAATCCTCCAACTGATGCTGTGTCCAAAGGAGTTGTGCACAACAGCTACCTGCAGCAATGTATTCAGACTCAGCTGTGGATATTGCCACACTAGTTTGTTTCTTGCTGCTCCAAGATATCAATCTTTTCCCTAGGAATTGACAAGTACCACTTGTACTCTTCTTGTCTTCTTTGCAACCTGCAAAATATGCATCTAAAAAACCTGTTAGTTCAAAGTCATTGTTCTTAGGGTACCACAGACCAAGATGCAAGCTGCCCTTAAGGTATCTCAAAATCCTCTTCACAGAGGTGTAGTGAGATTCCTTAGGACAGGCTTGATACCTAGCAAAAACACATGTAGAATACATAATGTCTGGCCTACTAGCAGTCAAGTACAATAGGGATCCAATGATACATCTGTACATGGACTCATCAAAGGTCTTTCCCTTTTCATCCTTGTCTAATGATACATTAGACCCCATGGGTGTTCTCATGATGGAGGCTGATTCCATCCCAAATTTCTTGATGAGCTCCTTAGTGTACTTGGTCTGGGAGATGAAAATTCCATCATCAGACTGTTTCACTTGGAGCCCAAGGAAATATTTGAGCTCACCCATACTGCTCATTTCAAACTCCCCCTGCATTAGATTGGCAAATCTCTTTCAGAGGTTGTCATCAGTAGACCCAAAGATTATGTCATCAACATAAATTTGGACTAAGAGACACTTGCCCCTTGTTTCCCTAAGAAACAATGTGCTATCAATCTTTCCCCTCATGAACTTGTTCTTGAGGAGAAAGTTGGACAAAGTCTCATACCAAGCTCTTGGAGCTTGCTTGAGACCATATAGTGCTTTCCTAAGAAGATAAACATGAGAAGTTAGGGTTGGATGCACAAAACCTGAAGGTTGTTCAACATATACCTCTTCCTTCAAGTCTCCATTGAGAAAGGCTGATTTGACATCCATCTGGTAGACTTTGAACCCCTTGTGGGCAACATAGACAAGGAATAGCCTAATTGCTTCCAACCTTGCAACTGGTGCAAAGGTTTGATCAAAGTCTATACCTTCCTCTTGCCTGTATCCTTTGGCTACTAATCTGGCCTTGTTCTTGATGATTGTACCATTCTCATCAAGCTTGTTCCTGTATACCCATTTAGTGCCAATCACATTGTGTCCCTGAGGTCTTGGCACCAGCTTCCATACTTTGCATCTCTTGAATTGTAGGAGCTCTTATTGCATTGCTTCAATCTAGAAGTTGTCTTGATTGGCCTCTTCAAACTTCTTGGGCTCCATTTGATAAAGGAAGCTCAAGAATAGTGCTTCATTATGAGCTCTGCTTCTAGTCAATATGCCTTGGGTATGATCCCCAATTATTAGATCTCTTGGATGATCTCTCAGGTGCCTTGCAGCAGTAGGAAGAGGGTCCTCTGGTGGCTGTGTTTGTTCTATTGGTACAGCTATGACTTCATCTTGTACCTCTTCTTCTTCAGGAATTGCAGCAGCTGTCTGTGTGTTGCTGCTGCCGGGCTTGTCTTGGATAGTTAGCTCATGCATCCCTTCTTCATTTCCTGTCACAATAGAAGAACTAGATCATTCTTTGTAGAGAAGGCTAGTCTCATCAAATACAACATGCATAGATTCTTCTACAACATTTGTTTTCTTATTATAAACTCTATAAGCTCTACTATGTGAGCTATATCCAACAAGAACCCCCACATTATATTTTTCTGCAAACTTTGTTAATTGAGATTTTCCATTATTCAGAATGTAGCATTTGCAACCAAAGATTCTAAAGTAAGAAATTGTAGGTTGTTTGTCTTTCAGAATCTCATAAGGGGTTTTTCCAAGGACCTTATTGATGGAGGCTCTATTGAGAACATGACAGGCTGTATTGACTGCCTCAGCCCAGAAGTATTCTGGGAGTGAGGAGTCACTAAGCAATGTTCTCCCAGCTTCTATCAAGGTCCTATTCCTCCTCTCAGCCACACCATTTTGCTGTGGAGTCCTTGGGGAGGAGAACTCTTGGGTGATACCAAATTCTTGACAAAATTTTGTCATGGCTTCAGATTGAAATTCTGTACCATGGTCAGTTCTAGTCCTGACCACATTACATAGTAGATCATTCTGAATAGCCACATAATTTATAAAGACATGTAAGGTATCTGACTTCTTCTTAAGGAAGAATACCTATGTATACTTTGAATGATCATCTACAATTACCAAGGTATACAACTTCCCACCTAGGCTCTGAATTGGAAAAGGACCAAACAAGTCCATGTGCAATAGGTATAAACACCTTTCAGTATCCTTGGAGCCAATACTTTTAAAGGTGGTCCTAGTTTGCTTACCCATTTGGCAAGCATGACAGGGACCACTTTTAACACATTTTAGTTTAGGACTATTTCTAACAAGATTTTTAGAAAATAATCTATACATTGTCTTATAGTTAATGTGAGCAAGTCTCTTGTGCCATTGGACACAAAGAGACTCACTTTCATTAGCTACAAGACACACAGAAGAGATAGAATAATTGCTAATGAAGTCTAAGCAATAAATATTTTCACTCCTAGTGCCTGAGAAAATGGTCTCCAAGTCATTAGACTTTTTGATCAAGCACTTGTCATTGTGGAATTCAATGACATAGCCTAAGTCACATAGTTGGCTTATGCTTACAAGGTTGTGTTGCAACCCTTCAACATAAGCTACCCTTGTGATTGAGACTATCTCATTTGAAATCATACCATATCCCTTGGTGACTCCCTTTTCAGATCCACCAAAGATAACTTTGGGTCCTTTCTTCACTGGATGGTAATCCTTTAGAAGATCCTTAGTTCCTGTCATGTGCCTTGAGCACCCACTGTCCAAGTACCATATTTGGTTGAGACTGGTACTTGAACTAACCTACAACACAAAATTTAATGTACCTTAGGATCCCAACTGACTTTGGGTCATAGGTTCATGTTAACACCATAGGGGATATTCCTAGAAAGGGTTGGTTTGGCTTGAGGTTCAATCCTTGCCTTTGGCACATTGGGGTTGTGCCAACAATCAATTGCAAAGTGTCCCACTTTGCCACAGCACCAACACTCATGAATATTGTATCTTCTCTTCTGAGCATTTCTTGAGGATTGTGCAGCACCGTCCTTATGTCCAGGAATAGATACAACAGCATTTTTTCTGTTCCTCTCAGCAATGATTTGACTGAATGTCATTCTGTGTGCTGTCTTGATGCTCTTTGTCCTGATGGCATCAACTTGCAATGGCTTGGCAACCATACAAGATGTGATGGCATATGACACTGAGCACTCAGACATGTTTGCAGATTTGGCAGCAGTCATTTTCTTGACTGATTTAACCTTAGAAGGGCTTGCCTTCTTATTTATGAGTGATGTGGCTGAAGTACCAAAAACAAATGGTCCATGTTGTGCCATCTGAATTTCCTCATGGGGAGCCTTCATGGCACTCAATCCCATTCCCTTTCTTCCACTATATGAAGGAGCATTTTCCCTCCTATAGCACTTCTCATTCTTCCAGTGACCATAAATGCTTTCATGGTCATACCTGTTGGAGGGAAGTATTACCTTTTGAAAGGTGAGTTGAGGCTTAGCTTTCTCCTTGCCCTTTACTCCACTCCCTTCTCCTACTTCCATTTATTGAACCCTAATCCTCTCCTATTGGTTTGAAAGGAGAAGGTGTCAATAATAGGTAGCACAGATTTGGGCTTGGAGAATTGAGCCACCAGCATCCTCTCCTTGAGGAGCTTTTCTTCAAGATCCTTAATGATCTTGTTCTTGTGGCTTATGGTGCCCACATGGATGATTGACATTCCCTTTAGCTTGCCAATCTCCTTGCTCATTAGAGCTAGCTGGGTAGCATGTTCAATGCACTCAGATTTTGATTGCTTTAGGGAATTAATTTCTTGGGCTTGCCTCTTGGCTAGCTTTTTGCTCTTTTTCAGAGATTCCAGGAGTGCACCATACCTATCAATCAATTGATTGACATCCTCCTTAGAATCTGATTCACTTCCATCTTTAGATGGAGGAGATTCAAATTTTGGACCTGTTTCATAATCAGAAGAAGAAATGCAGTGTATTAATACCTGCTCATGTTCTGAATTGCTGTGGCTGTCCTCATTTTCAGTGATAGCCATCAGCCCATGGTCTTCTAGAGAGATCTCATCCTCCTCTACATCACTATCTGAATGTGACAGAGGGGCCCTGGTTCCTATCCTGGCAGCAGGACAGTCTTCTTCCTCCTGATCAGCAAACAACCCCAAGTAGGCTTCCTCCTCATCATCTGAATCTGAAGATGAAGATTCAGATTCACTCCAGCTTTTGCCTTTCTTGGCTAGGAAGGATTTTTCTCCCTTCCTCTCCTTCTGGTGGTGAGGTTTCTTGTCACCTCTTTCCTTTCTCTTGACTGGGCAGTCAGCAATGACATGTCCAGGCTTACTACATCAATAGCAAATTATGTTAGTTGAAACATGTTTACTAGTTTAAGAGTCATACCTGTCCCCTTTGGGATGTTGCCTCTCAGATCTGTAATGATCCTTCTTGGGATGAGAAGAGGAGGAAGATTTGTTCTTCCATTGTTTCCTCTTGATCATCTTCTTGAACTGCCTTGTGAAGGCAGCAAACTCCTCATCAGAAGAGGAGCTGTCTGATTTGCTGCTCTCAGATTTCTCAGATTCAGCAGCCTTTCTTGGAGGTGACTGCACTCTAACCTTGTTCCTCTTAGAGCTTTCAGCTTTGAGAGCAACAGATCTCTCCCTTGTGTGAGCCCTGGAGGAAGAGTCCTCCTCCTTTCTTGCAGAAAGCTGCATCTCATATGAGAGCAGTTTCCCAAACAGTGTATGGGTGGGGATTTCTCCAAGTCTTGCCCCTTCCCTGATTGCACAGATTTTAGTGTCCCATTCTTTAGTTAGAGATCTAAGGAACTTATCATTGAGTTCATAATCTGTGAACACCCTTCCATAGGTTCTTAGTTCATTTACAATCCTAAAGAACCTTTATAGCATATGGAGATATTCTACTGGCTCAGCTTCCTGAAGGCTTCATACTCTTGATTTAGGAGTGACTTTCTATCATCCCTCACTTCAGCTGTTCCCTCCATATAAACAACCAATGTCTCCCACATTTCCTTGGCAGTTTGGCAGTGGACCAAGTTCTGAAAAGTAGTGTCATCAATGGCATTTACTATTATGTTTTGGGCTCTCTTGTCCATAGTGTACAATGTTATCTCATCATTGGTCAGCTCAGAAAATACCTTAAGTACTTTTCTAGTAGGGTCAATAGTGGAGACTTTCTCAAAGGTATAAGGACCATTTTTGACAGTCAAAAAGATCCTTGGGTCTGAGGCTTCCATGAATAGCCTTACCCTTTGCTTCCATATCCCAAAGTTTTCTTTGGAGCATATGGGCAACTTCATTGACCCCAACTCCTTCTTTATTCCACTGTTGGCCATTAGATTTCAGATTTGACTACTCCTGTATAAGATCTGATCAGACTATTAAGTCTTTTTAATCAACCTGCCTCTGATACCACTTGATAGTTTATATAGGTGTAGTCAATAATACCTAGAGGGGGGGGGGGGGGGGGGGTGGGGGTTAATAAGTTTTACTTATTTTCTTTGTTTAAATCTAATGTTTCTATCTGCAGAAAACACAATCACAGAAAGCACACAAGGATTTATAGAGGTTCCTCAAGACAGGGTGTCTTGAGTAGTCCTCTTTCCCCCTTCACCTTTCTAACAGTGAGTTAGACAAGGCCACAAACTCCAATCTCGGCTCCTTGAGCTTACACCACAAGTTCCTCAGAACTTCTCAGATCAAGAGTAATCCTACCTCAGGCACAGCAACCCTACACTCAGGCTCAGCAGCCCTACACCTCAGGCTCAACAGCCCTACACCTCAGGCTCAACAACCCTACACCTCAGGCACATCAGCCCTACAGCTCAGAGTTATGAACTCCTACCACTCAGAAATCCCACAGATTTCCTACCTCAGACCTATCAAGAAGTCCTACCACTCAAGTTATCAACACAGCTTTACACACAGGCTCAACAACATTTTACTCAGGCAACAATGCCTTACAAAGATATAATAGAGTTTGAGCTAGATACAAAAGACAAAAGGTTTACTCTTAGGTCTTCTGAATCCTTTCTTCAGATCTGAAAATAATACCTTCAGATTTGTATCACCTTGATCTTCTCCTTCAGTAGAGCAGAAGATCAACTTGCCCTTCTTGAGTTTGTACAGGAAGAGCTAACTAATCTCCCTTAGAAGATTAACTTCAGCTGCAGAGAATGACTTCAACTGGCTGAAATGTGAATGCTCGATTGCGGCGTACAACAAAGGCTTCTCAATAGAACAGTGCTTGTTGTTGTGCCCTAGCTTCTTCTTTTATACCTCCAGATGGCTTCAACGGCTATATCGATCCTCATGACACAGTATGAGACAGATTGGACTTGCTTTTCCCTCTCAATTGTCCTTTGCGCCAAAAGCAGATCCCGTCAGCACATTTGGATCTGTCTCAGCGGTTGGGCTGAGACGGCATCCAATTTCAGCGGTTGGGCTGAGACGGCATCCAGTCTCAGCGGTTAGGCTGAGACAGCTTCCAGTCTCAGCGGCAGCTCCAGTCCCCTTCTCAGCGGTTGCTCTAGTCTCCTTCTCAGTGGATCCGCTGAGACGACTCCTCGTCTCAGCGGTTCTTACCCATCGTCTCAGCGGTTATGCTGAGACAGATCTTCATCTCCTTGTAGATGATTTCTTCTTATCTAAGGCCATGTTTATCCCTTCCTTTTGAGTCACCTGTGCCTGTATATCCTACACAAGTATAGCTTTTTTAAATACAATATGTCCTTAGCATTGAGAGTGATGCCTCTTCAAATCAAGGTAATATTGAGGACAATATACCCAACAGGTGCGGGTAACCGGACCCCCTAGTGGGGCCACACACTAGAGGCCGCACGGGCTGCGTGGCCTCCACGATGGTCTCTACGAAGGTTGCGAGTCAGAGGCGCAAGTGCCTCCGATCGCCGACTTCCGTGCCGCCGCCGCCTTCTCCCGTTGCTCACCTCCACGCCATCATAGGCTCCTGTCGCTCACCACCACGCTGTCGCATGCTCCCGTCGCTCACCTTCACGCCATCCCACACTGTCGCCGCTCACCTCCATGCCCCAACATGCTCCCCTCACTCACCTACACGCCACTGCATTCTCTCATCGCTCAGCTGTTGAAATTTTGAAGTGCTGTGGAGGAGACCGGGCGGTCTGGTTTGGGAGACCGCGGAGACCGCGCGGCTTGTATAGGTTATCTGCCGGTCTGGCTCTGCCGGGTTGTCCTGGCGGTCTGCTGGTTGTTCCGGTCTGTTCTTGGTAGCTGCGGTTTGTTCCCGAGTAGGTCTGCTGGTTTGCCTGGCTTCCTTGTTGGAAGACCGGGCGGGTTGTTCCTATATGACCATCTACCCGGGTGGTCTATCATGGCGATCTGGCGACTTGATTGAAGTCGGCCAGATGGTTCTTGCTTGCTCCTGGTGATCTAAGGAAGGAGCGTTGTTGAGATCGCACGGCTTGTGCGTGGTCTCGTGTTCACGCGGCCTGTGAGCGATCTTGTCTGCTGATCTACGTCTTGGTCGGGTGATCGTCCAAGAGGTCTGTTCGCATGGTCTGTCTTTTGAAGACCGTTCGCGATCTGATGGGGGTGACAGTATCCCGGTTTGTGCGGTGACGACATCCGTCCACCCGCCTATAAATAGGGGTGCATGACCCGTCATTCCTAACAAGAACTGTAAGAACCAGAGCCCGGATTGTTTCTTGCGGTCTCAAGTTTGAGTTCGCGCGACTTGGATGCGAGTTAACCTTTGTTGTGTTCGCAAGTTTGCGGTCAGCAGGGTGCGGTCTCCTTCCTTGGTGATTTCCGGTGGCTTGAATAAACAGTTCGTCTGCGGTCTGTCAGCGAACTGGGTTATTGTGTTCTTATGCTGTTCGCAGCGAGCTTAGTGATCAGGAGACCTTCAGCGGTTAGGCGGTCTGAGTTGCGGTCTAGCGACAGCTTCAATTCTTTGTTCCAATAAGCTCCAGTTCGTGCGGTCTGAGGTGCGGTCTTGCAGTGTTGGCAGTCTGTCCGGTTTCTGTTCGTGGGATCTCAGGGCAAGCCGGGCGAGTTCTGGAGTGGTGCGGCTTGTGCGGTCTGAGCTTGTCTAGCCGCCAGCTTTGCCTTTTGGTGTGTTTTGTTCTTCTCGTCTCCGTGATTCTGATGAATCATGTCTCGCCATGTATACCTCGCATTGTAAAGCAGTTCTGTTTCAATAAAGATTTCTTGTGTTGCTGTTTTGGCATTGTGGTTGTTTGGCTATAACTCTTGTTGATACAACTCCTGCTTACTCCTAAACGGTCCAATCAAAATTTTAACATGGTATCAGAGGCAGGTTTCTAGAGTGGATAAGCAGTGATCAACTAGAGTTGTCATCGTCTTTGTGAAGAAGAGACCACATAGATTGCTATGGAAGCTGGATACGCAAGAGGTCTTGGTATTGAACTCCTCACATCGACTAACTTTAAAAAGTGGAAGTCGTGTATGGAGAGTTACTTGCTTGGCGAGGATCTATGGGAGGTAGTTGGCAGAGAAGACACACAAGAGGTGTTTCTAGCAGGAGATAATATGGCAGAGGTGAGACTTTGGAGGAGGACGAATGCTAAGGCTGAGTTCACTCTCAAGAGGGCTATCTCACCGGAGCTATTTGATCACATCATAGGATGTAAATCTGCTGCTGAAATTTGGACATCCTTGGATGGATTGTTCAATAAGAAGAATGTAGCGAGGCTACAGTATCTTGAAAATGAGTTGGCGAAAGCCTCTCAAGGTGATCTTTCTGTTTCTACCTTCTTCCTCAAGATGAAGAACCTCACGGCAGAGATTTCTGCATTGGACCCTGATGAGCCTATCTCTGAGGCAAAACTGAAGAGGCATATCATCCGCGGGTTGCGGAAGGAGTATCTTGCTTTTGTGACTTCAGTTCAGGGTTGGGCAAATCAACCGTCGTTGTTGGAGCTGGAGAACCATCTTGCTTCGCAAGAAAGTTTAGCAAGACAGATGGCGGGGGTTTCAATCTCCGGGGGAGAAAGTGATGTGATGTTCTCTGGGAAGAAGAAGAAGAAATGGGAGAAGAAGAAGTCGGGTCATGATGGACCCTCCACTTCAGGTCAGCAAGATAAGGGCTATGCTCCTAAGTCTTATGGGAAGAAGAAAGGAGAGGGACCGAGGTGCTTTAGATGCAACAAGATCGGGCACTTCAAGAAAGATTGCCGGGTGAATCTTCAGCCGGGACATGCAGTGGAGAAGGAGATGCCAAAGTCTGGTGAAGTTGGATGGGGAGGAGCCTTTGCGTCTAATATAACAGCGATGCCCGTTAAGGCCTTGGCTTCCATCAACTATGATGAGGACTGGATTGTTGATTCAGGGTGTGGGCATCATCTCACCGGGGATGGATCAAAGTTCTCTTCTTTGGCGCCTTACTCAGGTAACAATGATATCATTACAGTTGATAATTCTATTCATCCAGTAGAGCACGAAGGAGTCGTCTCTCTGAGCAGTGATAAGGGTCCACTCACGTTGAGGAGTGTTTATCACGTGCCTGGTATGAAGAAAAATCTCTTCTCTGTGACCAATGCGGTCGATGCTGGTTATCACGTTCTGTATGGGCCAACAGAAGTGAAGTTTCTTAAAGCTCAACCGGAGATAAAGGGAGATGTTAGTCATGTCGGCAAGCGGGTGAAGGACTTGTTCGTATTATCGACAAGTACCTATGTTGATAAGATGAGGACCAATGATGGCGCGACCATCTGACATGAAAGGTTGGGGCATGTAGGCATGGACAAATTGAAGGCTATGGCAGTAAGGGGCCTTGTCAATGGCTTGCCTAGCTTGTCCTCCTATGGAGACGGTCATGTCTGCGAAGTATGTCAGTTTGGTAAGTCTCATCGACTTCCATTTGACAAATCGCAAACAAGGTGCAAAGTGCCGTTGGAGTGCATCCACGGTGATTTGATGGGACCGACTGCCACCCCAAGCCTTGGAGGCAATATATATGTTGGTGTTGATTGACGATTACACCAGATATGTCTGGGTGTATTTCTTGAAAGAGAAGTCAGAAGCCTTTGCAAAGTTTGTGGAGTTCAAGGAGCTGGTGGAAGGCCGGCTTGGCCTGCGGGTTAAAAAACTTAGAACTGACAATGGTGGGGAGTTCACAACTGGTGAGTTCTCAAGTTTTTGCAGGAAGCAAGGCATCAGGAGAGAGCTCACTTGTGCCCATACTCCACAGCAGAATGGCGTTGCGGAGAGGAAGATCCGTCATCTGACGGAAACCTGCAAATGCTCGCTTCATGCCAAGAGAATCCCAAAGTCCTTCTGGGCGGAGGGAATGTCTTGTGCAGCTTATGTCATCAACAGATTGCCTCTGAGTCCTATCAACATGAAGACCCCTCATGAACTAATGTTCAAGGAGAAGCCGAGCGTTGCACACCTTTGGGTGTTTGGATCAACCTGCTATGTGCACATTCCTGATGCTCTTCGAACAAAGCTAGATGCGAAAGCAAGGAAGCTAGTCTTTGTTGGGTATGATGAGCGGAAGAAGGGATGGAGATGCATGGATCCTGAGACACGGAGGTCAATTGTTTCTCGGGATGTGGTGTTCGATGAAGTGACTTCTTACAAGGGGAGTTCAGGAGTTGAGCTACCAGAGAGCAGGGTTGATGAAGGAGGAAAAGCTGCGGGAAGTCTTCAAGTGGAGTTGCCTGTTTCACCAGGAGCTCCAGTTGTGTCAAGCTCTGAGATGGAGGCTTCAGGTTCTGGAAGCAGGGGGAGCGATGCTCCAAGTTCATCTGGAAGAGGAGCTTGCATAGAAGAAGCAGCTGAGGAGGTGGTTAGTCAGGAGCAACCTCTTAGGAGGTCGAAGAGGACTATTCAACCACCAGATCGATACACAGGAGGAAACATGGTGAATTTTGTTTCATGTTTCTTTGCTGGTCCCTTGGATGAAAGGGAGCCGTCGAGCTTTGAGAAAGCCAGAGGCGTGAAGGAATAGGACATTGCTATGCAAGAAGAGATGGCAGCTCTCGAGAAGAATGAGACCTGGTCTCTTGTGCCCAAGCCCAAGGGCACCACTCCTGTCACTTGCAAGTGGGTTTTCAAGCTGAAGAAGAAAGCTGACGGCAGTATCGAGCGGTACAAGGCTCGACTTGTAGCTCGCGGGTTTTCACAGCAGTACGAAGAAGATTATGATGAGACGTTTAGTCCAGTGGCAAAGATGACTTCGGTTCGATTTGTTATTGCCTTGGCGGCTTCAATTGGTTGGGAGATTTGGCAACTCGACGTGAAGAATGCCTTCTTATACGGCGAGATTGACAAGGATATCTTCATGATCCAACCGCAAGGCTTCATCTCGAAGGAGTATCCGGACTACGTTTGTAAATTGAAGAAGGCCCTGTATGGGTTGAAGCAAGCGCCTCGGGCGTGGTACAGGAAGATTGCAGAGTATCTCTTATTCTGCGGATTCATTGCTTCAGACTCTGATTCTAGCTTGTTCATCAAGAAGGAGGGGGTGCTTCGGGTGATTGTGCTGCTGTATGTGGATGACATGATTTTCACCGGGAATTCGAAGGAGGCGGTAGCAAGGCTGAGAGTTGAGCTTGCTATCAGGTTCGAGATGAAGGATCTGGGGGAGCTTCACCATTTCCTTGGACTCGAGGTGCAGAGGCGGGAGAGCGGAGTGCTCATTTCTCAGGCTGGCTATGCGGAGCGGATCGTTCAACGATTTGGCTTGGAGGAAGGGAAGAGCAACTCTATACCTCTGGAGCAACATCATAAACTTCGGAAGGATGAGGGAAGAGTTCTATCTGATCCGTTGGTGTTCCGAGCTCTGGTTGGGATCTTGATCTATTTGACCATCACGAGGCCAGATATTGCTTATGCAGTAGGCAAGGTGAGTCGGTACATGGCGGAACCACGGAAGCCTCATCTTCTGGCGGCAAAAGGCATCTTGAAGTATGTGAAGTCGACCTCTGATTTGGGTCTCCTATATAGGAGAGGGTCTAGCTTGGAGTTGCATGGTTTCATGGATGTTGATTATGGGGGAGACGTGGATGATCGGAGATCAACGTCTGGTTATGTCTTTATGACGGGTCCCACAGCTATCTCTTGGTGCAGCAAGAAGCAAGACTCGGTGTCTGTATCTACCACGGAAGCGGAATACAAGGCTTCGGCCTTGGCAGCTCAGGAAGCCATTTGGCTCAGGAGGTTGGTAAAGGACGTTCATCAGGAGGTTCGAGGTCCCACTATGCTACGCGGGGACAATGAGAGTGCCCTCAAGCTGGTTAATAATCCAATCTGTCACGCGAGGACCAAGCATATAGAGATTGAGCACCATTTCATTCGTGAAAAAGTGTTGGGAGGATCTCTTATGGCCGAGCATGTTCGGAGTGCGGACAATGTTGCAGACATCTTCACAAAGCCGCTGGAGAAGGGACCGTTTACACGGTTGCGAAATTTACTCGGGCTAGTCTCCACTTCCCACTTCAAGGGGGAGTGTTGAAATTTTGAAGTGGTGTGGAGGAGACCGGGCGGTCTGGTTTGGGAGACCGCGGAGACCGCGCGGCTTGTATAGGTTATCTGCCGGTCTGGCTCTGCCGGGTTGTCCTGGCGGTCTGCTGGTTGTTCCGGTCTGTTCTTGGTAGCTGCGGTTTGTTCCCGAGTAGGTCTGCTGGTTTGCCTGGCTTCCTTGTTGGAAGACCGGGCGGGTTGTTCCTATATGACCGTCTACCCGGGTGGTCTATCATGGCGATCTGGCGACTTGATTGAAGTCGGCCAGATGGTTCTTGCTTGCTCCTGGTGATCTAAGGAAGGAGCGTTGTTGAGACCGCACGGCTTGTGCGCGGTCTCGTGTTCGCGCGGCCCGTGCGCGATCTTGTCTGCTAATCTGCGTCTTGGTCGGGTGATCGTCCAAGAGGTCTGTTCGCCCGGTCTGTCTTTTGAAGACCGTTCGCGATCTGATGGGTGGTGACAGTATCCCGGTTTGTGCGGTGACGACATCCGTCCACCCGCCTATAAATAGGGGTGCATGGCCCGTCATTCCTAACAAGAACTGTAAGAACCAGAGCCCGGATTGTTTCTTGCGGTCTCAAGTTTGAGTTCGCGCGACTTGGATGCGAGTTAACCTTTGTTGTGTTCGCAGGTTTGCGGTCAGCAGGGTGCGGTCTCCTTCCTTGGTTATTGTGTTCTTATGCTGTTCGCAGCGAGCTCAGTGATCAGGCGACCTTCAGCGGTTAGGCGGTCCGAGTTGCGGTCTGGCGACAGCTTCAGTTCTTTGTTCCAATAAGCTCCAGTTCGTGCGGTCTGAGGTGCGGTCTTGCAGTGCTGGCAGTCTGTCCGGTTTCTGTTCGTGCGATCTCAGGGCAAGCCGGGCGAGTTCTGGAGTGGTGCGGCTTGTGCGGTCTGAGCTTGTCTAGCCGCCAGCTTTGCCTTTTGGTGTGTTTTGTTCTTCTCGTCTCCGTGATTCTGATGAATCATGTCTCGCCATGTATACCTCGCATTGTAAAGCAGTTCTGTTTCAATAAAGATTTCTTGTGTTGCTGTTTTGGCATTGTGGTTGTTTGGCTATAACTCTTGTTGGTACAACTCCTGCTTACTCCTAAACGGTCCAATCAAAATTTTAACATCACCTCCACGCCATCACATGCTCTCGTCGCTCGCCTCCACGCCGCCCCATGCTCCCGTCGCAACCCTCCACGTTGCCTCATGCTCCCATCGCTCCCCTCCACGCCACTAGCATGCTCTCGTCGCCTTCTCACTAACTGGGTCGACCAGGCCACCCAGGCCGTTCGGGGGGGGGGGGGGGGGGGGGGGGGGGGAATAACGTCCTAATCCAAAAATTGGTGAGCACTGTGCCCACAATCGAGAGCTCCTATTCGCCCGTCCGGAAGATAAGGTGGCGCATCAATCCCAAAATTGGTGATCCATGTGCCCCCGATCAAGAACTCATATTCACCTGTGTGTAAATTGAGGTGACACAATTACCAGGATGCCCCCTCAAAAGCTATAAAAAAGGCTCTGAGCCTTCATTTGGAGGGACATTGCCTTCAGCATCACAGAGAGCTCCAATGTTATCCCTCAAAGATTTCCCAGAGACATCTTTCACTGTTAGAAGATTGCTCAGAAATCTCACTCGGTCTTTGACGATCCCCTCGAAGACGCTTCAACGATCTCTTTCGACTATCAAGTTCTCTATAGAAGACCGCTCGAAGATCTCCCTCGGCGTCGGTGCTTCGAGCTAGCCCCGTTGCTGCGTTCATCCTTCTAGACTGCTCCGGAGCGTGCTCCACTCTGCTCCGCATCAAGCAACTTAAGGGATCCCGATAACTCATTGTAACGAGCGTTGTCTGTCACCCTCGAGAAATAGCTATTTATAACTACTCTAAAAGATAGTGGAATTGGTAAGCACCGATCTGACCCTATGGTTTTTTTCGTTTCTGGATTTTTCCACGTAAAACATCTTGCTGTCATCTGTTGGTTCATTCTGTGACTGTTTGCGCATTCGGCTCACTCTCGAGCTAAGACAGATTAATTCGACCGGACCGTGAGAGCGTCGCGTGACCTGCAATATTAAAAAAGTATTTTTATGACTTTTTGGAAACAAGTAAACACTCAACTTTTAGAAAATTTAAAATGTTCTTCCACATTTTATTTGTTCACTTTTGCATAGATCAAAATTTTCATTTTTTTCTTCATCTTTTTCTATTTTTGTTTTTCTAACAACTCTAATCTTACCATTAATTTTCCACCACCACTTTTCCTACCGCGAAATGTTCCAAGCATAAGATTTGAAAATTAGGTGGTACCTTCTCCAAAAAAACACATTCATTAGGAATGCTGGGCCCAACCTATTAATATTGCAGAATAATCAACTTTAAGTGCTTATAATGATTTAATGCACTAGAAAAAAAATGAAGTTGTGACAAAATTTTTGTTATAAATAATCTTCATTACTAAAAAATACTTGTAACAGAAGATGATTCCTTACAATATGATTAAGGTTTGGCTAAGAGAATTTTGTTGCAATAGCAATTTTGATAACCATTAATTTTGGCGGTTGTTATTAGCACACCAGTTTTGGCTATTCGCAAACCAATTTTTATGAGTTATTACGCGCCTTTTGAAAATACGCCTTGTACATGCATTTTTAGGAAAAGTGTTCAACACGAAAATTGTAGATCTCGCCGAGATATACAACTTTCGTGTTGAACACTTTTCCTAAAAATGCACGCACAAGGCGTATTGCCGCCCTGATCGTAACTATAGCGAATTTTTGACGAATTTTTGAAAATACGCATTGTACATGCATTTTTAGGAAATGTGTTCAACACGAAAGTTGTAGATCTCGACAAGATCTACAATTTTTGTGTTGAACACTTTTCTTAAAAATGCATGTACAAGACGTATTTTTAAAAGGCGCGTAAATGAGTAATAATTCATAGAAATTGGTGTGCGAATAGCCAAAACTGGTGTGCTAATAACAATTGCCTTAATTTTTTATTTTTAAATATATTTCAGCACAAATAACTATTTATATTTAAAAAAAGTACAATACAGTTCTTTTGTCAGTTTATTTACTCAGGTGACAAAACAAACTGAAATTAAATTATTATTATCATCACTAGCATTTTGTTAATTTTAATATTAGCTATTAAAATTGTTGGGAAACGCCATTTGATTTATCTTAGAAATTAAATACAAGCGATTTCATTTTGTAGGATATATTACCTATGTTGTATAAAAAAATAATTTGCTCATTAGACGTCTTAGGATGTCACACTTTCATTAGAGTGTCAAAGACCAGTCCAGAAACAGTCCAAAATTCAGTTGAGTTAAACCTGCATCAAATAGAAGTCAACGCAACTTCGATTACAAGTCGAAGTAACTTTGAATAGAAGTAACATTAACTCAAGCTGAAGTCTAAGTCGACGCAACATCAAGATGTAATCGACGCAGAAGACAGAGTCAGTTGAAGCAGTATTAGAAGTCGACACAGCTTGGCCTTATAATCAACGCAGAAGAAAGTGCTCTGAGTTCAGGATTGGTGGCGCAAATCTCACACTCCGCTATAGGCGGTAGCTCGACTGCGACACGAAACGGCAGTGTACCGATCGTTCAAGTAATATAAAACGAGGAGTAATCCACGAGTATCGAATCTCTCAAGGAACACAGTAATGTGGAGTTTATTATCGAGGAAGGACTTGAGATTGAAGTCCTTTCGAGCGGATGGATGCGGAAATGGGGGATTTGGTTTGCGAATAATAAAATAAAATATTACAACTACTCCTATGCAATGCCGCTATGCAATGCTTCGCTTGGCGGAATGGAGACTAGGCAGGCCTTGAACGCGCTGCGTCGCAAGGGCGGATGGACGAGTAGGCTAACGGATCGAACTATGCAGGCCTTGAGCGCGCTGCTTCGTTAGGCGGGATGGAATACACGGGCCGCTATGCCACGCTTCAGTAGGCGGATGGGCGAGTAGGCTAACGGAATGAGGGTCGTCGGCACCTCTTCGACAAGCACGCCACTAACAATTGCTAGTGTGACACACGAACGTGACGGCGGGATGGAGGATGGAATGGGGCGCACCTCAAGCAACTCAAACAACAAACATTTCACATAAACATGAAATATATAGAAATACAAACTAGTTTAAGTGCAACTTCATCTTAATACACAGATCTAACTACATACACATCAATAAGAGAAGAATAAGGCAAGAAATCGACCGAATCCGAAGGCTCGTTGTGGATTCACGGTAGGAAGCACCGGGTTGTCAATCCGCGTCCTAGCTCGGTCCGCAACTACGTCCGGGGTAGAGAGAGCTGTCACTACTCTCCAATGAGCCCGTCTTCTTCGTGTCACGATCTGATAGAGATTGCAAACTTCCTCTTGCTTGATGGTGATGGCGGCTAGATCTTCCCTTGGAGCGCTAGGATGAAGGAGGAGGCCGAGAGGAAGCTCCGGCTCAAGGTTGGCGTGAAGAACAAGCCCGGAGCACCTCCATATGGTGGGCGGCGATGGATGGGGCGAAAAACCTGCGGAAGGGGCGAAAACGGCGGAGCTGGGCGGAAAAACGGCGAGGATCCCGACCTAAATCGCGAGCAGGGCAATTTATATGCGCTGGAATAAACAGTGCGCACGATCGTTGGCGCACGACCAGTGGTCGTGCGCACTATCATCCTGTGATCGTGCGCCTGCCTTGACGGAGCCTGCAAGGGAAAAAGATTATAAAATACAATGTTCGCACGACCAGTGGCGCACGACCAGTGATCGTGCGCGCTATCGTAAGTGGTCGTGCGATAAGGAAAACAGAACTCACTTTTCAGGGGTTAAGTGCACACGATCAGTGGCGCACGACCAATGGTCGTGCGCAACAGAGCCAGTGATCGTGCGCTGTGTTCCTGTACAAAATTGTACCGGAAACACCTGTACGACACCTGCTCCAGCATACAACACTAATCAAACCACTGAAAGTGACACTTAACCATGCATGAAAACAAAAATGAAGATAAACAAGAAATAACACCAAAACGGGCCTAGAAGTGCACATAGCATGGAATAACAAATATGAGCGAAAACATGCCTAAAGTGTAGTGCATAGACTAGAAAATCGGCCCAGATGAGTCCAAAAATGTGTATATATTTGGGACTCATCACACCCCAGACTTACCTGTTTGCGCGTCCCGAGCAAACAAATTCTAAGCGAACGGGGAAAGAAAAGTAGATGGATTAAAATTATAATACAGAGTACCATGCGAAGTCGCATGCTCACGTGCATAAGAAAAATAGTAGAGAAGATTTCTCATTATACACAAACAGTTTATATATTTCTAAAAGAGTAAAAGCATATTACAACCACTCAAAATGTTGAACAACGGTGAATCATCCGGTCATGCATACGGAGAAAGTAAACTAAGCGCTGAGATGAGCATTGTTCAAGATTGGGGTGCCGGACAAACTCCACTGAAATCCATCAGTGTCGGTGACCATAGGCTCACCCGGTCACATTCTCTCCACGACACTAGATTGGTCCATAGCGTGAGTCGGTTGGACTTTTAGGTTTTAATTGAGGCTTGGGTTACGGTGAGGTAAACAAAGATGAACATGGAGGCTAAACACACATAACCCAACATGAGCATAAGATAGAGCTACCCGCACGACGATAATAAACAAATGCACCACACCCCCAGACTTGGGCTTTTGCAACATAGGTGTGTGCACCGCCCGCTCCCAATACCAAAATTTCAAAATTTTCAATTCAACTTTTTTCATAACAATCCCCCTTTTTTTTTCTTTTCTTTTTCTACTTCATTCTTCTTTTTCTTTCTTTTCTTTTTTCAGCAAAAATATCAATTAATACACCCACAATTTCCACTATAAAAATTACCACATCAACACCCCCCAAAATGTAAACATAACTATAATTTAAAGCTCAGATTTGGGTATGCGACTAGGTTAGGCTTTTAAGCTTTTGGTGCGATAAAAGTGGGGCTGAATCAAGAGGAAGGGGTAGGCACAAAGGGGTTAGCAAGGGTAGATGATAGGCATGAAATAAAAAGCTCAACCGGGCCAAAATAATGGCCTACGTCATTCTCACGCACTAGAACTATCCTATGCCAATGCTTCAAGAATCGCTTGGGGCAAGTTCTAGCCACCGAGAAAGATTCACTACAGAGCACGCATACAGACGAGCACGCGCTCAAGTGGGTGTTGTGGTGTGCAAAGAGAGTGAACAACAATTTTCAATAAACTAAAATAAAAGTACTTCTAGCATGCTATGCAATCGTGCACGTGAGTGGGCACAAAAACTGCTCTCCCCCAGACTTAAACTAAACAATCTAATGCAGAATATGACTGTAGAATTCAGAATAAAGCTAGGGAAAGAGAGTACCCGATGCTCAACAAGTGAGCATACCAGAAGACACGTGTAAACCATGAAAAAGCTACAGCATCCGCCATCCAGAAGAATACCTGCAGGGGTCAGCTCCGCAAAAACAAAAGAAAATAGAAAACTAAAATAAAGTGCAATTAACTAAATAAAATTAGAAAAGAAATGAAAATGCAGGAAAAATTAAGATAACTTCTGGGGTTATTGTTATCCCAGCACGACTTATTCAAAACTTTATAATATCTAGCTAATGGGAGTATGGAAGGAGAAGTGGACAGGTAACTGGCCCAATATCCGTGTCGGTAGCGGGTACCTATACGGAGAAAGAACAGTCACGCCTCTACCCGAATATAAATAAAACCTGCCCATCACAGGTAGAGGGAAAAGAAAGTAAGAAGAGGAGGAGGTCTGGTCCTCACTCATCTCACCAAAACTATCCTTGCCCAGCAAGGTATCGTCCACAGGGAGGCAGCAGGAGGCGAAGGCAATGAGTGGAGCTTCCTCTACGGAGGGGGAATAAACCTCCTCACATGAGAGGATGCTCTCATCATTGACTTGAGCAAAAAGCTCCAAGTCCTCCTGAAGTACCTGTGAAGATTCAACCTGCACAGACTCAGATGAAGGAAGGGGATCAAGAAATAAAGAAGACGAAGAACATAAATAAACATCAATCGGGGGAGTGATCCCGGTCTCAGTCCCATCAGGTTGGGGAAGTAAAATAATGTTTGCATTGTCATCAATGCTACAAGATTCCGCGGGATCAAAGGTGGCCAGGCTTAGGATTTGGACTTCCTCCACCGGTGCTGAGGAAAAATCCTCTTCACCTAGAAGGTTGTCCTCCTTCATAGGAATAAGCACAACACTCAGATCACCCACCTCATTCTGCGACACATCATCAACAATGTCGTCGGAGACGAGTATAGTATGCACAACAGGGGGAGGAGTAGTGCTCGGATAAAAGTCGAGCACCGATTCCTCACAAAGAATCGAATCCACTAGAGGTGGTGGATGCACATGGAGAATAGGCTCAGCAATGTCGGTGCATAGATCAGCCGCACATCCGGTGACCGTATCCATGCCATTCCCTTCAAGATGTGAAGGTGACAAAGACACATAACCGGATGTTGAAGGTGTGCCGCCAGAGTTAGGAGTTGGGACGATCCGGATATCCGGCTCGTCATCCTCATCCAATTGGCGAAGATACTCGGCACAGTCCTTCAAGACATGATCAGTGCTCCGACAAAACCGGCACTGCCTTGCGGGCTTCTTTGGCACAGCGGGGGCTGAAGCCGAAAAGAAGTATGACGGTAAAGGCTCAGCAGAGTAGCCATAAGACTTACGCGCACCATATGGGGTATCAAACGAAGTCGGTGCTCCATATGCTGGGCTATAAGAATTATGCCTACTATTCTCCGTAGGGCATTCATCACTAGAGTGGGAGGTAGCTCCACACCAACGACAACGGAAATTAAGATGTGCCCACATAGTGCGAAGATAAAACGATTCAAAAATAAAAATGCTATTGTGCAAAATACTACACCTAACAAAAATTACTAAAGCAACCTAATTAAAACAGGAAAATGGAATAAAAAGAAATAAAATAAAGAAATGCAATTTACAAATGGAAGGGCTTCTCTCTCAGGTTCTCCCTCTCCAGAAAACTCACACGACTGTGTTCCCCGGCAACGGCGCCAAAAACTTGGTGGCGCAAATCTCACACACCGCTATAGGCGGTAGCTCGACTGCGACACGAAACGGCAGTGTACCGATCGTTCAAGTAATATAAAACGAGGAGTAATCCCTGAGTATCGAATCTCTCAAGGAACACAGTAAGGTGGAGTTTATTATCGAGGAAGGACTTGAGATTGAAGTCCTTTCGAGCGGATGGATGCGGAAATGGGGGATTTGGTTTGCGAATAATAAAATAAAATATTACAACTACTCCTATGCAATGCCGCTATGCAATGCTTCGCTTGGCGGAATGGAGACTAGGCAGGCCTTGAACGCGCTGCGTCACAAGGGCGGATGGACGAGTAGGCTAACGGATCGAACTATGCAGTCCTTGAGCGCGCTGCTTCGTTAGGCGGGATGGAATACACGGGCCGCTATGCCACGCTTCAGTAGGCGGATGGGCGAGTAGGCTAACGGAATGAGGGTCGTCGGCACCTCTTCGACAAGCACGCCACTAGCAATTGCTAGTGCGGCACACGAACGTGATGGCAGGATGGAGGATGGAATGGGGCGCACCTCAAGCAACTCAAACAACAAACATTTCACATAAACATGAAATATATAGAAATACAAACTAGTTTAAGTGCAACTTCATCTTAATACACAGATCTAACTACATACACATCAATAAGAGAAGAATAAGGCAAGAAATCGACCGAATCCGAAAGCTCGTTGTGGATTCACGGTAGGAAGCACCGGGTTGTCAATCCGCGTCCTAGCTCGGTCCGCAACTACGTCCGGGGTAGAGAGAGCTGTCACTACTCTCCAATGAGCCCGTCTTCTTCGTGTCACGATCCGGTAGAGGTTGCAAACTTCCTCTTGCTTGATGGTGATGGCGGCTAGATCTTCCCTTGGAGCGCTAGGATGAAGGAGGAGGCCGAGAGGAAGCTCCGGCTCAAGGTTGGCGTGAAGAACAAGCCCGGAGCACCTCCATATGGTGGGCGGCGATGGATGGGGCAAAAAACCTGTGGAAGGGGCGAAAACGGCGGAGCTGGGCGGAAAAACGGCGAGGATCCCGACCTAATTCGCGAGCAGGGCAATTTATAGGCGCTGGAATAAACAGTGCGCACGATCGTTGGCGCACGACCAGTGGTCGTGCGCACTATCATCCTGTGATCGTGCGCCTGCCTGGACGGAGCCTGCAAGGTAAAAAGATTATAAAATACAATGTTCGCACGACCAGTGATCGTGCGCGCTATCGTAAGTGGTCGTGCGATAAGGAAAACAGAACTCAGTTTTCAGGGGTTAAGTGCACACGATCAGTGGCGCACGACCAATGGTTGTGCGCAACAGAGCCAGTGATCGTGCGCTATGTTCCTGTACAGAATTGTACCGGAAACACCTGCACGACACCTGCTCCAGCATACAACACTAATCAAACCACTGAAAGTGACACTTAACCATGCATGAAAACTAAAAATGAAGATAAACAAGAAATAACACCAAAACGGGCCTAGAAGTGCACATAGCATGGAATAACAAATATGAGCGAAAACATGCCTAAAGTGTAGTGCATAGACTAGAAAATCGGCCCAGATGAGTCCATAAATGTGTATATATTTGGGACTCATCAAGGATCTCAACTCGACGAATACGTCAATAACTATTCGACGCAACGTCGACTGCATAGATCATTTCTAATCAGAGGGGGATTTCGACGCAACTTCCAGTAGAATTCAGAGGTGAGCCGATAAGAAGACAAATGTATTCGACGCTACGTCGAATACAGACAGAATTAGAAATTCTCCTTTATACTTTCTAAAAGAGATTCAAAGGTTATACATGGAATAATTTGATCTCTAACGGGTCGATTATATCCAAGAATGGAAAGAATGACTACAGAGAGTCAAGCAAGTTATTTCTGGAAGTTATTCTAAAAGGATTTGATGGGTCATCAAATTAGAAAGAAAATGTTATTATCTCATGGACTTTCCTATTAGGGATACTGCAGAAATGAAAATGAATTTGAATTATATTCGACAAAGGAATAAGGGTATAGAGGAAGTGTAAGATCTCTATTCTCAAAACCCGTTCGGGTACATGAAAACTCGAACCTCTCCCGCATCGCACGGTTGAGGTGGATCTTCGCCCAGAATCGCTGCCTTGCGGTGCCACCAACAATCGGGTTGGCTAACCCCGCTCAGCACCAACTCTGCCGGCTATACGATCATAAGTAAATATATGCCAAAAGTAAGTACAGAATTACATGCATGTCCACAAGTCACAACATCATATAGAATATAATGAAACAGAAATATCCAAAAAGAGACAGTACAAGCAAAAGGGGGCTTAAGCCCGATACATATCCAAAATAAGTACTCTCTCTCTCTCTACAGCATGCGGAAACTACAAAACTCTCAAATACTAAAATCTAACTATCTAATCATCAACCTGTGGCGTCGTGGTAGTACGCTGCATCCGCTGCTCAGGTCCTGCCATCTCGTCCAGCTGCGCGCGGGACAACTCCGTCTCCTCGGACTCCTGTGGTCACAACCGACCGTTAGTCATAAAGACTAAGTCGTTTTGTCCTCGCCTCCCTCCACGACTCCTAGGAGCCGAGCGGGAGGAAGAAGCAGAGGACAACAAGGGGTAAACAAGGAAAGAGGTGACATGACACTAATCTAGCAAGTATAGGAAAAGTAGTAAAACTAGTTAGCAGTATAGTGCAAATAAATGACAGTAAAGTAGAGCATGAAGTAAACCAGTAATAAAAATGCGGTGCAGTAAGTAAAACTAATTTACCATCACAGATTCGTACCTTAACTTATATGAACGCCCATACGACATATTAGTTAAGATGTCCAGGTAACCCATCATATAAAAGAGCCCATACTAATTTATATGATGGGGGTATGATAATGTGTATGTTATGCTATGCTATGCTTATGATGACTTAATGTGTTTATGCAATGTGACTCACCCACACGACTCTATGCGCACAAACCTTTATAGTTCCCAATTTGTTTTAAAGGAAGCTAACCTTTTGGGTACCGACCGTCGTGGCTCACGGTGGCAGTGGATCGGGCACTCCACATCCTAGGCGGGTATGGTCACTACCAAGCCTAGACCTCATGTACGCCTCAACGCTAAGAACACAACAGCGGAGCTCCTGCGTACTCTTGCTGGAATCCACTAGACTTTAAGGTCGGGGTGGGTTATTAGGGATTGTCCTCCAGACCGCGGTACTTCAACTTACCGGCCCTCTAAACCTCACCCTCACCTGAGTCAACGTACTATCGTCGGTGACACGACTAGCCTAGTACCGAAGACTCGCCACTAATTGCCTAAGTAACAGGTGTTGTCAAGTCCACCCGAGCTTCCAGCTCAGGGATTTACACACAAGTTGCTCCAACCCATCTCCATCCCGAAGGAGATCCATACTAGTTTGCTGACCTAATTAGGCTACTCTTGCCTACAATTTAGTTAGTGATAGATTTAGGGTGAATCTTAGACTTCCCGCGGTATACCCCGTAAAGGGGCCCCCAACGGTACTAAGGATTCAATGGGCTCAACCCCACCATCCTCCTTCTCAAGACAATTACTTTAGTTGGTGATTAACCTTTAGTTCACCCCTCTTTATTTCATATAATTAAAGTGACTTAGCTCAACACCCGTCCCACCCAATTGGGTTGGACGTGCCTCCACACCTCATACACTAACCCTAGCACAATCTCACTGCTAACCCTAGGTTTGACCCTCCTTGAATCATTGAGAGCTATAACTCAAATACTGAATGGATATAACTTCTAACACTACTTAGGGGTCTGAGTCGTCTAAAATTCAAAATTCTATTTTTACTAATCGCAGACCACTAAGTTGAACTAACCTCAAACCTCATAAGGGAATCCTTCTAAAAACTCATCACCAAGGTCTAGTATAATTATCCTAGGCTCCCACTGACCTTAATAAGGTATGTTCCAATTTCCATAATTTTCCATATTAATTTGGCATTTATTATTATTTAAAGTAGTTAAGGCCTTAAGTCAAATTACACATAATCTATCCTCAAAATGCTTCTACATGCTACATGCAAATTATCAGTAAGGTAATGTTCCCTATCAAGGTGGTTTACTGAGTTTCAAGACCCTAGGATGTCATGTGGCCTACTAAATCATCTTAGTTGTATAATTACCAAAATGCCACTATAATTAGGAAAAATAGTATTTCACATCTGAAAATTCTACAAAAATTTCCAAGTGTCCAGATGGAGATCTAGAGTTCTCTGCAAAAGGATTGTGTCATTACCATATGATCTGACATTTGAAAATGATTTAACTTCTAAGTGTTGTAAATACCAATTTCTACAAGAGGTACATGAAATACAAATTTACAAGCTTCCAAATAATTATCATGGGTATATATTAACATTAAATGGCAGATAACCAAGTTTCATAATTTTTCCCCATGATTTGACATTTTTCAAAATTAAATTCCTCTAAGCTAGTAAGCACTTAAAAATTCCTCCACAAGGGATAACACTTCAATAAATCATAATAAAATTACCATAGCCTATTTTCATCCCAATTCAGCCACTGTTAAAGTTTCAAAGCCATACAAGGTCATAAGGCCATGCATTTTATTTATTTAAGGAAAAAATGGCAATTTCATTTATTAAGAGAAAAATACCCAAATGATTCCAAAAATTCCCATTAAATTATCTAAGACATTTTATGCTCCTAGAATCAAGTCTACCAAGTTCTGAGCCAAGGCAAAGACATTTGGTCCTATGCCTTCACAAGCCCTAATATGCAACCTTAAGGGTTTACTCTTAGGTCTCGACCCTTCCTCGACCTAGCCTTTACAATGGGAGCCAGGCTCAACCGAGGAGGGAAGAGGGGAGCCTTGCTCAACCCTGGCCCTAGCCAAGAAGATGATATGTGAAGGAGAAGATTCAGGAGAAGAGAATTAGGGTTTTATCTTCATAATCATCAAACCCACTCTCTTCAGCTATATGTAGTGAGAGAAAATGTTTAACAAAATTTACCAATTATGTCCCACATTGGCTACATAATGTGTGAGAAATAAAAGTGTGCGGAAATTAAAAGAGAATAGCTGTGTGTGACAAGTAAAGATACTATGTAATAGTAGATACACGTCATCACGGACACGCGTCGTCACCCCTTGCATGGGCCCATAACATCTCCCCCCTGTTCGGATCAAGTTTTCCCTCAAGATTGGAGTACAGGGGATCCCATCGAGCTAACATTCTCATCCTCGTCATCTGGGGGAGTCGTCCACTTCGAATCAAAAAGAGGCTTGTACATGTGTCCGGTCGAATATGGTTCGTCACAGTTCAAACAATGAACTTTTGCATGATATTCTGTTATCCCTGCCTGTGAATCTCTTGATGACAGGGGTGGCGCTGGATTCCTTACCCCTAAGTGGGATGGACAGATTGCTAGAACGGGGAGTGGGTGTGTCCTTACGTCGACTGTCCTCGTACCCGACGTAGTGGCCGCCAGACAGGGTGTCCATGAAGAGTTGTTTCTCACAAATGTGGGCGAGGCTCATGACTGGGCTAAGGTCCCGCGGGTCATGGAATTCAACATCGAGGCGCAATCGATCGTGCAAGCTAGCAGGAACATGGACAAGTAACATCTGGAAGCTCTCCAAGTGACCATCCACGAGTCCAGATTGCTCGGGCATGCCCCTTGCTGCCACCCTCCTGCACCAGCTGGCCTCCTGCTTCCCTCTAGGTCAAGCCCATACCCACATCAATCAGGGTTGGCCCCTAGGCTGATTGGAGGTTGAGTGTAGAGGAGGGGGGGGGGGTTAGCTTTTGCTTTTGCCTTTTTTGCTTTTGCCTTTTTAATCACCTTTTGGTCCCCCTCTCATTTGATTAATCAAACCATGGTTTGGGTTCAGTCCAAGGCTGATAATGGGCATGTCCTAAGTCCAAGAATGATTGGTTAATTGATGGGTGTTGGGTTCCACTCAATTTAGGCTTGGAATTCACCTTAAAGGGCTAGGTTGACCATGGTTGACTTTGGTCAACAAGGTGAGTGGGTTGACCCCACTTGGGGGGTCATGGGTCCCTTAACATCACCCAACATTGGTTGGTCCATGGTGGGGCCCCAATTGGTTCAATTTAATCAAAGGATGTAGATTTGACCAAAATTGGGTAAAGTTTGACTTTGGTCAATTTCATGCAATTGGGTCCCACCCAAGTGCAATTTCCATCCTATTGGTCTCCCTTAGTGGTTAGGGCATCACATGTGAGGTCAATTTGGACAATTGAGGGTCAATTGACCTAGTTGAGGGGATTAGGGTTAGGTTGGTTTTTGAGCTTTGATGTGCACTTAGCAATTTCTACCTTAGCCTAAGGCCCTTGTGGCCACTCATCTCACCACTATGCCCTAACATTTCCAATGGGTCTAGCAGGATTGGGGATGTTACGAATCCTAATAAACAAAAAAAATATTTCGTCCCCGAAATTTAAGATCGGGTCTACGGGTTCTACGCAATATAAGGTAAAAAGAAAATTGCTAGGAGGTTTAGGTTGTACCCAAGTGAAGAGTTCCGGGTAGCGTTGTTGCATGAGGTCTATGGGCTCCCATGTGTGCTCCTCTCGCCCGTGGTTGGACCACAACACCTTCACCAACGGTACACTCTTCCGCCGCAGGACTCGGACCTCCGTATCGTCGATCCGGATGGGCTCTAGTAGGACTGACCGATCGGGCGCCACCGGGCCTGATGTAGATGTAACATGCTGCTCAGGACGAAGCAGGGCTCTCTGAAGCGAAGAGACGTGGAAGACGTCATGCAGGTTCTCCAACTCTGGCGGTAGATCCAGCCTGTACGCCAAAGGACCGATCCGCTCCAGGATCAAATAAGGCCCCACGTACCGAGGACTGAGCTTCTTGTGCCCCCGCACTCGAGAAACCCCGTGCATAGGCCGAATCTTCAAGAATACTGATGCGCAAATCTTAGCACACCGCTATAGGCGGTAGCAAGACTGCGGCACGAAACGGCAGTGTACCGATCGTTCAAGTAATATAAAATGGGAATGAATCCCCAAGTATCGATCTCAAAGGAACACAGTAAGATGGAGCTATCTATCGAGGAAGGACTTGAGATTGAAGTCCTTTAGGTCGGATGGATGCGGAAACGGGGGTTTTGGATTGTGGAAAATAAAGAAAAAAAAACTACAACTACTCCTATGCAATGCCGCTATGCAATGCTTCGCGAGGTGGGATGGAGACTAGGTAGGCCTTGAGCGCGCTACTTCGTAATGGCAGATGGACGAGCAGAAAAACGGAGTGAGGGTCACAAGCACCTCTTCGACAAGCACACCACTAACAATTGCTAGTGCGGCAAACGAACGCGACGGTGGGATGGAGGATGGAATGGGGCGCTCCTCAAATCACATAAAACACAAAAGCATTTCACATAGACATGAAATATAGAAATACAAACAAGTTTATGTGCCACTTCATCATAATAATAAAGATCTACAACATATACACATCAATAAGAGAAGAACAAGGCAAGAAATTGACCGAATCCGAAGGCTCGTTGTAGATTCACGGTTGGAATCGCTAGGTTGTCAATCCGTGTCCAAGCTCGGTCTGCAACTACGTCCGGGGTAGAGAGAGCTATCACGACTCTCCACTAAACCCGTCTTCTTCGTCTCACGATCCGGTAGAGGTTGCAAACTTCCTCTTGCTTGAAGGTAATGGCGGCTAGATCTCCCTTGAAGCTCTAGGATGAAGGAGGAGGCCAAAGGGACGAAACCCTAGTGGAGATGGTGAAATCGGCGCTGCTGTACGGCGTGTACGGAACTCTCCCGATTTAGGTTGAAGCTGCAGCTTTTATAGGAAAACATCGGAAATTTGGTCACGCACGGTCGAACGCACGACCGTGCGTGGACCGTGCGATACTTAAGCGCAGTGATGCGATGATTCGGCAAGTGCACCGGTCGCGCAAGTAATAATAATGGTGAAAATCCCCGAGTGTCGGTCTCTTGAGGAACACAGTAAGGTGGAGTTAGGTTTCGAGGAAGGACTTGAGATTGAAGTCCTTAAATCGGATGGAATGCGGGGGAGTTGGGTTGGCTTTTGGAAAATAAAATAAAAGCTATCAACTACTCCTATGCAATGCCGCTATGCAATGCTTCGATCGGCGGGATGGAAACTAGGCAGGCCTTGAGCGCTCTGCGTCGAAAGGGCAGATGGACGAGAAGGCTAACGGGAACGAGCTATGCAGGCCTTGAGCGCGCTGCTTCGTTAGGCGAGTGGAATACGGGCCGCGATGCCACGCTTCGGTAGGCGGATGGACGAGTAGGCTAGCGGAGTGAGGGTCGTAAGCACCTCTTCGACAAGCACGCCACTAGCAATTGCTAGTGCGGCACACGAACGTGACGGCGGAATGGAAATGGACGGCGGCGCACCTCAAGCAACTCAAATAGATAAATTACACAAAAACATAGACATGAAATATATATGTAAATATAACTAATTCAAGTGCCACTTCATCATAATAATGAGATCTAAAACATATACACATCAATAAGAGAAGAATATGGCAAGAAATTGACCGAATCCGAAGTCTCGTTGTAGATTCACGGTAGGAAGCACCGGGTTGTCAATCCGCGTCCTAGCTCGGTCCCAACTACGTCCGGGGTAGAGAGAGCTGTCACGACTCTCCAATGGACCCGTCTTCTTCGTGTCACGATCCGGTAGAGGTTGCAAACTTCCTCTTGCTTGATGGTAATGGCGGCTAGGTCTTCCTTTGGAGCTCTTGGATGAAGGAGGAGGCCGAGAGGAAACTCCGGCTCAAGATTGGCGTGAAGAGCAAGCCCGGAGCACCTCCATATGGTGGGCGACGGTGGAGGGGCGAATCTGGGCGGAACCGGGCGGAAAACGGCGGAAGAGAACGATCGATATGACCTAAATCGCGAGCAGCGGAATTTATAGTCGCTGGGATTAACAGTGCGCACGGTCATTGGCGCACGACCAGTGGTCGTGCGCACTAGAATTCGGTGATCGTGCGCTCTGCCTGGACGGAACCTGCAAAGACAGAAATTATGAAATAACATGTTCGCACGACCGGTGGTCGTGCGCACTATCGTAGGTGGTCATGCGCACTGGTTGAAACAGAACTCATGAAATTGATGCTAAGCGCGCACGAGCAGTGGCGCACGACCGGTGGTCGTGCGCACTATCGTAGATGGTCGTGCGCACTGCACCAAACAGAACTCATGAAAAAGGGGTTAAGTGCACACGATCAGTGGCTCACGACCAGTGGTCGTGCGCCATAGAACCGGTGATCGTTCGCAGTGTTCCTGTGCAGAATTGCACCGGGAACACCTGCACGACTCCAATTCCAGCACAACCACGAATCCAGCCACTGAAAGTGGCACTTAACACGCAAGAAAACTACTAATGAAGAAAAGCAATGAAATCACACCAAAATGGTCCTATAAGTGCACCTAGCATAGAATGACCAATATGAGCTAAAACAGGGCTAAAGTGCAGTGAAAAGACTAAATAGATGGCCCAGATGAGTCCATAAAAGTGTATATGATCAGGACTCATCACACCCCCAGACTTACCTGTTTGCGCGTCCCGAGCAAACAAATTCTAAGCGAACTAGGAAAGAACAGTAGATGGCTTAATGATTATACTACAGAGTTCCATGCGAAGTCGCATGCTCACGTGCATAAGAAAAATAGTAGAAAAGATTTCTGATTATAAAAACTGTTTATAAATTTCTAAAAGAGTAAAAACATATTACAACTACTCAAAATGGTGAACAACGGTGAATCATTCGGTCATGCATACGGAGAAAGTAAACTAAACGCTGAGATGAGCATTGCTCAAGATTGGGGTGCCGGATAAACTCCACCGAAATCCATCGGTGTCGGTGACCATAGGCTTGCCTGGTCACATTCTCTCCACGGCACTGGTTTGACTCAAATGCGTGAATCAATAGGACTTTAGGTTTTAAATGAGGCTTGGGTTTAGGTGAGGATAAACAAAGATAAAAACGACGGCTCAAACACTAAACACAAATGAGCTAATGCAGGAAACTATCCTCATTCACCACACAAACACGCGGGTACACAACACCCCCAGACTTGAACTTAGACGCATGGGTGTGTGCACCGCCTACTCCCAAATATAAATCTCAAACAGATTTTTTTCAATCAAACTTTTCATTCTTCTTTTTCTTTTCAAATCTTTTTCTTCTTTTCTTTTTCTTTCTTTAACAATTTCAGCAAATTTTTAAAGATGCACAACCACATTTTCACAATGTACTACCACAATCAACACCACCAATTTGAAATTTAAACAAAATGCTTGCTTTTTGGGTGTGCGACTAGGATTGGAGTTTAGGCTTTGGTGAACAATAGTGGGGCTGAACCAAAAGAATGGGGTAGGCACAACTGGGCTAGCGAGGAAATGATAATAGGAATGGCACAAAGGCTCAACCGGGCCAAGATGATGGCCTATATCACATTCCACAATTGACTAACCGTATACCCATGCTTCAAGAATCGCTTGGGGCAAGTTCTAGCCACCGAGAAAGATTCTCCTTTCTCCCGACTCAAGCAATACGAATCTAGCGATCGTTTACACACATCCCTATGCTACCGTTTGATTCCACCGAATTCACCACTTGAGTAGAGTAAACAACATTTACACTAATAAGAAAAATATAAAACCATAGTATAAAAAGAAGTCTAATCTACACAAATTTCTATGCAATCGAGCACTCGACTAGGAGCACTACGGGAGTCAACATTTTACTCTGCTACATAGTCCTAAGCCATCACCTAGATTTTCCCACATAAGCAGAAGAATTAAATTCACTACAGAGCTTGCATACAGATGAGTACGCGCTCAAGTGGGTGCTGTGGTGTGCAATGAAAATAAACAAAACGAAATCTTCTAGTATGCAGTGCAATAGTGCACGTGAGCGGGTAAACAAAACTACTCTCCCCCAGACTTAAACTAAACAATCCACAGAATATATGACATGAAAATCAGGAAAGGCTAGGGAAAGAGAGTACCCCGTGCTCAGAAATGAGCACACCAGAAGATTGGCGTGTAAGCTAAAATGAAGCTGCAGCATCCGCCATCCAGAAAAAGATACCTGCAGGGGTCAGCTCCGCAAAAACAAAAGAAAAATGACAAACTAAAATAAACTACAGCTAACTAAACATGATTAGAAGAAATAAAAAAATGCAGAAAAGAAAGATAACTACTGGGGTTATTGTCATCCCAGCACGACTTATTCTAAAATAAAACGGTTCTAGCTAATGGGCCTATGGAAGGAGAAGTGGACAGGTAACTGGCCTAATATCCGTGTCGGTAGCGGGTACCGATACGGTGATAGAACAGTCATGCCTCTACCTGAATATAAATACCTGCTCCTCACAGGTAGAGGGAAAAGAAAGTAGGAAGAGGAGGAGGCCTGGTCCTCACTCATCTCACCAAAACTATCCTTGCCCAGCAAGGTATCGTCCACAGCAGGTCCGCAGGAGGAGAAGGCAACGAATGAGGCTTCCTTAATGGAGGAGGGATCAACCTCCTCGCATAAAAGGACACACTCATCATTGACTTGAGCACAAAGCTCCAAGTCCTCCTGAAGTACCTGTGGAGATTCAACCTGCACAGGCTCGGGTGAAGAGGGGGGATCGAGAAATAAACAAGATGAAGAACATAGATAATCAAAAATCGGGGGAGTGGTCCCGATCTCACTCCCATTAGGTTGGGGAAGTAAAATAATGTTTGCATTGTCATCAATGCTACAAGATTCGGCGGGATCAACGGTGGCCAGGCTTAGGATTTGGACTTCCTCCACCGGTGCTGAGGAAAATTCCTCTTCACCTAGAAGGTTGTCCTCCTCCATAGGAATAGGCACAACACTCAGATCAACCGCCTCCTCCTGCGACACATCATCAACAATGTCGTCAGAGACGAGTGTAGTATGCACAACAGGGAGAGGAGTAGTGCTCGGATAAAAGTCGAGCACCGATTCCTCACAAAGAATCGAATCCACTAGAGGTGGTGGATGCACCGGGAGAATAGGCTCAGCAATGTCGGTGCCCAGATCAGCCACACATCCAGTGACCGTGTCCATGCCATACCCTTCAAGATGTGAAGGTGACAAAGACACATAACCGGATGTTGAAGGTGTGCCGCCAGAGTTTGGATTCGGGACGATCCGGATATCCGGCTCGTCATCCTCATCCAATTGGCGAAGATAAGCAACACAATCCTTCAGGGCATGATCTGTGCTCCGACAAAACTGGCACTGCCTAGCAGGCTTCTTTGGCACAGCGGGTGCTGAAGCCGAAAAGAAGTATGACGGTAAAGGCTCAGCAGAGTAGCCATAAGACTTACGCGCACCATATGGAGTACCAGACGAAATAGGTGCTCCATATGCTGGGCTATAAGAAGTATGCCTACTATTCTCCGTGGGGCATTCATCACTAGAGTGGGAGGTAGCTCCACACCAACGGCAACGAAAATTGAGATGTGCCCACATAGTGAGAAGATAAAACGATTCAAAAAGAAGAACACTATTGTGCGAAATACTACACCTAACAAAAATTTACTAAAGCAACCTACTATAAAACAAGAAAAAGGAATAAAACGAACAGAAATAAAATAAGGGATGCAATTTACAAATGGAAGGGCTTCTCTCTCAGACTCTCCCTCTCCAGAAAACTCACACGTCTATGTTCCCCGGCAACGGCGCCAAAAACTTGATGCGATGATTCGGCAAGTGCACCGGTCGCGCAAGTAATAATAATGGGGAAAATCCCCGAGTGTCGGTCTCTTGAGGAACACAGTAAGGTGGAGTTAGGTTTCGAGGAAGGACTTGAGATTGAAGTCCTTAAATCGGATGGAATGCGGGGGAGTTGGGTTGGCTTTTGGAAAATAAAATAAAAGCTATCAACTACTCCTATGCAATGCCGCTATGCAATGCTTCGATCGGCGGGATGGAAACTAGGCAGGCCTTGAGCGCTCTGCGTCGAAAGGGCGGATGGACGAGAAGGCTAACGGGAACGAGCTATGCAGGCCTTGAGCGCGCTGCTTCGTTAGGCGAGTGGAATACGGGCCGCGATGCCACGCTTCGGTAGGCGGATGCACGAGTAGGCTAGCGGAGTGAGGGTCGCAAGCACCTCTTCGACAAGCACGCCACTAGCAATTGCTAGTGCGGCACACGAACGTGACGGCGGAATGGAAATGGACGGCGGCGCACCTCAAGCAACTCAAATAGATAAATTACACAAAAACATAGACATGAAATATATATGTAAATATAACTAATTCAAGTGCCACTTCATCATAATAATGAGATCTAAAACATATACACATCAATAAGAGAAGAATAAGGCAAGAAATCGACCGAATCCGAAGTCTCATTGTAGATTCACGGTAGGAAGCACCGGGTTGTCAATCCGCGTCCTAGCTCGGTCCCAACTACGTCCGGGGTAGAGAGAGCTGTCACGACTCTCCAATGGACCCGTCTTCTTCGTGTCACGATCCGGTAGAGGTTGCAAACTTCCTCTTGCTTGATGGTAATGGCGGCTAGGTCTTCCTTTGGAGCTCTTGGATGAAGGAGGAGGCCGAGAGGAAACTCCGGCTCAAGATTGGCGTGAAGAGCAAGCCCGGAGCACCACGAGCAGTGGCGCACGACCGGTGATCGTGCGCAGTGTTCCTGTGCAGAATTGCACCGGGAACACCTGCACGACTCCAATTCCAGCACAACCACGAATCCAGCCACTGAAAGTGGCACTTAACACGCAAGAAAACTACTAATGAAGAAAAGCAATGAAATCACACCAAAATGGGCCTATAAGTGCACCTAGCATAGAATGACCAATATGAGCTAAAACAGGGCTAAAGTGCAGTGAAAAGACTAAAAAGATGGCCCAGATGAGTCCATAAAAGTGTATATGCAATGCCGCTATGCAATGCTTCGATCGGCGGGATGGAAACTAGGCAGGCCTTGAGCGCTCTGCGTCGAAAGGGCGGATGGACGAGTAGGCTAACGGGAACGAGCTATGCAGGCCTTGAGCGCGCTGCTTCGTTAGGCGAGTGGAATACGGGCCGCGATGCCACGCTTCGGTAGGCGGATGGACGAGTAGGCTAGCAGAGTGAGGGTCGCAAGCACCTCTTCGACAAGCACGCCACTAGCAATTGCTAGTGCGACACACGAACGTGACGGCGGAATGGAAATGGACGGCGGCGCACCTCAAGCAACTCAAATAGATAAATTACACAAAAACATAGACATGAAATATATATGTAAATATAACTAATTCAAGTGCCACTTCATCATAATAATGAGATCTAAAACATATACACATCAATAAGAGAAGAATAAGGCAAGAAATCGACCGAATCCGAAGTCTCGTTGTAGATTCACGGTAGGAAGCACCGGGTTGTCAATCCGCGTCCTAGCTCGGTCCCAACTACGTCCGGGGTAGAGAGAGCTGTCACGACTCTCCAATGGACCCGTCTTCTTCGTGTCACGATCCGGTAGAGGTTGCAAACTTCTTCTTGCTTGATGGTAATGGCGGCTAGGTCTTCCTTTGGAGCTCTTGGATGAAGGAGGAGGCCGAGAGGAAACTCCGGCTCAAGATTGGCGTGAAGAGCAAGCCCGGAGCACCTCCATATGGTGGGCGACGGTGGAGGGGCGAATCTGGGCGGAACCGGGCGAAAAACGGCGGAAGAGAACGATCGATATGACCTAAATCGCGAGCAGCGGAATTTATAGGCGCTGGGATTAACAGTGCGCACGGTCATTGGCGCACGACCAGTGGTCGTGCGCACTAGAATTCGGTGATCGTGCGCTCTGCCTGGACGGAACCTGCAAAGACAGAAATTATGAAATAACATGTTCGCACGACCGGTGGCGCACGACCGGTGGTCGTGTGCACTATCGTAGGTGGTCGTGCGCACTGGTTGAAACAGAACTCATGAAATTGATGCTAAGCACGCACGAGCAGTGGCGCACGACCGGTGGTCGTGCGCACTATCGTAGATGGTCGTGCGCACTGCACCAAACAGAACTCATGAAAAAGGGGTTAAGTGCACACGATCAGTGGCGCACGACCAGTGGTCGTGCGCCATAGAACCGGTGATCGTGCGCAGTGTTCCTGTGCAGAATTGCACCGGGAACACCTGCACGACTCCAATTCCAGCACAACCACGAATCCAGCCACTGAAAGTGGCACTTAACACGCAAGAAAACTATTAATGAAGAAAAGCAATGAAATCACACCAAAATGGGCCTATAAGTGCACCTAGCATAGAATGACCAATATGAGCTAAAACAGGGCTAAAGTGCAGTGAAAAGACTAAATAGATGGCCCAGATGAGTCCATAAAAGTGTATATGATCAGGACTCATCACGCAGCAGGCGTGCAGGAGAAGAAGGAATGCGCCCGTGCGTTTTACTAACGCACGGGCGAACCCGCCCGTGCGTTAAAACGCACGAGTAAACTCCGAGGCTCCATTTTGCTGGGTATCATGAACGCACAACCGCAACTGACCGTACGCCAAGAAAACGCACGACCGTGCGATTCATACAGAAATGAATTCTAGCAAATGGGGAACATCCCTCATCTTACAGCTGAAGCACAAACTGGGGAAATACTTCCAGCAGCACAGAAATACAGAAAATACGATGGGGAGCACGAAGTGCTTACCCCCAACAACAAAGTGCGCAATTGCACACAAAAACAGGCATAGATATGTACTTCAAATAAAAGCATGAATAAAAGAAATATGGCCAAAACTGAAGTACAAATGCAGGAAAACTAGCCTAAATGAGTCCGAAAATATGTATATAATAGAGACTCATCACACCCCCAGACTTACCTGTTTGCGTGTCCCGAGCAAACAAATCCGGCGGAGTATGAAAAAGCATAGCTAGCCAAAAAATTGCAAACATTGAATAGAATGCGAAGTTGCATACTTGTGTGCATAGAAGTTCATTAGAAGAAGTTTCTACATATGATAGCTAATTTATAAAAGTGTAAATACGTAAAAAGAAATTTATTTTTACTCAAAAATGGAATGTTGGTGAATCGCGAGGTCACGCGCAGTACGAAAGTAAGCAAGTCGCGAAGGTGAATGTTACCCAAGACCGGAACTCGGAATTATCTCCGTTGAAATCCATCAACGTCGAGAACCATAAGCTCGCCCGGTCACACTCTCTCCACGGCGCTAGTGAACTCACAAGACGAATCGATAGGACTTTAGGTTTACATGAGGCTTGGGTTACGATTTGGAATGCAAAGATAAACGTGAAGGCTAATCGCAACCCAATTGAGCACACAAAAATGCTAAATCATAGCAGCCTCAATAATACTCGTGTAACACACCCCCACACATGACTTTGAAACCGGGTGTGCACACGGCCTACAACAATCAATACCATTTAGATGTTTCAATTAAAACGCTGGGGGTATACATCTATTTTTTTTCTTTGCTTTTCTTTTTCTTTTCTTTTCATCCCCAGATCTAATAGCACAATTTTCAGCACATAGACATTTTTAAAACTTCCACATCAACACTGAAGTTTCGCATCACCGCACCGCATTGGAAAATTACAATTCATAAATGCTTTTAGCTTAATTTTTTTTGGTTACGATAATAGGATTAGCTTTTAGGCCTTGGTGAAGTATGGTGGAGCTGAATCAAAAGATCGGGTAGGCACAAAATGGGCTAGCAATGGTTAGTGTATAGGAATGGTAAAACAAGGCACAAGCTTGCCAAATAGATGGCCTACGTCACGCTCAACTTGCAAATCGTTCACACCCATGCTTCGAGAGTCGCTTGGGGCAAGTTCTTAGCCCCAGAGAAAGGTAATCCTTCCTCCCGACTCGAGCAACACGAACCTCGCATTCGCTTACACACAATACCACGCTACCACTAGATTCAACCACATTCACCATTTTGAGTAAAATAAACTAAAATCTACGCGAATCTACTAATTATAAATTAGAAGCATAAATAGAAACTAATTCTACTCAAATCCCTATGCAAACACGAGTACTCAACTAGAGCACTGCAGGAGTCAACATTCCACTCCATCTTGCAATTATTTTGGCTAGTGCAGCAATTTCTACATCACAACCAAGAATTGAATATACAAGAGCATACAAACAAGCGAGAGCGCGCTAAAGTGGGCGTAGTGGTGTGCGGTGAAGATGAACAAATACTACAAATGAAATAAAATACTCCTAGCATGCACTGAGATGTGCCCGTGAGTGGGTACACAAAAATATCTCCCCAGACTTAAACTATGCATTAAGATATTCTAAACCAAAGTTAGGGGAAGAGGGTACCCAATGCTCAGCAAGTAAGCATTCCGGAAGCCTGTAGTGAAGCTCTACGAAGAATCACGACCACCGCCTTCACAAATAGAAAATACCTGCAAAGGGTGGTCTCCGCACAAGAAAACTAAAATAACACCTAACTAACTCGTTAGAGTGGGTGATAAAATAAAAGACAAGAAAAAGTAAGATAACTACTGGGGTTACTGCATCCTAGCACGACTTATTTAAAAACATAACAGTTCTAGCTAATGGGCGTATGAAAATGAAAATGAACAGGTAACTGTTCTAATATGCGTGTCGGTAGAGGGTACCGATACAGCGATAAAACAGTTACTCCCCTACCTAAATAAAAATACCTGCTCGTCACAGGTAGCGAGAATAGGAAGTAAGAAGAGGAGGAATGCTGGTCCTCACTCGTCTCACCACAAAATAAATCCTTGCCCAGCAAGGTGTCGTCTTCAGGGATGCGGCAGGAGGAGAAGGCAATGAGTGGAGCTTCCTCTACGGAGGGGGGATCAACCTCCTCACATAAGAGAATGCTCTCATCATTGACTTGAGCATAATGCTCCAAGTCCTCCTGAAGTACCTGTGAAGACTCAACCTGCTCAGGATCAGACGAAGAAAGAGGATCAAGAAATAAACAAGAAGAATGACTTAAATAAAAATCAAGCGGGGGGGTGGTCCCGGTCTCACTCCCCTCAGGTTGGGAAAGTAAAATAATGTTTGCATTGTCATCAATGCTACAAGGTTCGGCGGGATCAACAGTGGCCATGCCCAAGAGTTGGACTTCCTCCACCGGTGCTGAGGAAAGATCCTCTTCACCTAGAAGGTTGTCCTCCTCCATAGGAGCAGGCATAACACATAGATCGCCAGCCTCATCCTGTGACACATCCTCAACAATGTCGTCAGAGACAAATGTAGTGTGCACAACAGGGGGAGGAATATGGCTTGGATAAATGTTAAGCACCGATTCCTCACAAAGAATCGAATCTATGCATGGTGATATATGTACAGGGGAGATGGGCTCAGTCATGTCAGAGCCTAGATCATCCACACATTTGGTGACTGTGTCCACATCATACCCTTCAAAACTTGAAGGTGAAATGGACACATAACCGGATGTTGAAGGTGTGCTGCCAGAAGTAGGAGTCGGGACAATCCGGATATCCGGCTCGTCATCCTCATCCAATTGGCGAAGATAAGCAGCACAATCCTTCAAGGCATGATCCGTGCTCTGACAAAACAAGCACTGCCTTGCGGGCTTCTTTGGCACAGCAGGAGCTGAAGCCGAAAAGAAGTGTGACGGTAAAGGCTCGGCAGAATAGCCATAGGACTTACGCGCACCATATGGAGTACCAGACGAAGTCGGTGCTCCATATGCTGGGTCTTGAGTGCTAGGGCTATTATCTCCCTTTGGACATCTATCACTAGCGTGAGAGATATCTCCACACCAATGGCAACGAATATTAAACGAAGCCCACATAGTGTGAAGATAAAAATGATTCAAAATAAAGAGAACTAGTGTGCACAATACTACACCTAAAAATATTTACTAAAGCAACCTAATAAAAATAGGAAAATAGAATAAGAAGAAATAAAACAAAAGAATGGAATACACAAATGGAAGGGCTTTAATCTCAGATTCTCCCTCTCCAGAAAACTCACACGACTGTGTTCCCTGGCAACGGCGCCAAAAACTTGATGCGCAAATCTTAGCACACCGCTATAGGCGGTAGCAAGACTGCAGCACGAAACGGCAGTCTACCGATCGTTCAAGTAATATAAAATGGGAATGAATCCCCAAGTATCGATCTCAAAGGAACACAGTAAGGTGGAGCTATCTATCGAGGAAGGACTTGAGATTGAAGTCCTTTAGGTCGGATGGATGCGGAAACGGGGGTTTTGGATTGTGGAAAATAAAGAAAAAATAACTACAACTACTCCTACGCAATGCCGCTATGCAATGCTTCGCGAGGTGGGATGGAGACTAGGTAGGCCTTGAGCGCTCTACTTCGTAAGGGCGGATGGACGAGCAGGCAAACAGAGTGAGGGTCGCAAGCACCTCTTCGACAAGCACGCCACTAGCAATTGCTAGTGCGGCAAACGAACGCGACGGTGGGATGGAGGATGGAATGGGGCGCACCTCAAATCACATAAAACACAAAAGCATATCACATAGACATGAAATATAGAAATACAAACAAGTTTATGTGCCACTTCATCATAATAATAAAGATCTACAACATATACACATCAATAAGAGAAGAAAAAGGCAAGAAATCGACCGAATCCGAAGGCTCGTTGTAGATTCACGGTTGGAATCGCTGGGTTGTCAATCCGCGTCCAAGCTCGGTCTGCAACTACGTCCGGGGTAGAGAGAGCTATCACGACTCTCCACTGAACCCGTCTTCTTCGTCTCACGATCCGGTAGAGGTTGCAAACTTCCTCTTGCTTGAAGGTAATGGCGGCTAGATCTCCCTTGAAGCTCTAGGATGAAGGAGGAGGCGAAAGGGACGAAACCCTAGTGGAGATGGCGAAATCGGCGCTGTTGTATGGCGTGTTCGGAACTCTCCCGATTTAGGTTGAAGCTGCAGCTTTTATAGGAAAACATCAGAAATTTGGTCACGCACCATCGAACGCACGACCGTGCGTGGACCGTGCGATACTTAAGCGCAGCAGGCGTGCAAGAGAAGAAGGAATGCACCCGTGCATTTTACTCACGCACGGGCGAACCCGCCCGTGCGTTAAAACGCACGAGTAAACTCCGAGGCTCCATTTTGCTGGGCATCATGAACGCACGACCGCAACTGACCATGCGCCAAGAAAATGCACGACCGTGCTATTCATACAGAAATGAATTCTAGCAAATAGGGAACAACCCTCATCTTACAGCTGAAGCACAAACTGGGGAAATACTTCCAGCAGCACAGAAATACAGAAAATACAATGGGGAGCACGAAGTGCTTACCCCCAACAACAAAGTGCGCAATTGCACACAAAAACATGCATAGATATGTACTTCAAATAAAAGCATGAATAATAGAAATATGGCCAAAACTGAAGTACAAATGCAGGAAAACTAGCCTAAATGAGTCCGAAAATATGTATATAATAGGGACTCAACTAATACTCGCTCTTCCACCTGGAACTCCACCATACGATGCCTCGCATCATAGTACTTCGCCTGTCTGCTCTGGGCCTCCAGCATCCGCTCCCTGATTAGCCTCACCTGCGCATCCGTCTCCTCAATATAATCTGAATCTAATGACCTCGGGTCCTCGTTCTGGATCCAGGAAAGTGGTGTGCGGCACTTCCTTCCATACAAAGCGACATAAGGTGCCATCCCAATGCTAGCCTGGTGACTGTTGTTATAGGAAAACTCTATCAAGGGCAACAGTCTCTCCCAGGGCTTGCCTGTATCTAAAATGCACAAACGCAGTAGGTCCTCCATAGTCTGGTTGGTGCACTCAGTCTGACCGTCAGTCTGCGGATGAAACGCCGTGCTGAATGTCAACCGGGATCCCAAGTAGGCCTGAACCGCCTTACACTCCCTCGAAGTGAAGCGTCCGTCTCTATCTGAAACTATCGTCTTGGGCACCCCGTGATATCTGACCACCTGCTCCACAGACACCCTTACAAGGTCACCGACCGGCCCCTCCTTCCGTACTGGAATAAACCGAGCTACCTTCGTCAGCCATTCCACTATCACCAATATCGAGTCATTCCCAGAGCGGGAGCGAGGTAGACCATGCACGAAGTCCATCGATATGTCCTCAAACTTCCACTCAGGTACTGGTAATGGCTGTAACATTCCTCCCGGGCTCCTGCACTCCGCCTTCACGCGCTGACAGCCCTCGCTGTGCGTCACATACTGGATAATATGTCTCTTCATCCCCAGCCAAAACACAACCTTCCGAAGGTCTGCTGCCATCTTCGTGATCCCTGGATGCACTGAATACTATGAGCAATGAGCCTCCTTAAGCACCTCCTCTCTAATACCTCCTCCAGCTGGGATGTAAACTCGGTCTCGATGGTGAATGAGATCCTCCCTCAAAGAATAGTCTCCTGCCACGCCGTCCACCAACGATCTGAATACTGGCTCCAAGGCAGGGTCCTGCAACAGTGCCTCCCGAATGCGGTCCCGAATATCGCAGACAATATTCAAGGACGCTAGATACTCCGTAATTGTCTCGGGGTCGACCCTGGATACAACTGTAATGTGCATGTCCTCCAATGCCTGAGTCAGCTCCATAGCCATCACACGGCTCTCTGCTCCCGGTGTACCTCCTCTCCTGCTCAAAGCATCCGCTACGGTGTTGGCCTTGCCTGGATGGTAATGCAATGTGTACTGTAGTCGCACAAAAACTCTAACCACCTCCGCTGACGTAGGTTCAAGTCCTTCTGCGTATCAATATACTTGAGGTTCTTGTGGTCTGAGAAGATCTCACAATGAACCCCATATAGGTAGTGCCTCCAGATCTTCAAGGCGAAGATGACCGCTCCGAGCTCGAGGTCATGCACTGGGTAGTTCCTCTCATGTACCTTCAACTGACGGGAAGCGTACGCGACCACGTGACCGTGCTGCATCAACACTGCTCCCAACCCCTGAAATGATGCGTCTGTGTAAACCTGAAATCCTTCCTTCCCAGATGGAAGGGCAAGGATGGGGGAAGAGGTGAGTTGTCCCTTCAGCTCCAAGTAGGCCTCATCACACTGCAGAGACCATACGAATGGGGCATCCTTCTTGGTCAAAGAAGCGAGCGGAAAGACAATCTTGGAGAACCCTTCCACAAACTTCCGGTAATAGCCCGCTAATCCTAGAAAGCTCTGCACATCTGAAGCTGACTGCAGTCGAGGCCACTCCTGAACAGCCCGCACCTTGGCCGGATCCACTGCCAGCCCTTCTCCACTGATGACGTGTCCCAGAAAAGCCACCTTCCGTTGCCAAAACTGACACTTGGAGAACTTCGCATACATCTGGTGCTCTCTCAACTTCCTCAAAATTAGGGCCAGATGCCCAGCATGCTCCTCCTCCGTCCTGGAATATACTAGGATGTCATCGATGAACACGATAACGAAGATGTCGAGAAAGGCCTCGAACACCCTGTTCATCATGCTCATGAAGGCTGAGGGGGCATTAGTGAGCCCAAAGGGCATCACTGTGAACTCATGCAATCCATACCTGGAGCTGAAAGCTGTCTTCGGTATGTCCTCCTCTCGAATCCGCAGCTGATAGTATCCCGATCTCAAGTCGAGCTTGGAGAACCAGTGAGCTCCCTGCAACTGATTGAAGAGCTCGTCAATCCTCGGTAACGGATAGGTGTTCCGTACCTTCAACCTATTGAGCTCTCGGTAATCTATACACAATCTGAGCGTTCCATCCTTCTTCTTCACAAATAATACCGACGCTCCCCAAGGCGAGGAGCTCGGTCTGGCGAAACCCGCATCTACCAGCTCCTTCAACTACACCCTAAACTCTGCCAGCTCCTTGGGTGCCATGCGGTACGGTGCCCGAGACACGGGCCTCACTCCTGGCACCAGCTGAATCTGAAAATCTACCTCCCGGTGCGGTGGCAGTCCGGGTAACTTCTCCGGGAATACGTCGGAGAAGTCCCATACTATGGGATTGTCTGATAAGGAGGCCTCCACCTCCGCCATCTCGAAGCATACAAGATATACCTCGGCCCTGCTCGTGGGCCTTGACTACCTGAACAGATGACAAAGAAGAGCGGGAGATTGGTCCAATACCTTCGAACATCACGAAGGTGGTATCGTACCGCAACACCACTCTCTTTGCTTGGCAGTCTATCTGGGCGTTGTTCCAAGCGAGCCACGTCATGCCCAAGATAAGGTCGAAGTCGGTGAGCTTTAGCACCGAAGCTGGAGCATCGAGCGTTAGGCCGTCGATGGTCACCTTCAAGGTGCACTTAGCCATCATCTCGATCTCTGATCCATTGGGGAGGCGCACCCTCCTGGTGGGTCCCGTGTAATAATGGATTTGCTCCAAGCCCTTAACAAAGTCTTCGGAAACAAAGTTATGCGAGGCACCAGTATCGAATAGGGTGTGGGCGGGCTTGCCACACACCACTATAATGCCTGGGGAAAGTGGATTGTTTGCTTAATTTCTAATCTAGAAGGTTGAAAATGCAGGTAAATTTAAGCAGTAATAAATTAAAGTACTGAAAGCATTAAATTACCTGCTATAACTTCCTCCGGGTTCCTCGGCTGTGCAAGATCCAAGGCGTAAACCTGCTCCTGCTTCCTACCTCTGCCGTGATTCCCCCTGCCTCTACCCCGTCCTCGGCCTCGGCCCCGCTGTGCTGGAGGGGCTGCCGGAGGTGCTGCTGGTGGTGGAAGAGGAGGTGGAGGGAATCGACGAGGGCAATGGGCCCTGACGTGACCTGGCTGGTTGCACTCGAAGCACACTACTGGAGCACGTCCCGAGTTGTCAAATCTCTGGGGCCCCCAGGTACGTAGGGGCTGTGGGGCTGGTAAGGGCTGGGGCTGCTGTACTAGTGCAATCTGAAGACGAGGACGTCCCCCACCCCTCCGGTGCCTCATAAGTCTGCCCCGCTGCGAGCCTCTGCTGCTCTCCCCCTGGTACATGGCCTCAGCTGGCCTCTTCCTTCCGCCCTGCACTCTGATCTGATCTGCCTCCAGCTTCTTTGCCGTCTCGGTAATCTGAGTTAGGCTGCCCTCAGAAACAAATAAGAGTGCCTGCCTCAACGGGTCTAGAAGCCCCTTGTAGAATCTCTTCGCAAGAGTGCGATCATCTGCGGCATGAGACCTCGCAAATCTGGCTAAATGGGAGAACTCCCTCTGGTATTCAATCACTAAGCGTGTCCCCTGAGTGAGGTGCAGAAACCTCTCTTCCTGCTCATCTCTGTCCGTGCTGGATATGAAGTGCTCCAGGAAGGTGGCACTAAACTCGTCCCAAGAAATATCTGAGTACTCCCTATCTCTGAAAGTGGTCTCCAGCAGCGACTTCCAACACCTCTTGGCATGTGCATCAAGAGCTGATACTGCAAAAAATACTGCCTTGCCGACTGGGCAACTGATGCCGGCCAGCATCTCCTGAATGGTGTCCAACCACTCCTTAGTCTTCACTGCAACCCCTGTCCCTCGGTAGGTCGGTGGGGAAAGACCTCTAAAGGTACTCAACCAGTTCGCTCCCGGGTTTGGCAGTGGTGCTGGATGGACTGGGCCCTGAAGGTCTCTAAAATGGCTGCTAACGTCTGTCCCAACTCCGACTGCTGAAGAGTAGTGGTAGTCGGAGGGGGAGGGATTTAGTTAAAATTTTTGGTCTTACTTATTGATTATTGGACTGTTTTATGTGATTCCATACATGGGCACACCATAGCTTCCGCTTTCTAGTTTGTCCGCAAACTAAGCTCGAGCGGGGTGACCCCGTATGTTGTGGACTGTTCTCTTATGATCGTTCGTTCTCTGATACCATTTGTAAGATCTCTTTTCTCAAAACCCGTTCGGGTACATGAAAACTTGAACCTCTCCCGCATCGGACGGTTGAGGTCGATCTTCCCCAGAATCGCTGCCTTGCGGTGCCATCAACACTCGGGTTGGCTAACCCCGCTCAGCACCGACTCTGTCGGCTATACGATCATAAGTAAATATATGCCAAAAGTAAGTACAGAATTACAGACATGTCCACAAGTCACAACATCATATAGAATATAATGAAACAGAAATATCCAAAAAGAGACAGTACAAGCAAAAGGTGCCTTAAGCCCGATACATATCCAAAATAAGTACTCTCTCTCTCTACAGCATGCGGAAACTACAAAACTCTAAAATACTAAAATCTAACTATCTAATCATCAACCTGTGGCATCGTGGTAGTACGCTGCATCCGCTGCTCAGGTCCTGCCATCTCGTCCAGCTGCGCGCGGGATAACTCCGTCTCCTCAGACTCCTGTGGTCACAACCGACCGTTAGTCATAAAGACTAAGCCGTTTTGTCCTCGCCTCCCTCCACGACTCCTAGGAACCGAGCGGGAGGAAGAAGCGGAGGACAACAAGGGGTAAACAAGGAAAGAGGTGACATGACACTAATCTAGCAAGTATAGGAAAAGCAGTAAAACTAGCTAGCAGTATAGTGCAAATAAATGACAGTAAAGTAGAGCATGAAGTAAACCAGTAATAAAAATGCGGTGCAGTAAGTAAAACTAATCTACCATCACAGATTCGTACCTTAACTTATATGAACGCCCATACGACATATAAGTTAAGATGTCCAGGTAACCCATCATATAAAAGAGCCCATACTAATTTATATGATGGGGTATGCTAATGTGTATGTTATGCTATGATATGCTTATGATGACTTAATGTGTTTATGCAATATGACTCACCCACACGACTCTATGCGTACAGACCTTTATAGTTCCCAATTTGTTTGAAAGGAAGCCAACCTTTCGGGTACCGACCGTCGTGGCTCACGGTGGCAGTGGATCGGGTACTCCACATCCTAAGCGGGTATGGTCACTACCATGCCTAGACCTCATGTACGCCTCAACGCTAAGAACACAACAACGGAGCTCCTGCGTACTCTTGCTGGAATCCACCAGACTTTAAGGTCGGGGTGTGTTATTAGGGATTGTCCTCCAGACCGCGGTACTTAAACTTACCGGCCCTCTAAACCTCACCCTCACCCGAGTCAACATACTATCGTCGGTGACACGACTAGCCTAGTACCGAAGACTCGCCACTAATTGCATAAGTAACAGGTGTTGTCAAGTCCACCCGAGATTCCAGCTCAGGGATTTACACACAAGTTGCTCCAACCCATCTCCATCCCGAAGGAGATCCATACTAGTTTGTAGACCTAATTAGGCTACTCTTGCCTACAATTTAGTTAGTGATAGATTTAGGGTGAATCTTGGACTTCCCGCGGTATACCCCGTAAAGGGGCCCCCAACGGTACTAAGGATTCAATGGGCTCAACCCCACCATCCTCCTTCTCAAGACAATTACTTTATTTGGTGATTAACCTTTAGTTCACCCCTCTTTATTTCATATAATTAAAGTGACTTAGCTCAACACCCGTCCCACCCAATTGGGTTGGACGTGCCTCCACACCTCATACACTAACCCTAGCACAATCTCACTGCTAACCCTAGGTTTGAACCTGCTTGAATCATTGAGAGCTATAACTCAAATACTGAATGGATATAACTTCTAACACTACTTAGGGGTCTGAGTCGTCTAAAATTCAAAATTCTGTTTTTACTAATCGCAGACCACTAAGTTGAACTAACCTCAAACCTCATAAGGGAATCCTTCTAAAAACTCATCACCAAGGTCTGGTATAATTATCCTAGGCTTCCACTGACCTTAATAAGGTATGTTCAAATTTCCATAATTTTCCATATTAATTTGGCATTTATTATCATTTAAAGTAGTTAAGGCCTTAAGTCAAATTCCAAATGATCTATCCTCAAAATGCTTCTACATGCTACATGAAAATTATCAGTAAGGTAATGTTCCCTATCAAGGTGGTTTACTGAGTTTCAAGACCCTAGGATGTCATGTGGCCTACTAAATCATCTTAGTTGTATAATTACCAAAATGCCACTATAATTAGGAAAAATAGTATTTCACATCTGAAAATTCTACAAATTTACCAAGTATCCAAATGGGGATCTAGAATCCTCTGCCAAAGGATTGTGTCATTACCATATGATCTGACATTTTAAAATGATTTAACTTCTAAGTGTTGTAAATACCAATTTCTACAAGAGGTACATGAAATACAAATCTACAAGCTTCCAAATAATTATCATGGGTATATATTAACATAAAATGGCAGATAACCAAGTTTCATAATTTTCCCCATGATTTGACATTTTTCAAAATTAAATTCCTCTAAGCTAGTAAGCACTTAAAAATTTCTCCACAAGGGATAACACTTCAATAAATCATAATAAAATTACCATAGCCTATTTTAATCCCAATTCCGCCACTGTTAAAGTTTCAAAGCCATACAAGGTCATAAGGCCATGCATTTTATTTATTTAAGGAAAAAGTGGCAATTTCATTTATTTAGAGAAAAATACCCAAATGATTCCAAAAATTCCCATTAAATTATCTAAGCCATTTTATGCTCCTAGAATCAAGTCTACCAAGTTCTGAGCCAAGGCAAGGACATTTGGTCCTATGCCTTCACAAGCCCTAATATACAACCGTAAGGGTTTACCCTTAGGGTTTTAGGACACACCACCCTAGTCGATCCAAATGCTCCAATAGGGGGTGTCACATGCATTTGTATATCAATACCTACACAACCATCATGGTATGAGGAGGCTAACTCACTCAACTCCTTAAAATGACCTAAACCCTAATTTGACCCTTAAAGGCCCTCATTAGGGCTTCCCATTTTTCATATCAAATAAACTCCAAATGGAGTGAAAATTTAGGAAGGCACTACTCATGTACTAAAGAGCATGTCACCAAAATTTGGTGTCATTTGGACTTCATATGCTCCAGAAATCAACATTATTTAAATATCCTAAGTACCACAAAAACTATAAGTAAAAGTGCCCATCCAGAGCTGTCCTTTGGGCAGGGGGTTCCCCTATGGTATACCTACCCATGGTTAAAATATCAGCTTCAAAGCTTAAGGGGTTTAGGCTATGTAATTATTTTAGTGGACTGACTTAGAGTAGGACCAGTCCTAGTAAAACAGCTCCCTAGGGAGCTGTGGGTTACCAAATGACTTGAACTTAAGCCCTAATGAAAGTCAAGACCAAGGCCTACAACTTTCATGTTGGGCACTTTTTCTAATTCAGTCATTAAGAGGCCCTAATTAATTTTCGAAGTGGACTGAATAATAGAGGCAGAAATTCTAATAGTTTGAATTAATTTATATAACGAAAGTAGGCTTTGCACGAATCTTAAAGCAGATCTGGAGGCAGCGGCTCATCTTCCTCCTCCAGCAAACGGCTGAGATTCAACCGCGCTGGGCGACTTTGCGAGGGAGATTGCCGGCGATCCAGCCACCACCACCGCCGGCCAACACCACCGACACCTTCGTGGTGGTCGGGGCTACCGTCAGCCGGCGACTGGTGGCCTGAGGAGGAGGTTTCCGGCAATCCCAGGCTTCCCATTTTGAGCGGAAAACCATGGATTTAAGGAATGGATTTGGGCTCAATTGAGCCCGATCCTTCTTCGTTTTGTGATAGGAAGCTAGCATGGGGGGAGGGGAGGAGAAACGAACCGTGATTTGGGCGTGGCGGCGGTTCACCATGGCTAAGCCTTGCTCCGGCGAGCCTGCTCCCGACCTCGATTCTCCGGCTATGGCCTTGCTCCAGGTGTCGTTCCTGACTGCTCTCTACCTTTTGAAGCTGATGGTGTGGCTGGAATGGGGTGGGGAAGCCTCTATAGCTTGGTTTGAAATCAAGCTTCCTCGGGCATGCCCCTTGCTGCCACCCTCCTGCACCAGCTAGCCTCCTGCTTCCCTCTGGATCAAGCCCAGACCCACAGTAATCAGGGTTGGCCCCTAGGCTGATTGGAGGTTGAGTGTAGAGGAGGGGGGGGGGGGGTTAGCTTTTGCTTTTGCCTTTTTGCTTTTGCCTTTTTAATCACCTTTTGGTCCCCCTCTCATTTGATTAATCAAACCATGGTTTGGGTTCAGTCCAATGCTGATAATGGGCATGTCCTAATCCAAGAATGATTGGTTAATTGATGGGTGTTGGGTTCCACTCAATTTAGGCTTGGAATTCACATTAAAGGGCTAGGTTGACCATGGTTGACTTTGGTCAACAAGGTGAGTGGGTTAACCCCACTTGGTGGGTCATGGGTCCCTTAACATCACCCAACATTGGTTGGTCCATGGTGGGGCCCCAATTGGTTCAATTTAATCAAAGGGTGTAGATTTGACCAAAATTGGGTAAAGTTTGACTTTGGTCAATTTCATGCAATTGGGTTCCACTCAAGTGCAATTTCCATCCTATTGGTCTCCCTTAGTGGTTAGGGCATCACATGTGAGGTCAATTTGGACAATTGAGGGTCAATTGATCTAGTTGAGGGGCTTAGGGTTAAGTTGGTTTTTGAGCTTTGGTGTGCACTTAGCAATTTCTACCTTAGCCTAAGGACCTTGTGGCCACTCATCTCACCACTATGCCCTAACATTTCCAATGGGTCTAGCAGGATTGGGGATGTTACAGGAAGATTTAGACAATAACAATTCAACAATTGGAGCAGTCTTCTTCTTCTTCCTTCCTCCTTCTTCTTCTTCTTCCTCTCTCTCTCAGAAAGAAAGATACAACCAGAGATCTCTGTACAGAAAACAACAACAGAAAGGCTTCTTCTTCTTCATCTGCTCTACAACAAGAAACCTACAGATTACAGAGTTTCCGTGGATAAAGCTTAAACAGTCCTTGAAATCCTTTCTCCCAGCGAGGACTCATCTACTGCAATAGAGATCCACCTACAGAACACTAAGTGCCTGAATCCTCAGTGATTGATGAAGGAGGATTCAATCTGAAGAACTTTCTTCACCTTTTCTTCTTTCTCTTACTCTGTCTATTTCTTATTGTAACTTGAGTAAAGAGTCCTAAAAATCCCTCTACAAAAGATTCAGTTGGTTCAAGATCTCTTTACCAAAAGATTTAATGTGGTTCTAAGTGTCTCCTTACCAAAAGACTTAGTGGTTCTAAGAGTCTACTTGTCAAAAGACTCAGTAGTTGGTTCTAAGAGTCTCCTTATCAAAAGACTTAGTGGTTCTAAGAGTCTCCTTAACAAAAGAATCAAACACTGATTAGTGTATTTCTACCAAGGTGGTAAAAGAGTGGATGTACCCATAAGTTTTGGGGAACCACTATAGTTCTTGTATTTGTGCCGTGAATTTCTGTGCTGTCCACTTATTTTATTTCTGCACTCTGTGATTATTTTATTCTTATTTGGAAGCTGAATGCATAGTAATTATGAGTATTTGTATTGTGTGTGCACATTATTATAGAAAAGTTTTTAAATCTCTATTCACCCCCTGTAGAGAATACTCAGAGGTCTCATTGTGCACTTTCAATTGGTACCAGAGGTAGGTTGATCATAAAAAGGTTAACACCTTGATCAAAAGATCCCCTTACTCATAAACTTTATATTTTAAAATTATTTTTAGAAAAATGATTTCGAAGGACTATGCATCCATCATACCACCAGTGTGTAACCTGAATAAGTTTACATTATGGAAAGCTATAATAAAATTGTATATGACCTTTATTGATGAAGACATTTTTGATGTGATTATTTCAGGTCCCCCAACACCAGTCAGAAAAGATGCCAGTGGATCTATGACACAGGAAACTGTGCCTAGAGCTGAATGGACAGATGCTGAAAAGAAGCAGAAGGCATGTGATGCCAAGGCCATGAACATTCTGGTCTCTACAATGTCTGATGACATTTTCTAGAAGGTGGCTGACAACAACTCAGCCAAAGAAATCAGGGAATACTTTTCCAGATTGGTTGAGGGAAGTTCAGATGAAAGAAAGGACAAAAAGTCCTTTCTCATATCCCAATATGAGAACTTTCAAAAAGGACTAAAGAGAATGTGGCAGAGATGTATGAGAGATTCATCATCATTATAAATGAGCTGAAAGGACTGGATAAGGAGATCTCTCTAAAAGTGATAGATGACAAACTCCTCATGTGATTCCCAAGCACAAGGGACTCAAGGATCTGGGCCATCAGAGAGTCCAGATGTCATATGGAAATCTCCACAGACGCCTTACTAGGAAAGCTCAAATCATGTGAGCTAATACTAAAGAGCAGGGCCGAGACATAAGCTAAGGAGAAAGTTTCAGCTCCTAAAGAAAGGAGCATTCCTCTGAAGGCTGTTAAAGGCGAGGCTTCGACATTTGAAGAAGGGATGTTCAATCTCTTAGCCAGAAGATTCAGAAAATGGGTCAAGACAGAAGACTCCAGAATGAAGGACAGGAGCTCAAGGAAACAAGAGTTTAACAAGACTACAAAGTAAGAGATTATCTGCTTTGCATGCAGAAAGCCAGAGCATATTGACCCTGAGTGTCCTGAAGAGCAAATGGACATAAGCAACAATAAAATGGAGCACAAGAAGAAGTTCTTCAGGAAGAAGGATAAGAAGAAGGGAAAAGGTTTCATTGCTGAAACCTGGAGTGACTCAAAAACTGAGTCAAGCTCCTCTTCATCTGAAAGTGATGAAGAAACTATTGCAGAAGAAGCCCGTCTAATGGCTTTGGAAGATTCCTCTGAGGAAGATCAGGTATCTATCTTTGATGACTTTGATTTTACTTCAGAAGATTTTAAAAATTGCTTTAAGGAATTTTGCAATGATTTTCTTAAGATTCAAAAAGAAATAGAAACAATTAGGAAAGAATTAGAAGACTTTAAGAAACATGATTTATATTCAGCAAATTATAATATAAGAAATTAGATTTATAAAAAAGGAAACAAAACTAACTAAGCTAACTAATGAAAATTCAACTGTAAAGGAAGAGCTTACAAAGACAAATGCCTTTGAGGACTCACTCAATGGGAGGAGTCAAAAGCTCAAAGATATTACACAAAATCTTTCTATAAGGTTTAAGCACCTAGGTTTAGGAGCAGATCCATCCACCAACATACTAATCCCCAGCAAACCTACCTGGGAAAATCCTGTAGTGTTCATTAGATATAGTGAGAATCAATTCAATAATCTCTTATAATCTAGTGAAGAATTTAATAACAACCCTAATAAGATCACTATATTCAATAGGGTAATTAATACTGATCAACAAGGAATTCTAAGAAAGCATCCCTCAGAAAAATCAACCAAAAATTTTCAAATTACTAATAAAAGGAATTATGCGTTGAATAGAACTCGACGCAATTTTAAAGACGCGTCGAATGCAACTCAACGGAGCTCTGCATATACTTCGACATCAATTCGAAACAGGTATGAAGGTTGATCAAATTACACTCGACGCAACCACTACTCTGCATCGACTTATTATCGACGTAACTATGTACATACGTCGAATTACACTCGGTGCAACTCTAAAATTGCGTCGAATTCTTCTCGACGCATGTTTCCAACAAACAATTATAAAACATATATACCTTTTTATCCTACTTTTCATTATGCTTCAAGATGCTTTTATTGTTCCAAAATTGGGCACAAGGTCAAACACTGCTGGCATAATAAACCAACACTTCTACAACTAAAGGGGTATCCTGAAAGATCAACCTATTCTTTCGTGACCCCATATGATGCTAGAAGGAAGGGACCCCATCAATTAAGGGTCTATACTAATGTTTAAATTTTTGTGCAGAAAGGAGGCTATTCTACGACTAACCAGTAATGGTACCTGGACAGTGGATGCTCCATGCATATGACTGGAGCAAAAGAGGTGCTGGAAAACTATAAGGCCAAGGAAGGCTCTAAGGTAATTTTTGGTAACTCCCACTCTGGACAGGCTAGAGGATATGGCGTGCTCAGAGTTGGAGAAATCTCTTTCTCTAATGTAGCTTATATTGAAGGACTTCAACATAACCTCATTAGTATTAGTCAATTATGTGATGACGTATACAAAGTTGTATTCACTAAGTCCTTATGTGATATAGTGAGTTCAACAACTAATCAAATAGTTTTAACAGGACTTAGAAAAGGTAAGATATATATAGTAGACTTTGATTACACTAAATCTGAAATCTGCCTATTGAATTCCAACTTAGGAAATAATGAGTTATGGTATTAGAGACTAAGTCATTTAAACTTTAAAACAATAGCTAAACTATCCAAATATAACTTAGTAAGAGGCTTACCAATTGGTAAGTCTAAGAAAGACCATCCCTGAGGAGCCTGCTAACTAGGAAAACAAACCAAGTCATCATTCAAACCAATTGGTAAGAATGATTCTCCTAAAACCATTTACCTGTTACATATGGATCTATTTGGTCCTATCCCCACTCAAAGTTTAGCAGACAAGCCATATATATTAGTAATTGTAGATGAATTTTCTAGATTCAGCTGAGTGTTCATTCTAAGAGCTAAGTTAGAAACCTTTAAGATCCTCTCAAGATTAATTAGACAGATTTAATCTGAATTAAACACTCAAGTTGCTGTGATCAGAAGTGATCATGGTACCGAGTTTGAAAATCATTTAATCTGTAGATTCTGTGAGGATGAAGGGATAAGACGAAACTTTTCAGCTCCTAGAACCCCCCAATAAAATGGGGTGGCTGAAAGGAAAAATAAAACTCTAATTGAATCAGGAAGTACATTATTAGCTAAATCCAATTTGCCAAAGTCCTTCTGGGCTGAGGCAGTGAATACAGCTAACTATATTCTGAATAGAAGTCTCATCCACAAAACTAAGTTAAAGACTCCTTATGAGCTATTGAAGGGAAAGACACATGTAGTCACACACTTTAGAATCTTTGGATGTACTTGCTTCATTCTGAACAATGGAAAGAGCCATCTTGCCAAATTTGACAATAAGGCTGATGATGGAATATTCTTGGGCTACTCCTTATCAAGCAAGGCCTATAAGTGTTATAATAAGAACTCTCTCAAAATTGAGGAGTCAATGCATGTAGTGTTTGATGAGACTAACATGTTCTCTAAGGGGAAGGAAACTTCCACCAATGTCATCTTGCAGGAAGAAGACCATCTGGCTAATCAAGTTGAAAGGATTAGCATCATAGATTACCTAGCAGATTGCCAAAACAAAGGCAAACAACCAACTGATAATGAGTCAGATGAAGACTCTTCTTCAGATGATAATGACATTCATGCACCTGCTCTGCCAGATACATAAATTATTCTAGAAAATGAAAATGGTGTACCCACCATCACTAAAGAAGAGGAAATCCATGAGGATATCAATCAACTGAACAATTCAACAAGAAATAGGATGACCCTCAAGGATCATCCTCCAACTCAAGTTATAGGAAATATAATAGTGGGAGTGAAGACCAGGAACTAGATCACAAATGAAACCATGCTGCAGTGCTTCCTCTCACAGTATGAGCCCAAGAAGTTTGAAGAAGCAGATAGTGATCCCTACTGGATTGCTGCCATACCGAAGAAACTTGCACAGTTTGAAAGAAACAAAGTCTGGTCTCTAGTTGAAAGACTAAGAAATTACCCAATCATATGAACAAAGTGGGTATATAAAAATAAGATGGACTCAAATGGAGTCATACTCAGGAACAAAGCAAGACTAGTTGCTCAAGGATATAGGCAAGAGGAGGGCATTGAATATAATAGGACATTTGCTCTAGTGGCTAGACTGGAAGCAATTAGAATGTTCCTATCATATGTTGCACATATGAGGATCAAGGTATATCAAATGGATGTGAAGAGTGCTTTCCTAAATGGAACTCTTTAGGAAGAAGTCTATGTAGAGTAGCCCCCAGGTTTTGTCAATCCATCTCAGTCCTCTTTTGTTTATAGACTAGACAAAGCACTGTATGGTCTCAAGCAAGCTCCAAGAGCTTGGTATGTGACATTATACACCTTCCTCCTAGAACACTCTTTTGTAAGAGGTAAGGTGGATAAAACATTTTTCACAAGAGCACATAAAATTAGCTACTCCTAGTACATATATATGTAGATGATATAATATTTAGCACAACAGACCAAAGACTTTGCAAAAGGTTTGCTGACCAAATGCAGTCTAAGTTTGAAATGAGTAGCATGGGGGAACTGTCATACTTTCTTGGCCTCCAAGTTAAGCAAAATGCAGATGGAATTTTTATATCCCAATACAAGAATACCAAAGAGCTTATCAAAATGTTTGGGATAGAAAATGCCTCTGTCATTAAAACCCCCATGACTACCAATACTGTATGTAAGACCCCCCTCCCGGAACACAAGACACGGCCGAGGGGAATCCTATGCCCAGGACATCCGCTTTGCGGAAGTGCCAGCACTCGGGATGGTCCCATCCACAAGACGCCTATCCTGCCAGCTATTATCACATATCATCATGCCAACCCATCAAGCCATCAATGTTACCCATACCGAGTGGTTATAACTCTTGTGTAGTGGCGTGCGTATGACACGAAAATTACTCTATGAGACCCTGCAGGACTACTCGTGCTTATAGAGACATATTCATATCTTACTAAATTAGTAAACCCAACTTATCATCAAAATTCAATTTATGTGCTCAATTCACGGCGTGTTTCCACACCCTTGAAGCCATCACTCATATTGACATGGGAATCCAAGAAATCCTACCCCACCAAAGGGGAGAACCTAAAATTCTCTGTTTGCTAATGCCGGCGGTAGCGCTACCGCCAGGCATTAGTAACCCATACGACACCTTCGCATTGATGTCGACAGGAAGCTGACGCATCCCGTCGATGTTGATGGGAAGCTGATCCTTCCCGTCGATGTCGACGAGAAGCTGATCCTGATGGAGTTTCTGAGGTGATCTCAAAGCAATCAACAGTTAGTCTTACTGCCAATGCAATATGAGCCTATAGGGTCACACATAAAAGTGTTTGGAGAAGTTCGAGAAAGGATTGTGTTGGCCTCACTCATATTGGATATGAGTGGAGGACCAATCCTATGACTGTTCGGAATTAAGTTGAGAATGTCTCAATAGGAAATCGTTTAAAGTGTTTAAATGAATGGATTTATACTAGATAATTTGGCTAAAGGGTTTAGACGAATTCGGCTAAAGAGTTTAGATGAATTTGCCTAAGTCAAATTCGGCTAAAGTGTTTAGTTGAATAAGTGACAAATTCGGCTAAAGGATTTAGACGAATTTATATAGACGAAATTGTTTCGTTGAAATCATATAACCGAATTTATATAGCCGAATTTATATAGCCAAATTTATATAGTCGAATTCGTCGAAAGGGTTTCGCCGAATCTGAGTCGAATCGGATAAAGGGTTTAGACGAATTTATATAGACGAAATTGTTTCGTTGAAATCATATAACCGAATGTTTAGTTGAATAAGTGACAAATTCAGCTAAAGGGTTTAGATGAATTTATATAGGCGAAATTGTTTCGTTGAAATCATATAACCGAATTTATATAGCCGAATTTATATAGTCAAATTCGTCGAAAGGGTTTCGCCAAATCTGAGTCGAATCGGCTAAAGCGTTTAGTCGAAATATATTAAATTCGGCGAATGTGTAAATCCAGACAAAACTGTTCTCTTTTTTGTGGGTCTGCGGACAACCCGTTTTTCTGCTTTCAGTATAAAACAGGATACGGTTTTAGGTCAAATAGGAGACCAATCCTTTGGTGATTTTGAGATAGCCGCACAGAAGAGTTCCGCAATAGGGCATCTCGTCTTCCCGTCCGCGGATAGAGAGTTCCGTCGCCGACAGTCGCCGCCTCCCCTATAACGGATCTAGCAGTCCGTGGGGACGCTGAGAGCTGTCCTTCTCCGGCTCATTCATTGTTCGACAAGGCATTGAGGTTCTCCTTCACTTGTGTGGATCTCTGTAGAGGGGCCGATCCATTTCGGTTCTTGGAACTCAAGATTCATTCTACCAGAAGTCCGTGTGGAACATCTTGGTTGAGTATTGACTCAATCCCGCAAATGTATATCGCATTTTGCTTTCCTAATCTCTTGATTCATGAAATACGCAAGATCCTTACTCTTTGGGTTGTTCTAGTTATTTCTTCCGCTGCACACATTTTGATGTGTTCATATCATTATGAATGGTATACAGAAAACCCAATAGTGGTATCAGAGCCAGGTTTGCGATCAAGTGCGTGTAAATTAGGAAATTTAGAAGCGTTCTAAATGCCCAGATTTCTTCTTGGAACATCATTTTGATGGTGTTTTTGTGTGGTTTATGGTGGTGGGATTTCAAAAATTGGTTGGGGCTCTGCCCCTAAGACCCCGCCAAGGGCACGGCCCCTTGGAACCCCGCCAGGAACACATGTGGTTGCGTTGTGATTTCTTTGTTTCAAAGATTGTTTCTCCTTTGCAGTAACCGTCCCTCAAAATGGTTTATGAAACCAAATGTCATGGATTTTGAACCTGACAGTGAGAGACGAGCTTGTCTACTGTATAAGTGGAGTTGGTGTTCGTGATCTGAAGATTTAGAAATGTTTTAAATGTTCAGATTTAGCCCCTCTTATCAAAGTGTTGATAATTTGTTTTTGTGCACATTGGGGATGTATTTGGTTTGCGAATATTGTATTTCATTTTGTGAATGTGCACAGTGATTAAACGTTAATCACGATGAAATGTTCATCGATTAAATTATAAAATCCCTTATCCAATATTAAGTATACGGATGCCTTCCGATGGATGACACTCTTCCTGCCTCGATCGATGAAGTGTGGGCTTGCCAAAGTAAGGTGCATTAATCTATCTTGGTAAGGGTGCGAGCGGATAATTGTGATATCCCAATGTCGACATCGGGTCCAACTTAACTAGGTGACCTCAAAGGTTGAGTGCATAGAGGCATATGGTTGGCATGCTCCATATGATGGATTCGAATAAAGAGTTATTCACCAACCATACAAGAGTTGCATGTTGATGCAATTGACAAGTGTTGTCTACCTAAATAACCGCATTATGAGAGGAACGCCAAAGTACTACCTAAATAACCGCATTATGAGAGGACTCGTTGTGTTGGTGAAATACGGATCTTTTCCACTTAAAGAGTAGCTCGCATAAACTCTCCGAATCGATATTAAGGGTTGTCGATTTGATTAAAATAGTGGGAGCTTTTAATAAAAGTCCATATTAATATAAAATGTATTTTTGAAATACAGTACTAAAAGTTTTGCAAATTTATTGTAGAATTTCCGTGGCAAGTGGATCACACTCCACCTTGTCCCTGAGGGCTATCCTTGAGAAGGACAAGCTCAACGGGACGAACTTCTTTGACTGGTACAGAAACCTGATAATTGTTCTCAGGCAAGAGCGCAAGCTCTATGTCTTGGAAGGGGAAGCCCCTACAGAGCCGACCGGGAATGCTCTGCGAGCAGACAAAGATGCTTACAAGAAGTATCAGGACGATACCTTGGATGTGGAATGCCTCATGCTTGCTACCATGTCCTCTAAGCTTCAGAAGCAACACGAGAGCATGTGTGGTTATGAGATAATAGAGCACCTCAAGAAAATGTTCGAGGGGCATGCTCGGCAAGAGAGGTTTGACATATCCAAGGCATTATTTCAGTGCAAGATGGGAGCTTGAGACTCAGTAGAGACTCACGTACTCAAGATGATTGGGTATATAGAGAACCTTGAAAGACTGGGTTTTCCCTTCGGCCAAGAGTTGGCCACAGATCTGATCCTGCAATCATTGCCGGACAGTTATGAGCAGTTCGTCTTGAACTATAACATGAATGAAATAGACAAGACACTGCCCGAGCTCCTAGGCATGTTGAGAACTGCCGAAAATAATATGAAGAAGGTCAATCCTGCTATCCCCATACTGATGGTGAAGAAAGGCAAGGGCAAGACTAAGGGATCCAAGAAGACGAAGATAGGATCTAAGTCTCATATTGATCCCAAATCTTCTGCACTGAAAAGGAAAGGTCTGGCGAAGGAAGGAAAGCTCCACCACTGCGGTAAGGTTGGGCATTGGAGGCGAAACTGTCCCCTCTATATTGAGGATCTGCAAAAGAAGAAGGGAAGTGTGACTTCCACTTTAGGTATTTACGTTATAGAGATAAACCTTTCTGCTCCTTCATCTTGGGTATTGGATACCAGATGCGGTTCTCACATTTGTACAAATGTGCAGGAACTAAGAACGAGAAGAATGCTGCGTAAAGGGGAGGTAGACCTGTGCGCTGGAAATGGAGCAAGAGTTGCTGCCGTCGCCGTTGTTGTCTATTATGTTTCTTTGCCCATTGGGCTTGTAATAGAATTAGATAACTGTTATTTTGTTCCAGCCATAACTAGAAACATTATTTCCATTTCATATCTCGACATGAAAGGTTTTTTGTTTATAATTAAGAACAATTGTTGTTCGATTTTTATGAATGATGTTTGTTATGGTGTAGCCCAATTGTTTAATGGTTTATATGTTTTGAACTTAGACCATCCGATCTATAATGTAGAAAATACTAAAAGACTAAAAACAAATGACTCGAATCCTACGTACCTTTGGCATTGTCGTTTAGGCCATATAAACGAGAAATGCATATCCAAACTCCATAGAGATGGACTACTGGACTCATTTGATTATGAATCATTTGAGAGATGCGAGTCATGTTTATTAGGCAAGATGACGAAAGCTCCTTTCACTAGTTATAATGAGAGGGCTGATGATCTCTTGGGTATAATACATAGTGATGTATGCGGACCCATGAGTTCTATGGCTAGAGGTGGGTTCTTCTAATTCGTTATATTTACTGATGATTTCAGTAGATACAGATACGTGTTTCTTATGAAGAACAATCCGAAACCTTTGAAAAGTTCAAAGTGTTAAAGAATGAAGTAGAGAACCAACTGGGAAAAAGGATAAAAGCACTCTGATCTGATTGAGGGGGCGAATATCTGAGTCATGAGTTTTGTGATCATCTGAAAGAGTGTGGTATTGTATCACAACTCAATCCGCTCAGAACACCTCAACATAATGGTGTTTATGAGAGGAGGAATCGTACCTTGTTAGACATGGTGCGGTCGATGATGAGTCATGCAGATCTGCCCATTTCCTTTTGGGGTTTTGCTCTAGAGACTGCTGCCTTCACACTAAATCGAGTTCCAACAAAAATGGTTCAAAAGACACCATATGAGATATGGACTAGGAAGCGTCCTAGTATGTCGTTCATTAAGATTTGGGGTTGTGAGGCATACGTACGACGTCAAATGCATGACAAGTTGGAACCCAAATCGGATAAATGTTATCTAGTGGGGTATCCTAGGGAGACCAAAAGGTACTACTTTTACCTACCGTCTGAGGGCAAAGTGTTTGTCGCAAGGACATGTGTATTTTTGGAGAAAGAGTTCTTATCTAGAAAGACTGCAAAGGTAGAGCTTGAAGAAGTTCAAGAACCACAAACAATGAACGAGCCAGAATTGGAACATGAGCAAGGACTACAAGAAGTTGTAGCTGGAGAGCCTGCTCAAGAAACACAAGTCCTACGTAGATCTGGTAGACCAAAATTTGAGCCTGAGAGATATGGATTTCTCGTGTCTCAAATAGGTAATGTGTTGCTTATGGATCATGATGGTGAGCCTGCAAACTACCAAAAGGCTATAAATGGACCAGACTCCGAGAAGTGGCTTGAGGCCATGAAATCTGAAATGGACTCCATGTATGCAAACCAAGTTTGGACCTTGGTGGAACCACCTGAAAGGGTACGACCCATAGGGTGCAAGTGGGTCTTCAAGAAGAAGACCGGCATGGATGGGAATGTATAAACACTCAAAGGCCGGCTCGTGTCTAAAGGTTTCAGGAAAATTCATGGCGTTGACTATGATGAGAACTTTTCCCCTATGGCCATGGTCAAGTCCATCGGGATTCTACTTGCTATTGCTGCGTATTATGACTACGAGATCTGGAAAATGGATGTCAAAACGGCTTTCCTTAATGGAAACCTCCTTGAGGAAGAGTATATGAGACAACCCGAGGGTTTTGTATCTCCAAGTGAAGCCACTAAAATATGCAAGTTGAATCGATCTATTTATGGATTGAAACAAGCTTCTCGAAGTTGGAATCTTCGTTTTGATGAGAAAATCAAAGAGTTTGGTTTCATCAAGAACGAGGATGAGCCTTGTGTTTACAAGAGGATTTGTGGGAGCATTGTCGTTTTCCTGATATTGTATGTGGATGACATACTACTGATCGGGAATGACATTCCAACCTTGCAAGTTGTTAAGAACAACCTAGGGAGCTGCTTTTCTATGAAAGACTTGGGTGAAACGACTTACATACTAGGTATTAAGATCTATAGAGATAGATCAAAGAAGTTGCTAGGTTTGACCTAGAGTACATATATTGAGAAAGTGTTGAAGCAGTTCAACATGCTTGAGTCCAAGAAGGGATTCTTACCCATTTCACATGGTGTGAGTCTCTCTAAGGACCAGTGTCCTAAATCTTTGGAAGATAAGGACCGCATGAAGTTGATTCCATATGCTTTGGCTATTGGATCAATCATGTATGCAATGTTGTGTACTCGACCCAATGTCTGTTATGCTTTGAGCATGACGAGTAGGTATCAGCATGATCCTGGTGATGGTCACTAGATAGCTGTCAAGAATATCCTAAAGTACTTGAAAAGGACTAAGGATATGTTCTTGGTGTATGGTGGAGAGGAACAGCTTGTTGTATATGGTTACACGGATGCTAGCTTCCAAATTGATAGGGATGATTCAAAGTCCCAATCAGGTTTTGTATTTTGCCTTAATGGAGGAGCTGTAAGCTGGAAGAATTCCAGGCAAGAGACAGTTGTCGATTCTACGACTGAGGGACGAATATATCGTTGTTGCAAATGCGGCGAAGGAGGCTGTATGGATTATGAAATTCATCAGCGAGCTTGGTGTAGTTCCTAGCATTGTTTGTCCCGTAGTTCTCTATTGTGACAACAATGGTGCAATCGTCCAAGCTAAGGAACCTAGGTCTCATCAGCGCTCCAAGCACATACTTCGGCGGTTCCATCTTATTCGATAGATTGTCGATCGAGGAGATGTGAATATTTGCAGAGTACCGACTGAAGACAACATAGCCGATCTACTGAGAAAGCCTCTTGCGCAAAAGAAACATGATGGTCATGTTAGATCAATGTGTATTAGATACCTGAATGATCGTCTATAGTGGGAGCCTTGTGGATTGTATGTTTGTTGGTTGTTTATTCATTTGATGAATTGTAATATATGTTGTGTTTTTCATTTTACATTTATGGCAAGTTCTTATTGTTATGTCAATAGTTTCTATTTGATAGATTAATTAACATAATAAATGCCCTTAGAATGTTTGCTTCCATAGGAATTCAATTACGTGACTTGAATGTGAGGGCCTATGTATAACAAGAAGCTTCATTCTTAAATGGTCCCTAGTCGGAGTATCATCTTAGAAGTTGAAGGGCAATGATGATACATTAAGACTAGCATGTGCGTTGACTGATGACCGATTCTCACAGGTCATGATATTATGATATCAAGTCATCACATGGGTACTTGTTAGTGAACAAGTTGTACTGGACAGACCCATCTTGAGAATACTTTGTGGATTGTTATATGAACGTGTCACAAGTAGGTCTCGACTGACAATGATGTTTGTAGTTCTTTGACCTGAAGTCACATCATTCATCAAGTGAGGAAGAGCGTACTTTGATGCCATCTAAAGTCTTCCTTGAGAAAGGTTGATGATAAGGATGGTTATTGGGCATGTTACGATTCATTTGGGTGTTTGTGTGTGGACCGATATGGGATTTGTCCTCCTTTATGACAGGAGTTACATTCATGGGCCCCTTGATGGAATGAGACCGAGAAATGCATGGCCATGCTGGGTTGAGCCAATATGTGATATTGAGCTTACCACTCTCTTAAGGTCTATTCTAGATCAAGAAACTAGGATTGAACAATTATGAGGGTGACACGGTCCATGCCTCTACTTCTATTCGGATGTAAGGGACAAAGGAATATGATAACACTGATACATTGGGTAAGACAGGTTCATTGAGTTATGAACTCTTATTGCTTGGGTAGCAATGATGTATTGCTAGATGCCGCTCATTGTTTGTGAGACTTTTGTTGACACTTTGTGATCAAGTAGGAGACTGTTGGAGTTTCTGAAATGATCTCAAAGCAATCAATAGTTAGTCTTACTGCCAACGCAATATGAGCCTATAGGGTCGCACATAAAAGTGTTTGAAGAAGTTGGAGAAAGGATTGTGTTGGCCTCACTCATATTGGATATGAGTGGAGGACCAATCCTATGACTGTTCGGAATTAAGTTGAGAATGTCTCAATAGGAAATCGTTTAAAATGTTTAAACGAATGGAATTATGCTAGATAATTAGGCTAAATGGTTTAGACGAATTCAGCTAAAGGGTTTAGACGAATTCGCCTAAGTCAAATTCGGCTAAAGTGTTTAGTTGAATAAGTGACAAATTCGGCTAAAGGGTTTAGACGAATTTATATAGACGAAATTGTTTCGTTGAAATCATATAACCGAATTTTATAGCCAAATTTATATAGTCAAATTCGTCGAAAGGGTTTCGCCGAATCTGAGTCGAATCGGCTAAAGCGTTTAGTCAAAATATATAAAATTCAGCGAATGTGTAAATCCAGACAACCTGTTCTCTTTTTCGTGGGTCTGCGGACAACCCGTTTTTCTGCTTTCAGTATAAAATAGGATACGGTTTTAGGTCAAATAGGAGACCAATCCTTTGGTGATTTTGAGATAGCCGCACAAAAGAGTTCCGCAATAGGGCATCTCGTCTTCCCGTTCACCGATCAAGAGTTCCGCCACCGACAGTCGCCGCTTCCCCTATAACGGATCTAGCAGTCCATGGGGAAGCTGAGAGCTATCCTTCTCCGACTCATTCATTGTTCGACAAGGCATTGAAGTTCTCCTTCGCATGTGTGGATCTCTGTAGAGGGGCCGATCTATTTCGGTTCTTGGAACTCAAGATTCGTTATACCAAAAGTCCGTGTGGAGCATCTTGGTTGAGTATTGACTCAATCCCGCAAAGGTATACCGCATTTTGCTTTCCTAATCTCTTGATTCATGAAATACGCAAGATTCTTACTCTTTGGGTTGTTCTAGTTATTTCTTCCGCTGCACACATTTTGATGTGTTCATATCATTATGAATGGTATACAGAAAACCCAACAGATCCTTCCCGTCGATATCAACGGGAAGCCAATCCTTCCCGTTGACATTAAGAGTCGACGGGAAGTTACCCTTTCCCGTCGACAAGTCGACCCGCTAACGCTGGCAGTAGCGTTATCGCCGGGCTTTAGCGATTCTACCAACACACCTTCTCGTTAACCTTAAGAGTCGACAGGAAGTTACCCCATCTCGTCGACAAGTCGACCCGCTAACGCTGGCGGTAGCGCTACCGCCGGCTCTAGCTAACAGAGAACAATTTCTATATTATACACATCCACTTTTCTTCCCGTGAACTCTCAACTCCGATCATATTAAATTCTTCTTTTCCTTAGTTGCTGGAATTTCACCACTAATCATGAGTCCCCTTATTAATCAAGTGCAATATTGTAATTAAAAACTCTCTTTAACAAGGGACTATTCATTATCTTCCCCAAACAAAAATTAGGTCATCTCACATTCTCTCCTCCAATACTCCCTCATTAGGCCACCGATCTTCACGAAATCAACTCCTTTGACTTTGTATTGAAGAGAGGAGTTGATCGAAGACATACACGACGAACGACGCCCTAGAACATATGCTCTAGCATGTCCACTTCCTACGAAACTCCATTAACCTCACTAAATCAAGCTCTTTTGAGCTCAATGTCCCTCCTAATTAGATCTAAAGATCTAGCACCAAGGGAGAGGGGTCAAAAGTCACCTGATTTCCGGCCGACGATCGCGGTTGTCACCTCGGCGGCATGGTGGATGTCGGATGAGCTCAAATCCTTCTCCAAGCTTGCCCTTTCAAGAACCCTAAGTTAACTCTCTTAAGGTATGAGGAAGAAGATGAAGAAAAGAGGAAGGAGAAGAAGAAGAAGATGAAGAAGAATATGAATAAGGCATCTGATTAAGAGAGGTCAACCCATTTGGGTTAGGAGAGAATGGAGAGAGAGAGAGAGATAGCATTAATGAGCATTAAATGCAAATTCCACTTCCCAAGCTTTATGTTGAAATTCTCCACCTAAGTGCCAGCTGGTTATATGCATTTAATTCCACCATTAACTCATTTTTACGCAATTTAATCCATCCCTCATGGAAAAATCAAGTGCACTGATTCCGCCGCTACCACCGGCGTTAGCTCCCTTTTACCAATCCTTTGCCATTTGCTTTCTAACTTCAAGGGGGTGATGGTTACACCCACTCCTGGAGATCAGGGCACCTCCTTGGCACTATTAGGATCTCAAGACTCCTTCCTAGCCCAAGCACCTCCAAGTGACCGATGTCACTCGAGGGGTCTAGTTTACAAATCCAATAAGCAAATAAATTAATTTCGTCCCCGAAACTTGAGTTTGGGGCTACGGGTATTGAAGCGAAGTATGACAAGCTAGTTTAGATCATACCTGGGGAAAACAATCTTGGGTAATGTTGCTGCATTAGGTCCATCGGCTCCCAAGTGTATTCCTCTCGTCCGTGATTGGACCCCAAAATTTTCACCAATGGAACATTCTTTCGCCGCAAAACTCTAGTCTTGGTATCCACTATGCGTACCGGCTCTAGCCGAACAGATCTGTCGGTCCCCACAGGGCCCGACGCAGCTGGGACATGGTGATCAGGGAGAAGCAATGCCCTCCGAAGGGAGGATCCATGGAAGACGTCATGCAAATTCTCCAACTCCGATGGCATCTCCAACCGATAGGCTAAGTGGCCAATCCGCTCCAGAATGGTATAAGGCCCCGTATAGCGAGGACTAAGCTTCTTCCTTCCCCAAACACGAGACACTCCGTGCATCAGCCTAATCTTCAAGAACACTTTGTCACCAACCTGAAACTCCACTGCCCTGTGCTTCACGTCATAATATTTGGCCTGTCGGCTCTGTGCCTCGAGCATGCGGTCTCGAATCAATCAGACCATTTCATCGGTATCATCAATGAATTTCACCCCCAAAGCTTTTGGGTCCTCATCTTGGACCCATGATAAAGGTGTCCTGCACCTCCTTCCATAAAGCGCCGCATAAGGAGCCATGTCGATGCTTGCCTGGTGACTGTTATTGTAAGAGAACTCCACCAAGGGTAGATGTCTCTCCCACAGCTCTCCTCGATCTAGCACACATAGGCGCAACAGATCTTCCAAAGTCCTGATCGTTCGCTCTGACTGGCCATCCGTCTGAGGGTGGAAGGTCATGCTAAAAGTCAAGCAAGAGCCCAAATAAGCTTGCACTGCTTTCCACTCCTTGGAGATGAAATGACCATCACAGTCTGAAACGATAGTCTTGGGCATTCCAAGATATCGAACGAACTGCTCGACAAAGAGTCTTACCAACACATCGATGTGTGTGTCCTTCCTCATCGGTATGAACCTGGCAACCTTCGTCAGACGATCTACAATCACCTATACAGAGTCATTGCCAGAGCGGGAGCGAGGCTGACCGTGAACAAAATCCATGGATATATCTTCAAATTTCCACTCGGGGATGGGCAACGACTGCAACAACCCAGCGAGACTCCTACACTCTGCCTTCACCTTCTGGCACGCCTTGCAGTGGGTGACAAAATAGGTGACATCCCTCTTCATACCTGACCAAAACATTGTCTTCCGCAGATCTGCATACATCTTAACGATTCCAGGATGCACTGAATATTTGGTGCAATGCGCCTCACTCAGTATGTCCTCCCGGACCCCAGCTCCTGCGGGTATGTACAAGCGGCCCCGGAAATGAACAAGGTTTTGAATACTCTCCTGAGCTTCCCCCTCCTAGGCTCCTGAATACCGGCTCTAGTGCTGCATCCTGTCTCTGATGTGTCCTGAGGCTGTCTCGGATGTCACAAGTAATGCTCAGGGCATCTAGGTACTCTCTATCAGCCTCAGGCTCGGCCTTGGATACCAATGTGATCTCCGTGTCCTCTAACATCTTCACCAGTTCCATAGCCATCACTCGGGGCTCCGGTCCAGATGTACCGTCTCTCCTACTCAGGGCATCCACCACCGTGTTTGCCTTCCCCGAATGATAGTGCATGGTGTAGTCATAATCACATAGGAACACTAGCCACCTCCGCTGGCGTAGGTTTAGATCCTTCTGAGTATCTATATACTTGAGGTTCTTGTAATCAGAAAAGATCTCACAATGAACCCCATAAAGATAGTGCCTCCAAATCTTCAAGGCGAAGATCACATCCCCGAGCTCTAAATCATGTACTGGGTAGTTCTGCTCGTGCTTCTTCACCTGCCTCGATGCGTATGCTATTGCGTGCCCATGCTGCATCAATACTGCACCCATTCCCTGATAGGATGTGTCAGTGTAAATATGAAATCCCTCCTTCCCGTATGGAAGGGCAAGGATCCGGGCTGAGGAGAGCCTGCCTTCAGCTCCTGGAATGCTGCCTCACACTAAGCTGTCTAGGTAAATGCGGCATCCTTCTTTGTTAGGGTGGTGAGGGGAAGAGCGATCTTTGAGAATCCCTCTATAAACTTGCGGTAGTAGCCAGCGAGCCCTAAGAAACAGTGCACCTCTACTGCTGACTTCAAAGACGGCCATTCTCTCACTGCTCGTACCTTGGCAGGATCTACTGCTAAACCTGCTCTGCTGATGACATGGCCCAGGAAAGCGACTTCCCGGAGCCAGAATTGGCACTTACTAAACTTTGCAAACAAGATGTGCTCCCTTAGCTTCCCCATAACAAGTGCTAAATGATGTGCATGATCCTCCTCGGTCCTTGAGTATACCAGAATGTCATTAATAAATACTATCACGAAGACATCCAGGTACGGTTCGAATACTTTATTCATCAAGCTCATGAATGCGGTAGGGGCATTTGTGAGTCTGAATGTCATGATAGTAAACTCATATTGACCATACCTTGAGCTAAAGGCGGTCTTTGGGATATCCTCCTTCTGAATCCTCAATTGATAATAACCCGACCGCAAGTCAAGTTTGGAGAACCAGTGCACTCCCTCTAGCTGATCAAAAAGCTCGTCGATCCGTGGCAATGGATAGGTGTTCCGGACCGTCAACGGGTTGAGCTCCCGATAATCTATAAATAGTCAGAGAGTACCGTCCTTCTTCTTCACAAATAGGACTGGGGCTCCCCAAGGCGATGAACTGGTGCAGACGAACCCTGAATTCACTAACTCATGAAGCTGCGTTCGAAACTCCGCAAGCTCCTTCGGTGCCATCCTATAGGGTGCCCTAGAAATGGGTCTAGCTCCCGGAACTAGTTGGATCTGGAAATCTGCCTCTAGATGCGGGGGTAGTCTGGGCAGCTTGTCCGGAACGATATCAGAAAAGTCCCGAACTACCGGTACTTCAGCAATGCTGATTTGTATCTCCTTCATCTCAAAGCAGATCATATAAACCTTATCGCCCTGCTGGTGTTCTTTGACCACATGAATATATGATAGTAATAGATGGGAGGTGGGGGTAATACCTTCGATCACAATCTCGGAATCTTCGTGCCTCAGTACAATCTTCTTCGTCGGGCAGTCGATCTGGGCATGTTCCAATTCAACCAATTCATGCCTAGGATCAGATCAAAATCTGTCATTTTTAGAACTGTCACCGGTGCTTCGAATAAACTTCCTTTGATCTCTATATTCATGTTACACTTTACGCATGTAAATATCTCCGACCCGTCTACAAGTCGCACCCTCCTATGGATGCCTTCAAAGTGCTGCACTTGGTATAGATCGTTTATGAATTCCTCTGAGATGAATGAGTGCGAGACACTCGTATCGAATAAGGTGTATGCAGGTTTACCGTAAACAAGTACTATACCTGGGTGATTTTTGTTGTTTGGGTCATAAGTTAAACTAAAGCAAAAGTTTACAAGGTACCAAGTAATCATAAGAAGCACACTAACGTACCTGTGATGACCTCCTCAGGGTTCCGGGGCTCTGCGAGATCCAGCACATACATTTGCTCCGATCGCTGTCCTCTGCTGTGAAGTCCTCATCCCCGAACTCGTCCTCGGCCTCGTCCTCGCTATGCTGCTGGAGGAGCCATGGGACGATTCAGAGCATCGTCTTGCAGCTGCGAGCATTAGATCCGAATATGGCCCGAATGGTGACAGTGATAGTAAACCTTTGAAAGGGCCCCCTAGGCTGCTGAGGTGCCTGATACTGAGCCTGCTGGGGTGGGGGCAATGGTAGTTGTTGTGCTGGCTGCTTCGACCTGAAATCTGGGCGGAAATGCCCACCACCTCTCCTCTGGTCTCCTCCTCTGCCCCTGACGTTCTGCCTCCTCCTGAAGCTGGGTCCTGCTTCCATCACACCCTTCGTGGGCCTCTTACTCCTAGCCTGGACCCCCAAGTGGTCTACCTCCAAATTCTGTGCCATCTCTATGATTTGAGCGAGGCTCGAATCAGAGACGAAGAGAAGAGCCTGCCTAAGGGAATGGCGCAGACCCTTGTAGAACCGCTTTGCATAACCGCGGTCATCCAAGTCGTAGGAGTCTGCGAATCTGGCAAGGTGTTGAAACTCCCACTGGTATTCAATTATAGATCTAGATCCCTGCTTCAGCTGCAGGAACTTCTCCTCGAGCTCCTCACGGGTCGTAGAAGAGACGAAGTGCTCCAGGATCGCATTCGCAAACTCATCCCAGCTTATGTCAAGGTAGTTACGCTCTTCAAAGGTGGAGCCCATAAAGGACTTCCACCACCTCTTGGCATGCAGATCCAAGGCTATGATTGCCAACGTGACTGCCATATTGCCAGGGCATCGAATCCCCGCCAGCAGCTCCTGCACCGTGTCTAACCATTCATCTGTCTGGACTGCCGACTCTGTCCCATGATAGGTGGGAGGAGAGAGAGCTCAGAAGGTGCTCAACCAATTTGAGTTTGGGGCATGCTGCTGCACCGGGGTTTGCTGATACTTGATGGCATCCAAGATCGCCGTCAAGGTCTGACCCAGATCAGACTGCTGCAATGAAGTAGGCCTTGGAGGGGGTGCCAGCTGCTGGCTTCGAACATACCGGGATCTACACGTAAGGTAGATTTTGGGTTAGGTTGGCTACTTACAGAAAGGTAATGGACACATTCAATGTGAATCACACATGGGTACACCACCGCTTCCGCTCATTCAGTTTGTCCTCAAACTGAAGTGAGAGGGGTGGCCCCATGAGGAAATATACTTCTTTATCACAGGATCATTGCAAGTTGATACCATTTGTAAGACCCCCCCCCCTCCCGGAACACAAGACACAGCCAAGGGGAATCCTATGCCCAGGAGAACTGCCTTGCGGAAGTGCCAGCACTCAGGCTGGCCCCCTCCATAAGACGCCTATCCTGCAGGCTATTCTCGCATATCATCATGCCAACATATCAAGCCATCAATGCTACCCTTACCGAGTGGTTATAACTCTTGTGTAGTGGCATGCGTATGACACATAAATTACTCTATGAGACCCTGCAGGACTACTTGTGAGTATAGAGACATATTCATATCTTACTAAATTAGTAAACCCAACTTATCATCAATATTCAATTCACATGCTCAATTCATGGCGTGTTTCCACACCCTTGAATCCATCACCCATATTGACATGGGAATCCAGGAACTCTTACCCCACCAAAGGGGAGAACCTGAAATTCTCTGTTTGCTAACGCCGGCGGTAGCGCTACCACCAGACATTAGTAATCCAGACGACACCTTCCCATCGATGTCTACGGGAAGCTAACCCTTCCCGTCGATGTCAACGGGAAGCTAATCCTTCCCATCGATGTCAGTGGGAAGCCAATCCTTCCCGTCGATGTTGATGGGAAGCCAATCCTTCCCGTCGACATTAAGAGTCGTTGGGAAGTTACCCCTTCCCGTCGACAAGTCGACCCGCTAACGCCGGCGGTAGCATTACCGCCGGGCGTTAGCAATTCTACCAACACTCTTTCCTGTTGACCTTAAGGGTTAATGGGAAGTTACCCCTTCCCGTCGACAAGTCCACCCGCTAACACCGGCGGTAGCGCTACCGCCGGCGCTAGCTAACAGAGAACAAATTCTCTGTTATACACATCCACTTTTCTTCCCGTGAACTCTCAACTCCGATCAAGTTAAATTCTTCTTTTCCTTAGTTGCTGGAATTTCACCACTAATCATGAGTCCCCTTATTAATCAAGTGCAATATTGTAATTAAAAACTCTCTTTAACAAAGGACTATTCATCATCTTCCCCAAACAATAATTAGGTCATCTCACCTTCTCTCCTCCAATACTCCCTCATTAGGCCACCGATCTTCACGAAATCAACTCCTTTGACTTCGTATTGAAGAGAGGAGTTGATCGAAGACATACACGTGGCGAACGACGCCCTAGAACATATGCTCTAGCGTGGCCACTTCCTACGAAACTCCATTAAGCTCACTAAATCAAGCTCTTTTGAGATCAATGTTTCTCCTAATTAGATCTAAAGATCTAGCACCAAGGGAGAGGGGTCGGAAGTCACCTGATTTCCGACCGACGATTGCGGTTGTCTCCTCGGCAGTATGGCAGCAATCGGCCGAGCTCAAATCCTTCTCCAAGCTTGCTCTTCCTAGAACCCTAAGTTAACTCTCTTAAGGTATGAGGAAGAAGATGAAGAAAAGAAGAAGGAGAAGAAGAAGAAGATGAAGAAGAAGATGAATAGGGCATCTGATTAAGAGAGATCAACCCATTTGGGTTAGGAGAGAATGGAGAGAGAGAGAGAGAGAGAGATAACATTAATGAGCATTAAATGCAAATTCCACTTCCCAAGCTTTATGTTGAAATTCTCCACCTCAGTGTCAGTTGGTTATATGCTTTTAATTCCACCATTAACTCATTTTTAGGCAATTTAATCCATCCCTCATGGAAAAATCATGTGCACTGATTCGGCCTCTACCGCTAGTGTTAGCAAAGCTAACGCCGACGTTTGTTCCCTTTTACCAATCCTTTGCCATTTGCTTTCTAACTTGAAGGGGGTGATGGTTACACCCACTCCTAGAGATCAGGGCACCTCCTTGGCACCATTAGGATCTCAAGACTCCTTCCTAGCCCAAGCACCTCTAAGTGACCCATGTCACTCGAGGGGTCTAGTTCGAAGTGGTACATTACATTGTATTGGATAGAGATGAAAATGGTAAGTCATTTGATCAAAAGACTTATAGAGCATCCAATGATTCACTTCTCTACCATGCAGCTAACAGTCCAGATATTATGTTTGCTACTTGCATATGTACTAAATTTTAGGTTGACCCCAAAGAATCCCACATGAGTTCTGTAAAAAGAGTAATCAGGTATATAATGGGAAAACCTGAACTTGGCTTGTGGTATCCCACAGAATCTGGATTTGATTTAGTAGGCTATTCAGATGCAAATTATGCTTGATGCAGGCTTGATAGAAAGAGCACCTCAAGAATTTGTCAATTCCTGGGTGCTAGACTGATTTCTTAGTTTAGCAAGAAGCAAACCTCAATCTCTAATTCTACAGCTGAAGTTGAGTATATAGCTGCAGGAAGCCGCTGCTCACAAATATTGTGGATGCAGAATCAGTCGTTAGATTACAACTTTTGTCTTGAGAACTCCACAATATTTTGTGACATTACTAGTGCTAATTCTATAGCTTCCAATCCTGTTCTCTGCAGCAGAACTAAGTACATAGAGATAAGACACCACTTTCTCAGGGATAATGTAGAGAATGGTAAGATCAATCTTCAATACATTTCCACTGATAATCAAATGGTGACATTTTCACTAAGTCACTTGATGAAAGCAAGCTCAACTTCTTCATCAATGCATTAAGAATGCTTGATGGAGCTCTTTAGGACACACTTATTATGTAATAAGACCTATTTTCCATATAAAGTTATTGTTGGGAAAAATAACAATTTTTTGAGAAAAATATAATTGTTTAATCAGAGCTGCTCGAATACAAATCGACGCATCATCGATTTCTACTCGATGCCGCTTTGAGAGTTGTCTGGGATAGATCATTCAAATGGAACTCGACGCAGGATCGAATTATACTCGATGCTTACGTTGACATTAAAGTCACTACTTTCATTCAAAGCCACGTCAATTTTTACTCGACTCCACGTCGATTTCTCACAGCGTGCGCAGACTTGATTTCAGGAAGCTACTTTGACATGTTTTGGCGCGCTGAATTCACTTCTTTTTGATGTTGCTTCAAATATAAACCTAAGTTACGACGATTCACCTTCTCAAAGAAACACAGTCGTTAGACTTTCTTGTGCATTCGAATTCTATCCCTCTCGCTCTCCTTCTCTTCTGCCTCTCTATCTCTTTCCTTTCCTTTTCTTGCAGGTATACACCGATACTCAATGGAGCCAACCAAAGATCAAAGAGTATTCTAGATGCAGTTGATTTGGCCCTGAAGACATTGTTGTCTCAGTTCTCATCATTATATCTCAGCTTCTCAGATGAGTGATATCATAAACTGTGTATTCATCATCAAATGCTTCGACACCTTACTACCCAGACAAAAGCTATATAAGTGGAGTTAAGATTCCTAGGGCTGCTTGCTGAGGTCTTTATTTCTTTCTTCAAAGATATAAAGCAGGGGGAGAAATGTGACATCAGGTCCCCTCCATACTCAGTATACACTACAATTCTCCTCTCTCCTTATGTTTTTGAAGGAGAACCATCCATAACCTCCAAGGTTCTTCTAATACCTACATCACCCTCTCCTCACAGAACCCTGTCTTAAATCCAGGGGAATTCATCACAACAGGGGGGATGATATCTTTTCATATGATGATGATTACTGGAAAAGTCTGAACGAATTCTCAGAATGGGCTGATTCCCCCATTCCTGAGGCAACAAACTTTAGGACTTATTCTGAAGAGTCAACAATAGCACCACCTCCAGTGCAGCCTGCTCTTGCTCCTGACTGTGCTCTCTCTTCTCCTGATACTACACCAGCCCAGCTCCCTCCTGCACATACTCCAACAACTCCAGCATCTCTTCCAATAGTCCCAGCACCAGCTTCTAGATGAAGACCTCCATTTAGAGTAAGGGGATATGAGAGAGATTACAGAGGAAGGGGATTTGGAAGAAACATACTTGTTTGGGAAAGATATGCAAAGGAACAGAGAAACAGTACAAGAAGGACATGTCATATTATAAAACCTATGAGAAGGTTCAAATACCTGAAAATCAGATGGTGGCATATAATGATCCAAAGCTTGACAAAGCCCTGGATGAAATCAGAGAAATGGATCAGTATGAATTTGATGCATCTCAAGGAGAACTTGAAGAAAAGAGGAAGTCATTCATTGAAAGGCTGAAAAGGGGCAAAAATGCCGTGGAAAATGAACAATTAAAAGAGACAATTCAAATTCCTAGCACTCTGTTTGATTCCTCCAAAAATGCTGCCAAGAATCCTCAAGCCAAAGTCCTGACAGACATAGGAAAACTCAACAAAAGGGGTCTTGGATGTAATCAAAAGATGGAGGATCAGTATCAAAAGAAAAAGAAGATTGTATGCAAAACCACTCCAACTTCTGGGAACCCACAATCAATATTTATTGTGCTAGACCTTGATTCAGAAGATCTAGATTTGGTTGAACTGAATGAAATGACTACAAAAATCATAAGCCTTGGATTCAAGATTCAAGATGGCTATCCTCATGCAGAATCTGATCTGGAAAAGCTATTCAAAGGACTTGACAAGATTCAGCAGAATCCAGAGAAGGCTGAACCAACAAATTTCAAGTATGTTGAAAGGAAGTTCAGGAAGGTGTATGAAGCCCTATCAATGTTTCTCAAAAAGAGAAAGTATAACATCTTTTGGGTAACTAATGCTGATGAATTTTCACTTATATTTATCAGAAATTCTAGTTTGGTGTCATTATTGCTTCTTGCATACCTGTTTGTATTCAATTTTATGTCTAAGTATGATTGAAATCACTTAAATAATTTTGTAAAATTTGTTAAGATAAATAGAGGGAGATTGTTGGGAAAAATACCCTTTTATTTATCTCACAAATTAAATACAAGTGATTTAATTTTCTAGGATGTATAACACATATTATATAGAAAGGGTAATTTGGTCATTAGATATCTTAGGATGTTACACTTTCATTAGAGTGTCAAAGACTAGTCCAAAAACATTCCAAAATTCAGTTGAGTTAAACCTACGTCGAATAGAAGTCGACACAGCTTCGACTACAAGTCAAAGTAACTTTGAATAGAAGTAACATTAACTCAGACTGAAGTATAAGTCGAAGCAACGCTGAGATGTACTCGATACAGAAGATAGAGTCAGTCAAAGCAGTATTATAAGTCGACCCAACTTGGACTTATAATCAACGTAGAAGAAAGTGCTCTGAGTTCAGGATCTCAACTCGACGGATATGTCAATAACTATTCGATGCAACATCGACTGCAGAGATCATTTCTAATCAGAGGATTTTGACGCAGCTTCCAGTAGAATTCAGAAGCATGTCGATAGGAAGACAAATGTATTCGACGCTACGTCGAATATAGAAAATATTAGAAATTTTCCATTATACCTTTCTAAAAGAGATTCAGAGGTTATACATTGAATAGTTTGATCTCTAACGTGTCGATTATATCCAAGAATAGACAAAGGAATAAGGGTATAGAGGAAGATTTAGACAATAACAATTCAACAACTGGAGCAGTCTTCTTCTTCTTCCTTTCGACTTCCTCTTCTTCCTCTCTCTCTCTCTCTCTCTCTCTCTCTCTCTCTCTCTCTCTCTCTCTCAGAAAGAAAGATACAACCAGAGATCTTTGTAGAGAAAACAACAATAGAAAGGCTTCTTCTTCTTCATCTGCTCGACAACAAGAAACCTACAGATTATAGAGATTATGTGGATCAAGCTTAAACATTCCTTGCAATCCTCTCTCCCAGCAAGGACTCATTTACTGCAATAGAGATCCACCTACAGAACACTAAGTGCCTGAATCCTCACTGATTGCTGAAGAAGGATTCAATCTGAAAAACTTTCTTCACCTCTTCTTCTTTCTCTTACTCTGTCTATTTTTATTGTTACTTGAGTAAAAATTCCTAAGAATCCCTCTACAAAGGATTCAGTTGGTTCAAGATCTCCTTACAAAAAAGATCTAGTGTGGTTCTAAGAGTCTCCTTACCAAAAGACTCAGTGCTTCTAAGAGTCTACTTGTCAAAACACTCAGTAGTTGGTTCTAAGAGTCTTCTTATCAAAAAACTCAGTCGTTCTAAGAGTCTCCTTATCAAAAGACTCAGTGGTTCTAAGAGTCTCCTTATCAAAAGACTCAGACACTGATTAGTGTATTCCTACCAAGTTGGTAGAAGAGTTGATGCACCCATAAGTTTTGGGGAACCACTATTGTTCTTGTCTTTGTGCTGTGAATTTCTATGCTGCCCACTTGTTTTATTTCAGCACTCTGTGATTATTTTATTCTGGGTTGGAAGCTGAATGCATAATAATTAGGATTATTTTAATTGTGTGTGCACATTATTATAGAAAAGTTTTTAAATCTCTTTTTACACCTTATAGAGAATACTCAGAGGTCTCATTGTTCACTTTAAATTATTTTTCTAAATAATATAATTGATGGGGTTCCCCAGAATGGTTTCGGTCAGACCAAAGATTATATAAGCACGATCTCGGCCAAAGTCAACACTACTAAGACTACTCATCCCAAAATTGCCAATAACCATTGGGGACACGCCCGAACTAGCATGAGTCCCAAGTCACGTCGCACACGAGGCCTTGTTTGGCTGCGTGCCCACCTGAGCACGACCTCGGGCATGTACACCCATGAACCCCACTGGCCGTGCGCACGCTTGTGCGCGACCCCTCTTGGCCGCTCGTACCTGCGCGCGGCCCCTCCTGGCCATACACACGTCTGCGCGTGGCCTCTCCTGGTGGCGCACACACCTGTGCGTGACCCCTCCTAGCTGCGCACATGCCTGCTCGCGACAAGACTCCGTTCCCCAACACGCAGCCTCACCGACCCTCCGACCGCCCAGATCGGGCTACCGGCCCCTTGGCTGCTCAGATCGGGCGACCCCTTGGCCGCCCGGCCCTACGACCGCCCAGATCGGGCGGCTGACCCCTTGGGCACCCAAATCAGGCAGCCCCTTGGCCGCCCAAGTCGGGTGGCCCCTTGGCCGCCGGTCCTCCGACGCCCAGATCCAGCAGTCCCTTGGCCGCCTAGATTGGGTGGTCCCTTGGCCGCACAAGTTGGGCGGCCCCTTGGCCGCCCAGCCCTCTGAATGCCTAGATCGGGCGGGCCCTTGGCCGTTTGGCCCTCCGAACACCCAGATCTAGCGGCCCTTTGGACGACCGGCCTCCCTCCAGCGGCCAGCCATGGTCGTCCTCCTCGGGAGCCCAGCCGGGTCCCCCCGCTGGTCGATCCCCTCGCCGACCAGCGCTCCGCTTTCCGATCACCGCCATACGATCTCCACCGCCCCCACTATTGGCGTAATCACCTCGTGTAACCACCCATTATTGGGTGCGTATAGCCAAATGTCATAATGGCCATGCACATAGTGAAATTTCCATCGTGGGTGTGCGCATAACAATATATCCCATCATGGGTGTGCATATAACAAATTATATGGTTATAGTGTGCACATAGCCATATTCATAACGGTGTGCGTATAACACTAAATTGGTTATGGTGTGTGTGTAGCCACATAACCACCATAACCACGGTAACCACCCATTATGGATTTGTGTAAATATCCGACATTATCTCAGCCTGCACATAGTAAATTATTATAAAATTATGCATATTAATCTATATTAAATCAGCCTACAAATAGTAAAAAGGGTGTTTATGGCCTGCGGATAACTGTGTAACCACCAAAACCATTCCTGGGGCTTATAAATAAGACCCAAGGCCCTCTTTCATTTCCATCTTTTCTCTCCTCCCTCCTTTCCTCCTACGTGCAAGGGAAATACTCGAGCATTCCGAAGATCTTCTTCAGCTCCTTTAAAGATCTTCAAGCGCCTTGAAGATCCTATGAAGGCATTCATCCTCCTTCGAAGATCTTCGAGGGCTTTGAAGATCCTATTAAGGCCTTCATCCTTCTTCGAAGATCTTTGAGCGCCTTGAAGATCCTACGAAGGCATTCATCCCCCTTCAAAGATCTTTGAGCGCCTTGAAGATCCTACAAAGGTGTTCATCTTCCTTCGAGTAAGCGTTCCGCTCCAAGCATGCCTCCGAGCGCTTCGCTCTCAAGACCGCTCCGAGCGCACCCCTATATACTCAGCAACAAGCACCCCGCACACTCAAGAACAAGTGTTCCAGCCACCAACAAGACCAGCACTACAGACACCTCTCACGCAGCATGAGATAGTTATATGCAGAGACAAAGGCGCGCAGAGCACACCGATCCAACCTTTAAGCAGCAGTCAAAGACTCTAGAGCACTCAGAGCGCAACATTCCCTTCTACGCTAGGCAAAATACTTAGCTCTGTGGGCGGTGTCCTGTCACCCTCCGAGCACCTTTCTCTCTCCAAACAATTGTAACGAGGAGCGGCCTGTCGCCCTCACCTTCTCTTAAAAAGCCCTGTACAGCGCCAAAAAATAGTGAAATATGGTCGGCACAGCACCGACCACGTGGTTTTTCACCCCTTTTGGGGTTTTCCACGGTAAATAGGGTCCCTTGCTAGCGGTCTCTTTTCTTTGTGACTGATTGCGTGCTCGACCGCCTTCAGGCCTAGATGGTCTAGTCGCGACCAATTTTAGGAGCCTCGAGTGAGACACAACAGTTTGGCGTCGTCTATGGGAAAGGTGTTCTGAAAATACTACAAAGATTATGAAGACAGTATCTGCTCCCAGGCAATACTCAAGGCTGTCATCCATGGAAAGAAGAGCTACACGCACTACTGAAGGATCAATCCCTAGGGGGCCCATCGATCCAGCTCCCCCCACTCGCACGTCAACATGCCTTTCATGGAAGAGTCTATGCACGCACCCCGTGCAATATTGGAGGAACACATACACTAGATGGAAGAGTACCTAGTGTTCCTAAGGAATAGAGGAGCACACTGAGCTCATAATCCTCCCCCGAGCAAGGCAGTCCATCACAACTAGTTCTGGATCACCCTCCGACCGAGCATTTTGATCGCAAGTACCACATACCTGAAGAAAAGCTCCCAAACGTAGCCAGCTCAGCGCGCCCACTCGGTTAAACCAATAAAACTAAATGTTATCATCACCACCGCCGCCTTGAAGCAGCAGGCATCGGGTAGGCAGTTGGAAGGCTCACTCGCAAAGAAATTCATGATGTGATCACCGAAGAGTATGAACAAGTCGGGCGACATGCCACTTTGGCCCTTCGCCCTTTCCACCACGGCTTACTGTTAGCACATAAAGTTATGGCACTTTCAATCCCGCATGGATTCAAGCTCCCCAATATCGAGACATTCGACGGGTCGCCTCTAGAGCACGTTAGACACATTGCAACTATCATGCACATATATAATGCTCTAGACAACCTCCTGTGTCAAGTGTTCCCGACAAGTCTAAAAGGGCAAGCTTGCACCTGGTTCTTTTCTATGAAAGAGTGAGACATCAAGAACTTCGCAGAGTTAAATCAACAATTCATGGATCAATTTATTCCCAACCGCAGAATCTTCCTGGATCCTTCCCACCATTCGGGAATGCGGCAGAACGAGGGAGAGACCCTCAAGGATTTCTTTCGCAACTTTATTAATGAGGCACGACAAATTCCAGGGGTAAACCCCGAGCTCCTATGAGGGTTTTTTCTTACAGGGCTCCTCTCTGCTGGCTTCTACACTGCACTGATGTGAGAGACTGTGCCCAACTACCCCGACCTTGTTCAGCGGGTCGAAGCCCAGATCGCAGCTGACGAGGCAATTGAAGCGCACCCCCAACAATTCAAGAGGAACTCAAAGAGGCAGCGGGCGCATGAGTTATCACTACTGCCAGTCCCCAAGAAGGATGATGCGCACCATAACAACCTCCACCGAGACCGAGGCTCACGTTAACATAAAGACTACACTCCCCTCAACACCTCTCGAACGAATGTACTCCTTGCCATCCGCAACGACAGTGTTATTAGGAAACAATGTCCGCTTCCTCCAAACACCGACAACTAATCACAATATTGTGATTTCCACCGCAGACGTTGATATAAAACTGAAGATTGTGCTTGACTAAGGGAAGAAATAGAGCGACTAATCCATCAAGGGCTCCTTGGCGAGTTTCTGGAGACACAAGCACTGGGACAAATAACATTGAGTGGGTTCAGTGGCATCTCTCAGAATGACCACCCCCGGCGCAAGGATTCTTCCTCGCACCCAGAACGCGCGGAACCTATGCCAATTCTATAAATGATTTTCTATATTTTCCGCATTTTACTGTGTAAAAATTGCGAGCTGCAACTCCCCAAACTGATTTCCAATGTTAATCATAACCCTTCCCGTGTCTAGAAAAAACTAGGGAAATGATGCACAATTCGCTCAAACAAGGAAGCCCTCCAACAATACCGCCATGGGACGCCCCTTTTGGGTCGTCAATGAATCGAAGTGTCCGCCCTTCATCAGAATTTTGGGACCAATCCCCTTAACCGTGCACTACCGTCTAGAATGCGTCCACCCTTCACAATTATTGTATGTCACACCATCATCAAGACCTGCCCTCCTCATTGTCGCCAGCAGTTCAAACACATTTTCTCTTCACCACCATACGTGGTCCTATCCCTTACAGCAACTGCCTCCAGGCAGTGCGCTCCTTTATAAAACTGCCTTCGGGCAGTGCACTCCATTACAGAAACTGCCTCTGGGTAGTGCGCTCCATTACAATAACTACTTCCGGGCAGCGCGCTCCTTTTACAACAACTGCCTCTGGGCAGCGCCTCATTTACAACAACTACCTCCGGGCAGCACACTCCTTTACAATAACTCCCTCTAGGCAGTGCGCTCATTTACAAGAACTCCCTCCGAGTAGCGCGCTCCTTCACAGCAACTGCCTCTGGGTAGCACGCTCCTTTACAACAACTGCCTCCGGGCAGCACGCTCATTTACAGAAACTGCCTTCGGGCAGCGCGCTCCTTTACATCAACTGCCTTCGGACAGTGCGCTCCTTTACAACAACTGCCTCCGGGTAGCGCGCTAATTTACAGCAACCGCCTGCTGGAAGCGCGCTCTTTTATATACTGCCTTCGGGCAGCGTGCTCCTTTACAACAACTACCTCTGGCAAGCGCGCTCATATACAGCAACTGCCTCCGGGCAGCGCGCTCCTCTATAGCACCTGCCTCATGGCATCACACTCTCAATTATGACAACCACCTCCAGGTAGGACATTAGTGACAAATGGCTTGCTCACATCAATCTCAGATGCTAACACCATGCGACAAGCTCACGACGATCTCCGACGCAAAGTAACAAGCTCAAAACTTCTGACACCTAAGCAGAACAATAAGCTAATAATTGTGTGAGTTATGAAAATTCACCCAAACAAACACCACACTCGACGATACACACAAGGAAAATTCCCGGGCTCGTTTTCTACCAAAACGACCTCCAAAAATTGGGGGCATTTGAGGAGTTCACCAGAATGGTTTCGGTCAAACCAAAGATTCTTTAAGCATGATCTCTGCCAAAGTCAACATTATTAAGACTGCTCATCCCAAAACAGCTAATAACTATCGGGGATACGCCCGAACGAGCATGAGTCCCCAGTCACAACGCGCACAAGGCCCCGTCTAGCCGCGCACACGACCCTGGATACGCACACCCATGAAGCCCTAAATGGCTGCGCGCACGCTTGCGTGTGACCCTAGATGTGCGCACCTGTGCGCGACCTCTATTGTTCGAGCGCATTCTGATGCGCGAATCTCGCACACCGCTATAGGCGGTAGCTAGACTGCGGCACGAAACGGCAGTGTACTGATCGTTCAAGTAATATAAAATGGGAATGAATCCCCAAGTATCGATCTCAAAGGAACACAGTAAGGTGGAGTTTACTATTGAGGCAGGACTTGAGATTGAAGTCCTTTAGATCGGATGGATTGCGGAAAGTGGGTGATTTGGGTTGTGGAAAATAAAGGAAAATACTACAACTACTCTTATGCAATGCCGCTATGCAATGCTTCGCTTGGCGGGATGGAGACTAGGCAGGCCTTGAGCGCGCTGCTTCACAAGGGCGGATGGACGAGTAGGCAAGCAGAATCGAACTGTGCAGGCCTTGAGCGCGCTGCTTCGTTAGGCGAACAGATTACACGGGCCGCTATGCCACGCTTCGCTAGGCGGATGGAAGAGTAGGCATACGGATGAGGGTCGCAAGCACCTCTTCGACAAGCAAGCCACTAGCAATTACTAGTGCGGCACACGAACGTGACGGCGGGATGGAGGATGGAATGGGGCGCTCCTCACTTGCATAAACCACACATATCAATTTCACATAAACATGAAATACAAAAATAACATAATAAGGTTTAAGCAAACATTGTTCATACACCCAAAATATAAAGGAAAACAATACTACAGTATAAAGGGGGTTTAGATTACAACCAAAGCACGGAGACTCATCGGAGGTTCACGGCCGAAATCTAGGGTTGTCAATCCTCGTCCGGGCTCAGGCTCCAACTGCCGTCCGGGGTCCAGAAGAGCTGTCACCTTCTTCTATTATACCCGTCTTCTCTGTCAATCTTCTCTGGTCACGATCTCACCGGAGAACTTCATATGTGCAGCAGGAAATCCCTCGAAATGGAGCTTTGGAGGTGCACGATCAACGGAGGAGGCCTAGAGGATGCTCCGGCTTGAGATTTGCAAGAGAATGGCGGCCGGAGCTCCTCCCGAAGGTGGGCGACGATGGACGGCGAAAAAGGGCGCGGAACTGGAGCTCTGGGAGCGGGAAAAAAGGTCGATCCAGAATAGGGCAAGACCTGCGGCTTAAATAGAAATTCTGTCAGAAAATGGTCACGCACGGTCGAACGCACGATCGTGTGCAGACCGTGCGTTATTAAATGATAAAATCTGCCTTGGGGAAGACGCTGCGCCGCCTGTGCGATTTGTTCATGCACGACTAACGCCGCCCGTGCATTAAAACGCACGGGTAATCTCCGACGCTCCGAAATCAAGAAGACACAGGTCGACCGTGCGTTTAACTCACGCACGGGCAAACCGCCCGTGCGTAAAAAATGCACGAGTAAACTCCGACGCTCCGTTTTCTGCCCAGACACAAACGCACGACCGCAACCGACCGTGCGTCAAGGAAATGCACAACCGTGCGATATGCACAGACATTACTTTGGGGGAAAACGGGACGATCTGGTCACCCGCATACAAAGCAAATAAGCTGGGAATACCTCCCGCACCAAATAAACACAGAAAATAGATTGGGGAGCACCAAGTGCTTACCCCCAATAACAAGGAGCACAATTGCACACCGAAACGGGCCTAAAAGTGCACATAGCATGGAATATCAAATATGAACGAAAACATGCCTAAAATGTAGTGCATAGACTAGATAATTGGCCTAGATGAGTCCATAAATGTGTATATAATTGGGACTCATCACACCCCCAGACTTACCTGTTTGCACGTCCCGAGCAAACATATCCGGCGGAGTAGGAAAAACATAGCTAACCAAAAAAATTGCAAACATGGAATAGAATGCGAAGTTTCATACTAGTGTGCATAGAAGTTCATTAGAAGAAGTTTTTACATATGCTAGCTACTTTATAAAAGTGTAAATGCGTAAAAAGGAATTTATTTTTACTCAAAAATGGAATGTTGGTAAATCTCGTGGTCACGCATAGTACGAAAGTAAGCAAGACGCGCAGGTGAATGTTACCCAAGACCGGAACTCGGAATTATCTCCGTTGAAATCCATCAACGTCGAAAACCATAAGCTCGCCCGGTCACACTCTCTCCACGGCGCCAGTGAACTCACAAAACAAATCGATAGGACTTTAGGTTTACATGAGGCTTGGGTTACGGTTTGGAATGCAAAGATAAACGTGAAGGCTAATCGCAACCCAATTGAGCACACAAAAATGCTAAATCAAAGCAACCTCAATAATACACGTGTAACACACCCCCACACATGACTTTGAAACTGGGTGTGCACACGACCTACAACAATCAATACCAAAATATGCTTCAATTAAAGCGCTAGGGATAAATATATATATATATATATATATATATATATTTTCTTTTTCTTTTCTTTTTATCCCCAAATTAATTAGCACAATTCTCAGCACATAGACATTTTTTTTAAAACTTCCACAACAACACTGAAGTTTCGCATCACCGCACCGCATTGGAAAATTACAATTCATAAATGCTTTTAGCATAATTATTGGTTGTGATAATAGGATTAGCTTTTAGGCCTAGGTGAAGTATGGTGGAGCTGAATCAAAAGATCGGGTAGGCACAAAATAGGCTAGCAACGGTTAGCGTATAGGAATGGTAAAACAAGGCTCAAGCTTGCCAAAAAAAGTTGGCATACGTCACGCTCAACTTGCAAATCGTTCGCACCCATGCTTCGAGAGTCTCTTGGGGCAATTTCTTAGCCCTCGAGAAAGGTAATCCTTCCTCCCGACTCAAGAAACACGAACCTCATGTTCGCCTACACACAATACCATGCTACCGCTAGATTCAACCACATTCACCATTTTGAGTAAAATAAACTAAAATCTATGCAAATCTACTAATTATAAATTTGAAGCATGAATAAAAACTAATTCTACTCAAATCCCTATGCAAGACACGAGTACTCAACTAGAGCACTACAAGAGTTAACATTCCACTCCATCTTGCAATTATTTTGGCTAATACAGCACTTCCTACATCACATCCAAGAATTGAATATACAGGAGCATACAAACAAGCGAGTGCGCGCTAAAGTGGGTGTAGTGGTGTGCGGTGAAGATGAACAAATACTATAAATGAAATAAAATACTCCTAGCATGCACTGAGATGTGCCCGTGCAGTGGGTATCACATAGCGGCTCTCCCCCAGACTTAATCTAAGCAATAGACACAAATGTTGTAAACATGAAAATTAAATAAAAGACTAGGGGGAAGAAAAGTTACCCATGCTCAGAAATGAGCATACCAGAAGATTGGCGATAATACTGCAATGGAAATCCAAGTCCGTCACCAAAAGATCACCACCCTACAAAAAGGACGCACCAAGCAATAGCAAAAATAATATATTAAGGCATTAGCGGATTAGAAAAATAAAAATAACAACCAAAACAGGGTTGTCTCCCAGTAGCGCTTTTGTTTACTGTCCTTAAGCTGGACTAAATACCTGTATTAAGCAGTTTAAAAGATTCTCTAAACATAAAAGCAAAAGTTAATAAATCCTAATTATTATTACATGCTCAGCAAAATAATCAACTATAAGTTGATTTAAAGTAGTAACTGCAAATAAAAGAAATGGGTCCGAAGACCCAACAGCAGCAGTCAAGAGGATCAGGAGCTTTCTGTTGGAGCATGCGTTTCGCACTCTTCCGGTTTGATAATAACAAAGTCCCATTTGTATTTGATTCTATTTTTATTAATGGTGTGCAGGTAACAGGTATGAGATGTTCACAATTCTGCTGGAGCTCAATTTGAGAGTATGAAATTTTCACTGTCGGAATTTTCCGACAGCTGATGTCGCCTGGGCGACAGCAGAGAAGTTACAATAACTTCCCCCACAGCAACACGACGAGCGGCAGTTTTGCGCTGTCGGAAATCCGACAGCGATGTTGCCCAGGCGACAGCTCGGAGGTTACAGCAAGTGCCCGCACGACAGCACTACGAGCGACAGTTTTGCGCTGTCGAAAATCCGACATCGATGTCGCCCAGGCGACAGCTCGGAGGTTACAACAACTGCCCGCACGACAGCACTACGAGCTGCAGTTTAGCGCTGTCACAAATTCCGACAGCCGATGTCGCCCAGGCGATAGCGAATTTCTATATATTGGCTCCTTTTGTTCGTGCATTCCAAGCATTGATAATTTTAAGTCCCTCTCTGAGTGCATATGAACCAGAGAGCTCCAGAACCTCATCAACTCCCATTTGTGCTTAGAAGGTTTGAGATTGAAGACGAGATCGGGCGCGCTTCTTCATCAACGATCATCTCGAGGCTTCAACCTTCCTTTCATAGATCTGAATTTCTAGGGAGTTGTTCTTTTCATATTGTATTTTCATTTATATACATTTCATTTTGTATTGGTAGGGAAATCGTCTCCTTGTGCGTGACGTCTAAGTCCTTGCGTGGCTTAGGGGAAAATCACTTCCTTGTGTGGAGCGTCCAAGTCCTTGCGTGGCTTGGTGGGAAATTGTGGCCTTGTGTGCTACGTCTAGATCTTGGGAAGATCTAGAGGATAGGCTTGGGCTTGGTCTAGAGAGAGACAAGTGATAGCCTTCCGATCCTTGGAAGAAGGATTGGTAAACACAAATTGTAAAAGGGTTATTATCATATTTGTGCCTTGATCTTAAGCATTGTTAAGATCATATTAATTGTATGTGATTTTCATAATTATAAAGTTATGACTTTTTCTTTAATTGCAAATATGGTTGTTTAATCTTTAACTTAGAAATTTGTGTTTGAATTTATTCTTAAAATTACATTAGTTTGAAATTTTTATAAGTAACTTTTAGAAAAGCAAAAGTTGTTTTAAAATTCTTAAGTAAAAATCATATTTTCTAAAAGGCCCTTATTCACCCCCCCCTCTAAGGGCGCCTCAAGATCCAACACATGGTATCAGAGGAGGTTACTCCAAAACGGTTTTACCACCCAGAGTAATGGCGCACAACGATCACGCGTTCGTTGAGGGGCAAGGAATTAGTAGGCCACCACTTTTTATAGGCACGGACTATAACTATTGGAAAACCCGAATGCGGTGTTTTCTAATAGCTCTCGACATGGAAGTTTGGAATATGGTCGAGACGAGTTATTCTTCCCCAACAATTGTTGTAGGAGATGTAACTATGGTCAAACTCAAAGACAAGTGGGATGACAATGATAAATTAAGATGTAAAAATAATGCAAAAGCCATGAATGCTTTATTTTGCGCACTAGATCGCACTGAATTTAATAGAGTTTGTGCTTGTGATACTGCATATGAAATTTGGAATCTTATAGAAATCACTCATGAAGGTACTTCGCAGGTAAAGGATTAAAAGCTATTTCAACTGGAGTCAGAATTCGAAAGATTCAAAATGGAGGTGGATGAAGAAATTGATACAATGTACACACGATTTACTAAAAATCGTGAACGATTCAAAGGCATTGGGTAAGGTTTTCTCCAATGGAGATTTAGTGAGGAAAATCTTAAGATCACTTCCCCCAAAGTTCAATCCTAAAGTGACTGCAATTTCTGAGTCACATGATCTTAAGACCTTACAATTGGAGAGTCTCATTGGGAATCTAAAAACCCATGAAGTGGAGTTGAAGATTCAAAGCCAAGAGTACAGTTTGGAGCCCAAAAAGAAAAGCTTGGCGTTGAAATCTAAAAAGGAAGTTGAAACTGAATCTGAAGAAAGTGAGGAAGATGAGGAAGGACTGTTTGTGAGGAACTTTAAGAAGTTTATGAGAAATCCGGAGAGGAGAAATTCATTTAAGAGATTTTTCAAAAAGAACGATTTTGCCTACCAAAAAGGCAAAGGAAAAATGGAGAATGAAGAGGAGCGTCCTCTACCGGAGTGCTACCATTGCAAGAAGATTGGTCATATCAGAAGCAAGTGCCCAAAGTATCTGAAAGAGCAAAAAGCAAAGAGGCACGATAAAAGTTACAAGAAGAAAGTGTTAAAGGCAGAGACTTGGGATGATTCTTCGTCTGGTGAAGAAAGTGATTCCTCAACACAGGAAGAAGAGGAGGCAAATGTCTGCTTGATGGGGAAAGAAAATGCGTCATCTGACGACGATTGCAGTGTCCAAAGCGACACTGAGGTAACTCCTCCATCTTATGAAGATTTATATTCTGAATTTATGAAAACTTGCAAATTTTTGGGTAAAAGCCTAAAACAAATTGATTTTTTAAAATCTGAAAACAAAGTTCTTTTGAAAGTAAATAAAAAGTTATCAAATGATTTGAAATCTATTGGGAACGAGAAGGAAATTTGTCAAGAGTGTGATCACTCTTCGACAAGGATAAAAGAACTTGAAAACACTATTTCTAAGTCCGATCAAAAAATTGATCAACTTCTAAAAGAGAAAAAGGATTTAGAAAAAGTTGTTAAAATCTCTCATTCTCAATTAGAGAATTATAAGAAAAGTGTTGCAAATAGATGTGGCATGATAGTAAAAGAAAATTCAATTTTAAAGTCCAAAGTAAATGAGTTGAACATGGCAATTGGAAAATTTGGTGTTGAAAAAAAATCTCTGGATATGCTTTTAGCCAACCAATGCCATGGGACAGCAAAATTTGGGCTAGGATACGTTTCTGGAAGCTCTGGAAGCTGTCGGAAATTTCCGACAGCTGCTGTCGGAACCAGCGACAGCGCCAGGTTCAGAAAACCTGTTTTTCAAAATGAAAATTTTTCTAAGTCCACACATAAAGATGTTTCCACCAGCAAGAGTCCAGAGAAACCATTGAAAAATTGTTCCTCACCATTCATTGTGTGTGCCAAATGTCATCGATTTGGTCACATCTCGGGCTTATGTTGGAAGAAAGGAAAAGTTAATGTTAAACAAATCTGGGTACCTAAGGCGTCCACCTATAAAATGGGATCGACCACTTAGGTAACCAGATCTTTACTCTCGTCATCTTTTTAGGTGTGCGTGCAGGCTAGGAACAAGGAAGACATGTGGTATTTGGACTCTGGATGTTCAAAACACATGACGGGCGATAAATCAAAGTTCCTTAGCCTGGAGATGAAGAAAGGTGGAACAGTGACATTTGGAGATAATAGCAAGGGTAAAGTCAAAGGCATTGGAGTAGTAGGTAACGAAGAATTTAAAATTTCAAATTTTTTATATGTTAAAGGTTTGAAACATAATTTAATTTCTATTAGTCAACTATGTGATAAAAATCTAAATGTTCTATTTGACTCTAGCTCAAACCTTTGCAAAATTATTGATTCTAAAACAAACGAAATCGCACTTACTGCAACAAGAATAAACAATGTCTATACAATCACTTTTCATGATTTATCTCAATCTACACTTAAATGTTTTATTTCAAAGAATGATGAACTTGAATTATGGCATAGGAGACTAGGACATTCTAGTGCCAAACGCATAGTAAAGCTTTCTAAAAATAAAATTATAAAAGGTTTGCCAAATTTGAATGGAAAGCTTTCTTCATTATGTTCACCATGCCAAAAAGGAAAGTTTACAAAATCATCTTTTAAAAGCAAAAATGTTATTTCTACTACTAGACCTTTACATTTATTACATATGGACTTGTTTGGTCCAATTTCTACACAAAGTCTAGGAGGTAGAAAATATACGTTTGTTATTATTGATGATTATTCTAGATTTTGTTGGACATTGTTTTTAAATTCAAAATCTGATGCTTTTGATGAATTTGTAAAATTAATTTCACGTATTCAAAATGAACTTGATTTAAAAGTAAAATACATTAGATCAGATCATGGAGGAGAATTTGATAATGAAAAATTTATTTCATATTGTAATAAATTTGGGATAAAACACGAATTTTCCACTCCTCGCACACCACAACAAAATGGTGTAGTGGGGAGGAAAAATAGAACACTTCAAGAATTAGGACGTACTATGCTTTGTGAATTTAAATTGCCAAAATATTTTTGGCCGAAGCGATCAGTACTGCATGCTATATTATTAATCGTGTCATGATTCATCCTACATTACAATTAACTCCTTATGAAATTTATTTTCAAAGAAAACCAAATGTATCTTACTTTAAAGTTTTTGGTTGTAAATGCTTTATTTTGAATACAAAAGATAACTTAGGCAAATTTGATGAAAAATGTGATGAAGGAATTTTCATTGGTTATTCTTCAACTAGCAAGGCCTATAGAGTTTATAATAAACGTACTAAAGTGGTTGAAGAATCTATTCATGTAAAATTTGATGAAAATGTTTCTTGTGTAGAAAATACAAAAGTTGCAGGTAATGAGAAAAATGAAGAAGATGTGGAACAAAATCTGAAGAAAAATGATGATGATAATGATGAAGAAAAAGTAGAGAAAGAAGATGAAAAAGATGGTGAAGAAGAAGAAGAACAAGGATATGTACCTCCAACCGAGCTAAGGTTCTCAAAAGATCATCCGCAAGAACTTGTTATTGGAGAACCATTAAATGGGGTACGTACACGTTCTAGTTTACATGAAAGTTTTTCAAATTTATGTTTTGTCTCAAATATAGAACCAAAAGATGTTGCCACCGCTTTAAATGATGAATCTTGGTTTCTAGCTATGAATGAAGAACTTAACCAATTTGAAAGAAATAAAGTTTGGATTCTTGTAGATAGACCTAGTGATCATCCTGTAGTAGGAGCCAAATGGATTTTCAAAAACAAATTAGATAGTGACTCTAGGGTCACTAGAAACAAAGCTAGGCTTGTAGCGAAAGGATATAATCAAATTGAAGGGGTAGATTTTGATGAAACATTTGCACCCGTAGCACGATTGGAAGCAGTTAGAATTTTTGTTGCATTTGCTAGTCATAAAAGGTTTAAATTATTGCAAATGGATATTAAAACTGCATTTTTAAACGGGTTGATTAAAGAAGAAGTTTATGTTGAACAACCCCCAGGATTTATAAATGAAAATTTTCCTAATCGCGTATATAGATTGCTAAAAGCTTTGTATGGTTTAAAACAAGCACCACGAGCATGGTATGATAGATTGACTATATATTTATTACAAAATGGTTTTAAAATGGGTGGTGTTGATTGTACATTCTTCATTAAGCAAGTAAATGATGATTTAATTGTTTTACAAATTTATGTTGATGATATTATTTTTGGAGCCACTAATGAAGAGTTGTGTAATTATGTTGTAAAAATGATGGAAAGTGAATTTGAGATGAGTATGGTAGGAGAATTAAAATATTTCTTAGGATTTCAAATTGTTCAAAAACATGATGGAGTTTTTATTAACCAATCAAAATATATTCATGATGTTTTAAAACGATTTGGATTTGAAAATCTCAAACAAGCAAATACTCCTATGAGTGTATCTTTAAAATTAGGAAAAGATGAAAATGGAATATCAATAGATCAAACTTTATATAGAGGCATGATAGGTTCACTTTTATATTTAACTGCTTCTAGACCGGATATTATGTTTTCAGTTTGTTTATGTGCTAGATTTCAAGCCGATCCCAAAGAATCACATTTAAAAGCAGTAAAAAGAATTTTTAGATATTTAATTGGCACATCTAAACTTGGTTTATGGTATCCTCATAGCGATGATTTTACTCTTTTTGGCTACTCTGATTCTGATTATGCCGGTTGTTCACTAGATAGGAAAAGCACTAGTGGCACTTGTCACTTTTTATGCCCTTCACTCATTTCATGGTCGAGTAGGAAAAAGAATTCTGTTGCCCTCTCAACCACTAAGGCCGAATACATCGTACTTGGTAGTTGTTGTGCGCAAGCTCTTTGGATGAAACAAACTTTAGAAGACTTTAATATTAAACAACAAACTATTGAATTATGGTGTGATAATAAAAGTGCAATTGATTTAACATACAACCCGGTCCATCATTCAGGGTCTAAGCATATTGATTTGAGACATCATTTTATTAGAGATCATATTAAAAATAACCACATAAAAATTTCATTTATAGGCACGGATACTCAACTAGCGGATATATTCACTAAACCATTATCCGATTCCCATTTTTCCATGCTTAGGCTAGAATTGGGAATCGTAGACATTTCACAATGATTATATCACTACTTATGACCTATAAAATTAAAAAATTATATATCACAAAACCTATACATTTTAAAAAGAAAGACTAAATTTTAAATCAAACCATAGAATTTGAATTACTTAAGAAAAATTCACACATAATTAATATTACATAACATTGTTTCACAAAAAATAGTAGAAATCAACATAGGATCAAGTTCAGATAACAGAAAATGAAATCTGGGCAAATTCACTGTCGCCCAGGCGACAGTGGATGTCGGAAAATTTCGACATCAGTCAGAAGCAGCACCCTGATGATAACTACTCAGAATCCTCATAACCAACCCCGCTGCTCTCTGGACAGTCTTCTGGAGGTCCTCGTCTTACAGCCTTACCATGTCGAGTCCGCCTCACCGATTGGCGTGGCGGTTCTTCATCTGGAATTTGCCATTCGGCCGCTTCTTCCGGAGTAGGCTTTAACCTCAGACCTTTCATCAGAAATTTCATAAACTTCTGCATTCTACTGCGATCCTTCTTCACTTCTTTTTTGTGCTCCTCAAAGGAATCACGCAGATCATCTATAGACTCTCGTAGTGATCCTCCCCTAGGAATTGTAGGCTCTCTAATCTCAATTCTAGGATGAGGCTTTTTCTGAGTCTTCTTCACTCTCATAGTTCCCGTATAGTATATCTCAGGAAAACAATCATCAAAGTACAAATCTTGAACTATCCATTCATACTTCTTATATAGTATACGTTGAATTATTGCCCCCATTGGCAAAGTATGAATCTTCACCCATTTTGGATGTTTTAATCTAAAAACATACCGAATCTGGGAAAGGATGAAGTCCGCTACATCAAAAGGTTCCTCCTCCATAATAAAGTATGTAATCAGCGTCAACTGTGCTGTGATACTTCTTGTATCTCCACTTTTTAACATAACTGAGTTCCTTAATATATCTTGGACTAAATATGCATCCGGAGTGAGTGAAGAAACTTCAGTGATTAGGGTCTTCTTTTGACTTCCATGTAAACTCATGTTTACAAGAGTCCAATCTCGATCCTTTCTATAGCTCTCCACTATACCTGGCATATGTTCACTCATAAGAAGACCGAATTCCTCTCTAAGATCAACATGTGTTATTTCCACTTGTTGACCTTGGATTCTAGATCTCACTCCCCCATCTAATTCAGTGTAACTCGGGTCTTCCAAATGATTATAAAATTCTCGAATCAAAAAGGATGAGAACGTATCTGCTGTGATTACTGAAATTATACCTACATTCGCAAGACGATCATATATATGATCGTGCTTCGGAGAGTCAAATTCTATATATTTTGATACCCCAATTATTGCTTTCTCAATCCCAGGGTAAACTTGATACGAACTATGCGCATCTTCAGACGTACTCCTTCGTGTCTTAGAACTGGAAGCCATTCTGCAAACATAACATAACAAAAATGAATTAAACAAGTTCTGTGCACTGGAACGATGTCGCCCAGGCGACATTGACTGTCGAAAATTTCCAACAGTACTCCAGTGAACTTTTCTTTAATTTTTTTTTCGTCTAAACTTTCAGATCTACTAAAAATCAAGCTATATTTCTGTTAACAAATTTTTTTTTCTTTCTTTCTAGAACAAAACTACATCTTCTCACACATCCTTACTATTCATCTTCTTCAACCTTCTTCAAAAGAAAAATATTCAGTTTTTGAAATTAAACCATGTATAAAAAAATACAAAACTTACACCCCAAAAATCACAAAATCCAAACATATTTCACCAAGATCCACTTGATTTACACTAGATCTACACCTTTTATACACAAAAATTCAAAGATCTACACCATTCATCAAAGGTAAAATGAAAAACACATTTTTCATCTTCTCTTCTTTCCAAAATCACAAATCTCTAAAACTTTTGAGCCAAAAACTTCAAAATCAACAAACCCCATACCTTAAATCTAGGGTTGTCGCCGAACTCCGACAGCTTCTTCTCTCCTTTCAGTCCAGAAAATGGTGCACAATAGGGTTTGACTCGGTTTTAAGCCGTATTTATATTTTTAGCTGTCGCCCAGGCGACAGTGACTGTCGGAAATTTCCGACAGCTCCCGATTTGCTTAATCTTCAGTTTTTGGACCTTTGATGCTTTCCAATAGTTATATGTCATTATTAATGCTACAACTCATGAATTGATTCCAAACCATGTGCTTTTTATTTTTTTTAAAAAAATGGCTATTACATGACTATATGATTTCATTTCCAATCTATCATCGTATTGACACTCCTACTAAGTTGTTTAGACTATTGAAAATTGTTTTCACATGCCTCTAAGTATGAGAAATTGTTTATATATAATAATGAACTATCACGTTCACTTCTTTGATCCATACATATGCCTTTCTATTTAATATATACATGAATCATATTTGCTTTAACATAATACAATGGCACTTCATAAATACTACTTTCAACCTTGATTTGTTAGCACAACAAAATATACACCATCTTTTGCGATTCAAGTGAATTCGGAGATCCTTGGTCAATTAAAAAATTATAAATCTCTCGAAATTAAGATATCACAAAATATGTGATCACAAAAAAGGGAGTTTAAATTAAAGACAAGGATACTCCACCAAGCACTACTTACCCTCCTGATAAGTCTTAATAAGCATTGTGAGGTTAAGCACCTTGGAAAGAATTGTAAAGTGTCTTGTGCAAAAGAAAAATGGTATTCTATTCTTATTATGTTATCTCTTCAAGGTCAAAGTTGTCTTTATATGCTTATATTATGTTCTCTATTCCAATGATCATGTACATTAAATACCTTCATATATTTGATCTAAGTATCACTTGTACACATCATTATGTTATATAAACATTCATCTTATGAGAATTGGACCGAAAATATTCCAAATTTCTATACACAATTGTGTCTTTCCATGATACTTTAAAATGACCTTAATCATGTTTAAGTTATTTTATTTTATTACTTCATATGGCTATACCGCCTATTCATGAGTTTATTCAATACTACGACATATTACTATTACTTTAAGAACTTCAATCATTTTCCCAACAAGTGCTTCCGCTTACTCTTATTTTCTCCATCCTATCTCTTCCCTTAAGAACTACTCATTCATTTCATATTACCTTTTGCTAATACCAAAAGGGGGAGAATTATAAGTATATTCAAGAAATCAAAGAACTATTACACCTAAATAGTCAACCTAAACAATACATCATTTCAATTTACTATAACATTTAGGGGGAGCATTCATTTAGGGGGAGCATTCATTTAGGTGGAGCATTCATCTAGGGGGAGATTACTTTTAAGAGGAATATATCATGTTTTTTTTGTGCACACACCATATGTTAAAATCAATAACCTAAATAGACATGATTTCTTTTTATACGGATTTGTTATTATCAAAAGGGGGAGATTGTTGGAGCATGCGTTTCGCACTCTTCCGGTTTGATAATAACAAAGTCCCGTTTGTATTTGATTCTATTTTTATTAATGGTGTGCAGGTAACAGGTATGAGATGTTCACAATTATGCTGGAGCTCAATTTGAGAGTATGAAATTTTTACTGTCGGAATTTTCCGACAGCTGATGTCGCCCAGGCGACAGCTGAGATGTTACAACAACTTCCCCCACAGCAACACGACGAGCGGCAGTTTTGCGCTGTTGGAAATCCGACAGCGATGTCACCCAGGCGACAGCTCGGAGGTTACAACAACTGCCCGCACGACAGCACTACGAGCGGCAGTTTTGCGCTGTCGGAAATCCGACATCGATGTCGCCCAGGCGACAGCTCAGAGGTTACAACAACTGCCCGCACGACAGCACTACGAGCGGCAGTTTAGCGCTGTCAGAAATTCCGACAGCCGATGTCGCCCAGGCGACAACGAATTTCTATATACTGGCTCCTTTTGTTCGTGCATTCCAAGCATTGATAATTTCAAGTCCCTCCCTGAGTGCATACGAACCAGAGAGCTCCAGAACCTCATCAACTCCCATTTGTGCTTAGAAGGTTTGAGATTGAAGACGAGATCGGGCGCGCTTCTTCATCAATGATCATCTCGAGGCTTCAACCTTCCTTTCAGAGATCTGAATTTTTAGGGAGTTGTTCTTTTCATATTGTATTTTCATTTATATACATTTCATTTTGTATTGGTAGGGAAACGTCTCCTTGTGCGTGACGTCTAAGTCCTTGCGTGGCTTAGGGGAAAATCACTTCCTTGTGTGGAGCGTCCAAGTCCTTGCGTGGCTTGGTGGGAAATTGTGGCCTTGTGTGCTACGTCTAGATCTTGGGAAGATCTAGAGGATAGGCTTGGGCTTGGTCTAGAGAGAGACAAGTGATAGCCTTCCGATCCTTGGAAGAAGGATTGGTAAACACAAATTGTAAAAGGGTTATTATCATATTTGTGCCTTGATCTTAAGCATTGTTAAGATCATATTATTTGTATGTGATTTTCATAATTATAAAGTTATGACTTTTTCTTTAATTGCAAATATGGTTGTTTAATCTTTAACTTAGAAATTTGTGTTTGAATTTATTCTACAAATTACATTAGTTTGAAATTTTTATAAGTAACTTTTAGAAAAGTAAAAGTTGTTTTAAAATTCTTAAGTAAAAATCATATTTTCTAAAAGGCCCTTATTCACCTCACCCCCCCCCCCCCTCTAAGGGCGCCTCAAGATCTAACACTTTCCATCTCCAAATTTCATCTTTCTTCATCATCTTCCTCTCCTCCAATCTGCAGTCATGGATGAAGTAGCGTTTTCCACACTGCACCCAGTCTTTCAAGGAAAAAGCAGGCAATGATGATGAAGTGGAATAGACAATTGAATTTATCATTGCCATTTGCTCTTCCTTTAAAGACTGCCACTCAGACTTACCCAAAAATGGGTCTAGATATTCAAGCATCTGCAGAGGGATAAATGAAATATCAGACATTAAAGCAGGCGGGGAAGCAGGAAGGATGAACTTATCAATATCGGCATTATAAGAATGTTGATTAGGAAATAAAATGGAAGAAGAACTAAAAGAATCAAACAAAGGAGGAGTGATCCCAATTTCACTCCTGGCAGGATCCAAGCACAGATCACTGTCGGTATTATATGAGTCGTAATGAGGGGAACCCAAGAGCTCGGGGTCCTCGGTGGTGAGCTGGATGTCCCCATCCAATAAGTAAGTAAATACCTCCTCCTCGGAAAGAGAATCCTCCTCATCCCACCGCGGTGCGTCATCGTGTTCAAAGGTATCACACTCCCCATCAGAGAGAATGAAATCCTCGTCCCACTTTGGCGCAACCTCAGACGCCGAATCAACCACCCGCACGACATCATCAGCCGACTCACTAAAGATAGGAGTAGATGACTTTTGCAAGGAATGCGGGGGAACCGGACTGCTCTCATGATCAGAAAATAAATGAGCAGTCGCCTCCGCAAAAATATCCACAGACGCCTCCCCGCAGGAAGAACCAGAATCTGCACACCATACTGGTGCATCCATGAGTTCCCAATCCTCTCCCTGTTGACCATCGAATGAGTGCACATCGTCACTCAAGGGAAGCTCATAAAAGGGGATTGAGGGACCCATGAAAGAGCTGTACGCGGCGAGAGATTCCTCGGTAATCTCCAAGGGCAAAGATCGAGCAAGATGTGCGATGTCAGTGTAGGGGCCAGGCAACACTCTGGTGGGCCTGTCCGCAGTAGTCTCCCGTAAATTGGGGGATGCTGCGTACACGTCCTCAGAGGGGGAAGGATCGCACAGACGAGGGCAATCCTTCACCATATGGCCTAAACCTTGACATAGCAAGCACCTAATACAATGCTCAACGTTAAAAGCAGCCATGGCGTCAATGTATCGACGCAAAGTGTCATAGAGGCGACACTCGGCTTCAGAATACATCACAGAAATATGTGGATAAAACAAAAATCAATAATTCCTTGCAAAATATAACTACACGCAACCAGAATTAAATGAACACCTGCTAAAGAAAAGCCGAAACTAGATAAAGGAAGAAATGAAATAGAAATATCAAATTTTAACACTTAAATAAACAAAAGAAATGGTATAAACAAATGGAGAAGAGCTACAATCTCTCGACTCCCTCTCCAGCAACTCACACGTCTGTGTTCCCCGGCAACGGCGCCAAAAACTTGATGCGCGAATCTCGCACACCGCTATAGGCGGTAGCTAGACTGCGGCACAAAACGGCAGTGTACAGATCATTTAAGTAATATAAAATGGGAATGAATCCCCAAGTATCGATCTCAAAGGAACACAGTAAGGTGGAGTTTACTATTGAGGCAGGACTTGAGATTGAAGTCCTTTAGGTCGGATGGATTGCGGAAAGTGGGTGATTTGGGTTGTGGAAAATAAAGGAAAATACTACAACTACTCCTATGCAATGCCGCTATGCAATGCTTCGCTTGGCGGGATGGAGACTACGCAGGCCTTGAGCGCGCTGCTTCACAAGGGCGGATGGACGAGTAGGCAAGCGGAATTGAACTGTGCAGGCCTTGAGCGCGCTGCTTCGTTAGGCGAATATATTACACGGGCCGCTATGCCACGCTTCGCTAGGCGGATGGAAGAGTAGGCATACAGATGAGGGTCGCAAGCACCTCTTTGACAAGCACTCCACTAGCAATTGCTAATGCGACACACGAACGTGACAGCGGGATGGAGGATGGAATGGGGCGCTCCTCACTTGCATAAACCACACATATCAATTTCACATAAAATGAAATACAAAAATAACATAATAAGGTTTAAGCAAACATTTTTCATACACCCAAAATATAAAGGAAAACAATACTACAGTATAAAGGGGGTTTAGATTACAACCTAAGCATGGAGACTCATCGGAGGTTCATGGCCGGAATCTAGGGTTGTCAATCCTCGTCCGGGCTCGGGCTCCAACTGCGGTCCGGGGTCCGGAAGAGCTGTCACCTTCTTCTATTATACCCATCTTCTTCGTCAATCTTCTCTGGTCACAATCTCACCGGAGAACTTCATATGTGCAGCAGGAAATCCCTCAAAATGGAGCTTTGGAGGTGCACGATCAATGGAGGAGGCCTAGAGGATGCTCCGGCTTGAGATTTGCAAGAGAATGGCGGCCAGAGCTCCTCCCGAAGGTGGGCGGCGATGGACGGCGAAAAAGGCCGTGGAACTGGAGCTCTGGGAGCGGGAAAAAAAGTCGATCCAGAATAGGGCAAGACCTGCGGCTTAAATAGAAATTATGTCAGAAAATGGTCACGCACGGTCGAACGCACGATCGTGCGCAGACCGTGCATTATTAAATGATAAAATCTGCCTTGGGGAAGACGCTGCGTCACCCGTGCGATTTGCTCACGCACGACCAATGCCGCCCGTGCGTTAAAATGCACGGGTAAACTCCGACGCTCCGAAATCAAGAAGACACAGGTCGACCATGCGTTTTACTCACACACGGGCAAACCGCCCGTGCGTAAAAAACGCACGAGTAAACTCCGACGCTCCGTTTTCTGCCCAGACACAAACGCACGACCGCAACCGACCGTGCGTCAAGGAAATGCACGACCATGCGATATGCACAGACATTACTGTTGGGGAAAATGGGACGATCCGGTCACCCGCTTACAAATCAAATAAGCTGGGAATACCTCCCGCACCAAATAAACACAGAAAATAGATTGGGGAGCACCAAGTGCTTACCCCAATAACAAGGAGTGCAATTGCACACCGAAACGGGCCTAAAAGTGCAAATAGCATGGAATATCAAATATGAACGAAAACATGCCTAAAGTGTAGTGCATAGACTAGATAATCGGCCCAGATGAGTCCATAAATGTGTATATAATTGGGACTCATCACATTCTTGCGCAGGGCCTCTTCTAGATGAGCGCATTCCTGCACGCGGCCCCACCTGGCTGTGCGCAAGTGAAATATATGGGTTATCTATAATCTACACCTAGTGGAGGGGGGGGGGGGTGATTATGTGTTTTCAAGATTATTTGCTACTTTAAAATCTATCTATCACAACACAAGAGCAACACAGAAAACACACATGACTTATAGTGGTTCCCTACAAGATAATATGTCTAGAGGTAGTCTATTGTCCCTCCCACCTATCTAGCAATGAGCTAGACTAGGCAACTTCTTCAACTCAGACTCTTCTCAATAAGTAGATCTTACAACTCAGGTTCACACAGAACCCTACCAAGCTCAGACTTTGCAAGTCTTATAATAACTCATATCTTCACCAAGATCTTATCAAACTCAGGCTCACAAAGAACCCTACCAATCTCAGGCTCACACAGAACCCTATTAATCTCAGGCTCACACAGAACCGTACCAATCTCAGTGTCACACAGAACCCTACCAATCTCAAATCTATTACAAGATCTTAAAAGCTCAGGTTCACAAAGAACCCTACAGAATGATACAAAATAGTTTGTTGTTGTAGAAGAAAAGACTTCAAGATGAAAGCTTTGAAATAATAGTCTTATTCTTCTTCTTCTTCTTGCAACAGTAAGCCCAGAGATCTGGTTAATTACTGAACCTTTCTTTTGTATCTTCTTCTTAGTTGGTAGATGCACTTCTTGTACAGGAGGAAGATTCTTTCTTGTCTTCTCAGCCAAGTGATGAAGATTTTCTGCTTGAGCTCTTTTTTTTTATTCAGAATCAGTATGTTGTGAGAAAGCCAAGTTTTTGTGAAATCGTCAATTCCTTTATTTTATACACTTTTGTAACTTTGCATAAAAGCCCTTAGTGAATTCTTCCATAATTTACCCGATAGAATATTTTAGAGAAACCGCAGAATAAATTATCATAAGTGCCTTGCCGTTCTTGGAAATTGCAGAACATGGATGTGAATAATATTCTTCATTAATGCTGTGTAACGACCATATTCTGCAGATGATATATCATTAATTATTCCTTGATTTATGTGCAAGATAGAGGACGCGCCTATTCCCTGTATATCAATTTCCAAGAAAATCGGCGCATTAAATGCAACTCTGTATCTGTCAAGACGATAAAATTCCTTCAAGCCGATATCGTGTTGATCGTGTCAACGATATGTAATTTTTACGACGATATCGTCGACATACTTCCTTATTCAAGACTTTACTTGATATCTCAATGATATTTCTTCTTTTGGATGATATCGTCGAGATGTTTCCTAATATACAATATGTCTTCAATCTTCAAGGTGATATGTCTTCTTCAAGACGATATCGTCGACATACATCCTTCTTCAATACTTTATTTGATATCTCAACGATATTGCTTCTTTTAGACGATATCGTCGAGATGTTTCATTATATATGACTTAGAGTTATTGTTCAAGTTGATAGTCTTTCTTGAAGATGATTTTGTCTTGATCTTCTAGATGATATCAGGTCTTCAAGTCGATGTTGTCTACACGATCCTTTCTTCATGACCTAATGAGTTATCTCGATATGACTTCTTCTAGACGATATCATCTAGATGATTCCTTCTACATGACATAAGCTTAATCTTCAATTTGACAAGTTTTCTTCTCGATGATATCATCGAGATGCTGCCTTCACGAATTGACCTTGCTTTCTCAGCGATAAAGTTTCTTCAAGACAATATTGTCGAGACTGTTTCAACGATATGTTCCTTGTCTCAACTATATGTCAGCTAAGGCTCAAACAGATATTTGGCTTAGTGAACTTTTCACTTCTATATAGTTTTGATACTGATAATATAGTCTTTATACTAATGATGTAGCTTTGATGCATTTCAATGATATGTGTATCATCTCAATGATATGTCCAGTCCTTCTTGACGATTTTGGACTTACAGAATTACTGTACATAAGGTTTATCTTCTGTTGTCATGAATAAAATATGCCATCAAATACATAGTGCATTTGTCATTGATCTGAGCACTTTTTCAAATCAGGAACATTGTTGGGCACTGTTCCCAACAATATCCCCCTATTTGAAGAAGTCATAAGTCACTTCAATGATAAATGTCAAGTGATAAATAGAATCAAAATTTGAAGTCATTCATCAAGTATAATGTGATTCATCTATCAACATGATATAAGTAGAGATAATGTTTTAAGGCAAAATATTTTAGTCATTTGCCCAAGTCATTTTCAAATAAAAGATTCCATGATCTTCAGGTCCTGCTGCTGCTTCCCTTTCCTTTTCTCCTTCGCCTTTCATAGAAGCTGATTGGTTTTGGAATTTTCTTTGGAGATGGAGGAGGACCATGAGGGAATGCTAGCTTATGGTTTCTCCTTTTCTCCATTTGATTTAAATGCAGATTCCAATTAGCAGAGTAGTAGATTCTTTCTGACCCATCTTGAGGGTATCCAAGCTTCTGAGATCAGGGTCCTAGAGTTAGGACTCCACTTGCTTGACTGTGGATCTTGCTCAATTTCCCTTAGCCTCTTCTGCATGTACCTTTTGCTCTGAGCCCTCTTCCTATTTCTTGAGCTGGCAGATTCTGCAATTTCAATGCCATATACTTATGAGGCAGTGCTCTCAGATGGTTCTGCTAACACATAAGCTGAGGGAGGTTTCTGTAAAGCTTGCTTGACTTGATTTATAGTCCACATAGCTTGATTTGAGCCAACATTTATCATTGTCTTCTCCCCTTTTAGGACTTCTTCAACAATGTGATCATCAAAGGCCACTTGTACCAAGTTTATCCTCTCATGTATGTGTTGTTCAGCCTCATCCAAGTTATTTCTTACTTCTAACAGATGTTCATCTAAGTTCTGAGTATTCACTTCCATTCTGTTCAGAATTTGATCTCTATCTGAATTCATAAACCATGTTATTTGTTGAAGATCTCTCTCAGTATACCTTGACATAGTGCCTTGGTTTTGGATGATCTGATGAGACTAATTCCCAACCTTGTTAAGTTAAAGAAGTGAGTGTGTTGAGTGTTGAGATGATGCATATCATCCTTCATAGTTTACAGCTCAGCCTTCATTTCTTGCCTTAGGACATCTACAGTCTGTAGAATGAACCTTTCTATCTTCTCCCTTTGTATATTCAGCAAAGCTGAGATCATGTGGAATAGGGAGCCTGAGTGATCAGTAGATGGTCCAGCTACATTCACCTCAAGAGCTGCAACTTCCTCTGAAGGACTTCCATGAGCACTCCCATGACCCTGAAGGTCAAGAAGGTCTACTAGCATATGCTCTTCTTCCTCTTCTTCCATCATCACTTCTTTACCTTTAAGAAGTACTAAACCAAGCCCATCCTGGGGTTTAGTGCTCTCAACTTTTTTGGCTCCTAGCCATCTTCAGATTCCTTCTCTGGAGCAGCCTTCTCATGGACTACTGTTTCAACTGCAGGTCCTTCAGCTTGATCCTCCAGGGTAGAGCACCCCAGATGGGGCTCCCCTTCAACCCTCTCAGTATCTTGGGCTGAGCACCCATGTGGTGACTCCCCCTCAGCTCTCTCAGTGTTTTGGACTGAGCTTCCAACCAGGAACTCCCCCTAAACTAGATCCCTGCCCAGAATGGGGCTTCTTCTTACTTCAAGAACCTCTGTATTAGCAGGTTCAATCACATCCTCTGTGATCATTTGATTTAGAGCTACCTCCCCCTCTATCAAAGCAGGGTTGATAGAGTTGGGGATACTTCTTCCTCAGAAACCTTGGACAGGTTTGGTTCTAGAATTGATGCTCCTCCTCCTTCTTCAGAACTGCTAGAGGAACCTATCTCCTATGAGTCATCAACTATCACAACTTTCTTTTTCTTTTCTTTTGCAGCTGCTTGAGTATCCTTAGGGGTTTTGGAGATAACTCTCTCCCATCTATCCAGCATCTGTAAATCTAAACTCTTAGAATAATGTAGAGGTGCTCCCATTTTTCTCTTCACCACATATCTAAGCGAATTTAGGAGAAGGATAGATAAGATTCTTCTAAATGAAGGGGTATTCAGGGTGTTCTTAATCCTTTGGAATAGAAACTTTCTCCAGTCTGACTTCTTTGAAACAATGATCCTGCACATTGCCTCAAACATTTCCTTGGAAACCCTATCATGAGAACCAGGCTTGCATAGAAGTACTTTCCCTACAATGTCATCTAGGAGTTTTCCCTTATGGTTAAATTCTGCCTTTTTAATAGACCCATAGATCTTGCCACTGTGCCCACACCAGACATATCCTGCAGAAAGGTCTTCAGCAGTCAGATCTTCCTCTTCAATCTTTTATTCCAGTCTTGGTATTCTCAATGATTTTCCCAAGCTCTTGACAGTCATTTTGATCTTCCTCTTGGCCACTACTGACTTTAAGATGGTCCCAGAATGATTAATTATTGCTCCTTCAAAGAATTTCTGGAGTTCCCTATTCAGGAGAACACAGGGTTCACAAAGCAGATATTCTAATCCTGCCGACTCCACCAGTCCAATTACTGACCTAATTACTTCAGAGCTGGAGTCGAATCCTCCTCTCAGAAGCTCACAGTTGGAGATGACTGATGATTCTTCCTTCTTGGGAGCCATTGAAGTGGAACGTTGAGAATCGAGCGATTGTCGGAGACGGAATGGGGGTTTGACATGAAAATGACTTAGGTCAAATGAAAGAGTAATTTTTGTCCTAAGCATTCACTCTATTTATAGTAGAAATAGATGAAGAGGCATGTACCTTTTTGTCCTGATTAATAGATTAAGAATCCCTTAGACGACTCTGATTAAAGATCCAATATTGCATTGAGTATCTGGGTTGTATTTCGACGATGTGCATTTTTTTCGTCGATAGTGTCATCGAGATTACTTCAACCTTGTCGTCGGAATCGCTTCAGCTTTGTCGTCGAGACTCCAGTAATATCGTCGAGACTTAGATTTTATCGTCGAAACATTTCATTATGTATCGCTAAGAAGTCGTCTATGTCATTGAGAGACCAATCTGATACATGTCTAACATGAGAAGATTATCAGCACCACTTGAGATAATCATCTAGGTTGTGCCACTTAGACTTCCTCCTTCAAATTTCTTATTTGGAGATACTGATTTGACATTTCACTTGATAGGCTTGGAATCCTCTATGGGCTACATAGACTAAGAATATTCTGTTTAATTCCAAGCTTGTAATAGGAATAAGGAGTCTGGCCAAACTTAATGCCCTTCTCCGGTCTATATCCCTGACTTGCCTTAGAGCAGCTTGCAATTTTCTGGGAATGACTTTTGTCTTTCATTTAATATTTAGCCTCGTCTTTATTGAATAGCTAATCTAATTTCTATCCTCTTTACTCCAGTCATGTGTCTGGAGCCACCACTTTCCAAATTCTAAAAGGGTTGGCATTTGGACATACCTGCAAAACAGATTACTTACCCTTAGACACCTAATTGTATTTGGGTCCTAGGTGTTTGTTATGGGAATAAGCTGAAATATCACACCTCTTAGTGGTATGCATTCTTCTTGCACTAGGCACGGTTGGATTGAACCAGCAGTCCAAGGCAAAATGACCAATTTTTCCACAACACCATCACTCATTCCTATTGTAACTTCTCTTATGCCACACCATATGAAAATATTGGTGGGCAAGAGTGAAGATAGCTGGCCTGACAGGTCTTGGATGTGCCTCACAAGTGTGACTATGTAGTTGAGCTGGCCTCACCACTTCTTGGTTCAACACCTTGGGAACAGGCTTGGTGGGAACTGCATTTCCCTTACCTTTGGGTGTTGATGCTACAGGTCTATGGACATGAGGACCTAGATTCATCATTTGGGTCTCGTCAAGAGGTGCTTTATAAGCACTCAACCCAAAACCTGCTCTTCTATGCGTGTTAGAGGGTTTACTGCCTCTTGTAGAGCAGGCATTGGTCAGATGACCATATGCAGATTTTTGGTTAAAGAAATTTGATGCCAGTAGCTTCTTCTTGAAAGAAGGCCGGGCTTCAGATGCCTTGCCTTTGACTATCTCTTTACCAAATCCTACACCACCTCTGAATGGTGCAGAGAATTTGTCAATAATGGGAAGGACAGTATTGGGCATTGAGAAGCTAGCAATAATTTTCTTCTCAGCCAATAACATTTCTTCAAGGTCCTTGATAACCTTGTTCTTCTGACCCAACTCAACATTTTTGAGCTTTGTTACGTCCTTGAGTTTGTCCATTTCTTTGCTCATAGTAGCCAGCTTTTCAGCTGTCTCTTAGAGCTCAGATTGGGTAGATTTCAGGGATGCTAACTCCTTAGATTGAGCTCTAAGAAGCTTCATACTTCTTTTCAAAGCAATCCACAAGGCTTCTTTATAGTACACTATCTCAGATTCAACCTCATGTGTGGATCTTAAGGGTATGTTATTACAAGAAGATCCACACTTACTATCATGCACAAAATATGTCATTGATTCAGAATCAGAGATAGATACGGGAGCTCTAATAATTACTCCCAGGAGAAGTGTTGTCATCTTGTATTTCTTTAGTTATGTCCATGAGGCCAATGAGAGCTTCCTCCTAAGTTTCTGATAAATCTGAATTAGAATCACTAAGTGTTCTGATTTTCTTAGCAATGAATCCTTTCTCAGATTTCTTTTTGTCCTTTGGACTTCTTCTACCATCACTCTTCTTTGATTCTTTCTTCTTAGAGTGGCAGTCACCAATCATGTCTAGAGGCAGTCACCAATCATGCCAAATCAAATTTACTGGATTTAGAGTTATACCTTTCCTCATTTGAGGATTTGGATTTATCATGTTGACCAGATCTTCTGGAGTTTGAGGAGGATTTCTTATGGCTGTCTCTTCCTTTTATAGGCATCAACCTTTTGAACTTATTAGAGAGGAGTATTGGTTCTTTAACATTGTCATCAGATTTTGATGTGCTTGTACTAGAAGCTTCATTATCTTCAGAGATATTCTGATATAAAGGAGTTTTGCCCTTGGTACTTTTCAAGTTTTCAGCCTTAAGAGCCATGGGCCTTTCTCTGGGGTTCCCCTTGAGTTTTCTTCTTCAGTTCCCTCCATGTAGATCACCAAGGAATCCCACATTTCTTTTGTTGTTTTGCAGTGAATTAGGTTCTAAAATGTGGATTCATCAATTGCATTTTCAAGTATGTGTTTTGCTCTCTTATCTATATTCATCAGGTCCATTTCATCCTTGGTAAACTGAGACAAAGTTTTAGGGACTGAAGGAGTTGTTGGAGTTATTGAAATAATCATGGGAACATAAAGTCCCTCTTCAACAACCATGAATATTCTGGGATCTGAAGTTTCCATGAACAATCCGACTCTTTGCTTCCATATGGCAAAGCTCTCTTTGGCGCAGATGGGCAGCTTCGTTGATCTCATCTCTTGATGATGCTCACATGCCATTGAAAGATCACAACCCAAAAAAAACTCGTAGATCTTGTTCTAAGCTTTTAAGCCTTTGAACTCAACCTCGCTTTGATACACATTGAAAGATATGTGTTGTCTATAATCTACACCTAGAGGGGGGGGGGGGGGGGGTGATTAGGTGTTTTCAAGATTATTTGCTACTTTAAAATCTATCTATCACAGCACAAGTGCAACACAGAAAACACACATGATTTATAGTGGTTCCCTACAAGACAATATGTCTAGAGGTAGTCCACTGTCCCTCCCACCTATCTAGCAATGAGCTAGACTAGGCAACTTCTCCAACTCAGATCTCTTCTCAATAAGTAAATCTTACTGTTGGATCGGTCGGCGCCCTTAGAGGGGGGGGGGGGGGGGGAATAAGGGTTTTCAAAAACTTTAGATTATATTTAGAAAACTATGAATTATTGCAAGATTAATGACATGAAAGAAGTTAAGTAAAATAAAAAGAGAGACAAGCTTTATTAATGATAAATAAGTTTTACAAAACTTGATCTCGATGACGCTAGAGATCGGAGGCGAATAATAAAAAGGCTCCTTTTGTTTTCTATACCGACTCGTATCCCCACGAACCGGTTGGCTTTAGCCGATCTCTCCCCAAATACTGCCTCAAGCCGCTCTAGCCAATCTATCCCCAGAAAGGCCTCGAGCACCCCTAGATCTACTTCCTAGACCTAGTCGCCAACACGAGGCGAATTTCAGCCCTAAGTCTACCCCAGACCTAGACGCCAACACGAGGCGATTTCACTACCATTTATAATGAAGAAAGAGAAATAAAATAATAAAACCTCCCTTAAGATGAACTTCTGAAGTCGGAGACGAAGATCCACTGTAGAATCAACGTTTGTAGAAGCGGACTTCGTTTGGATCTGGCGTGACGTAATCCTCCTTCAGAAATTTGCAGAGCTTCGCTAGGGCTTCAAGTTTTGGCCAAGATGGCCTATGGAGTTGTAGCACTGCCTCTCTCTCCCTAATATATGTCAGAAACGAGAGGTGAGGGGTCCTTTATATAGCCCAAGCGCTACCGCCGGCACTAGCGCTACCGCCGGCGCTAGCCCGGATTAGGCAACGTTTTGCGCGGCAGAATATCCCATCCGCGGCAACCTCTTGCTCTATGCCTTATGTGCGTCACGCTACCGCCGACGCTATCCGCTACCGCCAGGCGCTAGCTTCCTTCTATAACAACTACCAGAATCGCGCTAATCATCGTTAGCGCCAGGCGCTATCGCTACCGCCGGTGCTAGTGGTCGTTTTGGAATTTTTGCCTCAAGTTTAGGGGCAGTCTTCATGAGTACTCCTTGAGTCATGTGGACCTGGATAACCTGCACACTTGAACAGACAGGATCAAATACACATAGGATTTATTATTCTCAAACCTAGGAGATGCGGAAGACCATGTTCCAACAAACTCCCCCTTTTGATAATAACCAATCCATTAATGATAAATCAGAGCATTAATAGATAAGCATGGTGAAATCCTAATTGTGTGTGTGTGAGAGTGATGACTTAGGATAATTGCAGATGTTTAGCATTTTAGAATTGCTCCCCCTAAATACGTGCTCCCCCTAAGTGATTGCTCCCTAATATGTAAGCTATCATCCTAATTTGTCATGTTGAGTTTTTGATAGCGGGTTATATTTATCATGTTAGTTCTCCCCCTTTGTTATTAGCAAAACTGGGTAGGGAAACAAAGCACCAAAGAAGTTTGTAAGTAGTAAATACGGCATGATCGAGCTTTTGAAGTAAATGATAAGGAGTTTTAGAATTGTTTTTCATTTAAATAGATCAGAGTTATAAGCATTACAAAATTTTTCATAGAAGGAATTCAGAGTTTTTAGCATAAAAGTAATGATTTTCCCTTTATATAAGAGTTTTAAGCATATATAAAAAAGTAATGATTTCCAAGTAACCAATCTACCCAGACAATATATCTACACCCTAGCACCGTACTAAGTGACGGATGGGCTTGAGGAGCTGCAAACAAGCCGTAGGTTGGGGTGTTAGTCCCATATGCAAACACTCGACAAAACTCAACCTATCACTCTTTCCCCCCAGTGCCTCGCAAGGCCCCACTGGAACCCTCCCCGGTTAAGGATAAGACATGACTAGAGATAAGGTTATCTAATGTCTACAACCCTACGCCCCCGCTATGGTGAGATATGAAGTCACAGATAATAATTATTGGAAACATTAAGCATTTAAATCTAATGAGAAATTTCATAGCATATGGATTTTTATTTGAAAATAAAACACACTTAGCTATATTGAAATTCATGAATGAATCAGAGTTTGAGCATTGCGGAAGATTTCGAAAAAGAAACATCATAATACTAAATAAGAGTTTAAGTTCAAAAAGGAGATGTTTTTGAGTTTCAAAAACTAACTTTATAAAGATAAGAGTTAAATCATTGAGAAATAACATCCTTTTAGCAATTAGACACACAGAAGTAAAATTTGATTTGAGATTTAATAATAAGAGGATGTTCTTATAAGCAATATTTCACTCGTTGGAGGATTGTTTAGCATAAAAGTTTACATAGAAATAAATCAGAGTTTTAAGCATAAAAATGATTTGCGTGTTAGAACAACCAATATAAATTTTACCAAGCAAGTCTACCATTTGCTTTTAGAAAAAAATTGAGATTTAAGACTTGATATGAGCATGAAAGCGCAAGGTAAAAGTGATATGGTGATGATGCGGAAGACTTATAAAAATACAAGAAACATCTTTTTATGATGATTCATAAGAAAATATATGAGTTAAATTCCAAAGATGAAGATGTTTTTGTAAATCATTTTGCATTTAAAAATATTTTATTTTGACAATATAGTAACCAAGCATGAAATAATGTTATCACAAAGAGATTACTACAATGTTATTTCAATTCACAATTTCAAAACAAACCAAACATTGTAGAAAGCATGCTAGGTTATCTAGTGCATTTCATAAATAAAGAGTAGCATAGAATTAGCGTTAGGATTCAATACTCATGAGAAGAAGTGTTATGGAAGATAATGATGTGCACAAAAGTGTATTTTTGAGTAATGTAAACAAATGTTTTAATCAAAAATACAAGATATATGTAAAGTACGAGCACAATAAAACACAAATAATATTACTTCCACACACTTCAATGCACAAAAAATGTACAACTACCAAGGTGCTTTGCACACACAATGCTCATTAAGACTTATCAGGGTGCAAAGTAGTGCTTGGGGGATCACATAATTTTATTCTTCAATATTGATTTTTTTTATTGTGATCCGGTGTACTTAAGAATAAGTGGTTTTTATTTTGAAAGAAAGAATTGGTTTGCACAAGATACTTTACTATTCTTTCCAAGGTGCTCAACCTCACAACGCTTATTAAGACTTATCAGGAGGTTTAAGTAGTGCTTGGTGGAGTTATCTTTGTCACTTTATTGTATGATTTTATTTTGTACAAAGTTCTCCGAATACACTTGTTTTGCAAACCAATATAATTTATGAAAAACATAACCACTTTTCTTAACTTTTAAAAGTGCAAATAAAGGTTGTGTAGGTAAGATACTTGTGCAATTTTAATTCATTGTACTATTACAAAACATACACAAGCATTCTTAGATTAAACACATAAGTAGACAATGCCAAAATAAGTGAGTGAATAGCGATCATTATCAAACATAAAACATTACTCATACTTAGAGGCATGCTACACATAGTTCTACACAACTTTTTCAATATAATTGATGCACATATTAATAGATATATCAAAGCATGATGAAAGCAATGTTCAAAGTAGTTTGAAAAGATTAATTGTAACATTATAGAAGTTCTAAATAATAGATTAAATCATGCTTGATTTTCAATGAAGTCCATACAATATTTTTGATATTTTTGAGGAATAATTTTTATTTAAAGCTTGAACTCATAAAAATTGATCTTGGACTTCCCAAGGACTACCTTGTGATGGTTCGCCCGGTACTAGGTGATATGATGGGATGATAGCCCAAATCACCCTTTCGCAAGATACAAGTAAAAAGTTAAGTTCAAAAACTAACAATTTTTGATAATTTTTTTATTTTATATTTTTGTATTTGATTTTTGCTTTAAGAAATAGAATTTAAACAAATGACAAACCACAAAGGCAAAACATATAATATTTTTGTAATTTGGTTTTGTATTTTTGTATTTGATTTTTCAAAAAATAAAGAAAAACGGAAGTGCAAAACTAAATAAAAAATATAGATTTATATATTATTATGGATTTTTCGAATTTTAAAAAATGCAGAAAATCGAACATGGACGCTAGCGCCTGCGGTAGCGCTAGCGCGGGAGACAGTCAACGATTTTTTAGGATTTTGGAAATTTTAATTTTGGATCTTGATTAAGTGTCATAATAGTAGTTTCATGCTGAAATTTCAGATTTGTAGGAAATGTCTAGATAGTGCAAATTTCATGAAACATTAGCGATTTTGTATATGACTTTACCAACTAAACTTTGTAAGTTATATATTTCATTATATCTCCATTTTAATATTTTTAAGGCTTATATTTACCAATGTAGTTTGAAAATGATATGAAATGTAAGCATGAGAGGTCATGAATGAATAAATCAAATATGCATGATTTTCGAGATTAACAATAATGTTCATGCACAATAATAACATGGATAAGCCCTAGATAAGAATACCCAGCCTGTATATCTTGGTAAACATATAAAGCCTAACATAGACACAAAAATTCTTTAGTCGACAATGTTAGTATGATAAGTTTGAGATTAATGTTATACCAAGGTTTGATAGTGTATCAACTTATAGACCCAGAATGAAGTGATGATTTATTTGATTTGATATCAAAATGATTTTAAGGTCTAAGCTTGAAATAAATCACAATACAAACATAATACACCATAACACTAACCATGGTAAGCAATTATAATGCTGATTGTCATCATATAATTCATATGGATGTGATAGAGACAGTTGTTTTTAGAAGATATTTGATGTGAGTTATGATATATGATTTTAGAGAATTTTAGCAACGGACATCAATAGATCATGGTGGTGCGAGTGACATCAATATTCATTATAAATTCTTTCAATACATATTAGTGATTTTCTTTTAATTAAGAATTTTGAATATATATGTGATTTTTGATAGGTGAACAATAGTGATGGTTTAGATCATGTTTGACATCAAGGAGTGAACACAATATAATTTTTGTTGCAAACAAAGATAATCATATAGAAAGTTGAGCTTGTATTTAGATCTTGAACTTTCTTGTAGATTATGTTATTTCTCTAAACCACTTCTTGGTGAGGGCTAAAAAGCATAATAGCCAAATGACTTGATTTAATTTTAAAATATCTTATAGCAAATTTAGAATTTGATTTATATGAATGATAAAAGATATTTATAGATAATGAATATGAGAGAGATAGATAGGTCGTCAAAATTAGATATGACTTTTGAATTTTGATCAATTTGATTTTTTAAACATATTAAGCTTTTAAGAGATAGGATCATATTTTCGATACTATATAGGATGACCATAACATGATAGCTTAAAAATAAGAAAACAAAAAGAAAAAGAAAAAGACATTAAGGCATATCATGAAGTAGAAATTTCAATATTTCATTTTGAAAATATTCTACTTCATGCATTTGGATGATACTAGTAGATAAGAGATTTAGGTATCCAAAGTTGACCATGTGTGATGGTTCCTTTGGGTACCCAAATGCATCGTGATGATTTTTGTGAAGACAAAGATGAATGAGTCCTTTCATGTGAAGTGAATGTTTCATTTTTAATTTTAGGCCTCCATTCAAAACTTGGTTTAATGTTATTCTTATTCATCACATTTCTATTGAGATTATCTTTATATTGATGATTATGATTGTAATGATTATTAAAAGTGTTGTTCATAGGAAATTTGTGTAGTTTTATTTTTAAGTTGGGAGAAACACGATTTTGTAAATAATGGTGATTTTGATTTTGATTTGCAAGTCCTTTATGTTCCTTACTCCCATTATTAAACTTCATTTCGATGTTCATATTCATATTCAACTTGTCTTTAGATATAGTTTGATATTGGGAATTTGTATTTACAATTTTCATAAGCAAGTTGATTTTTGATTTTAATTCATCATTCTTGATTTTTAAACTATGTCTAGCTTTATTATAATTGATTGTGCTATTTTTAAGAGTTGAAACAATTGAATCTATATGATCTTGATAGTTATTTCTATATTCATCAAATGTTTCATCCATCTCTTTAATTTCAATTTTATAGTCTTTGCACTTAGCACAATCATTTATCAAAGATGAATTTTCTAAACATAATTTTTCATTTTGTTCTTTTAAAATAAGAAGTTCCTTCTTAAGTCCCTTGTATTTTTCTTTTAGATTATTGAATTCTAAACAAGGTGTAATAGTTTCATTTAAAGAGACATGGGTAAGACTAGATGAATTCGCATTTGATTCTTCTTTAACTTTTGTTTTTAAACTTTTATTTTCTAAGCGTAATTTGCAATTTGCATTTTTCAATTTCTTAATTTTGCGCTTAGTAATTTGTAGTAATTGTAAAGTAGAAATAGAATTACAAACAATTAGAGAACTTGATTTCCTTACAGTGCAATCAGAAGAGGCAGGATTTGAACAAATAGTTCCTTTGACATCCTTTTGGCATTCCTCTTCCATTGATGCATTTTCATCTTCTTTTTCTCTTAATGTATTGCTCTCTTTTTCTAAGTTGATTTCCATGATCTCCATGGTTTTGCTATGAGAGAGATATTCTTGAATAATGGTGGATGCTTGTATGTCCTTCTCCTCCTGTGTTTGTTCTATACCTGCGAGAGGAAATTCATACATTTCTTCAAGAAATTGCCAAACTTTGTATGCACTAGAAAAACAATATATTAATTTGAAAATTTCATTTGATAGAGCACAAAATAAATAATGTTTGGCTTTTGCATTTAGTTGACGTTCTTTTTTATTTGATTCATCTGCAGGTCTTATATTGGCTAAATTCCATACTTCGACATCTAGAGTCTTAATAAATTTTTCAATTAAAATTTTCCATCCTTTATAATTTATTCCTTCAAATAAAGGTGGTTTAGGAGATTTTTCTTCTTCTTCAAAATTACCCCCATTGAAAGAAGCGAGATCATGAGACGCCATTATTCCCGGTTGTTAAGCCGATTGGAATAAAACCCCTCTGATACCACTTGTTGGATCGGTTGGCGCCCTTAGAGGGGGGGGTGAATAAGGGTTTTCAAAAACTTTAGATTATATTTAGAAAACTTTGAATTATTGTAAGATTAATGACATGAAAGAAGTTAAGTAAAATAAAAAGAGAGACAAGCTTTATTAATGATAAATAAGTTTTACAAAACTTGATCTCGATGACGCTAGAGATCGGAGGGGAATAATAAAAAGGCTTCTTTTGTTTTCTATACCGACTCGTATCCCCACGAACCGGTTGGCTTTAGCCGATCTCTCTCCAGATACGGCCTCAAGCCGCTCTAGCCAATATATCCCCAGAAAGGCCTCGAGCACCCCCTAGATCTACTTCCTAGACCTAGTCGCCAACACGAGGCGAATTTCAGCCCTAAGTCTACCCCAGACCTAGTCGCCAACACGAGGCGATTTCACTACTGTTTACAATGAAGAAAGAGAAATAAAATAATAAAACCTCCCTTAAGATGAACTTCTGAAGTCGGAGACGAAGATCAGCTGTAGAATCAGCGTTTGTAGAAGCGGACTTCGTTTGGATCCGGCGTGACGTAATCCTCCTTCAGAAATTTGCAGAGCTTCGCTAGGGCATCAAGTTTCGGCCAAGATGGCCTATGGAGTTGTAGCACTGCCTCTCTCTCCCTAATATATGTCTGAAACGAGAGGTGAGGGGTCCTTTATATAGCCAAAGCGCTACCACCGGCGCTAGCGCTACCGCCGACGCTAGCCCGGATTAGGCAACGTTTTGCGCGGCAGAATCTCCCATCCGCGGCAACCTCTTGCTCTATGCCTTATGTGCGTCACGCTACCGCTGGCGCTATCCGCTACCGCTAGGCGCTAGCTTCCTTCTATAACAGCTACCGGAATCGCGCTAATCATCGTTAGCGCCAGGCGCTAGTGGTCGTTTTGGAATTTTTGCCTCAAGTTTGGGGGCAGTCTTCATGAGTACTCCTTGAGTCATGTGGACCTGGATAACCTGCACACTTGAACACACAAGATCAAATACACATAGGATTTGTTATTATCAAACCTATGAGATGTGGAAGACCATGTTCCAACACTTACAACTCAGGTTCACACAGAACCCTACCAAGCTCAGACTTTGCAAGTCTTACAATAGCTCAGATCATCACCAAGATCCTACAAACTTAGGCTCACAAAGAACCCTACCATTCTCAGGCTCACACAGAACCCTACCAATCTTAGGCTCACACAGAACTCTACCAATCTCAGGCTCACACAGAACCCTACCAATCTCAGATCTAATACAAGATCTTACAAGCTCAGGTTCACAAAGAACCCTACAGAATGATAAATAAGAGTTTGTTGTTGTAGAAGAAAGGACTTCAAGATGAAAGCTTTGAAATAACATGTCTTCTTCTTCTTGCAACAGTAAACCCAGAGATCTTGTGAATTACTGAACCTTTCTTTTGAATCGTCTTCGTAGTTGGTAGATGCACTTCTTGTACAGGAGGAAGATTCTTTCTTGTCTTCTCAACCAAGTGATGAATATTTTCTGCTTGAGCTCTTCTTTTCTTTTTTTTGATCAGAATCAGTATGTTGTGAGAAAATCAAGTTTTTTTGAAATCGATAATTCTTTTTTTATATTCTTCTGTAACTTTGCATAAAAGCCCTTAGACTCTGTTCGTTTGGTCGGAATTGAGATGCAGGAATTGGAATTCACTTCAATTCCAATTCCCGCAGGAATTGGAATTAAAGTCATTTCCAATTTTGCTGTTCGGCTGAATGCAGGAATTCTGTCACAGGAATTGGAATTGGCAATTCTAATGTTCAGCTGTATCTCAGAATTCAATTGATGGAATTGAAATTTTAAATTTCAAACATTAAATTTAACTGAATTGAAATATCAGAATGGAAACATATTTCCACAGAATGAAAACATAAGTCCACATCATTAAAAAAGTTCGCAACATACAAAACATAAGTTCATATATATACAAATATGCAATAATAATCATCAAATAAAACACACACATACAAATAAAATACACACATACACAAACACATACATAAATGATATAGTACACACCCATACATATATAAAGCTTGCAAGATTAGGAATATTGCACTATCCACTTTTGCTAACCCATGTTTTCTGCCATATTGATTTGTGAATGCAGGATTATGAATTGCCACTGCTAAAGTTCAGAGATGTCAGATTTTACCATGAAGAGGGGGAATGTTTAAGTTCAGAAGTGCCATGAGGAGGTGTGTCAGATTTTGCCATGAAGTGCCAATGCTTAAGTTCAGATTTTGCCATGAAGATAGTGGTAGAGCTTGGAAGAGTAGAAATAAAATACACACATACACAATTTTTGGAATGTCAGATTTTTTTACAATGAATATCTATGTCACATATACAGTTTATTGAGTTTTCTTCTAGTGGTTGGTCTTGCCGTTGATATCAATGAATTATTCATTCCCCAGATTAGTGCACTGGAGCTGTGGGTGAAGCATGCATTATGCCTGTAGGATTTTGCCATGGAAAATGAGAAATACAAAAACAAGGAGCTGTGGGTGAAGCAGACATTATGCTCCCTAGAGAGGAGGTGATGAGAGAGGAATTAGGGGCTAACATACACAAACAAATACTCATACAAAAACAAACACATAAACAAAAGAAAGAAAAGGAATCAGCTCTAGAGCAAAACCTAGATCTACAGAGCAAAAAAAATCTCCATGGCCTACACCAAAGCAAGATATAGGGCAAAAGCGAAGAAAGAAAATCGAAATTTACCTGCTGCCAAACGATCGACGACGGAGAGGTAGGAGTCACACACTGTGTAGGGAGGGCTCGCTGGAGAAGAGGTGGCGAGAGAGGAGTCGCGAGCATGAGATGAGTGGAGAGCGAGAGAGGAATCACGGGGGAGCAGGGTGCAGAGCGGCGGATCGCGAGCGAGGTCGCGCTGCGTGGGATTCGCGAAAGTGGATTTGCACTGCACTAGAATCGCGAAATCTGAGGTTCTGAGGTCGGAAATGGGGGTCACCGAGTTGCGCTGTGCGGGAATTCTTATGGGAATTCAATAGAATTCTGATTCCCACGAAATTTTTGGGTCGCCGAACGCCAGAATTGGAATTGGCAATTGAATTCCAATTCCAAACTTCCAATTTTGACCAAACAAACGGAGCCTTAAGTGAATTCTTTGATAATTCGCCTGATAGAATATTTTAGAGAAACGACAGAATAAATTATCATAAATGTTTTGTCGTTCTTGGAACTTGCAGAATATAGAAGTGAATACTTTTCTTCATTAATGTTGTGTAACGGCCATATTCTGCAGATGATATATCATTAATTATTCCTTGATTGATGCGCAAGATAGACATCGTGCATATTCCTTGTATATCAATTTCTGAGAAAATCGGCGCATTAAATGTAGCTCTGCATCTGTCAAGACGATAAAATTCCTTCAAGCCAATATCGTGTTGATCGTGTTGACGATATATAATCTTTACGACAATATCGTCGACATACTTCCTTCTTCAAAACTTTACTTGATATCTCAACGATATTGCTTTTTCTAGACGATATCGTCGAGATGTTTCCTAATATACAATATGTCTTCAATCTTCAAGGTGATAAAGAGAGAGTGTCCAAACCACATAAAGGAGGAAAAAGAGAGAAAGAACCGTGGCAAGGAAAAGAAAAAGGTGATCAAGGCGTCAACATGGGACGACACATCATTCGACGAATTATGCATCTCTAGTTCGAGCAGCGAGGAGGAGGCGAATCTTTACCTCATTGGGACACACAAGCAAGAATCTGACTGCAAGGTTAATGTCCATAGCGACACTGAGGTAAACCCTCCTTCTTATGCAGAACTTACTGATTTATATGAAAGTTTGTGTGATAAATTAGATAAATTTCATGATGAAAATAATACTTTAAAATATGAAAATAAATAAATGAAAAAGGACTTAAAAGCTTAAATAAAGAACCTACAAAATGTGGCAAAGAGAAGGTTGAATGCCCTTAGTGCTCCCACTCATTGGATACTATTAAAGAATTGAATGAAAGCCTCATAAAGACTTCCTCCTCAATCGAAACTCTTACTAAAGAGAGAAAGGACTTGGAGAAAAGGCTTCAAATTTCTCTTGGCCACATTGAAGACGGGATGAAACAGTTTGCAAACCGGTGTGTAATGCTTGTCATAGAAAACACCACTTTGAAAGCTAGGATCCATGACATGAATAGTACGATTCAAAAGTTGGGAATATGTCAGAAATCACAAGATATGCTGCTAGGATATCAGTGTCATGGATCGGGAAATTTTGGATGGGATATAATAATTCACCGTTACCGCAGTGCGGTAGTACTACTGCTGGTGGTAACCACTTTCCAGCAAACAGTAAAAACATGAACTCTAAAATGAAAAATAAATCTATAAAATCTAGAAACTTGTCTTTTTCTTCCAGCAAGAGCCTACCCAAAACACTAAGGGTGGAATCCACCGCTTATACTAAGTGTGACAAATGTAAAAGGTTTGGACAAACTTCTGGCTCATGTATGAAGAAAGGATCTAAAATTGTAATGCACATATGGGAACCAAAGTCTTCTACCTACAACATGGGTGGAACAACTTGGGTAACTCAATCTTTACCCGCATCTTCCTTTTAGGTGTGTTGGCAGTCTAAGGACAAAGAGAGTTTGTGGTACTTGGACTTTGGGTGTTCCAAGCACATGACGGGTGATGAAGAGAAGTTCTTTATCCTAGAGAAAAAGAAAGGAGGCATGGTGTCTTTTGGCGACAACAACAAAGAAAGAATACTGGGTGTCGGCCTTGTAGGTAAATATTTTCCTATTTCAAATGTCTTGTTTGTAGAAGGTTTAAAACACAATCTCATTTATGTTAGTCAACTATGCGATTGGGGCTTTAATGTTATATTTGAAACCACTACAAACTCTTGCAAAACAATTGATGCCAAATAAATGATGTATCGTTAACCGTGCCTAGGAAACACAATGTTTATACTAGCACGTTTGATGATTTATCTACATCTGATCTACAATGCTTAGCTGCGAAAAATGAGCAGTTAGAATTATGACATAGGAGACTAGGAAATTGCGGTAGTAAACTTATTGATAAACTATCAAAAGAAAAACTAATTCATGGTCTTCCACACCTAAACGGTAGTTTGGCATCCTCCATGCCAAAAAGAAAAATTCACCAAATCATATTTTAAAAGCAAAAAATGATATTATCACATGTATCTTTTTGGTCAAATTAGTACATGTAGTCTAGGTGATAAACGGTATAATTTTGTTCTGATTGATGATTACTCTAGGTTTTGTTGGAGTATTTTTCTAGCTATTAAATCCGACAAATTTCACGAGTTCTCCACCCTGTGCACACATATTCAAATTGAAATGGAAATTAAATGTATTAGGTCATATCACGGGGGAGAATTTGAAAATGAAAATTTTACTAATTTTTTTAACAACTTAGGAATCCGTCACAAATTTTCCACTCCTCGCACTCCAAAGAAAAAATGGAGTAGTGGAAAAGAAAACCAGAATATTACAAGAACTTGCATGCACCATGCACGCCGAATATAGCTTACCTAGGTATCTTTGGGCTGAAGCGGTCAATACCGCATGTTATGCAATGAATCAGACCATGCTTCGTCAAATATTAAAATTAACTCTATATAAGCTATATTTTGAAAAGAAACCTAATGTGCCTTTCTTTGGAGTTTTGGGTTGCAAATGTTTCATTCTTAACATCAAAGATCAAATAGGAAAATTTGATGAAAAATATGATAAAGACATATTTTTAGGATACTCTTCTACTATTCATGCATATCGAGTGTATAGTAAACAAACTTTGGTTGTTGAATAATCTATTCATGTGAACTTTAAGGAGAGTGCTGTTGAAATTCCTTAGATATTATGTTAAAAGCGGAAAATGGGAACTAGGTCGCGGGAACACTTCAACTATACCAAACACGAAAACCAGAAACAATGTAGGAACAAAAAAAATCTTGTATTAACTATTTTCTGTATATTGCAAGGTATACATGGCGAGACATAATTTACCAGTACACCCAATAAGGAGAAAGAAACAAACTACAAGAAGCTGGCGGTTACAAACTGAAACCGCCAAACCGCCCGGCTAACAAAGCAGTCCGTTCAAAAACGCCAAGTCGCCAACCCGCAACTCAACACGCAGACTACCCATTATTCCAATGCTCACTCTGTTCGCCCAAGCAAAGCTGCCTAACCGCAGTCACCTGGCCGTTTCTAACCACGAACAAGCTGCTGAAGAACTGAATAGAAAATAGTCCGGCAAAGGCAAACCGCCTACCCGCCGTAGACTGATCTTTTATTGAAAGCTGAAATGAGCCAGAGAAAATTGTTGTGTCGCTAACCGCGACACCCTGTTGCTACCCGCCGCTGACTGCTACCGACTTATCTGCTAAGGTATCCTCTGATCAAATCAGAACCACAATCAAGTCGCACAACCTGCGAACACAGCAAAGGCAAATCTCAAACCGCACGAACAGAGAAGTTCTATCAGCACAATAACTTGCAAGCTCTCACTTACAGTTCTTGTCTATTTTCTTCGAGTCGGGGGGGGGGGGGGGGGGGGGGGGGGGGGGTCCTATTTATAGTAGAGGTGAGGAGTGCGTTCACCGCCAACAGCGATAGGATAACCGCCCATAACAACAGCGGGTAGCACACAACCCGCACACTTTGCTGAGATAACCCTGCCGAACAGTTTGCCGACTCTATGATAAGCCGCAAGGACAACTCGCAGAACCTCAGCAACAACAACAACAAACTGCCAGCCCGTGAGCATAGATTTGATCATAGCTTCAACATCCAGTGATAACCGCGGACATTATCCGACTGGTTACTACCAGAGAGCTGACCTCAGATAGCCGAAAGATCAAGGCCACCTGCAACTGGCTAACCACTAGTCCACCGTGGGAAGACAACCCGCGCGGTCTTCATACCAGACCGCCCGACCTCCATGGTTTACCAGATCGCCCGGTCTGACACCCAGACCGCTCGACCTCCACTTATACTTCAAATTTAAACACTCCCCCTTGAAGTGGGAAGTGGAAGTCAGCTTAAGCAAACCTCGCAACTGAGTAAATGGTCCCTTCGCCAGCGGCTTTGTGAAGATGTCAGTGACATTGTCCTCAATCCGCACATTCTCAACCATCAGAGATCCCTCCAGCACCTTCTCCTGAATGAAATGATGCTCGATCTCGATGTGCTTGGTCCGTGCATGACAGACTAGATTATTAACCAGTTTGAGAGCACTCTCGTTGTCACCACGTAGCAGAGTAGGACCTCGTATCTCCTTGTGTACGTCCTCCACCAACCTCCTAAGCTAGATGGCCTCCTAAGATGCCAAGGACGAATCCTTGTACTCCGCTTCAGTGGTAGAGACGGACACTGAATCCTGCTTCTTACTGCACCATGAAATAGTCGTTGATCCACATAAGAAAACATAACCAGACGTCGACTTCCGATCATCTGAGTCTCCCTTATAATCGGCATCCATGTATCCATGCAAACAAAAGCCTGTGTCTCTCCCATAAAGGAGACCCATGTTCGAGGTCGACTTCACGTACTTCAGAATACTCTTTGCCGCCACCAGCTAAGGTTTCTGTGGTACCGCCATATACCGACTTACCCTGCCAACTGCATAGGCAATATCCGGCATGGTAATCGTTAGATATATCAAACTCCCAATAAGAGCCCGGAACACCAACGGATCAGAAAGAATCCTCCCCTCATCCCGCCGAAGTTTTTGACCAACCTCCAGTGGAGTAGAGCTTCTCTTCCCTCCTTCCATGCTGAATTGCTTCACAATTCGTTCCGCATAGACTTTCTGGGAAACAAGCACACCGCTCTCTTTCCTCTCCACCTCGAGTCTAAGGAAATGGTGAAGCTCCCCTAGATCCTTCATCTCGAATCTGATAGTTAATTCAGCTCGAAGCTTAGATATTTCCGTTTAAAGAAACAACACCCTCCTTCTCAACTGCATGTATAATATCATCAGCAGTAATGATAACATCATTACCTGAGTATGCCTGCAAAGAAGAGAACTTGGACTCATCCCCGGTGAGGTGATGACCACACCCAGAATCCACTATCCAATCATCTTGATAGTTGATAGAAGTCATAGCCCGAACACAAGTGCCTGTCATAAAAGCTATATCACCTCAACTACCATTAGCATTGGAACCAACCTCCTCCTTTCCTGCAGTATGCCTTGGCTGAATATTGACTCTGCAGTCCTTCTTGAAGTGACCGGGCTTATTGCACCTGAAGCATCTTGGTCCTTCCTTTTTCATCCCATCACGCTTAGGAGCATAACTCTTCTCCTGCTGATATGAAGTAGATGTACCATCATCTCTAGATGTCTTCTTCTTCTTGTCCCAATGCTTCTTCTTTCCAGAATAGAGAACCTCACTTTCTCCCCCGGAGACAAACATCCCCACCATCTGTATAGCTAAACTCTCTTGTGAAGCAAGCAAGTTTTCCAGCTCCAGCAACGATGGCTGATTGGCTCAAAATTGAATGGAAGTAACAAAGGGCACATACACCCTCTGCAAGCCGCGGATTATATGCCTCTTCAGCTTAGCTACTGAGATAGGCTCATCCGGTTCCAATGCCAAAATCTCTGCATAGAGGTTCTTCATCTTCAGGAAGAACATTGATATGGACAAGTCACCTTGAGTGGCCTTAGCCAACTCATTCTCCAAGAACTATAGTCGAGCTATATTCTTCTTATTGAACAAGCCATCCATGGCTATCCAAATCTCAACAGCAGATCGATAGCCAATGATGTGATCAAATAATTCCGATGAGATAGCCCGCTTGAGAGTAAACTCCGCCTTAGCATTAGTTCTCCTCCAAGCTCTCAACAGATGAGCATTCTCACTAGCAGCACCACTTCTTGAGTTTCTTCTCCACCAACAACCTCCCAGAGGTCCTCGCCCAAAAGATAACTCTCTATACAAGACTTCCACTTCTTGAAGTTAGTATGCATAAGGAGTTCAATTCTAAGACCTCTTGCTATTCCTCCTTCCATTGCTATCCAACTGATAACTTGTGCTTCCAGAAATCTAAGCAAGATAACTGCGGCTGAATCACTGCTCAAACCTTTATCCCTCTGATACCATGTTGAAATTCCTCAGATATTATGTTAAAATTTCTGAGAAGCGGAAAACGGGAACTAGGTCGTAGGAACACTTCAACCATACCAAGCACGAGAAACCAGAAACAATGAAGGAACAAGAAAAATCTTGTATTAACTATCTTCTGTATATTGTGAGGTATACATGGCAAGACATGATTTACCAGTACACTCAATAAGGAGAAAGAAACAAACTACAAGAAGCTTATGGTTACAAACTGAACCCGCCAAACCGCCCGGCTAACAAAGCTGTCCGCGCAAAACGGCCAAGTCGCCAACCCGCAACTCAACACGCGGACTACCCATTATTCCAATGCTCACTCTGTTCGCCCAAGAAAGGTCGCCTGACAGCAGTCACCTGGCCTCTTCTAACAGCGAACAAGCTGCTGAAGAACTGAACAGAAAATAGTCCAGCAAAGGCAAACTGCCTACCCATCGCAGACTGATCTCTTATTGAAAGCTGAAACGAGCCAGAGAAAATTGCCTTGTCGCTAATCGCGACCTCCTGCTGCTACCCTCCGCTGACTGCTACCGACTTATCCGCTACGGTCTCCTGTGATCAAATCAGAACCACAAGCAAGTCACACAACCTGCAAACATAGCAAAGGAAAATCTCAAACTGCGCGAACAGAGAAGTTCTATCTGCACAACTCGCGAGCTCTCACTTACAGTTCTTTTCTATTTTCTTTGATGCCGGGGGTCCTATTTATAGTAGAGGTGAGGAGTGCGGTCACCGCCTACAGCGATAGGATAACCGCCCATAACAATAGCGGGTAGCACACAACCCGCGCGCCTTGCTTACATAACCCTGCCGAACATTTTGCCTACTTTATGATAAGTCGTACGGACAACTCGTAGAACCCCCAGCAACACCAACAGCAAACTGCCAGCCTGCGAGCAGAGATCCGGTCATAGCTCCAACATCTAGTGATAACTGCGGACACTATCCACCAGGTTACTACCAGAGAGCTGACCCCAGATAGCCGAAAGATCAAGGACACCTGCAACTGGCTAACCACCAGTCCACCGCGGGAAGACAACCCGCGCGGTATTCATACCAGACTGCCTGACCTCCGCAAATTACCAGACCGCCCGGTCTGACGCCCAGACCGCTCGACCTCCACTTACACTTCAAATTTCAACAAATGCTCCAAATGAAGAATCTAGATCTAGTATAGGTGATGATGATCCACCCAATAATGGAGCAAACTAATGAGAGAAGTGAAGAAGAGGATGAGATAAAAAATGATGAGGGATTTAAGCCACCAAGCATACAAAATTTTACAAAGCAACATCCAAGGGAATGGGTAATTGGGGAGCCTTCACATGAGGTAAGAACATGTTTTTCATTACATGAATTATTCTCAAATTTGTGTATTATTTTTGAAATTGAACATAAAAATATTTCTGAAGATTTGAACGATGAATCTTGGTTTATTGCTATATACAAGAAACTTAGCCAATTTGAACGTAATAAGGTATGGATCTTAGTTAAGCGTCTTAGTAACCATACTGTCATAGGCTTAAAATGGATCTACAAAAATAAACTATATGGTGAGTCTAGGATAACTAGAAATAAGGCTAGGTTGGTTGTTCAGGGATACTCTAAAATAGAAGGAATAGACTTTGAGGAATCATTTGCACTTGTAGCCTGCCTTGAGTTCATTAGGATGTTTTGGTTATTTGCTAGTTTTAAATGAATTAAATTATAACAAATGGACGTCAAAAGTGCATTTTTAAATGGATATATTAAAGAAGAGGTCTACGTAGAGCAACCACAAGGTTTTAAGAATAGTGATCATCCCAACCATGTATACAAACTAGAGAAATCCCTTTATGGTTTAAAGCAAGCACCTCATGCATGGTATGATAGATTAAGAAATTTTTTAATAAAACATAGTTTTAGGATGGGTAGTGCGAATACCACACTTTTTGTCAAACATAGTGATCACGATCTAATGATTTTACAAATCTATGTTGATGACCTAATCTTTGGTCTCACTAATGAAAAACTATGTAATAAAATTGTAGAAGTGATGCAAAGTGAATTTGAAATGAGCTTAGTGGTTGAATTGACATACTTTTTAGGTTTTCAAATTTCCCAAAGACAAGATGGAATTTTTATTTGCCAAAACAAACACATACAAGACATGCTTAAACGGTTTGGATTTGAGAATTTGAAAAAACTAAAACTCCAATGAGTGCATCACTAAAATTAAAAAAAGATAAAAGTGGCATATCGGTGGATCAAATGGTATATCGAGGAATGATAGGATCTCTACTATACATTAGTTTGTCTAGATCCAACATTTTGTTTGCAGTGTGTCTGTGCGCTAGATATTAAGATAACCCTAAAGAGTCGCACTTTAAAGCCATTAAACACATCTTTAGGTATCTTATTGGGAAACCAAATTTTAGTATATGTTATCCACACACTAACACATTCACACTCTATGGATACTCCGATTCGGACTACGTTGGATGCTCACTTGATCGAAAAAGAACAAGTGTCACATGTCACTTCCTTGGACCGTCACTAGTATCATGGTCGAGTAGGAAACAAATTATGTTATCATCTCAACGGTAGAGGATGAGTACATAGCTCTAGGATGTTGTTATGCACAAGCCCTCTGGATGACACAAATGTTAGAAGATTTTGGGTTGTCATATAAGAATGTAGAACTTAGGTGCAACATCAAGAGTGTCATAGAATTAACCAATAATCAAGTACACCATTCCCGCTCTAAACACTTCGAGGTTCGTTATCACTTTATTAGAGACCATATTAAGAAGGAGAATGTTAAAATAAGTTTTATAGGCATGGAAGACCAGTTCACTGACATATTCACCAAACCCCTTCTTGATGCACGACTCACTATGCTTCTACTAGAATTGAGGGTTTTGGACATCTTAGGCTAAACTATAAAATCCAAAACATTTTTAATATTTTCAAAATTCTATGCGGTAGTTGATACCCCTTATCGTAGAAAAAATTAATCAAGAAGACTCTGAAAGCAAAATTATAAAAACAAAACACATTTTCTAAGCAAAAGAACAAGTCTATGTCTGCTAGCACAACACAGTAGGATGCTGGCGGTAGCATTAAAATCATTTTTTTCTTTTTGTATTTTTCTCCGGCATAGAAGATCATTATACTGATGTGCTCTTAATATACTTCTGTGTTTTTCATAAATCTATTTATTTTGAAAATATTTTAAAGAAATCAAATATAAAATTATAAAACAATTTCAAAAACACAAAAATATGTTTTTTTCTTGCTATTTTTGTTTTGTATTTTTATAAAAATAAAAAAAAATATAAAAACTACTTAAATTTCATTGCTAATATCAATGATGATTAATTATATCAATTAAATATTAAATACAATATTTAATTTAATTTTCAAGTTTCTTAAAAACATTGCTTTGTTTTGTCATGCATTGAAAATTATTTTGTTATGTGCAATGAAATTGATTGTAGAAAACCTGTGCAGGACTGTTTATCATGCCTCTAAGTATGAGTAATGTTTTATGTTTCATTCACTCATACATTTTGATAACCTATATGTGTTTTTAATCTTAGTCTTGCATGATTGTGTAGTGTAATAACATAATAAATTAAAATGTATACATAAATTACCTACAAAATATTGAATTATTTCTTGCAATTCTTTGTCTTTTCATGCACTTACTTAATAGAGAAAATGGTTGAAAAAAATTAAATTCAATGCTTGCAAAACAAGTGAATTCGGAGTTCTTAATCACTAAAATATAAATCAAATAACATATATGACAAGGACACTCCACCAAGCACTACTCACCCTCCAAATAATTCTTAATATACATTGTGAGGTTGAGCACTTTGGAGAGAATTGTAAAGTGTCTTGTGCAAACAAATTATACACCACTTATCTTAGTACATTGGATCACAAATAAATGAATTTGAAATTAAAAAATGTGATCCCCCAAGCACTACTTCGCATCCTGATAAGTCTTAATAAGTATTATGCTTGCGAAACACCTTGGTAGTTGTACCTTACGTTTATGTGCATTAAAATTTTATGGAAGTAAAGTTATTTGTGTATTTTAATATTGTGTTTATTTCATTATATATGTCATGTGTTTTGATTAATATACTTGTATTTTTTATCAAAATATTTTTTTGTACACATCATTACCTCATATAAAACTTCCAGTCATGAGAATTGAATCTTAACGCACGAACACGCTATTCTCTATAAACTTTAGTAAATGCGCAAGTTGTCAAAGCATAACCGCTACAATGTTTAATTTTACTTGAAATGTGAATTAATGTACATTGTAGTTGTTCTCTCTTCTTGATATTTTTAAATCATGCTTGCAATTTGTTTTAATGAAATAGAATCTCTTGGATTTTAATTGAAAATATCTTCTTATTGGACTTGACACTCATTATTTTTTATATACTATTATTTTATAAAAAGATGTTTATTTTTAGGAGTGTTGATTATATGTCTCCGCTATGTTTACTACTTCTGCTCGATCATGATTATTTATTTTCTCAACAAGTGGTATTTATAAACTTAAAACTTTGTTTCAACTCTACATAGAACACAATCAACATGTGTTGCTAATACTCAACCCCGCCCTCTTTTGATAATACAAAAGGGGGAGAATAAACTTGACGAACTCTACTAGTTTAAGGGGAGTACAATAAAAAACTCATATGAAGCATCTATTATTGGATCGGTAGGCGCCCTTAGAGTGGGGGGGGGGGGGGGAGGTGAATAAGGGTCTTAAAACTTTTTCTTATATTTTGAATATCTTGAAATAATAAGAGATTAAGATGGTGAGAAATCTAACAAACTAAGTAAAATAAAATAGAGACATGTTTTATTAATATGAAATACGGGTTTACTAAAATTGATTTCTATAACGCTAGAAATCAGTGGTGAATAATAATAAACTCTTTTTGTTTTCTATCGCGACTCGCATCCCCATGAACCGCTGGCCCTAGCCTATCCTTCCCCAGATTCGGCCTACTGCCGCTCTAGCCAATCCTACCCCGGATATGGCCTTGAGCACCCCCTAGACCTAACCTAGATCTAGTCGCCAACATGAGGAGAATTTCTGCCCTAAGTCCTACACAGACCTAATCGCCAACACGAGGCTAATTCTCTAACGGTTTACAAAAGATATGAAATGATAATAATAAAAACTCCCTCTTGAAAAACTTCTGAAGTTGGGGACGAAGATCCACTGTAGAATAAGCATTATTGAAGAGGACGTCATTTGGATCCGGCGTGAAGAAGTCCTCCTTCAGAAATTCGCAGAGCTTTGGCGGGAGATCAACTTTCGGCCAAATCAGGCTCTGGAATTCTAGCACTCAACCTCCTTCTCTAATGGTAGTCCAAAATGAGAGAAGAGGTGTCCAATTTATAGCCTTAGCGCTAGCGCCTGCACTACCGCTACCGCCGGTGCTATCCCATATTAGGACATATTCTGCGCGGGAGAATCTTTAATTCGAGGAAACATTTCTGCCTTGCCTCTTATGCTCCGCGCTACCGCCTGCGCTATCCTCTACCGCCTAGCGCTAGCACCTTCTAAATGTGCTCCCGGGATTGCACTAACCATCGCTAGCACCAGGCGCTAGGTGCTACCGCCGGCGCTAGTGGGCATGTTGGATTTATTGGCTCAATTTTGGGGGCAACCTTCTTATGTTATCCTTGAGTCATATGGACTTTGTTTCCTACACACTTAAACACACAAGATCAAATACACATAGGATTTGTTATTCTCAAACCTAGGTGATGCGAAAGACCATGTTCCAACATCTATATAGGGGGAGCATCCATATAGAGGGAGTATACATGTTTATTATTCACTACATTTTCAATAAACACCACTCTAATTATAATTTATTTCTTCCTAGAGAATTTGTTATTATCAAAAGAGGGAGTTTGTTGGAACATACATTTCTCCTATCTTCGTTTGAGAATCAAAATCACAGAATGTATTTGATCATGTAGGTTGTGTGGTTATAGTTTGTAGGAACTACAGGTTAAATACCCCTACGAGTACAATGTGGAATGAAGACAAAACTCTGAATAGAGTGCTAGTGTGTGGCATTAAGACCCACCGCTCGCGGTAGTCCTAGATACTGAGGTACAACTGGTAAAATGCTTTGAACGCAAGGACTAGCGAGTGCAAGGAGGCAAAAATGGAAAGAAGCTAGCGTGGCACGGTAGCATAGCGCATCGCGATAGGTGTTGTATAAAATTAAGAATGCCAAAAATGAAGATGACTTATCTGCCGCGATCCATGTGCCTCTGATTTCCTTATAGGGTACCATAGGGTGGTAACGCTACCACTGGCAAGAGCTTACATAAACGTCATATAAAAGCATTTTTCTTTCTCCATGGACTCACATATAAGTAATAGGGTTTCCACGTCGTTTCTTGAGCATGGAGCCACCATCCAAGGAGAAAGGAGGAAAAAACTTTCACCCTCTCGAGCAAGGAAGAAGATCTCCGTAGTGTGCGAATGTGAATGTGAATCAGAAGATGATCGAGCGCACAAAGAACGAGAATCAAAAGCGTCGGCCGCTGACCGCCTCCAAAGACAATATTTGAGGGAGCAATCTTTTCTTTCTAGATCTATTATTTCATCTTTGTAATTCTTTTCTTCTACTTTATTGTTTCATGTGACGTGAGAAATCGTCCAGTGAGGACGTCATATTCCGAGGAGGATTCTGTAAGAAATCCTCCGGGGAGGACGTCTAGACCGGGGAGGACGTCTAGACCGGGGAGGACGTCTAGACCGGGGAGGACGTCTAGACCGGGGAGGTCTATCTAGGTCTTAAAGACCTTCTGGGGGAGAAGGGAGAGAGCCAACCGGACCTCGGGGGGAGGTTGGTATAGAAAACCCTATATTATATTATTCATCTCTTTCGATCTCCGACGTCATGGAGATCATAATTACTGTGATCTTCTTTTAAACTTTCTAATGAATGGGTGTTTTCATGCTTTGATATCTGTGTGCAAAATCTCTAGCTAATACTGAAAGTTGGTTCTTCTCTAAAATCACAATCACATGAACACTGAAATGATCACCTGTGAGAATTGAACGAAGATAACTCACAAGAATACGGGCTCTGTGAGATACCATCGGTGGTAACCATACCGCCCCGCACTAACTTCCAGAGAACATATTTGTCCTGCATAAGGTTTTGAAATGTCATAATACTGCATTAAACCTTGTTCACCCTCCCCCCTCTAAGGTTGGACACAGATCCAACAGTCATATCATAGCGCAAATTAAGCGACGTGGGCACGTTAGTTACAGAAGGACAAAATTTTGTATCGCGTGAGAAATGAAAAGCGAGTACACTACGTATGCGAAGCATAAAACATGTCCCAAGAAGTAGAAAGCAAAGGCGAGTACACTGAAAGCATGAGCATGAAATAGTATGCGATCCATAATAGATGATAAATGCGAATACGCCAATATAATTAACGTCAAAAAAGAGAGCATACATAAAAGGCGAGTGCGCTAGTTATAGGAACAAAACAAAGTAAAATGTAAAGCGCGAGCTACTTGGACTCAAGCCATGTTCGCCTCCTGAAGATTACAAATCCATAAAGCCTGAGGAGGAGTTTTCTGACTCGCGGAAGAACTCCGGGAGAAGAGATTGGAGGGTGAATTTCAACCCAGCCCGCTTCATTCAGATCTTCGTGTCGCCGAAGGCGCTCCAGCGTGAGCTCAGCTGCAAAGGTGACCAGTATCTGCGTGTTGGGAAAATTTCTCACAATGTTCCTAATTTGAAGAAGTCCTCGGGATAAAGATAAATGCACTTTGTATTTGATGATTATCTTAGTTTTGATGTTGTAGGCTTGCCACTTAATCATCTTAATGATCCATAATGGTTCATTGATTTGATATAATCCCTAGAGCAATAATCCAGAAAACCCAAAAATATGCTAAGTAAAATATCGCCTAGACAAGATTCAGAGAAAGTCCAAATATCAACTAGACTATTTGTCGATATTTGTCCATATCGACTAGAAGTCTCTAAGATATGTTGAACGTGTCGACTAGATGTTACTTAGTCAACCTTATCTTTCTGTGTATATCGACTTGATCACTTTCAGACAAAATGGATATCGGCTTGAAGACTCTAAGGTTAAGTCTGCTTATCGACTTGAAGGGACTCAGTTAAAATTATGTGTATCGACTTGATGCTGATTAGATGAAGCTTATATCGACTTGAAGAGGTTCTGACATTTGAAGAATATCGACTTAAAGCTTTGCAGTCAGAATGTGTATCGACTTGAAGTTTGAAGTCATAGTGAAGATCGGCTGTGTACAACCCTCATATTTGCCGAGCTGGTTTGGTTAACCTAGACTCAGCAGAATCGAGGCGGTTGAGGGGAATAGCCGTTCACAAGCGACCGGAACCAGCTAAGATGAAAGCGGGTCAGACGGGTGAGAAGGGCTCCACTCGCCCGGCCTTGAGCGAGTGAGCACTCGCCTAGGCCATGGGCGAGTGCTCCACTCACCCGGCCTTGGGCGAGTGAGCACTCGCCCAGGCCATGGGCGAGTGCTCCACTCACCCGGCCTTGGGCGAGTGAGCACTCGCCCGGCCTTGGGCGAGTGCTCCACTCGCCCGGCCTTGGGCGAGTGAGCACTCGCCCAGGCCATGGGCGAGTGCTCCGCTCGCCCGGCCTTGGGCGAGTGAGCACTTGCCCAGGCCATGGGTGAGTCCTCCGCTCGCCCGGCCTTGGGCGAGTGAGCACTCGCCCAGGCCATGGGCGAGTGCTCCACTCGCCCGGCCTTGGGCGAGTGAGCACTCTCCAAGGCCATGGGCGAGTGCTCCACTCACCCGACCTCCATCTTTCGGAGGATTCTGGCTATCCGCAGTCCGATTTTGGCTATCCGCAGTCCGTTTTTGGGAAAGTCTATAAATAGACCCCCCTGGGCACCTTGAGAAGGGTTGTTCTCTACCCCCTCCCTCCCGTGTGAGCAAGCACTACCCCTCCCCCTCCCCTTGTCATTGAAGGTGGTCGGTGAGGTGAACCTTAGTGCCCTCCAAGGTGCCCAAGCTCAGCATTGTCTTGGGAGGGGAAGTTCTGAGTGAGCTTCCGGGTGTGTGGTGGGACCTCCACGCTGCAGCTTCAGGGGTTTGTTTACAGGTTTCAGCAATCGTCAAGAGCAAGTCTCTCAGTACCTAGTGACCGGTCAAGGGTCTTAGCTCGGGTCAAGTAAGAGTTAGCCGCATCCCCCTTTCGAACGCTGAAACTGGGTTACTGGTTTCAACATTCTGGTGCGGTGAGCGTGGAAGCGGTTAGTTCGGAAAGCTCTGAGCCGAGTCCCATGGCTGAAAACAACGAGTTGGGGAGCACACCTCCTACTTGTGAGTATGTAAAGAAAAGTGACTTCGATGAGTTCAGTAAGAAATTCTTGGAGCTCCTGCAGGTCGCACCTCGCACTCACGACGAGTGCTCGACACCACCTGCACCTATGGTCGTCTCATCACCGGTAATGGAAATAGGGCAAGCCCGTCAGCAAGGGAGAGAGCCAGCCTCGGAGGAAAGTTTGGGCCTCCAAGCGCGAGTGCTTTTCAACAACTCGCTCGGAACCAACTGCCCCAGCGGGGAGATGATGGGAGCGCCGCCGTACAACCAAGGGGGATGGAGGAGCCCTTTTTGCGAGCTGATTGTGTCAGCACCCATTCCGGATGGGTTCTGCGAACCCGCTATGTCTTATTATGAAGGGAACAGTGATCCTCTCCAACATCTTCAGTGGTTCGAAGACATGACCTCGATCAAGTAGATGTCGGATGCTTTCAAGTGTAGGCTCTTCGCTGTCACGTTTCAGGGAAAGGCGAGGGACTGGTTCCACCAGCTCCCGGTGGGTACCATCTACGACTTCGAGGACCTGCGCCGAAGTTTCTTGTTGAGGTTCTCTACCTCGAAGAAGAGGAGGAAGGGGGTGGAGGCCTTGTTCGCGATCAGACAAAAGCCGTGGGAGACGCTGGCTAGCTATATGGATAGATTCCAGGGGGAGGTCCTCCTTCTCATCGAGGTACCCGGGCACACCCTGCAGCTAGCCTTCACCCTTGGGCTACAACAGGGAATGTTCAGGATGAATCTGACCCGGGACCCTCCCTTGTCTTTCGAGGAGTTGATGGAGCGAGCTGGTCGGGAAATCGAGTGTGAGGCCAGCAACTAAGATTTCGTGGCAAGATTCACCCAGGTAGCAGAGGACGAGAGGAAGGAGCATGGAGGAAGAAGGAAGGAGGAACTGAGGAGTCAGGGACACCAGGGACCCCCCGTTGGACAAGAGCAAGGTTGGAGGTCGCAACCAACAGCCGCCCGACCAGCTTGGAGGTCACAGGTAGGTCCCCCTTAGGGCCAAGGAAGGGGCCACTTCCAGGAAGGAGGAGGTTCTCAGGGGAGGCATGGGCGGTTCCGCCCGGCAGGGTGGCAACAGAACTCGGGACCGCTACAAGTCCAGCCCTTGCAAGACATGGACATTGGCTGGAGGAAATGAGGGAAGAAGTGGGGACATTGGGAGAAGCAAGGGAACGAGTTGGCACTGCTGTATTGTGACTTCCACCAGCAGGAAGGTCACGCGACCGCGGCTTGCCCGGAGTTCCTCGAGATGAGAGAAGGAGGAAGAGCCCCAGCAGGGGGGAAGCAGTTGTGCCTGGAAGGTCCACGGACAGGAGAGAAGGGGAAGAGCAAGGAGGAGGATGACCCATGCGAAGAGAGGGTCGACGTAGGGGCCCTGGGAGGGATCAGGGTCATCCATAGAGTAGTGGCCAAAGAGGCCACCCGAAAGGGGAGCCTCCACGCCATATACCGCCGGAGCATCGTTTCGACCTCCCGATCCCCACCCTCGAGCGAGAAGATCACCTTCTCGACCTAGGACTTGCCGGACCATGAGGACCCATTCTGCGACGCACTTGTCATCAATGCGGCGATCGAGAACTTCACAGTCTCCCGGATCCTAGTCGACAACGGGAGCTCGGTGAACGTGATATTCAAGAAGGCATTCGAGGGGATGAAGGTCGAGGCAAGGCGAGTGCTGGCATGAGATGGGCCACTCTTCGGATTCTCCGGGGAGAGGAAGGAGGTGGAGGGAGGAGTCGAACTCCTCGTCACCCTGGGGGGAACTTCGAAGAACTGACGGTTCATCATTGTGGACGCACCGAGCAGCTACAACGCTATCTTCGGGCGCCCCCTCATCAGCGCGTACAAGTGCGTGCCGTCCTCCTACCACCAATGCCTGAAGTACAACTCCGGAGAGGTCCAGATAAGAGTCAGGGGAGATCCCCGGGAGGCGCGTCAGTGCTATGTCACTGCAGTCAATACAATCAGATGGATGCAGGGAGCTGAAGAAATAGAAGATGCAATGGCGGAGATGGCCAAGGAGCATTCGGCCGAGTGAGCCCGGGAGGGGCGAGATGTAGTAAAATGCCCTGAGAGGGGCGAGATGTAATGAAGTGCCAAGAAAAGGGCAAGGTGTAATGAGGTGCCCGGAGGGGCGTAGCGTAAGGAAGTTGTAAGCAGGTCAACTATGAATGAAAAGTGGGTTCTAGGTAAATATCCCGGTTCAAGATCCCTGACTGCGGACCCTCCGTCGGGCTTGGTCATGCCAGCAGATTGGGGGTTCGTCAGGTCGACTCGTGGCACAACAACTGATTAGAAGGGCGTTAGGTTTCCCCCGTCTCCAGGTAAACAAGGCACCTAGGACGCGGGTGGGTACTTCCGCCTCCAATTGGATTGGGAGGGCGTTGAGTTCCCCCGTCTCCAGGTAAGCAAGGCACCTAGGACGCGGGTGGGTACTTACGCCTCCAATTGGATTGGGAGGGCATTGAGTTCCCCTGTCTCCAGGTAAGCAAGGCACCTAGGACGCGGGTGGGTACTTCCGCCTCCAATTGGATTGGGAGGGCGTTGAGTTCCCCCGTCTCCAGGTAAGTAAGGCACCTAGGACGTGGGTGGGTACTTCCGCCTCTAATTGGATTGGGAGGGCGTTGAGTTCCCCCGTCTCTAGGTAAGCAAGGCGCCTAGGACGCGGGTGGGTACTTCCGCCTCCAATTGTATTAGGAGGGCGTTGAGTTCCCCTGTCTCCAGGTAAGCAAGGCACCTAGGACGCGGGTGGGTACTTCCGCCTCTAATTGGATTGGGAGGGCATTGAGTTCCCCCGTCTCTAGGTAAGCATGGCACCTAGGACGCGGGTGGGTACTTCCGCCTCCAATTGGATTGGGAGGGCTTTGAGTTCCCCCGTCTCCATGTAAGCAAGGCACCTAGGACGCGGGTGGGTACTTCCGCCTCCAATTGGATTGGGAGGGCGTTGAGTTCCCCCGTCTCTAGGTAAGCAAGGCACCTAGGACGCGGGTGGGTACTTCCGCTTCCAATTGGATTGGGAGGGCGTTGAGTTCCCCCGTCTCCAGGTAAGCAAGGCGCCTAGGACGCGAGTGGGTACTTCCGCCTCCAATTGTATTGGGAGGGCATTGAGTTCCCCCGTCTCCAGATAAATAAAGCACCTAGGACGCGGGTGGGTACTTCCGCCTCTAATTGGATTGGGAGGGCGTTGAGTTCCCCCGTCTCCAGGTAAGCAAGGCGCCTAGGACGCGGGTGGGTACTTCCGCCTCCAATTGTATTGGGAGGGCGTTGAGTTCCCCCGTCTCCAGATAAATAAAGCACCTAGGACGGGGGTGGGTACTTCTGCCTCCAATTGGATTGGGAGGGCGTTGAGTTCCCCTGTCTCCAGGTAAGCAAGGCGCCTACGACGCGGGTTGGTACTTCCGCCTCCAATTGTATTGGGAGGGCGTTGAGTTCCCCCGTCTCCAGATAAATAAAGCACCTAGGACATGGATCGGCTCAAGAGGGTATCGAGTCCCTAAGCGATAGAGAAGTGAAGTAAGGGAGAACAAGCTAAGAGATTCATTAGAACAATAGTTGTTCGGCAGTGACATATATTACATAAAATGTTGCTTCACCCTTACTGATATATGCAGGATAAAGAAAAGAGCACATGCAAGAGATACATGATTCCTATAAGAAGCAGCAAGTAAGAAGGGGCCCCTGACCACCATGACATTCAGGGGGAATAACCACCGCTGCAAGGAGATGAGTCGGGTGGCCCGGGAGAAGGGAAGAACTCGTGCAGGGTGTCATCGGTAGAGACCCCCCTCCAGGTATCCCGGAGGGCATCCGACTCGTGAAGGTGGTTCACCAAGGCCTGAGCTGTTGACGTCACGATCTTCCTCCGAGCACGCTCGGCTTCAGCCGGGCAAGGCGGGACGGACGTCGATGATTTTGAAGGTCCGCCTCTTTCCCTCCCTTTCTCTTTTAACTGTCCTTGGGAATCAGCTAGCTGAGCCCTCAGGTCATGCACCTCCTTGTCCGACTCCTCGCACCGTCTCCTAAGCGAGTCGGCAGCGCCGGGTCCCTGCAAGTAGGCAAAACAGAATGATTGGAGCATGTATAGGTGAAGGGGTTAGAAAAGGAAAAGCCATCAACATAAGCACAAACCAAGCCTCCAGACGACTCCTCTAGGAGTCTCTCAGCAATGACCAAGCGTGTCACGAGGTTGGCAGCCTTCTCTTCCGCCGCCAGCTTCGACGCGTCGGCTAGCCTACACCTGTTCGAGAGACTGAGACCTCGACGGGCGGCCATGTGAGAGAGATCGGTTGCGCGAAGCAGGGCCTGAGAGCTTGCGCAAGCGAGATCGCGCATGGACCACTCCTTGTAGGAGGCGGCATCCTGCCGACCGTAGATGCCGAAGGAAAAGTTGTATGCGGCATCATCGATGACATCCCCCTCGGCCCACGAAGGGAGCTGAGTGGTGAGCGAGATTCAGTTCACCGTTTCATCCCAGAAAACGATGGGGTCATCGAAGGGGTCCACGTCTTTCTCCCCCATCCCGAAGTTGGGATGATTCGCCAGCGCGTGGGGATCGCTCGGTTCTCCTCTCTCCCTAGGTGGTACCCCGGAACCCCTCCGGCAGATGACTTTCCCCCGTCGCATCCTCGGACCCTTCGGGGGGTGGGGAAGAAGGTGCCCCCTCCTCTGACGCCGGACCTTTGTCCCTCCTTTGCCTTGGCTCGGGAACCTTCGGGCCCGAAACACGGGCAGCCGCGTCCTCCTCAATGAACCAGCGGGCGGGGGAGGAGCCTCCCCCCGCCAAGGGAGGGTATTGCGGGAGGGATCGTTCACCTGCACAAGTTAAGAGGGGGTGATCAACATTAGGTGGAGGCAAAAAGAAGGGAAAGGACGTTAGTGGGATCCGAATACCTATCCCTGGCTCCACGTAGGCGAGCCGATCAATGTTCCTCCGGAGGTGTTCAGCCTCAAAACTCACACCCTCAAGGCGACTATGTAGCTCAGCGGCCTCTCCATGTAGCGGAGGGGCTCGACAGACCTTCCCGGATCTCTGGATGGGAGAGAAGGGGATGTCACCCAGGTCACCCCGAACGAACACGAAGGAGTGGTTCCAATGGCGGACCTTGTTGGAGGTCTCACTTACCTTCACATGGGAGCCAGTCAAGAAACAAACTCCATCCGGAGTCGCTCGGAAGACAAATACCTTGCGGAATACGTTCAGGTCGAACTCGACCCTTTCCTCCCGCAAGCAGCAGGCGTAGGCCGTCAACATCGAGATCGTGTTCGAGTTAACATGAGTTGGGACTACGCCAAAGTAGTTAAAAAATTCTTTCACCTCGGGCCACAGGGGGAGCCGTGGCCCGGCCTCGAAGTGAGGAAGGGGGAATGCGAGCCAGTCCTCGTAGAAGGAATTAATGGTCTCGCCCAACGATGGACGTCGGGACGACCACCCCGCAGGAAGATAAGAGCTCTTAAAGGCTAAGAAGTCCTCCTTGGACACCCTCCCCTCGGGGAAGGAGTGTTCTGAAAAGTTGTTCACGCTCTGTTCCCGACCATTTCTCACAACAGGAGGACGGTTAGGGGCTGAAAGTATCTAGTTGCGGCCTAAATCACCTAGAGGGGGGTGAATAGGTGGATTCTATGTCTTCACGCGGAATTAAAATATAACACAGAAATGAACACAATAAAGCACAGCACAGACACAAGGATTTTATAGAGGTTCCCCGATGTGGGTAGTCCTCTTTCCTGCCTCGCCTATCTAGCACTACGAGGCTAGACTCGTCTACTTCACCAATCTCAGATTATAAATAATCTTACACCTCGGAGTCAAAACTCCTACAACTCGGAGTATACCACTCCTACAACTCGGAGTAAAACAACTCCTACAACTCGGAGCAAACCGCTCCTACAAATAACTCAGAGTAAAAACTCCTACAGAAATCAAATAGAGATAGAAATAAAAAATACTTCCTCTAAACCTCAACAGAGATTAACTTCAGATCTTGGGAAAACTGAATCTTCTTCTTCCTTGAGAGAGAAAGCTTGGATCTTGAAAGATTTTGAAGAAGATAGACTTGGCTAACCTGATCTGAATAGGCCCTTTGATTTACTCGAAAGAATCGTCAATATGGAGTGCAGCACAAGGATCAAAGACCTTCTTATCTGAGAAAACTCTAACAACAAAGAAGAATAACTCTTGAGCAGTAGAAGTTAGGTCTCAGAAAACTTGTTCAGCAAAGGAAGAGGAGAACAGCTTTTTGTTTCTGAACAAAACGTGTGAGGAAGAAAGAGAGATGTGATGCCCTAAAAATAAAGGATTATTTATAGGGAGGACTTCAACGGCTCATGCGACAAAGAAGGGAGGAGCGACACGTGTACTGTACGTGGCGGCCAACCCTAATTTTCGAAATCGAAACAAAGATTTGAAATCCGTCTGTCCGTCATTCGTCGAAACTTCACGTGAACATCCGACGAAAAGACTTGGCCACAGAAAAACACTGAACAACCCGTGAAAAACACCTTCTGTTTTCATTCGTCGGGATTCGTCGGGAGTTCACGAGAACATCCGACGAATGGACTTAGCTACAGAAATTTCTTCTTTAAACAAGACAAATGGCTTCTGTCTTGATTCGTCGGCATTCGTCGGGAGTTCACGAGAACATCCGACGAATGGACTTAACTGCAGAATTTTCTTCTTTAAACAAGACAAATGGCTTCTGTCTTGATTCGTCGGCATTCGTCTGGAGTTCACGAGAACATCCGACGAATGGACTTAACTGCAGAATTTTTTTCTTTAAACAAGACAAATGGCTTCTGTCTTGATTCGTCGGGATTCGTCGGAATGACCCGAGACATCTCGACGAATTGACTTAGAAAAACTTTCTTCTCTACTGAAAACCTGCTTCACTCCTCAACCTTGAAAACCTTCAGTTATGAGTATATGAAGTACATCTCAAAAAAGAGATTACACATGGACCAACACTTTGTTCTACACAATGAGGGATTACATTGTCCAGAACTGTGTTTGGTGATCCATTGCAACCTGACCTTGGTGTGCACTTAGCATTAAGACCTGTCATAACACATCTAAACAGAAATCATCAAATACATACTCAATTCATTTTAGTTCACTAGGGGACATCTTCAAATCTAGGTGATTGTGGACACAATACCCAACAGGGGCCATGTCACAGGATCGTTAGAAAGAGAAGGAGTAGGCTTCGTAGAGAAGGCAAGACAAGAAAGAAGGTGAGTATGAGGACATGGAGGGAGGAAGGGGAGGTGTATTTATAGGGGGAGGGGTGCAAGAAAAGCGAGTGGACCACGCGGTCCACTCGCCCAGGGCAAGGGAAGGAGTGGACCACGAGGTCCACTCATCCCGGGCAAGTGGACCGCAAGGTCCACTCGCCCCGTGCACAGGCAAGCGGACCTCGAGGTCCACTCGCCCAAAGCATAGGAGTGGACCTCATCATCCACTCGCCCGGCAGAGATGGGCGGACCTTGTGATCCGCTCGTCTAGCATGGGGATGAGGATCGAGAGGTCCATTCACCCATACCACCCCCTAACACCGCCCAACCACTTCGTCCCAAGATCATCCATTCGTTGCCTTTGGTTCCCATCCGCTAGTCGGTGGCCACAGCGTTGTGTCGCTTACCTTGACATATTGATTAGTGAGAGAGCAACGATGTAAGCAGAACATGAATCAACAGAAACCGAAGCGTTCGATCGCAAGACGAGTTGAACCATCATACGAGGCCAACCCCTATTATTACATAGCAAACGAAAGGTCTTAAATAAAAGCCGCTCACCGTGGCATCCACTTCCAGAAACCCTGTTTCTGGGTGCTCGACAGCACCCCCTGCATAGACCCGGTGCATTCTTTCGTTGCAGCGATCTCCTCACCAGTGGTGCGGTAGCTAACTTCAACGCGGCGCAGGTGGTCAGCAAGTGGCGCAGCTATGCCTCTGGACACGAGCCGGACTTCCCCCCTCAGCTGGATAAGCTCATTCTCCAGTCTCTCCGACCGCCGCTCCAGCGCGCAGACGCGGGCAAGAGGGTCAGGTCCAGCGGACCACCTTTTGTCACGCAGCTCGAGAAGATTGGCCTCTTGCCTCCGCACTATCTCAGCCAAGAGATTCAGGCGTTCGAGAAGGTTGGACTGGTCCTCGGCAGGTTCCTCCACCAGGGTGGGGGATCGGATCGGTGGGGAAACCCCCCTACGGCTCGATTGCCCCGTTGAAGTTTTCCCCCCTCCTGGAAGAGAAATCGGGTTAGACTCTCAAACATGTCAGTTTATTTGAGAACCTTGAAGTAACGTTACCTTGCAAATCCTCGAGCCCTCCACCTTTCGACGAAGGATCATCGTGGGCGATCGAGAAGGCGACGGGTTCCGGACCAAGGGTGGCGGGGCTCACCCAGGCAACCGCACCCGTCATCTCCATCATGTCTCGGCCCCCTTCGCCTTCGTCCGAAAGAAGCTGTGAGAAGTTAAGAAACGGGTCTCAATCGTCACGCAATCACCGCAAATGAGAGGCGGAAAGAAGGGGAAGAATCACTACCGCATCTAGCTCCAGGTCTCGGACGAACTCGGTCATCCCATGGGAGGATGACGATGCCGCCTCCTTCACCGGGTCGGGATGAGATTTCTTCCGCGGTGATCGCACCACTGACCGAGTGGGGGAAGGCGGAGGTCCACGAACTAAAGCTCTCAGCTCCGACAGGTCGGTTTGACCCTTTCCAGAAAGAGCCTTGAAGCGAGCCCTGAAATCTCGGGGTGGATCCATCCTGGTCGATTGGGGAAGTGGTGGAGGCCCTCAGGAATAGTGCTCTCCTCACCTCCCCTTCGAGGATTTTATAGCCATCGGGCGGGACCCTCCAAAGATTCTCCCAAAAAACTATGCCTACTCGTCAAATAGGTGGGTTGGACATTCTTTCCGAGCTTGAGACAAGCTCAAAAAGAGCGGGGATTGTGTACAACCCTCATATTTGCCGAGCTGGTTTGGTTAACCTAGACTCAACAGAATCGAGGCGGTTGAGGGGAATAGCCGTTCACAAGCGACCGGAACCAGCTAAGATGAAAGCGGGTCGGACGGGTGAGAAGGGCTCCACTCGCACAGCCTTGAGCGAGTGAGCACTCGCCTAGGCCATGGGCGAGTGCTCCACTCGCCCGGCCTTGGGCGACTGAGCACTCGCCCAGGCCATGGGCGAGTGCTCTACTCGCTCGGCCTTGGGCGAGTGAGCACTCGCCCGACCTTGGGCGAGTGCTCCACTCGCCCAGCCTTGGGCGAGTGAGCACTCGCCCAGGCCATGGGCGAGTGCTCCGCTCGCCCGGCCTTGGGTGAGTGAGCACTCGCCCAGGCCATGGGCGAGTGCTCCGCTCGCCCGGCCTTGGGCGAGTGCTCCACTCGCCCGGCCTCCATCTTTCGGAGGATTCTGGCTATCCGCAGTCCGATTTTGGCTATCAGCAATCAATTTTTGGGAAAGTCTATAAATAGACCCCCCTGGGCACCTTGAGAAGGGTTGGTCTCTACCCCCTCCCTCACATGTGACCAAGCACTACCCCTCCCCCTCCCCTTGTCGTTGAAGGTGGTCGGTGAGGTGACCCTTAGTGCCCTTCAAGGTGCCCAAACCTAGCATTGGCTTGGGAGGGGAAGTTCTGAGTGAGCTTCCGGGTGTGTGGTGGGACCTCCACGCTGCAGCTTTAGGGGTTTGTTTACAGGTTTCAGCAATCGTCAAGAGCAAGTCTCTCAGTTCCTAGTGACCGGTCAAGGGTCTTAGCTCGGGTCAAGTAAGAGTTAGCCGCATCCCCCTTTCGAACGCTGAAACCGGGTTACTGGTTTCAACAGGCTAGAAGCTACTTGGATAAGTAAAATGTCGACTAGACTATTGTCAGACAAATGTGAAATATCGTCTAGATGACCCTTCAACATTTCAGTTCAATAAGGCTTATCGTCTTAAAGGTTCTCCTGCTATCATAGTTCATGTCGACTAGATATGATTCTCATCAACCTGACTAAGCTCAGATTCCGTTGAATAATTCATGTCAACTTGATAAAGAGAATTTCGACTTGATCATTCTGTTCATCTAGAGTTTTGATATCGGCTAGACAATTCAAATATCGACTAGATATATCTCATATCAGCTAGATATGTCTATATCGTTTAGATTGTATGTTATCATCCAGAAGAAGTCAATATCGACTAGAAGCATTCTATATCGACTTGAAGACTTCCATATCGATGTGACAGTTCAGAACTTCAAAAATTCAAATCGAGGCCACCACAAATTGCGCCAATCAGAGATGTTGGTTAAGGAATCAGATTTTTGTCATTAATGTTTTCAAATTTGATCGTTGATTCTCTCAATCATATATATAATGAAGTGATTCGTACAACAAACTCTAATCTTGCTAATACACTCGAAATCATTCTCGTGGAGAATTGCTCCGCCCGCGCGAGTTTAGCATCTTGCAAGAAAACAGTCAGAAGAGAATTTTGTGTGAGTAGGCGTTAGAAGCTGAAATAAATGTGTGCCTCATTTGGAGGAGGTAGGCAGGCCCCCTTGACGACGAGTTCCTTTTCATCCTTCGCCATCTTCTCTTTGGACGACTCGCTAGTTTCTGTCCCAGTGTGAAGCTTCCTATATAGAATGAGACCACGCCTCACTGTCTGATGGAACAACTCTGTGGTGCGAAGAAGAGACCAACTACCTCCATTTGCCAGTTTGCGAATAGAGGTCTCCGTGAGTGACTCTACATCGTCCCGACCATAGAGACCATAGAGGACGTTAAAGGTGTCATCGTATGGGGCCTCATCCTCTATCCAGGAGGGGAGATGCGAGCTCAACACCAATTATGCTCGTTGTCTCAAAGCAGAAGAAGGTCTCCCTTCAAATTCTCGCTTCACATCCCGAGTCCAAAGTTGAATTGTATGGTGGTATCCTCCGGTGGGTTATCCTTACCGATAGTGCTCACCATCCTAGACTTTATTTATTCCTCTTCGGCTCACTGGATGAGGCGACTGTCGGGGGATTTTTTGTCTTGCCCTTTGTAGAGGCAGAAGACAGCTCGTCCTCGTCTAAGACAATGGTCTCGACATACTAGGAAGAAGGAACTTTGCGTGCCGACACTCTTGAGCATTCGGAGGGTGGGTGTACCGGCAGTGAGTGATCATCTGTAAATAAAACAAGGGTTCATTGGCAAAAACAAGAGCAGAAGAGGAAACAATAAGGCGGGGCCTCGCCTAAGTAAACATGTTCCTGGCAGGATGTAGGCGAGTTGATCCACATGTCGCAGCAGGAAAAGACATCAAATTCCTTACCATTCATGAAGTGGTAGAGAGTGAGTGTATCAACCTCTACGCAAGGTGGGTTGTACATGCTCTCGGTCTTCTAAAGGTTAAAGTGGAAGGGTCCTGAACTCGATGCGCACGAAGATGAACTTATTGTTCTAGTGGTGGACCTGTTAAGAGTTTCAGAAACCTTCACGCATACACTGGAGAAGAAGACGAAGCCGTCATCGGTTACCTTCAACGTGAGAATCTAGTAAAAGGCGACTAGATCGAATTCAATCATCTCCTCATGCATGTAACATATAAACGTAATCAAGGCGTTGATCCCATTGGGGTTGACCTGTGCGGGGATTATCCTGAAATACTTGAAGACCAGGCAGACCTCAGGCCACATAGGTAGCCTAAGCCCGATGTTGAAGTGCACCAAGGGGAAGATGAGCTCATCTTGAAAATATGTGTTGATGTGCTCCCCCGGCACAGGGAGCCTCGCCGAGAAGCATTCAGGGATGAAGCGAACCACAAAGGCAGCGAACTTAGTGGTGGAGTCTGCGAGCTTGGTAAATCGTGTTCCTTGAAATTGGTGAGATAATTTGCATGACCTCCTCTCCCTTGTTCTTGCGACCAATATCGTGAACTAACAATGTTCAATTGGCAACAAGGACAAAACTAGGAAGATGAAGAATAGGGGGGTCTGAGTGTAATAAGCATACCTATCACCTAAGTGTAACCTCCTATATAGACAAAGGCCTTGGAGAGTACACACACGTGAGTCCGTGCTCTCGCCCATAAGATCGCCGCCTTGTGGATCAACTCTAACATAAAGTAAATCAGAGAGATAAAAGGTGCAGGTACATATTAGCGCGAGTAGAAAAAGTTGAAATTTCATTAAGAAATAAAATGCGCAAGTACAGGTCAACACCAACAAAAAATGTTGAACTTTCATTGAGTAATAAGGACGTGAGTACAAAATAACTTGAGTAGATGAAAAGAAGAAAATACAAAAAAACTACATATTTTCTATTCGCGGCGCACAGGGCCTCTACCTCGGCGGCGTGGGCGAGGGGGATGTTGAGCTTTCTAAATAATTTCCCTATAGACGCGATGTAACATCCCAGTTCGCGCTAGGCCCCTCATGAGTGTGTTATGTCGCCGAGAGTTGACTCGGGTGCTGTAGAAGCCCTAGGACCCTAAGGTGGTCAGGTTTGAGTCACAGTCAACAAGGGTGGGTGTAGCGCTCTCCCTAAAAATGAGCTAGCGTCGGTGGTAGTGATACCGCCGGCGGTAGCCTTCAAAACAATATGGGTACTTGGCATCGAAAAAGGGGTTGGTTCTCGCTTATGTCGTCGATAGAGCTAGCACGTGCGGTAGTGATACCGTCGATGGTAGCTTTCAAAACAACGTGTGGCCTCACAAAACGATATGGGTACCTTGTCGTCGAGAGGAAGTACCTTGTCGTCGAGAAGAGGTACCTTATCGTCGAAAACGTGTTGGTTTCTCGAATATATCGTTGATACGCTAGCATCGACACTAGTGATACCGCCATCGGTAGCCTTCAAAATGATAAGGGTCCTTGTCGTCGAAAAGGAGTTGGGTTTTCGAAGATACCATCGTTATGCTAGCGCCGGCGGTAGTGATACCGCCTGTGGTAGCCTTCAGGAAAATGTTGATGGCGGTGATATCTTATCCTTGCTTATTTCAAGGCTGGGAGGTGGCTTAGGCCAATAATACAGTGACACGTGGATGGATTGTCCAATCCAAAGCATGAGAAGTGTTTTTCCAATTAATTCTAGTCAAATCAGCCTCCATTTTCTCTCTCCTCCCTTAACCTTGAACTTTATCCCCTCACCCAAGGGCTGATCAGTTTTTTTCCTCTTCCCCACACTCAAGCATTGAGACCAACTGCTTTCCTAAAGGAGATCAAGCTTGGAAGGAGGACTTGGAGCTTGGTCGATCGCCACCATGCCGCCAAGAAGACAAACGTGATCCATGGCCGCAAATTAAGTGACTTCTGCCCCCTCTCCCTTGGTGCTAGATCAAAAAGGAGAGATGTCAGCTCAAAAGAGCTTGACTGTGGTAAGTTTAATGGAGTTTTCTAGGAAGAGACCACGCTAGAACTTTTGTTCTAGGGCGTCGTTCGCCGAGAAAATATCTTTAATCAAGTCCTCTCTTCAATACAAAGTTGTAGGAACTGATTTCGTGAAGAATGGTGGTCTATTGAGGGAGTATTGGAGGAGAGAAGGCGAAATCATATTTGTGTGCTAGAGGAAGAAGATGAACAGATGATGTTCATCTGTCTTAAGATCCGTGCAGATTTATAATATTTTGACACAAATCTGTGTTCTGCATGCGACGAAATTCAAGACTATTTTAGGTATGATCCGACCACATTCAGGTCTTGTGCTCAACACGAAAGTTGTATCCCTCGGAAATACCTTTCCAACGAGTGGTTGTGGGTTTTCCGGGGAGCTCTGTAGATCCGGCAAAGTAAAATGGAAAATGCCTATGCAGAAAATGATCTAGTTTATGTACAAGACAGCTTGCTATCCAGATTTACTCTGTTGGGTTCAAACTCAATTTTAGATAGATTAGGCTAATATCTGGACCTTAGGCTCAAAGCAAAAGTTGTAGCCCATGGCGATACCATTTTGGAATGGGGTGACACATTATTTTTAGTGGTTTGTAGCTCCCGGAAATTCTGTTTTAGTAAACACTGATTAATATGTACAGCTTTTAAATGCTTTACTGATTTTCCCCAAAATATATACTTAACTGAAGCTTACAAAACTTGGTAGAGATGAACCTGATGATATTGTGACCAACCCTGTTTAATTTCAGAATTTTTGGAATCATATTTGCCATAGATTTGTCTGTTGTATCATTTAATCGTTAAGTAACATAAATAAGTATTGCGTAATACAATGAGGTCGAAATTTGGTAGGAATGATTCAAGACTTATTTATGATCTATGGTAGAAGTTTCATATGTTTTGGTTTTGAAATGTGTCCTGAATTAAATATGTCGTTATAATTTATTATGCTGAAATGAAATGTTAAGTTGATCATTTAGACAAGAAATTTGGAAACGTGCATAAACCGTACATATATCACTTAGTAATCTATCAGAGAGTTTAGAATTGTGATAACCGCTTAGTAGAGATTATGATTGATGATCCTTAAAGAGAACGGGCGCGAGATGATTGATATTGATTAAGCGTGATCGAATAATGCTTATGAATTCAATTGTGTTCAAAGCATGATGTGAATCGAGCATAAATATTGGTATGGTTAATATGTATGGGCGGATTTATATAGTGAACTTGAATATGCCATTTCACGCACAAGTAGTCTTATAGGATCAAAGAGAGTTTTTCCCTTTCATACACGTACCACTGCAAAAGAGTTATGACAACTCGGTATGGATAACAATGATGGTCTGGTGTGGATTATTGGATATGGTTATATCCTAGGGTGTTATGTTAAGGACCCGGTTGGTAGGTCCTTGTATGCTAGTTCGCATCATTTGAACTTGTAATACTAACATGTGTTATGGACTTGGTTGGGAGTCCTTGGGTACTTGATAGCACGGGTTGAGCATGGGAAATTACTTGGGTGTGCATAGTTTCACACGATTCCATAATGATCCTTGTTGGAGGATTACTTATGGCAGATCTACGGGCTCGCCGGTCGTCACACCAACGGGAGATGGCAGAAAGATCTAGAACCGGTTGGGCTTGGTCGTTTGGTGCTTACTTTTCCCAACGACCCCTCCCATGTCATAAGACTCGGCTAGTTTGGCGAGCAAGAGTGCGCATGGTCTCCGTTGTTGTCTTCTTAGCATCGAGGCGTACGTAAGGCCTAGGTCTGGTAGTGTGCATACCCACCTAGTAGTGGAGAAGCCCGTTCCACTGTCTCCGTCTGGCCACGATATGAGGTTCCTGAGTGGTTAGCTACCATCAAAAATCCAGAAGTACAAGTCTATGTCGACATAGAAAATTAGAGAGTGTGTGTGTGTGTGTGTAAATCATGGGTGAGTCATCATACATACATTCATTGCATTGCACCGCATAAAGATCCCCATCATATAAACTTGTATAGACACCTTTATATGATGAATTACTTATTGTTGCAAACGACCCTTAACTTATAAGCTTGTATGTGCATTCTTATAAGTTAAGTTCAATTCAGTTCTTTATATACTCTGCTCTGCTTATATTTTTTGCTGACTATACTGCTAGAATAGATGCACTCATATACATTTGTTATATCTACTGAGATAACTATTCCCTTGCCACCTACTAGATTGCCTATTACTGATTATATTGCAGTATTCTCCCTCTTTCCTTCCGCCCAGTGCCTAAGAGTCATTGGGGGAGAGGATGTGAAGCCACTTAGTCTTTATGACTAATGGTTGCTACGTCACTATTTTTAGGAGGACACCCAGCGGCAGGTAGAGCAGCAGCGTATTACGCAGGAGGATAGCCAGGCCAGGGCGACATGGCCTGATACTACGATACCTTTGCTACCATCAGTGACAGATGTAAGCGAGTGTTTTGAAATGCAGCCTTTGGGCAAATTTTTGTACTCTAATATTTTACAGGAGCTTTGTAGCTACATGTTCTTTTGGACACTTTTACTTATTTGTGAATAATGGCTTTTGTTGTTTTTCTATTATTGATGGGTTGGCATGATGATATTTGAGAATAGCAGGCAGGATAGGCGTCTTGTGGAGGAGGCTAGCCCGTATGCTGGCACTTCCGCAAGGCGGCTGTCCTGGGCATAAGACTACCCTCGGCCGTGTCTTATGTTCTGGGAGGGGGGACTTGCAAATAGTATCAGCTTGCAACGATCCTGAGATAAAGATGTCCATTAAACCATGGGGCCACCCCGCTCGATAGTTCAGTTTTAGGACAAACTGCTTTAGCGGAAGCAGTGGTGTGCCCATGTGCGATTCACAATATGTATGTCCACTTTTTCCTATCAAATTGCCAACCTAATCCAAAACGCATACCCTTATATGTATATTTCGGCCCATTCCGAGCCAGTAAGGGGTGTTCCCCTTGCTTCGGATACTACTCCCTTCCAACAGTCAGAACTGGGTCAGACCTTAACTGCAATTCGGGACGCTTTTAGATGCCAGCAGGCTCTGGTACAACAACCAAACTCTGGGTCAAACTGGTTGAGTACCTTTCGAGGTCTTTCCCCGCTTATCTATCATGTGACTGAATATGCAGTTCATATAGAAGAGTGGCTCGACACAGTGCAGGAGATGATGGTCGGAATCCGGTGCCCTGCCAACATGGCAGTAACCGTGGCAGTCTCTTCTTTAGAATCACATGCCAAAAGATGGTGGATGTCCCTCATGGGATCTACTTTCGAGGGACACACCTATACTGACATCAGCTGGGATGAGTTCTCGGACACTTTCTGGAGCATTTTGTTCCTCCCACAGCACGTGATGATCTTGAGGAGAGGTTCCTGCAGCTGAAGCATGGATCTAGGTCAGTATTGGAGTATCAACAGGAGTTCTCGCATCTGTCTAGATTCGCGGGCACATATGCCTTGGATGATCAGGGGTACGCCAAGAGGTTTTATAGGGGTTTACGAGACCCTCTTAGGCAGGACCGTCTTTTTGTAGCTGATTCGAGTCTTACTCAAATCATTGAGATGGACAAGAGACTTGAGGCGGACCATCTTGGGGTCTAGAGTGGAGGAAAGAGGCCTACGGAAGATGTAATAGAAGCAGGGACCAGTAGAAGGAGACTGCCCAGCGGGGGCAGAGGTGGTGGACGTTTTTGTCCAAACTTCAGGTGGAGGATCCAGCATGACCACTACCATTTCTCCCACCGCAGTAGGCTCTGGGTCAGGCACCTCAGCATCCAAGAGAGCCCTTTCAAAGGGTTTGCTATCACTGTCACCAGCCAGGCCATATTCGGATCTACAACCCACAGCTACAATGGAATGCTCTGAATCGTCCCATGGCCCCTCCAACATCACAGCGAGGACAAGGTTGAGGACGAGGTCGGTGCCGAGGACCTTATGGTAGAGGCCAACGACTGAAGCAGATGTATGCACTGGATCTCGCAGAGCCCTGGAACACTAAGGAGGTCATCACAGGTACTTCAGTGTTCTTCTTATGATTACTTTGTACCTTGCAAAAACCTTAGCGTTAGTTTAACTTATGACCCGAACAACAAAAATCACCCAGGTATAGTACTTGTCTGTGGCAAACTCGCATACACCTTGTTTGATACGGTGCCTCACACTCGTTCGTCTCAGAAGAATTCTTAGACGATTTGGACCAAGTACAGCATTTCGAAGGCATCCATAGGAAGATGCGACTTGCGGATGGGTCGGAGATATTATCATGCGCCAAGTGCAACATGAATGTAGAGATTGGAGGAAAGTTATTCGAAGCACCGACGACGCTTTTGAAGATGACAAATTTTGATCTGATCCTGGGCATGAATTGGCTGCATTGGAACCATGCCAAAATCGACTGCCCGACGAAGAAAATTGTACTAAGGCATGAAGATTCTGAAGTAGTGATCAAAGGTATTAGACCCACCTCCCATATTTTATTATCATCTATCAAGCTGTCAAAGCCCATCAATAGGGCGATGAGGTTTATATCATCTGCTTTGAGATGAAGGAGATAGAGATCAACATTGCTGAAGTACCGGTGGTAACTTCCTCCCCCTCTCCCTTGGTGATAGATCTGTAGATTTGATTTGGAGAGATGTCATCTCAAAAGAGCTTGACCGTGGTAAGTTTAACGGAGTTTTCTAGGAAGAGACCACGCTAGAACTTTAATTTTGTTCTTGGGCATCGTTCGCAGATCATCAATCAAGTCCTCTCTTCAATACGAAGTTGTAGGAACTGATTTCGTGAAGAATGGTGGTATATTGAGGGATTATTGGAGGAGAGAAGGTGAAATAATATTTGTGTGCTAGAGGAAGAAGATGAACAGATGTTGTTCATCTGTCTTAAGATCCATGCAGATTTATAATATTTTGACAGATATCTATTTTCTGCACGTGACGGACTTCAAACCTATTTTTAGTCATGATTCGGCCACATTTAGGTGTTGTGCTCAGCACGAAAGTTGTAGCCCTCGGAAAGACCTTTTCAAAGAGTGGTTGTGGGTTTTCAGGGGAGCTCTGTAGCTCAAGGAAAGTAAAATCGAAAATGGATATGCAGAAAATGATTCGGTTTATGTACAAGACAGCTTGCTGTCCAGATTTACTCTGCTGGGTTCAAATCAGATTTTAGATAGGTTAGGCTTAGATCTGGACCTTGGACTCAACAGAAAAGTTGTAGCCCTTGGCGATATCTTCTTGGAATGGGGTGGCACATTATTTTTGGTGGTCTGTAGCTCCCAGAAATCCTGTTTTAGTAAACAATGATTAATATGTACAGATTTTAAATGCTTTATTGATTTTCCCCCAAAATGCTTAACGGATGCTTACAGAACTTGGTAGAGATGTACCTAATGATATTGTGAGCACCCCTGTTTAATTTCATAATTTTTTGAAACATATTTGCCATAGATTTCTCTGTCGTATCATTTAATCGTTAAGTACCATAAATAAGTATTGTGTAATACAATGAGGTCGAAATTTGGTAGGAATGATTCAAGTCTTATTTATGATCTATGGTAGAAATTTGAGATGATTTGGTTTTGAAATGAGTCCTGAATTAAATATGTCATTATAATTTATTATGCTGAAATGAAATGTTAAATTGATCATTTAGACATGGAATTTGGAAACGTGCATAAACCGTACATATATCACTTGGTAATCTATCAGAGAGTTTAGAATTGTGATAATCGCTTAGTAGAGATTATGATTGATGATCCTTGAAGAGAACGGGCGCGAGATGATTGGTATTGATTAAGCGTGATCGAATAATGCTTATGAATTCAATTGTGTTCAAAGCATGCTGTGAATCGAGCATAAGAATTGGTATGGTTAATATGTATGGGCAGATTTATATAGTGAACTTGAATAGGCCATTACACGCACAAGTAGTCCTATAGGATCAAAGAGAGTATTTCCCTTTCATGCATGTACCACTGCACAAGAGTTATGACAACTCGGTATGGGTAGCAGTGATGATCTGGTGTGGATTATAGGATATGGTTATATCCTAAGGTGTTATGTTAATGACCCGGTTGGTAGGTCCTTGTATGCTAGTTGGCATCGTTTGAACTTGTAATATTAACATGTGTTATGGACTTGGTTGGGAGTCCTTGGGTGCTTGATAGCATGGGTTGAGCATGGGAAATTACTTGGGTGTGCATTGTTTGTTGGGAAAAACTCATTTGATTTAACTTAACAAATTATCAAAAAAGTGATTTTATCTCTTAGGTTGAATTACCCATTGTATATGTGGTCATTAGATGTCTTAGGACATCTCTCTCAACTTAGGGTGACAAGACAAGTTCAAGACAAGCAGTATTTAGGTTAAGTTATCATTTGTGTCGAATAGAAATCGTTGCAGCATCGAATGGATGTCGACGCTACTTAGACTAGAAGTCCAAGCAATTCAAGCTTCTGTCAAAGTAATTCAAGTCGACGCTACGTCGAAAGGATATCGACATAGAGGCCATGGTCATGTTGAAGTATTATGAGAAGTCAACTGATGAGTCCCGATTATATAGTATTTTTCGGACTCATCTGGGCATGTTTTCTCACTCGTGCACTACACATTCAGCATTAAAAGGCTCATATTTGCTTTAGTTATCACTTTACACATAGTGCACTGTTTTCACCTATCGGGGTGTGCAATTGCACATTCTGTGCTGGGTGTATGCCTCTATGGGTTCCCCATGCCTGGCATGCTGTTATTTTGGGTGTTTTCCCTATGGTTGGAGCTATTTTCTGGGGATTGGTGCTGTGTTTTGATTGTGTGCAGGTGGTTTATACTCTTGAGCTGAGCATTGCAACCTGGGTAAATCGCACGACCGTGCGATTATTGCTAACGCACGATCGAAGCTATCATGCAATTTACTCTGAGGTGTGTGTGATGATTCTCATAGTGCGTTCTCCTTAACGTACGATTGAACCCAATCGTGCGTGAAGGAAAACGCACGACCTACCTGGAAGAATGGAAAATTGGCAGCCTATCTTACCCAGTGCATTTATGGTCGCGCACGAGCATTCAGCTCGTGTGTGAACAAAAATGCACGACCTTCCTGTAGCTCCAGGAGCTGTTCTTCTTTGTTAATCGCACGTCCCAAAATGCACGGTCGTGCATTTTGATCGTGCGTTTCTTAAAATTAATGCCTCTATTTAAGCGCGCGGGAAGATACGACCTAGAAGCCCTTTTTTCGTTCTTTTCAAGCGGGAGCCGTCGGGAGGAGCGGGAGAGCTCCATTTCTTGCCCTAAACTGATCCCTACCTTGGTAGAGAAGCTTGTAACACCATTTCTTTGTGGAACTCTCGCGATAGCTTCGTCTCTGGCTGCCACCATTGTTGCCGCCTCTCAAGCTCCGTTTCCTTCTATTTCATGCTGCATTCTGGGAAGTTTCTGACAAGAGTACTACCAACCTAGACCAGAGAAGAAGACGGGCTCACTAGAAGCAATTGACAACTCCTCTTCATACCCCGGAAGTCAACCGTGGACCGAGCTTGGACAAGGACTGACAACCCATGAGTCCGGCCACAAATCCCGGCAAGCCTTCGTATGCTCGGTTGTATTTTTCCCCCCTTCCTTTGTTGTAATTTGGTTTATGAACTTGATGAAGGCGATTCTGATGTGTAAAACCCACTGCACTTAGTTTTATTAATCATGTCTTTGTGCTTGAGTTTGTGGTTTTTACATCCGTGGTGCGCTTAGTTTACTACTTCCCTGCTGCTTGTTATGTGTTGTGTCGTCCTAGCTATTGCTAGGAGAGTGCTTGGTGAAGAGGTAATTGCGACCCTCGTTGCTCTTCCATCCACCATATTACCCATTTGGGTGATCCACCCGAGAGACGCGTTGAAGGTGACCCGCATTTTATTTCCTGTTTGTAGCGTAAAAACACAATCAGAAACCCCCCTTCGGTTCGTTTCACCCTTACAGTTATTCTCTCGAATAGCGAACTCACACTCCCTACCTGCACTCCTCGAGAGATCGATACTTGGGGACTTGCTCCCACTTTTATTACTTGAGCGACAGGTGCACTTGCCGTTTGCGCATCAAGTTTTGGGCGCCGTTGCCGGGGAGTGCAACTGTTGTGTGTTTTCTCTACCTGGAAAATAGTAGTAAGCGTGTTGTTTTCTTGTGACTGCTTTTTGCTTTCTTTTTGTGTTATGGAAGGACAAAATCCAAATGAACGTCAAGATGCTAATCTTGAGACTAAACGGGCAAGGAGAGCTCGTTTACGTGAAGAGGTTGCATGGGAAAGAGAAAGAATTGATGTTTTGGGCCAAGCTGCTAATGGTCAAGGTGGCGAATCCCTGAAGAACAGGGAGAGGTCCGAGCTCGTGTGCGAATGATGCGTGACTTCACTCCCCCTACGGTGGGAAGTATCTATCCAGGGTTTGGCCCAGCTATTGTTAATAACCAATTTGAGATCAAGCCAGCTATCTTGAACATGATTCAAAATAATGCCCAGTTTTATGGGTTTCCAAGTGAAGACCCCCATTTACATCTTGCTGAGTTCTCAGAAATCTGCTGCACATTCCGTTATGCTGGGATCACCGACGATGTGGTTAAGCTCAGGCTGTTCCCATTTTCTCTTTGGGATAAAGCCAAAGCATGGCTGCATACTATCCCTCCTGGGACCGCTGCTACATGGGATGCTCTTTCGTCAAAGTTCTTAGTAAAGTTCCACCCGGTGGATAAGATAGTGAATCCTCGGTGAGAGATAGCTACATTTAGACAACTTGATCAAGAATCCTTCTTTGAAGCATGGGAGAGATTTGCTGAGCTGCTGCGTAGATGTACGTAGCATGGTTGTGAGCCCTGAAACGCAGTTGAAATTTTCTATTTTGCCGTAGAACCAAACTACAGGGCAATGATCGACGCTGCTGCGGGTGGAACAATAATGAATCTGACTCCTGACGAAGCTTTGAGAATTATCCGTGATACTGCCTCACATTGCACTTATTGGTCTGCTGGAAGGAATGCACTAAGGGGTGCCAGGAATTTATTTGAGGTAAATGCAGTCATGCCACCAAGGGAGACTACACAGCAGGCGTCTGATAATATGGTGATGCTATCAAGATCAACTCCCCCTCCCAATCAAGTTATGGCGATCAGGTGTCAAGGTTGTGGAAACCCAGGCATCGTGCCTACGAGTGCACTGCAGGTGAGCAAACCTCTGATTTGTTAAATATTTCTTTCGATGAGAGTGTAAATTTCTTAAATAGTCAAAACCGGTCAGTGCCATTTAACAATATGTATAACCCAGGTGTGAGAAATCATCCAAACTTTTCATGGAATCAAAACGCTCTTGGCCAACGATGGCAAGGGGGACAACATCAATTTGATGCTCAAGCCTCCGGTAGCTAGCCGCGGCCACCACACCCGAGTTATGCGCAACCTGCACCGCCCCAAAAAAAGAGTCCTTTGGAAGAGATGACGGAGAAATTCGTTGATTTGGCCCATACTAATATGTCTAATCAGGCCGCTTCCATGAGAAATTTGGAGACGCAAGTAGGAGAATTGGCCCAAGTGCTCTCCGAGCGCACTCAGGGTTCCCTTCCTAGTAATACTGATAAAAAATCCCCGAGAGCAAGGAAAGAGCATCTCGGATGCAAATTGTTGTCATACGGATACATTTGTAGTTGATTGCAAAATCAATGATGTTTATACTCTAGCACTATGCGATTCTGGATCGTCTCGCAACATTCTTGCTCTAAAAGATGTTGTGAAATTGTATTTGAATATGAAAACGAACGATCGAATTTCGCTAGTGTTGGCTAATGGTACTGTGGTTGAAACTGAAGGTGAGGTGAAGGATGTTTATGTTAGTGTGGATGGGACGGTTATCATCACTGAATTCCAGGTCTTGTGACCCACGGAAAATGAATCTATCCCAATTTGGGGTGTTTCATTCTGAAAGAGAGTGGGGCAACCCTGTATTTTACTGATGGGCATGCAACCTTATCTCCTAAGGTTGAGCAACAATTAACCCCCCTGGTGACACTAAGTCTAACAGTGAGTCTGAATTAGTCCCTGATATATACTTATTGGTAACTGATGATAGTTCTAGTATTGTTGAGAACAAGGGATTATATGTCAAGAAATGCAAAGGCGCTGAAGAAATTGTGGAGGAGACTGAGATGGATAATGCTGAGAAGAGATGTGGAAGTCCACAGGGTTGGACTAACGGTGCTGCTACTGCTGTCGCCTATATGGTAATTGTTGAATCATCAGAAACTCCTTTATTTGTGAAAAATAAATGTAAACTGTAAAACAGGTGCGTTGGGCAGATCACTCACCCACTTGGGAGGGGGAAATGAAGCCCCAATCTGAAATTTTTTCTGAGCGAGCGTTTAGTGCTCGTTGGCGATCGCCTTCTGTGGAAAAATTAAAGCAGGAAAGATTGGAGCAAAGGGCGCGCAGGTTTGCCCTCCAGCGTGCGAAGGAAGAGGTGTGGGGCAAGGGAGACAACACTCCCTTGGGCCCAAAATCATTCACCTCTTCTCTTTCTCATGCAGTGGGGGAGGATCATCACAAAGCAGCATATAGCTATGGTGTGGCGGACCCTTGGCCGGCTTGCTGTTTCTCTGTCGTTAGTTGTGTTGTTGTGTGCTATTTTTCTTGTTGTAACGTCTTGTGTTGCTTAAAAACTCTTGTTGCAATTGCTTAATACTGGTATTATGTCCATCTTAAGGATGGTAAACAAAAGCGCTACTAGGAGACAACCCAAATCTTTTTGTTTTAGTGTGCTATTATGCTTTTAGTTAAGTAATATATATGTTTTGCTTGGAGTCCCTTGTTCCTGCAGGTGCGCGACAATTATCTTGGTTGGTTGATGCTGCGGCTTATTTTGGGTTACGCGCCAATCGTCTGGTATGCTCACGTGCTGAGCATTGGGTATCCTCTTCCCATAGCTCTCTTTTAAATTTCATGTTGATATTTTATGCTAGGTTATTTAGTTTAAGTCTGGGGGAGAGATATTTGTTGTACTCGCTCATGTGCACTCACTCAAAGCACAGCATACTAGAAGATTTCATTCTTGTTCTTAGGTCATATTTGCCGCACACCACAACACCCACTTGAGCGCGCATTTTGTCGTAGGAGGGTTTCGAGTCCAACTCATTTCTTGTGCGTGATTTGGAAAATCTTTGTGTTGGGTTAGGATTGTGAGTTTGAATAAAATGTCGAGTCATGTAGTGCTCCTAGTCGAGTGCCCATGGTTTGCATAGAAATCCTTGTAAAGTAGATTTCTCTTTATACTTTTAGTTTTATATTTTTCTGTTAGTGTAAATGTTGTTTACTTTACTCAAATTAGTGAATCCGGTGTGAATCAAACGGTAGCATAGGGATGAGTGTAGATGATTTCTAGACGCGTATTGCACGAGCCGGGAGAAAGGATAATCTTTCTCGGGGGCTAAGAACTTTCCCCAAGCTATTCTTGAAACATGGGCATAGGATAGCTCTGTTGCGCGAGAATGACGTAGGCCATAATTTTGGCCCAGTTGAGCCTTTGTGCCAGTCCTGATATCTTCCTTCGCTAACCCCTTGTGCCTACCCATTCCTCTTGATTCAGCTCTACCTTGTTTCACCAAAGCCAAAATGCCAATCCTAGTCGTGCACCTAAATGCCAAGCAAGAGCGAAATTATATTTCTTATTTTGGGAGTGTGTTTTGGAAAATGTTGTGATGGTGGTTGTGCTTCAATTGAAAATATGCAAAAATTGATTTGAAAAAAGAATTTGAGAAAGAGAAAAATAAAAATAAGGAAAATGTTTGAAAAAGAAAATAAATTGTGAAAAACAAGAGAGCTTTTATGAAAATCTATTTGAGATTTGTGTTTGGATTAGGCGGGGCACACACCCATATTGTCAAGTTTAAGTCTGGGCGTGTGGTGCACTTGTGCACTTGGTGGTCGCTTGTTAGATTATTTTTATGATTAGCTCATTCGGGTTTGGTGCATTTAGCCTTTATGTTTACCTCACCGTAACCCAAACCTCATTTAAAACCTATGTTGGGAATATTGCCCTCAATGTTCCTTTGATTTGAAGAGGCATCACTCACAATACTAAGTACATATTGTATTTGATAAAATCTATTTTGTCTCAAGGTTTGTACAGGGAGATGATATTCCATACAATGGAATAGGTTCAAAGGTGTGTTGATTAATCAGCTAAGAAAGTTTCACTGTCTCAGCTGAACCGCTAAGACGAGGACAGGTGCCACTGAGAAGCAGCATATATCTACTGAGCTGCAGATAGACAGAATCCGCTGAGAAGAGAAACTGTCTCAGCGGATCCACTAGGAAGACAGCTGCTCAACCGCTGAGACTGAAAGCTGTCTTAGCCCACCGCTGAGACAGATTCAAATACTGAAGAAAACAAGTGGCGTGACATGCCTTTGGCGCAAACAGCTGTAAAGGGAGATTAGAGCCAACCATCTGCTCCCAAGGTGTCAGAGCTTTCCCTTGAGTGTCGTTGGAGATGTGCAGAGTATAAAAGAAGAAGTTAGGGCACTTTTGAAGGTGTGGTCAAGTGCTAAACAAATCTGCTACTGTTCCATTGACGGCCCCGAACTTCTCATTCTCCTTCTGCTCACTGAACAAGGAAGAAGAGACTGAGAGATAAAGATTAATCTTCTACAAGGTGCAAGGTGATCCTTCATCCTTCGACTGAAGAGGAAGATCAGATAGTAGCTGGCTCACAAATAATCATCCAGTCAAGCTACTAGAAAACACAAGCTGTGCTAGAACTACAGAAGACTCCTTCTCTGTGCTGTCTGTTGTAGTAAGCATAAACTCTCTTTTACTGTAGGGCAATTTGGCCTGAGTTGTAGGGTTGTTAGGCCTGAGATTGTAGGGCTATTTGGTCTGAGTTTGTAAGGCAGTTTTGTGAAAATTTCTCGTTTGACAATTAGCGGGAAAAAATGGGAACTAGCTCGCAGGAACACTCTCAACCTTTCTGAGCACAATAAACTAGAAACAAGGAAGGAACACGAGGACTAGAATTCAAAATTCATCTTTACAACTTGAGGTATACATGGCGAGACATGCTTCACCAATACAATCAAAAGAGAGTATCAACAAGACAAACAGAAACCGCTCAAGCCGCCTGACTAGCAAGCCGCCCGATTTAAAAAGGCTGTCCGCATGAACCGCCAAGTCGCCAAACCGCAACTCAACACGCGGACTACCCGTTATTCCATTGCTGAAAACTGTCCGCCCGATCAAGGCCTCCTGACCGTAGTCACTTAGCCGCTCCTAACCGCGAACACTGCTGCTGACTAGCTGAACAGAAGACAGACCGGCAAGACAAGCCGCCTAACCGCACGGTCTGACTTAATTGAAAACAAGAACACAAGTCGAAGAGAAAAGCTGTCACAAACCGCGACCACCTGCTGCTACCCGCCGCTGACTGCCACCGGCTTAACCGTTGCGGTCTTCTCCTGAACAAGTCAGAACCACACACAAGCCGCGCAACCTGCGAACACAACAGAGCAAATCTCAACTCGAGCGACTAGAAAAAACTAACCGCACAAACAACTTGCGAGCTCTCGCTTACTGTTCACTATATTTGATCTGAGGGAGAGGTCCTATTTATAGGCGCTGGGTGGAGTGTGTTAACCGCCCATAAAGATAGGATAACCGCCTCAACTCGGCAGCGGGTAGAAAACAAACTGAACTTAATAACAGGCCGCTTTGGTCTAGCAGGGCACCAAGACTTGAAGCAGACCAAGTCTAAGAACAAACTGGATTGGTAGACCGCCAGCCTGCTGTGGGTAGACAACCTGCGCGGTCTCACGACAGACCACCCTACCTCCACTTCACTTCAATATTTTCAACACTCCCCTTGAAGTGAGAAGTGGAAGTCAATCCGAGTACACCTCGTAACCGAGTGAATGGTCCCTTCGCTAGCGGCTTCATGAAAATGTCGGTGACATTGTCCTCGCTCCGCACATGCTCGACCTTCAGAGAACCCTCCAGCACCTTTTCCCGAATAAAATGATGCTCGATCTCGATGTGCTTGGTCCGCGCATGACAAACTAGATTATTAACCAGTTTGAGGGCACTCTCGTTGTCACCGCGTAACATAGTAGGATGTCGCACCTCCTCATGAATGTCTTCTACCAACCTCCTCAGCCAGTTGGCTTCCTGAGCTTCCAAGGCCGAAGCCTTGTACTCCGCTTTAGTGGTAGAAACAGATACCGAATCCTGATTTTTGTTGCACCATGATATAGCTACAGGGCCCGCCAGAAAGACGTATCCAGATGTTGACTTCCGATCATCCGAATCTCCCCCATAATCAGCATCCATGTAACCATGCAGATTAAAAAACGTATCTCTCCTATAACAGAGACCCAAATCAGAGGTCGACTTCACATACTTCATGATACTCATGGCCGCTACCAGATGAGGCTTCCGTGTCTTTGCCATATATTGACTCACTCTGCCAACTGCATATGCATTATCCAGCCTGGGAATTGTCAAATATATCAGACTCCCAATAAGAGCCCGGAACACCAATGGATCAGAAAGAATCCGTCCCTCATCCCGCCGAAGCTTTAGACAATCCTCAAGAGGAGTCGAACTACTCTTCCCTCCCTACATGCCGAATCTCTTAACGATTCGCTCCGCATAGCCCTTCTGGGAAATGAGCACTCCATTCTACTGCCTCTCAACTTCGAGTCCAAGGAAGTGGTGGAGCTCACCAAGATCCTTCATCTCAAATATGATAGCAAGCTCAGCCCTTAGCCTTGCTACCTCCTCTGTAACGGCCCAGCCCCGACCACCACACTGAGGGCTGGCAACCCGGCTCACAAGGCCGGTCCATCTCCACCCAGTGGGCCGGCTAACCGACCGTTAGACGCCTGGCCCCATTGTCCAAGACGCCCGGGCTGCAGCCCGCTTAGCAACACCCCAACCAATCCCTGTAGCTTGTTTCTCAGCTACAGTAGGGTGTTGATGGCGGGTCTCGATCCCCCGCCACCCTTGATAAGAACCTCTTCAAACAGGTCTCATCACCAACTGAGCTGCAGCTCAGTTGGTGATGAGACCTGTTTGAAGAGGTTCTTATCAAGGGTGGCGGGGGATCGAGACCCGCCATCAACACCCTACTGTAGCTGAGAAACAAGCTACAGGGATTGGTTGGGGTGTTGCTAAGCGGGCTGCAGCCCGGGCGTCCTGGACAATGGGGCCAGGCGTCTAACGGTCGGTTAGCCGGCCCACTGGGTGGAGATGGACCGGCCTTGTGAGCCGGGTTGCCAGCCCTCAGTGTGGTGGTCGGGGCTGGGCCGTTACAAAAAAGTGCACTTTTTTGTAACGGCCCAGCCCCGACCACCACACTGAGGGCTGGCAACCCGGCTCACAAGGCCGGTCCATCTCCACCCAGTGGGCCGGCTAACCGACCGTTAGACGCCTGGCCCCATTGTCCAGGACGCCCGGGCTGCAGCCCGCTTAGCAACACCCCAACCAATCCCTGTAGCTTGTTTCTCAGCTACAGTAGGGTGTTGATGGCGGGTCTCGATCCCCCGCCACCCTTGATAAGAACCTCTTCAAACAGGTCTCATCACCAACTGAGCTGCAGCTCAGTTGGTGATGAGACCTGTTTGAAGAGGTTCTTATCAAGGGTGGCGGGGGATCGAGACCCGCCATCAACACCCTACTGTAGCTGAGAAACAAGCTACAGGGATTGGTTGGGGTGTTGCTAAGCGGGCTGCAGCCCGGGCGTCCTGGACAATGGGGCCAGGCGTCTAACGGTCGGTTAGCCGGCCCACTGGGTGGAGATGGACCGGCCTTGTGAGCCGGGTTGCCAGCCCTCAGTGTGGTGGTCGGGGCTGGGCCGTTACATCCTCCTCTGAGTTACCGGTGATAATCATGTCATCCACATACAACAGCACGAGAACCTGAAGCTTTCCCTTCTTCTTGATAAACAAGCTAGAATCTGAGTCTGAAGCAAAGTATCCGCAAAAATGGAGATATTCTGCGATCTTCCCATACCACACCCTAGGCGCTTGCTTCAACCCATAGAGGGCCTTCTTCAACTTGTAGACGTGTCCCGGATGAACTTCTGATACATACCCAGGTGGCTTAACCATGAAGATGTCCCTGTCAATCTCGTCGTACAAGAAAGCATTCTTTACGTCAAGTTTCCAGATCTTCCATCCTTGGCAAGCTGCCAATGTAATCACCACCCGCACCAAAGTCATCTTGGCCACTGGACTGAACGTCTCCTCATAATCCTCCCCATATTGTTGTGAGAACCCTCGAGCAACAAGGCAAGCCTTGTACCGCTCGATACTACCATCCGCCTTCTTCTTCAGTTTGAACACCCACTTGCAAGTTACAGGAGTTATGCCATCAACCTTGGGAAAAAGATCCCAGGTTTCATTCTTTCTGAGGGCAGCCATCTCCTCATCCATGGCATCTTCCCACTCCTTGACTCCAGTGGCTTCCTCAAATATTAAAGGCTCTCGCTCGTCCAGAGGGCCAGCAAAGAAACATGAGACAAAGCTTACCATGTTTCCTCCTGTATAGCGAGTTGGTGGAACTATAGTCCTCTTTGACCTTCTCAAGGTCGGAACTGGACTAACCACTTCCGCTGCTTCTTCAGAATCAATTATGTTCTCAGATGTACAACTGGAGCTCCTGGTGAAACAGGCAACTCCTCCTAAAGATCTCTTGCAGCTTCTCTTTTCCTTTCAACCTTGCTATCTATTAGTTCTTCACCAGAACTCCCCTGGTATGACGTCAGCTCGTCAAATACCACATCGCGAGATACTACAAATCTCCGCGTCTGGGGATCCATGCATTTCCAGCCCTTCTTTCAGTCATCATACCCAACAAACACTAGTTTCCTCTCCTTCGCGACTAGTTTTGTTCTAAGGGCATCAAGAACGTGCACATAGCAAGTTGAACCAAACACCTGTAAGTGTCCCACACCGGGCTTCTCCTTAAACATCAGCTCATGTAGAGTCTTCATGTTGATCGGACTAAGAGGCATCTGATTGATGACAAAAGCAGCACAAGACATACCCTCCGCCCAGAAGGACTTTGGAATATTCTTGGCATGAAGCCAGCACTTCACGGTTTCCGTCAAATGACGGATTTTCCGCTCAGCAACTCCATTCTGTTGTGGAGTATGTGCACAAGAAAGCTCCCTTTGGATTCCATGCTTCCTGCGGAAACTAAGGAACCCCTTGGAGGTGAACTCCCCTCCATTGTCTGTTCTAAACTTCTTCACCCGCAGGTTTAGCCGCCCTTCCACCAGCTCCTTGAACTCCATAAACCTCCCAAACGTTTCTGACTTCTCCTTCATAAAATACACCCAGGTATATCTAGTGTAATCATCAATCAAAACCAGCATATACCGGTTGCCTCCAAGACTAGCAGTGTTGGTCGGGCCAAAAAGATCGCTGTGAATCAACTCCAACGGCATCTTGCACCTGCTCTGTGACTTGTCAAATGGAAGTCGATGAGACTTGCCATACTGACACCCCGCTCAGACATGACCTTCTCCCATGGACGATAAACTAGGCAAGCCTTTCACAAGGCCTTTTTCCGCCATAGTCTTCAGCTTCGCCATGCCAACATGCCCTAGCCTTTCATGCCAGATAGCCGCGCTATCATTTGTCCGCATCTTATCAACATAAGAACTTGTTGATAAAACAAACAAGTCCTTTACCCTTCTCCCGACATGAACTGTGTCAGCTTGCACCGATGACACATTCTTAAGGAACCTCACTTCTGTTGGACCAAACAGAACGTGATATCCGGCGTCTACGGCATTGGTCACGAAGAAGAGATTTTTCTTCATACCCGACACGTGATAAACGCTCCATAATTTGAGTGGACCCTTATCACTGCCTAAAGAAACCACTCCCTCTTGCTTGACTGCATGAATAGAATCATCAGAGGTAATAATAGCATCATTACCTGAATAGGGCTGCGCATGAGAAAGCTTTGATCCATCTCCGGTGAGGTGATGACCACGCCCTGAGTCAACAATCCAGTCCTCCTTGTAGTTGATAGAAGAAAGAACATCAACGGATGCCACCGTCAGATTTGCCGTAAAGGCACCCTCTCCTCCCCATTCAACTTCCTCATTCCTGGATCCAACTTCCTTCTTGCCAGCAGCATGCCCTGCCTGAAGATTCAATCGGCAATCCTTCTTGAAATGACCAAGCTGATTACACTTGAAGCACCGAAGTCCTTCCTTCTTTTTTCCATCAGACTTGGGAGCATGGCTCCTCTCCTGCCGACCTGAAGTGGAAGAACCATCGCTTCCAGATGACTTTTTATTCTTCCCAGAGAAGAGCACCTCATTATCTCCCCTGGAGAAAGACATTCCAGCCATCTGCTTTGCCAAACTTTCCTGCAAAGCAAGCAAATTCTCCAGCTCAAGCAACGACGGCTGGTTGGCTCAGCCTTGGACAGAAGTGACAAAGGCCACATATTCTCTCTGCAATCCGCAAATAATGTGCCTCTTCAGCTTTGCCTCAGAAATGGGCTCATCCGGATCCAATGCAGAAATCTCTGCACAGAGGTTCTTCATCTTTAAAAAGAAAGTAGAAACAGAAAGATCACCTTGAGTGGCTTTCGCCAACTCATTTTCCAAGAACTGTATTCGCGCTACATTCTTCTTATTGAACAGCCCGTCAAGAGAAGTCCAAATCTCATTAGCAGATCGACATCCTATGATGTGATCAAATAAATCTGATGAAATTGCCCGCTTGAGAGTAAACTCAGCTTTTGCATTTGTTTTCTTCCAAGCTTTCACAAGCTCAGCATTTCCTCCAACAGGGGCAACTTCTTGTCTCGCATCTCCTCCGACAACCTCCCAGAGATCCTCACCAAGAAGATAGCTTTCCATACAAGACTTCCACTTCTTAAAGTAGTCTGTGTAAGAAGCTCAATACCAAGACCTCTTGCAATTCCACCTTCCATTGCAGTACTACTGATTTACTTGTGCTCCAGAAATCTAAGCAAGATAACTGCGGCTGATTTACTGCTCAAACCTCTGTCCCTCTGATACCATGTGAAAATTTCTCATTTGACAATTAGCGGAAAAAAATGGGAACTAGGTCGCAGGAACACTCTCAACCTTTCTAAGCACAATAAACCAGAAACAAGGAAGGAACACGAGGACTAGTATTCAAAACTCTTCTTTACAACTTGAGGTATACATGCCCAGACATGCTTCACCAATACAATCAAAAGAGAGTAACAACAAGACAAACAGAAACCGCTCAAGCCGCCCAACTAGCAAGCCGCTCGATTTAACAAGGCTGTCTGCGTGAACCGCCAAGTCGCCAAACCGCAACTCAACACGCGGACTACCCGTTATTCCAATGCTAAAAATTGTCCGCCCGAGCAAGGCCGCCTGACCACAGTCACTTAGCCGCTCCTAACCGCGAACACTGATGCTAACTAGCTGAACAGAAGACAAGCCGGCAAGACAAGCCGCCTAACCGCACGGTCTGACTTAATTGAAAACAAGAACACAAGCCGAAGAGAAAAGCTGGCGCAAACTGCGATCATCTGCTGCTACCCGCCGCTGACTGCCACCGGTTTAACCGCTGCAGTCTTCTCCTGAACAAGTGTCACGACCCGTCTCAACAAGAGTCAGAGTGCGCTTCGGGGCGGGTCGTGATGCCACAGGCATGGGCGGAAGGAAAACCATGCCTGCTAAGGCGCAAGCAGAGATACTAATAAATAGTTTAAAAAAATAGATACTTTTGATTAAAACAGGTTGATTTATTGCGGAAACTTTAAAACATGATAATTTGAAACAGGTGCACATGCATTTTAGTAAAAGCTCAAGATACAAGTTTTGAAATAGATTTTTATGCAGTGATCATCTCAGATGAATGAACATGCAAACATGTCTAATTCTAGTACATATAATAATATTTAGCCTAGCAGTTGTCCATGAAAAAAGAGTAAATGGCTGATTATAATTATTACATAAAAAGAATATCCGACTGTAAAAGAAATGAAACATAAACAAAAAACCTGAAGCTTGACGCAGGTCGGCCTCAGCGAGCTGGCGGCGCATGCGCAAACATTATGGCAAATCCAAAACAAGAAGGAAAAGCCTCAGAACATTGATAACATAAGCAAGGTAAATTATAAACTAGCAAGGGAAACAGCGATGTATAAGTACCAGTTTTATCAGAAGCAAAACTAGCAAGGTAGACAGTAAGCAAGACGAGTAGAAATAATCATAATTTTTAGGCTATTCTGAAGCACAACTAAGATTCAGTCATGTAATGTCATTAGTTGTAATCATTGAAAGGTGCAAGTATTTCTTTCTGATGCACGAGATTCTAACATGAGTCTAAATGCAAGGCTTATCAAAATAATTGGGCTTGCTATGACATTATTGGTTCCCGTTACAAGGTTAGCGGGAACTCGCTTCAAGGCGTCACATCAATTTAACACTACCTTTCAATGATTGCTAAGCACATAAATGAACTGAAGGATTCATGATTCAGATAGATTCAGGTTCAGATACAGGTTCAGATTCAAGACTTGCCGGAGACACGGGAATAAGCAGATAAAAGATCATGTAATATCATTAGCTGAAATCAATAAAATGCGTAGGTGTTTATAGTGGGCGCACATGGTTCACACTTATGTTCGGGTGTAAGGCTTACTAGAATAAGAGTATTTCCTGCTTATCGTGACCATGCAATCAAGACGATGCACCACCTAAACCCTAGCTTCCAAGATTTACTTATGACACATAGGACCTTAGTGATTCAGAGATTGGTGATTCTAATTGAAACAGACTCACGCTGAGGAAAACATCAGATCAAGAGAAATAGACTCTATCCAAGTCTTTCAACCAAGCAGGCATAAGGAACAGAATTTGATGCCTCAAGAACTCGAAAAAGAGTTTTGAAACCTGCGGGTTCAAGTATTCACGAGTAATAAGATTACTATAGATCATTATCTAGGATATCAGGTATTCCTTTAGATTTAGTCATTCCAAAACACGAATATCTTAAGTAGAGACGTGCACGACCCAAACATTTCATATCGAATACATTTCGTCTAATTGCTAGCAAATAATCTTAACATTTGCCAATATACCAATTAATGTTCATGCTCAAAAAGAACTACTAATCCTCTAATTAAAATCATCATTTCACATTTCACAACTCGTGTTATTTCGAATGCGTGAAACCTCAAACTACTATCGAGTCAAATCAAGCAATCAAAACTAAACTTATTTGATGAAACGTGGATTCAAAGGTGAAACATATAATCATAAGAACAGGTCATGCTAAATAAAATTCAATGCTTGCAAGAGAGAGGGATCTCTACTTGCCTTAAATGAGTCTGAATTTGACGGCGGCGGCTAAGCGGCGCAAGCAAAATAGAAATCATATTTCAAACCTGTTTAAGAACGATGAAAGCGATGCAGCATAAATTATTATGCGAACACATGCTTTCTACGACGCGGAATATAAACTACAGGGGATTGGCAGATTTACCTCCCTCATAAGTGAGGGGAGAAGAGATTCCACGCGGAGACGGAGACTTTGCGGCGCTTAGGTGACGAAAACCCTAAATCGAAGAGGGCCTTCAAGAGATCCCGCCAATTAGGGCGACAAATTACGCCGGGGAGCAGGATAAACCTAGAAATTGGACGGTTAAGAAGAGCACAAAATCTGAAACGCAAATTGGAGCGCAAACTTTCCAAGAAAATTATGAAAATCTGAATAGAGGAGAAATCTTACCCAAAGGAAACCAAACCGAGCTCAAGGAGCCGAATCCGAGTCCAAAATCTGAGAGGAGGACGGTTCGAGCAAAACCCTAGGGCAAAATCGGAGCCCAAAGAGGAGAGGGTGGTTGTCAGCCCTTGAAGAGGAGGGCTGCTGCCGGCTCTTGAAGATGGCTGCTGGAGTTTGCCAGCCCTGGAACGGGGAGAAGGAAGAGTCGGCCATGGAAGAAGGAGGAGAAGAAGGAGAGCTGCCGTCGATCTTGAGCGCAGAGGAAGAAGAAGAGAGGCAAATGCCGGCTGGAGGTGGATCCGGGATGTAACACCCCAAAAATCGTAGTTCAGCGAGGTAGGCGGAGTGGTAGTTCTACGCTCGGGATAGGCTAAAAAATTCCATAGCAGTTCTCTGCGCACGACCATTTCTCCTCTTCGCGCACGACCAGTTATCGTGCACCAATGATCGTGCGTTAATTCGCAAGGAATCGGAGTTCTGTCTCGGGTAGTGCGCACGACCAGTGATCGTGCGCCTGTGATCGTGCGCCCTGTTTATTCTGCTCCGCGAATTTGAGCGGAGAAGGAGATCGGTCCGTCCAAATCTTTTGGAATCCGATCCAATGGCTAGGATTAGATGTTGGAGGTCTTTAGGGATGATGAGAGGAGGTTAATCCTCATAATTTCTAAGCCTTTCTCTCTCCAAACCTAGAGAAAGAAGAAGGAGGCAAGGAAGAAGAAGGAGAGATCCCGCCATTGACGGAGCTCCGGAGCTCTGTTTCGCGAGCCGTTTCCAGATCTGTAGAGTGCAGACCAGTGCGGTCGTTTCCCTCCGTCTAGAATCTCGGATCCATGGCGAAGAAGAACGCTCCTAGGGTAACGATTCTTCCTCCCGATATTTGGACTTGTCATTTGTCCTCTCCTTCATTTCTCTATGCTTGCATGAGGAATCCCTTTCACCAAATGGGTGAAGTGTAGGATTTCCTCAAGTTGTTCGGAACTCCGGGTAGATTGTGTCCGTCCCCGGCATATTGCATGTAGAAAATCCGGTAGTCGTGCGGATTTAGGCATTGTGTGTGAAGCCTATTCGTGGTCGTGAGCCCGAATCGGTGATGCTCTATTTGCGACGTTGCATTTAGGTTAGACCTAGAATGCGTGCCGGAGAATGACTCTGTGAAATCATCTATAGTATTGCGGGAATTAAGTGTAGGCGTCTTGTGAAGATCCTAACGAAAAACCCAAGCTTTGAGATTGGATGAAGGCAAACCTTCACCACAAAATTGATGCGGAGCGTATTGTACCTCCCTTGTTGAGTATTTGTGAAGCCTAGATCCTTGCGAAGGGGTTAGGTGCGTAGCTTATAAATTGTGTAGCACTTGAAAGTGCTAAAGCTTTACGGGCCGAGGTGAAGCCGTACCTGCGTCGTGCGCTAGATCGCGACGATTAGAGCACGGGCAAAGCTAAACCGAACTCGTTTCCATGCAGATCGGTAAGAGGTCCCTACCTCATGGAAGCCGTGTGATCATGGGAGAGGTCATGGAAGGTGATTTACCTAGACCGACCAAAAGCTCTTTTTCCCACCTAAGGCGATGGCCCTTACGGTGGAGTGTTTTGTGGAATTGATGTTGTTAGCCTCATGCGGTTGTTTAGGCAGTTGTGGGGAACCTTCGGGTGAACCCAACCAACATCATGTGCATACCTAGGTTCCCTCATTTTTTGATGCTCAACCTAGAAGGTTGATTGTGCTTGAAACCTCACCTTGTGTAGTTGCACTTTCTTTATATTAGTACTTGTGCTCGTATGGCTTGCTTGCAGGGTAGAAGCTCCGCCACCCCGGGAAAGGGGTGGGGTCGTTATAATTTGGTCAGCTGTGCTGAACGTTACTTTGTTTGCCACCGCTTGGTGGAATGTTCTTATGCAGGTGCAGGTGAGACTAGTGGGAAATAGCGGGCGGTGGCCCTTTTGCTGAGTTGGCCCTTGAAGGCCAGCCTCCCTTTTCTGCTTTCTCATGTATTGCCGGCCTGCGTGCCGAAGTATGATCTGAGTTTTGTACATTGGTGAATGTAAGGCCTTAAGGCCATAACTCTATTTTATGGTTTCATTCCTATGATAGTGGACAGTTCTAAATGAAATGTTAAATCATTTTACTTCCGCTAGTGTTTAGTATACTCTGTTGTAGTTCTTTCTGTTTATCACATTTTAACTCCTAGCTAGTGTGGTTTGTATGGCGTGGGGTCCCGGCCGGACCTACTGTTATACTATTCGTACTGGCAGGGTGTTACAATTTGGTATCGTACTTAAGGCGTCGATCCGTAGTTTAGCGAATTCGGGACGAATTCCTTTTAAGGGGTGGTGTGCACGGGATGTGCATTCACCTAAAAACGACAAAAACTAATAAGAATGTCCACTTAGGAATGGAAAAAACATACTTGTTTGCGGAACCTGAGCGTTCCATGATTGTTGTTTGCTATGTTTTCAGTCACTAAATTGTGTCTTACACGATTATAGGTGACTAGGAGTGGTGCGGGGCCGTCTCAACCCCGTAACACTGCTGAAAGTAGTGGGTCGGCTGAAGTGCCAATGACCACTCCTCCTGCTGAGATGATCAGGTTAATCGCAGAAGCTGTCTTCGCGATGATCAATGCTCAACCGCAAAGGCTTGCACAACCTGCTACGCCTAATACAGATGCGGCCCCGGTGATCGAACCAGCGGTGGAACCGAGGGTTGAGACCCCTGTGCCAGTGGCTGCAGTGGAACCTGCGGTGGTGTAAAGGGTGGAGCGTCCTGTAGAGCGTGTAGCCATTGCGCGAGCGCGTGATCAACAACTACAACACTTTCTAAGCTTCCACCCTCCAACTTTCTCGGGGACCGGATCCCCAATGGAGGCGGAGGACTGGCTGTCAATGGTTAGAAAAACTCTAAAGGTGACAGCAACAGAAGAAGATATGATGGTCACTTTAGCCACCTTCCTCCTTAACGGAGAGGCAGAGCGTTGGTGGGCCGAACAGGAAGTGCACAAGTTTGGAGGCAAGGAGATTACCGAGATCACGATAGCGGAGTTCTCAAAGTCATTTCTTCAAAGGTATATTCCTTCTGCCCAATGCATCGCATTGCAGAACCAGTTTCTGAAGTTAACTCAAGGCGACAGCTCGGTGGATGAGTACTTGCACGAGTTCACTAAACTGGGTCGATATGCGGGGCCTATGATGGAAGATGAAGAGACAAAGACGAATAAGTTCTATGAAGGTCTTCGGGACGAGTTGAGGCTGCTCCTTGCAGGCCCAATGACATTAGGTTTCCATGTGATGGTCCAAACTGCCAGATCCCTAGAGTTGGACATGAAGAGGGTACAAGCAAAAGCCGTGGCAAAGAAACCTGAGTTTCATGTGCCGGCCTCTCAGTCCAAGTCAGAGTTCAGAAAGAACAAAAGGAAGTTCAAATCAGCGGAGCAAACTCACTCAAATGTTTCGGGAGCAACGACTGTGCGGGGTCCTATCACGTGTTTCACCTGCGGGAAGGTGGGACACAAGGCCTTGGTGTGTCGAAGTGGTCCCCCGAAGGCAGAGAACCGAGCGTTGGACGATGCTCGTGCTGCGGAAAAGGGTAAAGCTACGGAATCTTCGGCTTCCCAGCACATTATTCTGACTCAGCCGAGAGTCTATTCGCTTGGCCAGCAAGAAGCTATACGACAAACTGATGTCGTCACAGGTATGAATTAAAAGTTAGCTTTTACATAGCTATTTGTGATTATACTGTTGTGCAACAGTATGTTTTATTCGTGTGCAATTAGGCTTTGTCCTAATTATCAACTATCCGGCGAGAGCTCTATTTGATACGGGTGCATCGCACTCTTTTCTGCCTGAGGACTTCGTGGTGCGAATCGGAGTGCCGTCTACCTTCGTAGAGGATAGATTGGAAGTAGTTCTACCCAATGGATCTCGCATGAGTGCGGATAGGAAGAGCCGTGTGAAGGTGCGGATCAGAAGTCAGGATTTCGACTTGGAAGCGTCGTTATTACCGTTAGCTGAATTCGATGTGATCTTCGGCATGGACTGGCTCTCGGAGCAGCGAGCATGCATAGATTGCAATTCAAAGGAGATCACTCTGGGAAGGAACACCGATGGAGAAACCACGTTTGCCGGTATGCGGGGAGCGAGTAAGACGCTGATGTCTGCTCTCCAAGTGGTTAAGGCGGTGAGAAAAGGCGCCGAGTTGTTCTTCACCTTGTTGGAGGCTTCGGAGCCAAAGCCCAGGTTATGTGATGTCCCAGTTGTAGCGGAGTACGCCGATGTGTTTCCTAGCGAACTCCCTGGGGCTCCGCCTCATCGGGAGATTGATTTCTGTATCGAGTTGGTGCCATGTGCCAAACCTGTGGCCCGCTCACCGTATCGGATAGCGCCAAAGGAATTGGTAGAGCTGAAGGTTCAATTGCAAGAGCTGCTAGAGCAAGGCTACGTACGTCCAAGTTCTTCGCCTTGGAGTGCACCGGTCCTCTTTGTGAAAAAGAAGGGCGGGAGCTTGCGTCTATGTATTGATTATCGAGAGCTAAACAAGTTGACCGAGAAGAACCGATATCCGATTCCAAGAATCGATGATTTATTCGACCAACTGGTTGGGTCGACGGTATACTCCAAACTGGACCTAAGGTCCGGCTATTACCAACTGCGGATAAGGGAATGTGACATTCCAAAGACAGCGTTCAGTACCCGCTTTGGGCACTATGAGTTCACGGTGATGTCGTTCGGTCTGTCTAATGCACCGTCGGTATTCATGGACTTAATGAACAGAACGTTCCGGGAGTATTTGGATCAATTTGTGATCGTCTTCATCGACGACATTTTGGTATACTCTCAGTCGAAAGAGGAGCATGTAGGGCATCTGCACGCAGTTCTGAGCACCTTGAGGAGGAGTCAACTATATGCTAAGTTCTCCAAATGCGAGTTTTGGCTACCGTCAGTAGCATTCCTTGGTCACGTCGTTAGTGGAGATGGAATTGCGGTTGATCCATCGAAGATAGAAGCGATCCGAGCCTGGCCTTTGTTGAAAAACGTAGCGGAAGTCCGAAGTTTCTTAGGACTTGCCGACTATTATAGGCGCTTTGTGGAAAACTTCTCGAGGATTGCACTTCCTCTCACTAAACTGACTAGGAAAGATCATAAGTTCGTTTGGTCGCCCTAGTGCGCACGAGCTTTTGAAGAGCTGAAGAGCCGTCTGACCACGACGCCCATTCTATGCTCGCCATGTGGTACGGAAGGCTATGAAATTTATAGCGACGCCTCGGGGAGTGGCTTGGGTTGTGTCCTAGTGCAGTTCGGAAAGGTAATTGCCTACGGCTCCCGGCAACTGAAGGTTCATGAGAGGAATTACCCGGTCCATGATTTGGAGCTAGCGGTCGTGGTATTTGCTCTTAAGCTTTGGAGGCATTATTTGTATGGTGTGAAGATCGACATCTTTACCGACCACAAGAGCCTCAAGTACCTGCTGGATCAAAGGGAGTTGAATATGCGTCAGAGGAGGTGGATGAAGTTCCTGGGGGACTACACCTTCGACATCAAATATACTCCTGGAAAGGGAAATGTAGTTGCGGACGCGTTGAGTCGTCGGGCTCCCGCTCAAGCAAATTGGATTTTGATGCACGATGTGCGTCTAATCCGCGAACTGGAAGAAATGGAGATCATTTGCATTGATAGGAGAGCGTCTACTTCAGCATGCTTGAACTGGACGGAGGTTCAATACGACCTTGCCGACCGACTTCGACATGCATTGGAGCTGGATGAGAGCATGAAACGCTATAAAGCGGAAACCGTTGATGGGTTAAACTCTAATTTCTCCTTCGAAGATGGCCTTATGTGGAAAGAGGGCAGATTATGCGTCCCAAACATTGGCACTCTACGGGCGGAGTTGATGTACGAGGCTCATCATACCAAGTACTCTATCCACCCGGGGAGCTCGAAAATGTACATGGACATGAAGAAACTTTTCTGATGGCCGGGTATGAAGAAAGACATTGCCCTCTACGTGGCCAAGTGTAATACTTGCGCGTTGGTGAAGGCGGAATGTCAACGTCCCGGTGGATTTTTGAAGTCCTTGCCGATTCCGGAGTGGAAGTTTGATGATATCTCGATGGATTTCGTGCACGGATTGCCGAGATCACAACAGGGAAACGACGCCATTTGGGTGATCGTGGACCGATTGACGAAGGTATCGCATTTTATTCCGAACCGGAAGGATGATTCTGTAGAAAAGCTAGCGAAGCTCTATGTTGATAGTATTGTGAGACTGCACGGTGTCCCTCGTAGCATCGTCAGCGATCGGGATGGGCGTTTCACATCGAAAGATTGGAGGCTTATACATGAACTGTTGGGCACGAAATTGAAGTTCAGCACGGCCTTCCACCCGCAAACGGATGGACAGACCGAGAGAACCAACAGGACTATGGAGGATATGCTCCGAATGTGCGCTCTAGATTTTGGAAAGAAGTGGGAAGATCATCTCTATATGATCGAGTTCGCCTACAATAATAGCTACCAAGCCAGTATACAGATGGCTCCTTTCGAGGCCCTCTATGGTAAGAAGTGTCGCACGCCGTTGTCTTGGGTGGAAACGGGCGATACTAAGCTATTAAAGCGGAAGGATGTTGAGGAAGCAACTTCGACGATCCGAACTGTACGTGAAAGGCTATTGATTGCCTAGGATAGGCAAGCAAAATATTTCAACGCCAAGCATAGGAACCTAGAGTTCGCCGTCGGTGGCCGGGTTTACTTGAAGATCAAACCGTTCAAAGGGGTATCAAGGATCCGACGCTTGAAAAAGCTCAGTCCAAGGTACTTAGGACCGTTTGAGATCGTGGAGCGTGTTGGTGATGCGGCTTATCGGCTTGCACTATCTGCAGAGCTGAGCGGTCTGCACGACGTGTTTCACATTTCAGTTTTGAGGAAGGCAGTGCAAGAGCCTACTCATATCGTCGTGGTCGGCAAAGTGCCGGTTGATAGTGGGTTGTCGACGAAAGTCAAGCCTTTACGCATCGAAGATACCGAAGTAAAGCAGTTGCGGAACAAGTCCATTCGTATGGTGAAAGTCTGGTGGGACAATTGCGGCCGAGAGGAGCTCTCTTGGGAGAGAGAGCAAGCGATGCTTGCGGAGTACCCCGAGCTATTTCTCTCAGGTAATTTATAACTGTAATTCTTAATGTTTTCAAAATTTCGGGACGAAATTCTTTTAAGGGGGGTAGAGTTGTAACACCCCAAAAATCGTAGTTCAGCGAGGTAGGCAGAGTGGTAGTGCTGCGCTCGGGATAGGCTAAAAAATTCCATAGCAGTTCTCTGCGCACGACCATTTCTCCTCTTCGCGCACGACCAGTGATCGTGCGCCAATGATCGTGCGTTAATTCACAAGGAATCGGAGTTCTGTCTCGGGTAGTGCGCACGACCATTTCTCCTCTTCGCGCACGACCAGTGATCGTGCACCTGTGATCGTGCGCCCTGTTTATTCTGCTCTGCGAATTTGAGCAGAGAAGGAGATCGGTCCGTCCAAATCTTTTGGAATCCGATCCAATGGCTAGGATTAGATGCTGGAGGTCTTTAGGGCTGATGAGAGGAGGTTAATCCTCATAATTTCTAAGCCTTTCTCTCTCCAAACCTAGAGAAAGAAGAAGGAGGCAAGGAAGAAGAAGGAGAGATCCCGCCATTGACGGAGCTCCGGAGCTCCGTTTCGCGAGCCGTTTCCAGATCTGGAGAGTGCAGCCCGGTGCGGTCGTTTCCCTCCGTCTAGAATCTCGGATCCATGGCGAAGAAGAACGCTCCTAGGGTAACGATTCTTCCTCCCGATATTTGGACTTGTCATTTGTCCTCTCCTTCATTTCTCTATGCTTGCATGAGGAATCCCTTTCACCAAATGGGTGAAGTGTAGGATTTCCTCAAGTTCTTCGGAACTCCGGGTAGATTGTGTCCGTCCCCGGCATATTGCATGTAGAAAATCCGGTAATCGTGCAGATTTAGGCATTGTGTGTGAAGCCTATTCGTGGCCGTGAGCCCGAATCAGTGATGCTTGATTTGCGACGTTGCATTTAGGTTAGACCTAGAATGCGTGTCGGAGAATGACTCCGTGAAATCATCTATAGTATTGCGGGAATTAAGTGTAGGCGTCTTGTGAAGATCCTAACGAAAGACCCATGCTTTGAGATTGGATGAAGGCAAACCTTCACCACGAAATTGATGCGGAGCGTATTGTACCTCCCTTGTTGAGTATTTGTGAAGCCTAGATCCTTGCGAAGGGGTTAGGTGCGTAGCTTATAAATTGTGTAGCACTTGAAAGTGCTAAACCATTACGGGCTAAGGTGAAGCCGTACCCGCGTCGTGCGTTAGATCGCGACGATTAGAGCACGGGCAAAGCTAAACCGAACCCGTTTCCATGCAGATCGGTAAGAGGTCCCTACCTCATGGAAGCCGTGTGATCATGGGAGAGGTCGTGGAAGGTGATTTACCTAGACCGACCAAAAGCTCTTTTTCCCACCTAAGGCGATGGCCCTTACGGTGGAGTGTTTTGTGGAATTGATGTTGGTAGCCTCATGCGGTTGTTTAGGCGGTTGTGGGGAACCTTCGGGTGAACCCAACCAACATCATGTACATACCTAAGTTCCCTCATTTTTGATGCTCAACCTAGAAGATTGATTATGCTTGAAACCTCACCTTGTGTAGTTGCACTTTCTTTATATTAGTACTTGTGCTAGTATGGCTTGCTTGCAGGGTAGAAGCTCCGCCACCCCGAGAAAGGGATGGGGTCGTTATAATTTGGTCAGCTGTGCTGACCGTTACTTTGTTTGCCACCGCTTGGTGGAATGTTCTTATGCAGGTGCAGGTGAGCCTAGTGGGAAATAGCGGGCGGTGGCCCTTTTGCTGAGTTGGCCCTTGAAGGACAGCCTCCCTTTTCTGCTTTCTCATGTATTGCCGGCCTGCGTGCCGAAGTATGTTCTGAGTTTTGTACATTGGTGAATGTAAGGCCTTAAGGCCGTAACTCTATTTTATGGTTTCATTCCTATGATAGTGGACAGTTCTAAATGAAATGTTAAATCATTATGCTTCCGCTAGTGTTTAGTATACTCTGTTGTAGTTCTTTCTGTTTATCACCTTTTAACTCCTATCTAGTGTGGTTTGTATGGCGTGGGGTCCCGGCCGGACCTACTGTTATACTATTCGTACTGGCAGGGTGTTACACGGGAGCAGGAGGAGGCGCAGGAGGCGTCATCCATGGCAGGAGGAGGCGGCGTCGACGAGCAGGGAGGCGGAATGAGCGGCAGAAAATGGAGCGGGTGGCGCGCGGGAGACTGGGCTGCGGGAGCCCTAGCCGAGCGGGAGACGGGATTTAACGGGGCTGCTGCTTGGGATTTAATCAGGGAGGGGGTTGGGTTTTAATAGGGGAGGGAATTAACCTTTATTATTAATAATATTATTATTAATTCAAAATTTAGGGTTGTTACAACAAGTCAGAACCACACACAAGCCGCGCAACCTGCGAACATACCGGAGCAAATCTCAACTCGAGCGACTAGAAAAAACTAACCACACAAACAACTTGCGAGCTCTCGCTTACTGTTCACTGTGTTTGATCTGAGGGAGAGGTCCTATTTTTAGGCACGAGGTGGAGTGTGGTAACCTCCCATAAAGATAGGATAACCGCCTCAACTCGGCAGCGGGTAGAAAATAAACCGCGCGACTTAATAACAGGCCGCTTTGGTCTAGCAGAGCACCAAGACTTGAAGCAGACCAAGTCCAAGAACAAACCGGAATGGCAGACCGCCAGCCCACTACGGGTAGACAACCCACGCGATCTCACGACAGACCGCCCGACCTCCACTTCACTTCAATATTTTCAACCAATTTGGCCTGAGGTTGGGGACCAGGAGGTGGTCTGAGTTGTAGGAGGTGGATTCCTCTGAGGTAGGGTTGTTGTGCCTGAGGTAGGGTTTGGGAAAACTTGAGAGATCCTGTGGGATCTGTGTTGTAGGCTCTTGGAGCTGAGATTGGAGAAGTTAGCCTTGTCTAACACTCTGTTAGAAAGGTGAAGGGGGAAAGTGGACTACCCATTGACACACTGTCTTGAGGAACCACTATAAACACTTGTGTGTTTTCTGGGTTTGCTTGATTACTAGCTTAGAATAGTTTTTAACTATCTATATCATCTAACTAAAAATCAAAATACTTATTCACCCCCCCCCCCCCCCCCCCTCTAGGTGAATTAAATAACATACCTATAATCTATCAAGTGGTATCAGAGGTAGGTTGGTCATAAAGGGCTTAACTGTCTGACCAGATCCTACATAAGTATTGTTATTTCTAAATCCAATGGCTTCTAATGGAGTTCAGAAGGAAATGGGTTCCATGAAGCTCCCTATATGCAAAAAGGAAACCTTTAGCATTTGGAAACAAAGAGTTAGGTTGTACATGGAAGCTTCAGACCCTAGGATCTATATCACTGTTCGGGAAGGCCCCTTCCTTATCACAAAGCCCTCCACCATTGATCCTACTAGGCAGGTAGGCAAGTCTTACACTGAAATGACAAGAGATGAGATAGCATTGGCTACAATGGATAAAAGGGCTCAAAATATTATTGTCAATGTTATTGATGATTCAACATTCCAAAACTTGGTGCACTGTGAGACTGCAAAGGAGATGTGGGATACATTGATTGTTTACATGGAAGGGACTGAAGAAGTGAGGAATGATAGGAAATCCTTCCTCAATCAGGAGTATGAAGCTTTTAGGCAACAAAACCAGGAATGCATAGCTGACTGTTATGAAAGATTCTTCAGAATAGTAAATGAGTTGAGGACCTATGAAAGGACCTTCACTCATTATGAGTTAAATGATAAATTCCTAAGATCTCTAACAAGAGACTGGATACCAAAATCTTTGCCATCAGGGAAGTGGCAAAGCTGAGTGAAACTCCTCCTCACACTCTGTTTGGAAAGTTGCTCTCATATGAGATGCAACTATCTGCTAGAAAGGAGGAGGACACCTCCTCCATGCCTCATGCTAGGGAGAAGTCTGTGGCCCTAAAGGCTGAAGGGTCCAAGAAGAGCAAGACAAGAATTCCTACCCCTCCAAGAAGGGGTGCTGACTCAGAAAACTCTGAACACTGCTCATATGATAGCAGCTCTTCTAATGAGGAATTTGTTGCCTTCTCAAGGCAATTCAAAAAGATGATGAGAAGGAAGAAATGGAAGAATAAGCCTTCCTCCTCTTCACATCCCAGGAAGGATTCAAACAGGGTTGACAAGCAGCACCCCAAAGGGGACATGTATGATTCTAAACATGTTAAACATGGTTTAGCTAATGTGATTTGTTATTGCTGCAGTAAGCCTGGACATGTCATTGCTGGCTGTCCAGTCAAAAGAAAGGATAATGGAGACAAGAAGCCTTATCACCAGAAGGGAAGAAAGGGTGAGAAATCCTTCCTATCCAAGAAGGACAGAAGCTGGAGTGAATCTGAGTCATCATCCTCAGATTCAGATGATGAAGAAGAGGCCTATATTGGGTTGTTTGCAGCTGAGGAAGATGAGGACTTTCCTACAGCAAAGGTGGGCATCAGGGCCCCTCTATCACATTCAGACAGTGATATGGAGGTGGATGAAGATGTTAAAAAATATATTGGCCTAATGTCCATAACATCAGATGATGAAGATTGTCAGGACACACCTGACCAGGTACCTACTCTTCTCTCTTCCTCTAAGGATGAATCAATTCCAGAATCTGATGCACACTCATCAACTGATGATTATGATTCAGAATCTGAAGTGGGTATCAATCAATTGATTGACAAATATGATGCACTAGTTAATGCTCTAAAAAAGAGCAAGAAGCTTGCCAAAAACCAAGCCCTAGAGATTGACTCACTTAAAATGGTTGAAAGAAATTGTTCTGAGTCTCCTACCTTGGTGGCTCAGATGAGTAGAGAAATAAGCAAACTCAAGGGGATAACAATTGTCCAATTGAGCTCTATTTCTCTAAAGAATAAGATCATCAAGGATCTTGAGGAAAAGCTTCTCAAAGAGAAGAGCTTAGTGGCTCAATTCTCAAAGCCCAAATCAGTGCTTCCAATTATTGATACCTTTTCCTTTCAACCCAATAAGAGAGGACTTGGGTTCAATAAATGGGAAATGGGTGAGGGAAGTGGAGAAAAGAGAAAGGAAAAGATTAAGCCTCATACCACCTTTCAAAAAGTGGTTCTTCCCTCCAACAAGTTTGACCATGATCTCATGTATGGTCACTAGAAGAATGGGTGCTCCTATAGGAAGGAAAGCATTCCCTCCCATAGTAGAAGAAAGGGCATGGGGATGAGTTCCATGAAAGCTCCCCATGAAGAAATTCAAATGGCCCATCAACGACCATTTGTTTTTGGTACCTCAGCCCCCTCACTCATATGTAAGGAAACTAGATCTTCAAAATTCTCTCCAGCAAAAACTTTGTCTGCTGTCAAACTTGTAGATAAGCCTTGCTGCCCTGTGTCCTATGCCATCCAATCTTGCCTAACTTCCAAGTCAAATCAAGGTGATGTCATAATGACAAAGGCTGCTAGGCCTGTCCACAAGATGACCTTCAGCCAAATCATTGCTGAAAGGAACAAAATGAAGACTACTGTCTCCACTCCTGAACACAAGCATGTTGAGGCTCATATCACCATAAGAAATGTTCAGAAGAGGAGTTATAACATTCATGAGTGTTGGTACTATGGTAAGGTGGGACACTTTGCCTTAGATTGTTGGCACAATCCCAATGTGCCAACTGCAAGGATGAGCCTTACTGCAAAAGTTGGAGCAGGTATGAAGTCTTTTCAGACTAACAAGAACCTAGGACCCAAAACCACTTGGGCTCCTGAGGGTAATTAAATTCCATCATGCAGGTTAGTTCAAATACCAGCCTTGGGCAGATTTGGTATTTGGACAGTGGGTGCTCAAGGCACATGACAGGAACAAGAAATCTTCTGCAGGACTACAAGGCTGTGAAGAATTGACCCAAAGTTATCTTTGGTGGGTCAGAAAAGGGAATCACCAAAGGATATGGTATGATCTCCAATGGCATAGTCTCAATTACAAGGGTAGCTTATGTTGAAGGGTTGCAACACAACCTAGTAAGCATAATCCAACTATGTGATCTAGGATATGTCATTGAATTCCACAATGACAAGTGCTTGATTAAAAAGTCTAAAGACTTAGAGACCATTCTCTCAGGCACTAGTAGTGGGAATGTTTATTGCTTAGACTTCATATATAGTAATTATCTTACATTTGTTTGTCTTGTAGCTAATGAGAATGAGTCCCTTTGTGTTCAATGGCACAAGAGACTTGCTCACATTAACTACAAAACAATGTATAGACTATTCTCTAAAAACCTTGTTAGGAATAGTCCTAATATAAAATGTATTAAAAGTGGTCCATGTCATGCTTGCCAAATGGGTAAGTAAACAAGGGCCACCTTTAAAAGTATTGGCTCCAAAGACACTGAAATATGTCTTTATCTCTTGCATATGGACTTGTTTGGTCCTTTGCCAATTCAGAGCCTAGGTGGGAAGTTGTATACTTTGGTGATTGTTGATGATCACTCAAAATATACCTGGGTATTCTTCCTAAAGAAGAAGTCTGAAACTTTAAATATCTTTATAACTCATGTCAAAGCAATTCAGAATGACTTATAATGTGCTGTGGTCAGGACTAGAACTGACCATGGCATAAAATTTCAATCTGAAGCTATGAAAAAGTTTTGTAAAGATTATGGTATCACCCAAGAGTTCTCCTCCCCAAGGACTCCACAACAAAATGGTGTGGCTGAGAGGAGGAATAGGACCTTGATAGAAGCTGGGAGAACACTGCTTAGTGACTCCTCACTCCCAGAATACTTCTGGGCTGAGGCAGTCAATAATGCATTTCATGTTCTCAATAGAGCTTCCATCAATAAGGTTCATGGAATAACCCCTATGAGATTCTGAAGGCAAACAACCTACAATTTCATACTTTAGAATCTTTGGCTCCAAATGCTACATTTTAAACAATGAAAAATCTCAATTAACAAAGTTTGCAGAGAAATGCAATGTGGGTGTTCTTGTTGGCTATAACTCACATAGTGGAGCTTATAGAGTGTATAACAAGAAAACTCATGTTGTAGAGGAGTCTATGCATGTAGTATTTGATGAGACCAACCTAATATATAAGGGCTGGTCTAGATCCTCTGTCTTGGCAAGAAATGAAAAGGATTTGGAAAGGATATCTATATAAGACATACCCAGCAGCAGCAAAGCTTCTTCTGATGTTGCCATCCCTGAAGAGGAAGAAGTTCATGCTGATGAAGACACTAATGAACCAGCAGAAACAGCACAGCAAGCTGAGAACAGACTGCCTACAGCTGTAAGACATCTAAGGGATCATCCAAGAGAACAAATAATTGAAGATCGGAATCAAGGTGTATTAACCAGAAACATGGCTCATAATAAATCCCTATTCTTGAGCAACCTATCACATATGGAGCCCAAGAAGTTTGAAGAAGCCAACCAAGACACCTTTTGGATTCAAGCTATGCAAGAAGAACTTCTACCATTCAAGAGATGCAAGGTATGGAAATTGGTGCCAAAACGTCAAGGACACAACATCATAGGTACCAAATGGATTTACAGGAACAAGTTAGATGAAAATGGCACAATCATAAAGAACAAGGCAAGGTTGGTAGCCAAGGGGTATAGATAGGAAGAAGGACAGACTTTGATCAAACTTTTGCCCATGTTGCAAGGTTGGAAGCAATTAGGCTATTCCTTGCCTATGCTGCCCACAAAGGGTTCAAAGTGTATCAAATGGATGTCAAATCAGCCTTCCTCAATGGTGACTTGAAGGAAGAGGTATATGTTGAGCAACCATCAGGTTTTGTACATCCTACCCTCTCTAGTCATGTTTACTTACGTAGGAAAGCTCTTTATGGTCTTAAGAAAGCCCCCAGGACTTGGTATGAGACTTTGTCTAGCTGTCTCATCAAGAACAAGTTCTTGAGGGGAAAGATAGATAGCACATTGTTTCTTAGGGAAACAAGAGGTAAGTGTCTCCTAGTCCAAATATATGTTGATGACATAATATATATTTGGGTCTACGGATGACAACCTCTGCAAAAGGTTTGCCAACCTAATGCATGGGGAGTTTGAGATGAGCAATATGGGAGAGCTCAAGTACTTTATAGGCCTCCAAGTAAAATAGTCTGATGAAGGTATATTCATTTCTCAGACCAAGTACACTAGGGAGCTTATCAAGAAGTTTGGGATGGAATCAGCTTCCACCATGAAAACTCCCATGGGGTCCAACATTTCCCTTGACAAGGATGAGAAGGGCAAGTCCTTTGATGAATCCATGTGCAGGTGCATCATTGGATCCCTGTTATATTTGACTGCTAGTAGACCAGATATTATGTATGCGACTTGTGTGTGTGCTAGGTACCAGGCATGTCCTAAGGAATCTCACTACTCAGCTGCAAAGAGAATTTTGAGATACCTTAAAGGCAGCCTACATATTGTCCTTTGGTACCCTAAGAACAATAATTTTGAACTAACAGGATTTTCAGATGCAGATTTTGCAGGCTGCAAAGAAGTCAGGAAAAGCACAAGTGGCACTTGTCAATTCCTAGGAAGAAGGTTGATATCATGGAGCAGCAAAAAGCAGACAAGTGTGGCTATCTCCACTGCTGAGTCTGAATACATTGCTGTAGTGAGATGTTGTGCACATCTATTGTCGATTCAACACCAGCTAGAGGACTACAACCTCAAGGTAAGTAACTCTCCTCTTTATTGTGACTCATCCAGTGCTATCTCAATTGCTAAGAATCCTGTCTCTCACATCAGGACTAAGCATATAGAAATAAGATATCATTTTATAAGAGAACATGTAGAATCTCAAGATATCTGCCTTGAATTTGTCCCCATTGACAGTCAAGTGGCTGATATCTTCACTAAGCCATTGGATGAGGCCAAGCTTAATGCCTTCAAGATTGAACTAGGAATGTTAAATGTAGAATAGTGTAAAACACTTCATTCTTCCAATCTTGATTTGATATAACTTAAATGTTGACAAATCAACCCTATGAGAGAAATGATTAGGTATTCAAGTAATCCTATCTCTAATGAGTAGTATGATCAGCTTAACCAGAACAATCTGTTTTAGCTGAGCTTCAGGTTGCACTTAGACAGCTGTGAAAAGTTTGGGTTCGACAAACTCTTTCCTGGGTTCGACGAACGTCGAGTTTGAGTTCGACGAACTCAGCTTTGAGTTCGACGAACTCAGCTTTGAGTTCGACGAACTCAGTTTGTGTTCAATGAACTCAGCTGTATGATGTAGTTCAGATGAACTCAGCTTTGAGTTCGATGAACTCCAGTTTGAGTTTGACAAACTCAGCTTTGAGTTTGACGAACTCAGTTTTGTGTTCAATGAACTCAGCTTTATGATGTAGTTCAGATGAACTCAGCTTTGTGTTCGACGAACTCAGTTTGAGTTCGACGAACTCAGCCTTATGATGTAGTAATAGATGAACTCAGTTTGTGTTCGACGAACTCAGTTGAGTTCGACGAACTCAGCCTTATGATGTAGTTTTAGATGAACTCAGTTTGTGTTCGACGAACTCAGTTTGAGTTCGACGAACTCAGCCTTATGTTGTAGTTTTAGATGAACTCAGTTAGTGTTCGACGAACTCAGCTTGAGTTCGACGAACTCAGCTTGAGTTCGACGAACTCACCCATATGATGTAGTTTTATATGAACTCAGTTTGTGTTTGACGAACTCAGTTTGAGTTCAACGAACTCAGCCTTATGATATAGTTTTAGATGAACTTAGTTTGTGTTCGACGAACTCCAGTTTGAGTTCGACGAACTCAGCTTTGTGTTCGACGAACTCAGTTTGAGTTCGACGAACTCAGCCTTATGACATAAGTTTCATTTACACTTACAATTATAAAAACAATCAAATCCAATTACTAAGTTTAAGTTCACCTAAGTCTTAAGCCATATAAATAGCTTAAAGATTGATTAAAATATCACACTTTCCTTCAACCTAGCCGGCGAGACAAACCCTTCTCCCCTACGACTCAGCGACCTGTAACTCAAAAGAAATGGCTCCAACGATGGCAAAAGAGCTGCAAGAAGGCTATTAAATAGTTAGGGATGGATTCTTGCATGCTCCAGAGGAAAGTAAAGCTTTGATTGACCTTCTATCAGCCCAAGGTCTTGAATATACCCTATATGAGCCCTCAACAATTCTCAAAACAGAAGTTCTGGAATTATTCTCCAGTGCTAAGTTGTCCTCCTCAAAGTCAACCATTAAGGGAAAGATAGGAAGTAGGAGGATAAAGATATCCCATAAGAAAATTGAAAAGGATCGTCAACTGCCCTCCTGCAGTAAAGAAGAAGAGGATGCTGTTTCTGAGGAAGACAAAGTCAATGCCTTACAGTGGTGTGCCTACTCTGATGCCAAACTTGGCTCTCTTAAGAGGAAGTTCTTCAACCAAAGAGGCAAATTGCTCTCTGACATAGTTGGGAAGGCCATACTGTGCAAACCAGGCTCTCATGACACAATCTCCAAACACATGTTTGAATTGATGTCAAGAGTTATCCTACAGAAGAAGACTTCCTGGGCAAAGATACTGTTTCAGAGAACTATAGAATGTCTGCAAGCCCCCAACTTAGGAAGAATCCTATCTATCTATCTTCTAAACACCTACCCAGACTACTTTAACAAATCCAAGGGATTCAACCTCCATTATCTAAAAAGAATGGACATAAAAACTCTAGACAGATTTACTAGGGTTCTTCCAATGGGCCAACCTTCTCCATTGAAGGAAAAGAAAAAGGGAGTTCTGGTGAAGGAGATGAGGAGAAGAAGAATGATATACTCTAACTCAGAACAAGAGCCAGAAGAAGATATACAAGATCTGGATAATCAAGTTCCAGCAAGCAGTCCTCCATAGGATAACCAAGGAAACAATCATAACACTAAAAGACATGAAGGCATTAATCCTGAACCAGAGAGACGTGATGATGAGATAGTGCATCAAGAGGACAAAGAAGATAGGGCCACAACTAATAGAAATATCATCACCTCACACTCCTCCCCTGAAGATAATGAAGACAATGGCCCTATTGATCTTCAAGGTGAGATTGATTCAATTATCCTCAACCTAAACAAAAGGTTTAATCAAATCCCTCCTGAACCAGCAGGTTACTGGGAAGATGATGTGGAAAATGTTGATCCTGACTCAGAGGGGGAGCAGCTCAACACATCACCAAATAAGAACAATACTAATGCTCCAAGTGAGGGGGAGCAAGACAAGTGTATTGAAAAGGAACAAGAGCAGTTATCAGCTAATAAAGATAATAGAACTCACATTGAGGGGGAGCAAGTCCCTGCTCAGGTTGAGGGGGAGCAAAGTCATGCTCAAGTAGAAAAGGAACTGAGTCCAACAACTACAACAACTGATGACAATCTTCTCAGCTCTATTAATACCATAATTGAAGGTCATATGCCCTCAATAAAGACCTATATTGACAATGGATTACAGTCTTTGAAGAAAGAGATTATGGGTGAAATACAGGAAATCATATAAGGCACGACAATCCTAAACAAACAAATGACCAAATGGTTTAATCTAGCAGAACCCACAGTAATTGCTCAGAACACTATACTGAGATCAATGGACAAATACCTCCAAATGGCAGAGGATGACATGAGATATGTCAAGAATTATGTAAGCAAGACAGATAAAGTCATAGAATAAGCCTCCAATCACATTGAAGGCTTTGTCTGGAAAACATCCACCACTATGCTTGGAGAGTCAGAGAAGATGAAGGATGACCTAAAGGGGGACTTGGAAAATGCTTTCCAAACTCTCTCAGGCTCTGTAGTTGCTGCCTCCCAATCCCTAGAAGAAAAAATAGTTGAAGAAACCAGAAAGGGGGAGATGGCCAATGCTAAGACCAACTCAGAGTTAGCTCTACAAGTGCTACAGGGTACAAGGATAGCCCTCAATCTTCCTCTGATGGACATCTTCAGCAAAGAAGATTTTGAGTTTGAGGGGCAAGCCAAACTAGCTCAGAATGCTCACCTAGCAAAGAAGAGAAAAAGAGAACATGTGATGCTAGCTGAAGAATTTATGGCTATGCAAAGAAAGGAGCGGGACAATGATCTTGATTTTGAGTATTATAGTGATGGCTCCAAAAGCATTATTCTGAATACTTGGGTAAACTATGGGCAGATATGTAAAGATATTGACAGGATTTACCCAGCTGAAGAATGGATAAAACATCTGGAAAGAAATTCTTTGAGGGACTTGATCTTCAAAGAAAACCTTGTGCTGAAGGACAATCCAAAAAGAATACCTTCAAAATATTTTCCAAAACCCTTCTTCTATTTCAAAAGACAGGAAAACAAGAAGAAAGTGGCTGAGCTAAAGACTGTTGCTGCCAAAGGGAAGGAAGTTGCTGATGTCAACAAAGCTGAAAGTTCCAAGAAAAGGAAAACATAATTTGCTTATGTTAATAAAAGTGGAACTAGATCTATGTATTTACTCTTAAACTGAAATGACAATGAAAATTTTGTTGAAATTAAATGTGTATGTTATGAGATAAATTAGTCAAAGCTTAATATTCTCTTTTCAGTACTTTTGCTTCATATGGTCTGTGATGCCAAGTTTTTAATAACATACAATGCTGGTATCATATTCACTTTGTATAATCTGTCATGATTTTTGTTGGAATGCTTAAACAATGGTATCTTCTGGATGTTGTGATATCATGAATTCCATATAGTTCATTTGCATGATAAGTCTTTGTTGGCTATGTACCTTAGCATTGGGAATGTTCTGCCTTCTTCAAATAGGGGGAGATTGTTGGGAATATTGCCCTCAATGTTCCTTTGATTTGAAGAAGCATCACTCACAATACTAAGTACATATTGTATTTGATAAAATCTATTTTGTCTCAAGGTTTGTACAGGGAGATGATATTTCATACAATGGAATAGGTTCAATGGTGTGTTGATTAATCAGCTGAGAAAGTTTCACTGTCTCAGCTGAACCGCTGAGACGAGGACATGTGCCACTGAGAAGCAGCATATATCTACTGAGCTGCAGATAGACAGAATCCGCTGAGAAGAGAAACTGTCTCAGCGGATCCACTGGGAAGACAGCTGCTCAACCGCTGAGACTGAAAGCTGTCTCAGCCCCACCGCTGAGATAGATTTAAATACTGAAGAAAACAAGTGGCGCGACACTCCTTTGAAGCAAATAGCTGTAAAGGGAGATTAGAGCCAACCATTTGCTCCCAAGGTGTCAGAGCTTTCCCTTGAGTGCCGTTGGAGATGTGCAGAGTATAAAAGAATAATTTATGGCACTATTGAAGTTGTGGTCAAGTGCTAAACAAATCTGCTACTGTTCCATTGACGGCCCCGAACTTCTCATTCTCCTCATGCTCACTGAACAAGGAAGAAGAGACTGAGAGATAAAGACTGCTCTTCTACAAGAAGGAGCAAGGTGATCCTTCATCCTTCAACTGAAGAGGAAGACCAGATAGTAGCTGGATCACAAATTATCATCCAGTCAAGCTACTAGAAAGCACAAGCTGTGCTAGAACTACAGAAGACTCCTCTGTGGTGTTTGTTGTAGTAAGCATAAACTCTCTTTTACTGTAGGGCTATTTGACCTGAGTTGTAGGGCTGTTAGGCCTGAGATTGTAGGGCTACTTGGCCTAAGTTTGTAAGGCAGTTTGGCCTGAGGTTGTAGGACCAGGAGGTGGTCTGAGTTGTAGGAGCTAGATTCCTCTGAGGTAGGGCTGTTGTGCCTGAGGTAGGGTTTGGGAAAACCTGAGAGATCCTGTGGGATCTTTGCTGTAGGCTCTTGGAGCTGAGATTGGAGAAGTTGGCCTTGTCTAACACTCTGTTAGAAAGGTGAAGGGGGAAAGTGGACTACCCTTTGACACACTGTCTTGGGGAACCACTATAAACACTTGTGTGTTTTCTGGGTTTGCTTGATTACTAGCTTAGAATAGTTTTTAACTATCTATATTATCTAAGTAAAAATCAAAATGCCTATTCACCCCCCCCCCCCCCCCCCCCCCCCCCGCCCCTCTAGGTGAATTAAATAACATACTTATAATCTATCAACCTAAAGTCCTACCGACTCGTGTAGTGAACCAATCTGGTGTCGCGGAGAGAATGTGACCGGGCGAGCTTATGGCCTTCGACACCGATGGATTTCAGTGGAGTTTTCCTGAATCTTAACCTGGGCAGTGCTCATCTTAGCGATTATTGTACTTTCTCTGTATGCATGACCGAACGATTCTCTGTGATTCACATTTTGAGTTGTAGTAATAGACATTTACTATAGTAAAAATTTATAAACTAACTTGTATAATTAGAAATCCATTTTACTGTATTTTTTGTGCACGTGAGCATGCGACTTCGCATGGTATTCCGTGTCATAATTCCTGTGCTAGCTAGCTGTTTTTCTCTTCTGCATAGAATGGTTTGCTCGGGATGCGCAAACGGTTAAGTCTGGGGTGTGATGAGTCCCGATTATATAGGGGTTTTCGGACTCATCTGGGCCTGTTTTCTCACTCGTGCACTACACTTTCAGCATTAAAAGGCTCATATTTGCTTTAGTTATCACTGTAACATCCCCCAAACAACTAGACCCCTAGAGTAGTTTTGTCATGACTAGGTCATGACAAAACCCTAGGAACCTGTAAGAGATAACTTGGCCTTAGGCTTGAAGGGGAAGATTACCTTGGTTTGCAAATAACAATTTCCAGTTAACAAGCATAGGTTTGGACTTTAGGGCCTCACCTTGACCCTTTGACCCCACCATGGCACACCTAACCCTTTGGAGGGTACCTTAGAGCATCAAGGACCCATTGGGGTCAACCAAAGAGGCCAAATTGACCAAAGTCAACCCTAACCTAAAATTGGTCAAACTAACTCAATTAGGGTCAATTGGCCTCCCCCATGCCAAATTGACCTTGCCCCTACCCTTAAGGGATATTAGGAACCTAATGGACCAAAAATCCCCATCATGGGACCTTCAATTTGGCCAATTTACCCTAAGTCAACTCTAGCCCTAATTTGGTCAAAGTGACATATTAAGGGGCAATTCACCCTCACCTTGCCAAATTGACTCCACCTAAGCCTTCCTAACTCACAAGGGAGTCAAATGGGTCACAACCCACCCATTGTGGTCAACCCAAGTGGTCAATTTGACCAAAGTCAATCTTAGCCTAAATTTAGGTCAAAATGACCTACTTTACCCAAATTGAACCCAAAACACTTGAGCTAGACCCAATTGGTGTGGTCCACCACCTAATGAGGATTGAATGATGCTGAGTTGGCCATTCAATTTGAAGGATTTCGGCCAGGAGAGAGAAAGCTCCATTTCCCCCAAAAATGGCGGAGAGAGGAAGAGAATGAGAGTGGCATTCATGGCCAATTAAACCCAATTTATGGCACCATTCATCTCCCCTTGAGGAGAGGAGAAGTTTTCAGCCCTTTTCCGGCCTAATTGATGACCAATTCATTTCCTCCCATAAGAAACCGAAAATCACCATTAATGGCCATCATGGCAATCGGAACCGTCGGATTTGCCGTCCGTCCAACGGGGACGATGACCAAGAACCGTCGGATTTGCCGTAATCAACAAGATTTACGTGATTATTGATGACGCATATTTTGACTTAAATATGTTTCTTATTATCATTATATTTTTAATATAAACTATATATATTTCTCTAATTTATATTATAATTACCTTCTTATTTTTATTATTTTTATATTATTCGCACTAATATTATTTTGTTTTATTTTATGACAGGCCTGGGGGAAATTTCGGCACGATTCAACGCAAAAGGCCCGCTGTCAACCTTGTACGTGAAGAATATCCCTGCATGACCACCCTTTGCATGCATTTATCTCACTTTAATGCTATTTAATATTTCCGCCACCTTTCTCATGCGTGGAATTTTTGATCATTTTGATATATATTGCCACCTCACCATGTTTCCAATTAGTACTCATTTGCATGAAATAATATTGCATATTAATATCCATGCATGGCCGACCACCCTTATTTATTTTATCAATCCATTCAACCATTTCTCTCTCCTCAATTCAGCCCCATGAAACCGTCCATTTGAATTCCTCCAATAAATTAAAGCAGCCCTTAAACTCCAAGTATGCAGCCCTTCATATCCCTCCTCTCTCCAAGCATTCGATACTCAATTCTCTTAATCAATGCAGCCCACAAATTAATTGCATGAAGCTAACCATCCACTTGGATCCATTTCATTGCAATCGGTTCACATTTCAATTCATACAAGGATTAGGATCCTCTACATTTCATGTGAAATGGATACTATCCATTTCATGTGAAATGGATACTATCCATTTCATGGTGGAGATGGATCGATCTTAAATCCATGGCTAGGATGGTTCGCAAGAGTTAAATATGAGAGTTATCAGAAGGGTATTTTGGGTAGTGAAACATGTCTATTCATAGGAGAATGAACCACTCTAGCCGTAGATTTAGGATGAATCAATCTCCAGCATGAAATGGATAGTATCCATTTCATGTGAAATGGAGAGGATCCTGATCCTTCATACAAGTGGCCGACTCTCTCTCTCTCTCTCCTTCATAATGGTTATTTTATCAATTCATGCATGTCTCTCTCTCTCTCCACCCCATCTCCTTCCTCTTTTTATTTTTTTTTATTTTTTTTCCATGCATGGCCGGCCACATCCCTCTCTCTTCTTTTGTTTTTTTTCTACTTCATTATTAAAATCAATGCATGCAACCCTTCCAATTCTTCACCCCTTGATCACCTCTTAAAATCAATCACATTAATGCTCCTAAATTAAGATCTCCATTGATGTGCCCCCCCCCCCCCCCCCCCCCCCTCCTTTGTGTCCCTCATCTTCACTTCTAGATTCCTCTCTTGTGGCTATAAAAGGAGCATGAGTCCAAAGCTTTGGGAGGTTGGAAAAGTTCAAGAGTTGGAGAAGAGAGAAAGTTCAAGAGAGTTCTACCTTGTATGAGAGTTTAATTTCATGTTGTTTCTATGCTTTTGTTTCCATTTTGCTTAATATAATTGTATACTTTTATTATTTTCTCTTAATGAAAATGCAATCTTTCTCTTTTATTGTTGTCTCTTTCCTTACGATGAGTAGCTAAATTTTCTCTTAGTGCTTGATTGGTTAGTATTGGGATGAAGATTACATTATAATCTATCGTCTCTAATTCTCAGATTTTTCGTTTTGATTTATTTCCGATTAAATTTTGGTTGCGAGTATATTACTAGTATATAAATTTCGCCATCCGATTGGTATTCTAGTTAGCCGAGAGGTTCGTGAATGCTTTAGATCTCTCGGAAATAAAGAGATTTGGATATGTTTCTTTGAGAATTGAAGATATTGAGTCTTTTGGATTTGGGATTAATCGTTCATGCAATTTTAATTTTATTTCAAATTTTAAGAGATTATGTTTGAAGTATTATTAAAATTAGGCGGTAGTTGTCTCTAGCGAGTTTCTATCATAATTTTTCAATCCTCCAATCGAAGTGGAATTTTTAAGGATTAGAGCGCTTCTTTTATAATCGGATTCCCAAAAACACTCAATCAAGTGCTAAGTCTTTTTAAAATCGTGAATTTCTCTTTCATAAATTCTTCGTACTTGCAAATTTTAATTTCAAAAACCAAAATCAACTTTCGTTCGGTAGGATAATAGTAACGGCGTAGTAGTAGTAATTGACAGCCCTGGTCTAATACGACATTTTTCTATACTACGATTCGATAGGTGCACTTGCCTTTTCGAGTTGTCAGTAAAATTAACCATCAAGTTTTTGGCGCCGTTGCCGGGGAAATTTGTCAATATTAAGAAAACGCCGTCGCTATTACTTCTACAAAAATCCAAAAAAAAAATTATATATTATAATTAACCCACATCATCGTTTTTCTACCCCACCTAAATTCCTGGAAAGGACGCTTTGGGCTTGAATTCCCATCACAGCCTCTAGTACTATTGTGAACCCCTCACAGGGCAGACCACGGGAAGTCCAGGACTAACATAATCCGCCTAAAAAGAAAAAAAATCATTATCATTTTTAATTTTAGTTTCCTTCACTTTCGGTTATTCTCCCTCTTTCTCCTTTCTCTTTCTAGTGCATGACCCGTAGTAGCTCTTCGAGTAATCCTGATATTCATTTTGATCCATAGATTGAGCGCACCTTTCGGAAGCGCCTCCGAACTAGTGATCAGGATTTACATATAGACCTCGAAGAGTCGATCGGAGACACTAACACAGAAAATATGGGTGAGCCCAATCCAGATGAAGTCCAGCAACGGACCATGTCCTATTATGCTCGGCCTAACCTGGAGGGTACAGAATCAAGTATTGTTCGTCGTGCTGTAGCGAACAATAATTTTGAACTTAAGCCTAGCATCATCCAAATGGTGCAGCAATATGTGCAGTTCGACGGATTACAAGATGAAGATCTGAACTTGCATATTGCGAGCTTTATCGAAATCTGCGATACTTTTAAGATAAATGGCGTGAGTGATGATGCGATTAGATTAAAACTTTTTTCGGTTTTCCTTAAGGACTAAAGCTAAACAGTGGTTGAGTTCTCTTCCTAGAGGTTCCATCACCACATGGGCTCAATTAACGGAAAAGTTTTTATCCAAATATTTTCCGCCCGCCAAAACTGCAAAAGTAAGAAATGATATTTCTTCTTTCAGTCAAATCGATTCTGAAACGCTTTATGATATGTAGGAAAGATTTAAAGAATTGTTAAGACAGTGCCCACATCATGCTCTGCCTGTATGGTTACAAGTGCAGACATTTTATAATGGGCTAAATCAAACCACTAAGCAAATGATAGATGCCGCTTCCGGTGGTACTTTAAACCATAAAACTTCGGAAGCCGTTCTTGAGCTTTTCGAGGACATGGCGATGAACACTTATCAGTGGAACGTGCCAAGGTCCCGCCCAAACATACCTGCAGGTATGTACGAGGTAGACACGGTCTCCCAGTTGGCGTTGCAAGTAGAGATGTTGAACAAGAAGATGTCAGAGATGACTTCTCCCTCTGCCCCCCAGGTATGGAAAACTGCAAATTCTGCCACTGAGTAGGTGGATTATTTAGGAAATGCACCTAGGCCTGCTTTTAATAATTTTTCTGCTTCCGCTTCTGCTCCGTTTAATTTGTCGAACAATTATAATCCCGGATGGCGTAACCATCCAAATTTTTCTTGGAGTAATCCCGCAAATGCGATGCGACCATCATCCGATTTTACACCACCACCTCCTCCTGCGCAAAATTTTCAAAAACCTCTCACCATGGAGGAAATGTTTTCAAAATATATTAATGCGAATGAGGCGACGATTCGTAACTTAACAGGAACGGTTAAAAATCTTGAAAATCAAATCGGGCAGCTCGCCAAATTCATATCTGAGCGACCGTCAGGGACTCTTCCCGCTAATACCGAGCCCAATCCGAGAGAACAAGCGAAAGCTATAACTCTTCGGAGTGGGAAAGAATTATCCGGTCCATCCGTTAGCAAAGAGCCCGAAGCGACTATTGCCCCTATTTTAAATGAACCAGCTCTTTCAAATGATGTTATCGTTTCGCCTCCCGTTTTTAAAAATTCTCCCACTCCGTCTTACCCATCTCAATTAAATAAAGAAAAGTTAGATGAGCAACATCACCGCCTTTTGGAAATGTTTAAACAAATCCATATTAATCTACCTTTTCACGAAGCAATCTCGCAAATGCCCAAGTATGCTAAATACTTGAAGGATCTTCTAACTAATAAAAAGAAATTGGAAAATTTATCTCATGTTACTTTAAATGTCGAGTGCTCCGCGATTTTGACAAATAATTTACCAAAAAAAATAAATGACCCAGGTTGCTTTTCAATTCCGTGCATTTTTGGTGACTTATTTGTAAAACACGCGTTGGCCGATTTAGGAGCGAGCATCAACTTGATGCCTTTTTCTCTATTTAAAAAGCTAGGTTTGGGCACTCTAAGCCCGACTAGGATGAGTATACAACTTGTTGATAGGTCAATTAAGTATCCATTAGGAATTGTAGAGGATGTGCTCGTAAAGGTTGACAAGTTTATCTTCTCAGTAGACTTTGTCATTTTGGATATCGAAGAGGATGTCGAGGTTCCTTGATCCTTGGCCGCACTTTTCTTGCAACCTCTCGTGCGGTAATCGACGTAAGCAACGAAAAGCTTTTTCTTCGAGTAGGAGATGATGAAGTTTCTTTTTCTATCACTCCATCCATGAAAAACACGTTAGCAAATGATGATTCCTGTATCTTTTTAGATGTTTCTAACGACGAGCCTTCTCTTTCTTTTCCAAATTTTTCTGAAAATGTTTTTCTTCTTTTTCTGAACCCCCTCATGATTTTCCGCCCAACACGGTTATGACCGTGGATAATATTTCTAAAAATTATCAAAGTAAATCTAAATTTTATGAACAAATCACTTTTGATAAAGGAAAAGTTTTAAAATCTTCATACGAGGAGCCACCTACTTTGGAACTTAAGCAACTACCCGATCACCTTAAATATATTTTTTTAGAGAAAATTTATAATCTACCAGTTATAGTCTCGGCATTTTTGACTGATTCGGAAAATGAAAAATTATTAACGGTTTTACAAAAGCACCGTCGAGCTATAGCTTGGCAGATATCAGACATTAAAGGTATAAGTCCATCTTTTTGCACACATAAAATCCTTTTAGAAGATAACTCCCGCAATGTCGTTCAACCTCAACGCCGATTAAACCCAAATATGAAAGACGTAGTAAAAGGCGAGGTACTTAAATTATTAGATGCTGGAATTATCTATCCGATTTCGGATAGCAAGTGGGTGAGCCCAGTTCAGGTAGTTCCTAACAAAGGTGGTATAACGGTAGTAGTAAATGAAAAAAATGATTTAATTCCAACACGAACAGTAACGGGGTGGCGAATGTGCATCGACTATCCCAAATTAAACGATGTCACTCGCAAGGATCACTTTCCCCTACCCTTTATCGATCAAATTCTAGAATGCTTATCAGGACATAGCTTCTATTAATTTCTTGATGGTCTCTCGGGCTATTTCCAAATCCCCATTGCGCCCGAGGACCAGGAAAAAACAACGTTTACTTGTCCCTTTGGCGCCTTCGCATATCGAAGAATGCCATTTGATTTATGTAATGCGTCGGCTACATTTCAAAGGTGTATGTTGGCTATCTTTGACAAGTACGTAGAAGACATTATGAAAGTATTCATGGACGACTTTTCAGTTTTTGGTGACTCTTTTGATTTATGTCTAGGAAATATTGAGAAAGTTTTAAGAAGATGCGAAGAAACAAATCTCGTTTTGAACTGGGAGAAGTGTCATTTTATGATACGAGAGGGACTAGTTCTAGGTCATAAGATTTCTTCTAACAGTGTCGAGGTAGATAGGGCTAAAATCGAAGTAATCGAACAACTACCTCCGCCAACGAACGTAAAAGCTATTAGAAGTTTCTTAGGCCATGCCGGTTTTTATCGTCGTTTCATAAAAGATTTCTCTAAGATCACTAAACCTCTCACTCATCTTTTAGAAAAGGACACTCCATTTCTGTTTGACGATGCTTGTTTATCCGCTTTTAATTTAATTAAAGAAAAACTCATTAACGCACCGATCATGATCGCCCCGGTCTGGAATCTTCCTTTTGAGATTATGTGCGATGCGAGTAGTTTTGTCGTTGGTGCGGTTTTAGGCCAACGTATTTCTAAAAAATTTCATCTTACTTATTATGCGAGTAAGACTCTCACTTCGGCGCAACAAAATTACACCACAACGGAAAAAGAGCTTTTAGCCATTATTTTTGCTTTCGATAAGTTTCGCCCTTATTTAACCCTCTCCAAAATCATTGTTTTTACGGATCACTCGGCCCTTAAATACTTACTTTTAAAACCGGATGCCAAGTCGCACTTAATTCGCTGGATTCTACTACTTCAAGAGTTCGACTTGGAAATCCGGGATAAGAAAGGAGCCGAAAATTTGGCGGCAGATCACTTATCTCGTTTAGAAAATCCTTGTATCGAAAAATTAAACGAAAAATCTTTTAATGACTCTTTTCCGGATGAAAAACTTTTGAAAATTAACACTTATTCTTCTACTACTTGGTTTGCCAATTTTGCCAATTATCTAGTGGCCCGTATTCTCCCAAAAGATTTTTCTTTTCAGCAAAAGAAGAAATTCTTTTCTAATTTGAAGAATTATTTTTGGGAGGACCCATTTCTCTTTAGAGTATGTGCAGACCAAGTAGTAAGAAGATGTGTCTCGTTTGAAGAAGGTCAAAATATTTTGAAACATTTACATGAAGGACCAACCGGTGGCCATTATCAAGCCAATCGGACCGCTCACAAAGTTCTTAGTGCATGCTTTTATTGGCCTAGCCTTTTCAAAGATGCTCAATCTTTGGTGAGTCGGTGCGATAGTTGCCAGCGGACCAGAAATATTTCTAGTAAAAATGAAATGACGCAAAATTATTTTCTTGAATGCGAAGTTTTTGATCTTTGGGGCATAGATTTTGTTGGTCCCCCTCCCTTCCAGTTGCGGAAATAAGTATATTTTAGTTGTGGTTGATTACGTTTCCCGATGGGTGGAAGCCCAAGCACTTCCTACAAATGATTCCGGTGTTGTTATTTCTTTTCTCAAAAAATTATTTTCTCGATTTGGTACGCCTAGGGCGATCGTTAGTGATAGGGGTGCGCATTTTTGTAACGCCCAGCTCGCCAAAATTTTATAAAAATATGGCGTTACACACAAGCTCTCCACTGCATACCACCCCCAAACGAACAACCAGGTTGAAGTAGTAAATCAAGAAATCAAACGTATTTTAGAAAAAACTGTTTCAGCATCACGTAAAGATTGGTCACTTAAACTTGACGGTGCTTTATGGGCTTATCGTACGGCTTACAAAATTGCCATCGGTTTTACGCCGTATCGCTTAGTCTATGGAAAGTCGTGTCACTTACCGGTAGAACTAGAGCACCGCGCATTTTGGGCCTTAAAATCTTTAAATTTCGATCTGCACTCGGTCGCCGATCTTAGAAAATTTCAACTCAATGAACTTGATTAGTGGCTCTCCAACGCTTATGAAAATAACAAATTTTATAAAGAGCGAACGGAACTTTTTCATGATAAAATTTAAGGCACCCAAAAACATTTAAACCCGGCGTTCGTCGAACGGAATTAATTCACTAGAAAATAGATAAAATAGTTGAGTTCGTCGAACGGAAACCAGAGTTCGTCGAACAGGGTGTCGTTTGTCGAACACATCCTAGAGATCGTCGATCTAATAGTTGAGTTCGACGAACTGAGCACGAAGTTCGTCGAACGGAATTAATTCGTCGAACTGGATTAGTTCGTCGAACGAAGACCGGCTTTCGTCGAATGCACTGAAGCACGACGTTCGTCGAACGCAGAATATAGTTCGTCGATCGCAGAGCATAATTTGTCGAATGCACTGAAGCACGACGTTCGTCGAACGCAGAACAGAATTCGTCGAACGCAGATAGGATTTCGTCGAACGCAGAGACTTGTATTTTATAATAATTATTTTCTTATTACTGGCTGTAGTTAGTAATAATTATAGAAAATACTTAGAGCCCTCTACAGAAAAAGTCGTCAACACCAATGTTGTAGCCCTTAGAGTCTAGTTTATTTAAAAATTAATTTCATCCCAAAAGGAGTTTTGTACTCCCTGTAGGTCCATTTTGATGGGACTAGTCCCTAGTGTAGGGCAGCCACCATATCTTGAATAACTTATAATTGGGTTATGGGATTGACTTGAAAATTGAAACATAGGCTACTCACACCTACCCACACATAATACCCAAAGATGGGAATTTTAGAAGAACACTTTTCTAAGGTTTTTGTAATAATTACATAAATCAAATATTAATTAACTATTGGGTCAAATGACCTCCAATGCCCTCCAAATTTTGGTGGGTACTTCTTAGGGTTATCACATGACCTTGATAAAAATCTCAGCCCAATTGGGACTGATTTGGTTGGGTAATTTGTCAACCCAAGTAAGGTCAAATAGGGTCAAAGTTAGGGCATGGTGTTTATCTTGGGATATTGTGGTCAAATCTCCTCACCATGAGGTGAAACCTTGGCCACTGGTTTAGGATCACCTAAAACACCTTCATGAGTAAGATGGGGTGGTGTAGAGGTGGATATGCCCTAGGACCCTAGTTTTAACCTTAGGGTTGCTCTTTGAACCTTGTGAAGGACATGGGGTCAAATGTTCTTGAATGGTCATGGAACTTTGTGGATAAGTTCATGGGATGTACCTAGGCCCTAGGTAATTTTATAAAGATTTTAGGAGCAATTATCCCCTTTGAAATAGGACATAATCCTTTTAGGTAAACTTCTTTTAAGAGATACTTACATGCACAAATGATCTTGGATGAAGATGAAATCTTGGTTGTGCATTTTTAATCATATTTTAGACCCCTGGTAATTTTTGCATAATTTATTTTATGATTTAACTAGTACTTCATCCTCAAGGCACCTATTATGTCTCAATCTTAAGAAATATAATTAAGGGTCCAAAACTCTCTGTAAAAATGTGCAATTTGGTGATAGGACATTTCATAGCACTAGGAAGCTCTGTGAATTTTTATAGAATTTTTGGAAATGGATACCAGTAGGCTACTTCACAACATGTGCAAATTAGGAATTATTTGGATTAATTATTTTAGTAAAAATAAATGATTCCCATAAATTTTGAAACTCTGTAATTAAGCTTATCTGGACATAATTGAGGTCTGGTAATTTTTCTATAATTTTGGCATAAGTATTCTTGGTAGTTCATTTATAAATCTTCAAGTTTGGATAGAAGTTAAATATTAAAAATAGAGGACATTTTCTTACTGTAAAATTATGATATTCATTACTTACTGTTATTTTGTCATGATAGATTTATCTTAATTTTATGGGTGCCATATCATAAGAATTCCTTACACTTCATGTTCATATTCATACTTGGCAAATATTGGAGAAATTTAAATAAATGCTAAAATGTTGAGAAAAAATATGAAACTCTAGAGTTAATTTTATAATGTTATGATAGACCTCCAGTAAATATCTTGAGTCAGTTGGATGAATATTTGGAGTACCTCTACTTATAAGCTTCATATAGTTAGTTTGGTCTGCGTATAGTAAAAATGTGAAACTTGGGTATTTAGGGGCCTACCAAGTGGAAGTGACATGTAGTTGGTGTTCATGGTCAGGTTGAAGAGATTGAAGGTCACCAAAATGGATTAGATAGTGAGGGTGTGCTTGGTGAGTTAAGGGTAAGTTATGCTCGGGATAGACGAAATATCGTCTTTCCCCTTAGAGGGTCATAACACACTTAGGGTAATCCAAGGGTAAAGATAAGAAGGGTAATCTTATGGGTAGATACCAACAACACTAAGTGTCTTGAGAAAGGGAACTTTGGGGTGTCATCCCATTACAGTTCCTAGTACCGTAGCGAGCCCCTAACAGGGTAATCCTCGGGAAGTCCAAGATTAACCATAAACTGTAGGAGTAAGATATTGTAAAAGATTAACTTAACAATACACACACCACACCCCGTGGTTACGGGAGGTTAGTTGGTTCAATTTTATGAGCGGTAGGCTCGGTGGTTGAAGCCGTGGACTAGTTAGTCTGGTAAGCTTGTGACTCAGTAGTGTTTGTTGGTACGGACGGGTTGGTCCTGCGAGCCGGTGGCTCGGAAGGTTTTTGATGATGGGCAGGTTAGGCCGGGGAGTTTATGGCTTGGGATATAGTAGAACATGTTTGCATGTGCATAAAGGTGGTCGGTCTCCAGTATTGGATGGTCGTTCACACCGACGTCAATACGTTGACTCGGCAAGTGTGGAATTGCACTTAGCCATGAAAGTCTGGTGGTCCAGCCAGTAAGAGTACACAGATGCTCCGCGGTTTTGTGTTGAGGCGTACGATAGGTCTAGGTTAGGTAGTGTGAATACCAACCTAGAGGTGGGCGAGGCCCAACCCACCACTTTCGTTTGCCACTACGGGAGTATCCTGGGAGTTTTGCTAGCTCCAAAAAGGGGGAACTAAAGTTCTGTGCGCATAGAGTCGAAGTGTGTGAGTTGCACTTGTATGAACATAGCATAAACTGCATACCTCACATGTCATAGCATAAACATTGCATTTCAACCTCTACCCCTATCGTATAAATTGGTTGTGGGACTTTTTATACGATAGGCCTTGCTAAACGACCCCTTGGTTTAGGGTTTACCAAGCTTCCTTTTTTTGCTATTGGCACCCCACTCTTTTGCCTATAAATAGAAGGGGTAGGCCTTAGTTATTTGGGTTCACAATTTCTAATCCTTTTTAGGATTGTGTTCCACCTTTTTGTGTTGTTATTTTCTCTCTCCTTGTTTCCCTTTGTCTCTCTCTCTCTCTTTGTTATGTAATGTTTATTTATGCTTAATAAAATAAGTTCTTGTTCTTCAAGTTTTTGTTATTGTTCATGTTCTTCTTCTTAAACTTGTTCTTCTTTGTTCTTTTTGTTCTTAAAAGTTATGTTTTTGTTTGTTCTTCTTGTTTTTAATTTTTGTAAGTGTGTGTGAGTGTATGAGAATAGTTTTAAAAGCTTTCATAATTAGTTTTTTTTTTTGCCTTTCATAGTTTAGATTTTAATGCTTTCTTTATTGCTTTCATAATTAGCTTTTCATGCTTTGATAATCTAGATTTAATGCTTTCATAACTTAGCTTTTCATGCTTTCTTTAAAGTTTTCATAGCTAGCTTTCTTGCTTTCTTTATCGCTTTCATAACTTAGAATTTCTGCATATTTACAGCTTTCATAATTTAGCCTTTTTTGTCTTTTCTATCGCTTTTCTTGGTTTTTGCTAAACGCACACCAAGCCCGCGATTGTTATCATTTTTGTTTTCAAATTAATGCACTTATCATCTTTTTAATATCCGATAAAACAATAGTCGTAGCTCGAAGTAACAATACTCGACGGGACCCAGGACTAAATACGACCTTGATATGATTTTTATCATATATACTGCACGCGACAGGTGCGCTTGCCTCCTACGTCGTTTTATTTTCTTATCAAGTTTTTGGCGCCGTTGCCAGGGAATTTCATCGATATTGCGAAAAAAGTATACACTATTGATTTTATCATCTTTAAAAAAATCAAAATAATTAAAAAACCCCAAAAAACCCAAAAATATATGTTTTCTCTTTTTCTTAAGCTTTAATTTGTAAATATAAAAAAATTAAAAACCAAAAAAATGATGAAATATTCTTAAAAAAAAGTCCAAAAAAAATATTTTTTTCTCTCTCTCTTTTTTGTTAAGTATTAATATATAGATATATTATATCCTTTTTTATCATCCATTATAAATAAAGTAAAAAAATAATGATGAAAAAGTTAGAAAAATACAAAAAATATTTGTTCTTTTTTTTATATTAAGTTACTTTTATTTTTATTAAGCTTTAATTTGTATATAAATGTGCATATAAGAAAACTCAAAAAATGATAGGATTTCTATTTGTTTCATTAAGTTTTTATATGCATATTTGAAAACATATTATTTCAAATTTCAAAGTGAAAAAAATAATGAAAGACTTTAAAACCAAAATCAAAAAGAATTCTAGGAATTTTAAGATAGGACAATAGATCATTTTCTCGAAGTAGGATTACTCGACAGACCCGAAAGGGGATTTTTTCGATATTTTGAAAAGAGGAAACCCTGTTGCTTTTACCTTATTATTTCTACATTTTCTTCTTTGCATTTCATCTTAAAGATTTTCTTTATTAATTTTGTTTTTTTCTTATGTTTTAATATAAATTTGAATATGCGTATTTCAAAAATGATGAAAATACATTTAGAAAACTCCAAAAATATATATGGTTTTACTTTATATATATATATTTCATCCTTTTTGTCATATAGAAAAAACCAAAAATCATAAATGTTCTTTTTACTTTGTTTTTCTCTTTCTTGTTCTTATTATTTTTGTTCCTTTTTTTAGTATCATTATGTATATAAATGTACATATAAGAAAAATCCAAAAAAAATTAATATAATTATGTATCTTTCTTTTTGTAAATATCTTTTTCCTTTTTTTTCTTTCTTTCTTATTTTTATTTTTAGTTTTTATATATGTAAATATTTGGCTAAATTTTGAAAAATAAAAAAAATGATGATGAAAATATTGAAAAATCAAAAAATATATGTTTTGTTTTCTTTCTTTGTTTTTTTTCTCTTTCTTAAGTTTTATTACTTATTAAGTTTAATTTTGTATATAAATATGCATAACGAAAAAATGATTTGATTTCTATTTTATTTTCATTAAGATTACATATGCATATTTAAACAAAACAAAATAATACTCTAACTAAAATGACAAAATAATGGAAAACTTTGAAACATAAATCTAAAAGAATATTTGGAATTTTTGAGATAGAATAATAGTTAGTTTTCTCGAAGTAAGATTATTCGACAGACCCGAAAGGGGATTTTTGTCGATATTTTGAAAAGGGGAAACCCTATTACTTTTATCCTTTCATTTCACTTCTTCTTCTTTGTTTTTTATTTTAAAGTTTCTCTTTATTTTTCTTATTTTTATTAAGTATAAAGGTTTTTATATATATGCATATTTCGAAAATGATGAAAATACATTTAGAAAACTTTCCAAAAAAATATATATAGTTTTGTTATATGTATATATGTTTTATTTTTTTGTAACTTCGAAAAATTAGAAAAACAAATAAAAAAAACTTATATATATATGTATATGATTTTATCATTTTTATCCCCCACCCCCATGTACATAAGCCTTTATTATTATGTTTTAACTTTTTTTGTGCAGGTATTAATCTGGTTATCCCGTCTCCAAAATAGGGGCGTGCTTTTTCCCCCTGCTTTTTCCCTCCTTGTATTTTTCTTTTTATTATGCTTTTGTATATATATAGGATTGTTCCTCATACTTACTTCAACATTGGCTTTTTGTAATTATTGCCCCTATAATTAGAAAAACCAAAAAAAAAAAATATTTTCCCTCTTTTTGTAATTATTTTTGCCCCCCCCCCCCCCCATTTTTTTTACTTAGAAAAAACCAAAAAATGACAAAATAAATAAAATAGCAAAATTTGTTACAACATAATAAAATTACGCTGCAACATCTTTGTCCCTCCTTTTATTTTTCTTTTTTTTTTGTAAAAACAATTTAATATGTAAATAGAAAATCAAATGAAAAATCCAAAAAAATCATTAATTAACTTAGAAAAAACACAAAAAAAAATTTATATAAATGTTTTATGTTTATGTCTTTTATTTGTATATAAAAATCCTTATTTATAATAATAAATCAAAATCCAAAAAAAAATGATGAAAAGTTTTACTAAAAAATTTTGTTATAACAAAATTCACAAAAATTTTGTCATAACATTCAAAAAATATATATGTCTTTCTTTTTCTTTTTCTTTTTCTTTCTTTTCCCTTTTTTTTAGTATTAATGTAAATATATATGTATTTACATATGTATTTTGTTATAAATCAAAATAAAAAAAAATGATGAAAAATGTACTTAAAAATTTGTTATAACAAAATTCATTTTGTCATAACACCAAAAATGTTTTTCCTTCTCTTTTTTTTTCTTTTCCTCTTTTATTAATTTACATTTCTTTAAAAAAAATCAAAAACTTTTGATGAAAAAAACTCATTAGGAAAAAACCAAAAAAATTATTTTGTATGTATTTTTTCATTTTTATTCTATCTTTGTTTCTTTTCTTTTATTAAGTATTTGTATATATGTATTTTGTTATAAAAAATTTAAAAAAATCCCCAAAAAAAATAATATATATCTTAAAAACTCCAAGAAAAATGATGAAAAAACTTATCAAAAAATCCAAAAAAAGAAGAATAAAACCCCTACTTAGCTTTTTGTTACTTCTAAGGCTAGGTTAGGTTTATCTTTAAGCGTTTTTCATTATTTTTTATTTACTAAAACCATTTTATTTGTATCATAGTTTGTAGGTTTAAATTTTTAGAATTTTAGTAGTAAAAAATATTTTGTGATTTTAATTCAATTTGAGAACAAAATTTTTAGCACTACCTCGAGTTAACCCTAAATAGATTCGCTTTTGTATTATATTGGCAAACTTTTTTTAGATTCAATTATTCTAACTCGAAACTTGTGAAACTTTAGGAATATTCTAATCTACTAAATTTTGCTCTCAAATCCTTTTTTATTATTCTAGTTTTTTTTTATACCCCCCCCCCCCCTTATAAACACCCCTTTAGCTTGGCATAAAAAATTAAAAGAAGAAGTTTTAAAAGAAATCCTGTGTCAATGGGAATAAAAAGATTCCGTAAACACAGGCACCCAATATTGTTAAAAGAAATCCTGTGTCAATGGGAATAAAAAAATTCCGTAAACACGGGCATTGGGTTAAGTTTAAAAATGTTCAGTCTTCCCTCGTAAAACCAGCGGCGGGAGCCAAAGTAAACCACCAAAAAGGTGGGGTGAGAGGATTAAATCCATCACCCCTAATGCAAGCACTCTTCTTTTTGCCAAGGCTACCTTTTTTCCCCTACCCCTTAGCCAATAAAATTGTAGGCTAGATTTTAATTTAAAAAGTTTGCGAGAGCATAATTGGTAGGTTTTATTTATTCTTAAAAATTTTCTTTAAAAAGTTAAAGTTTTATATAATTCTACTCTAATTAAAGGCGCCAAAGACTGCAATATTCGACGCTATTTAACTAACTTTAGAAGTCTCGCTAAAACTTTTTCGCTCTTTTTAAATCATCTTCATAATTTAGGACTTACCTTTTTAATTCCCTAAAATTTATTTCAAACTTACTTTTGATTAAATAAAACTTTAGTAAATTTGAAATTTTATTAAACGTCTTATAGGTATCCCTTACTTTCGCTCTGGAATAGCAAAAGCTTAAGTATGGGGGTATTTGATGAATAGTAAATTATACGTATTTTAGTATAGTTTTTAGCTTAGTTTTAAGTAATATTGTACATATTTATTGTAAAATATTGAACAAATCATTTGTTTTTGCTAATTTATATATATTTATACATTTTATGTAAAAAGGAAATATATATAAAGTATTTAAATATATATGTATATATATATATATGTAAATGTATATTTAAAGTATGTGTAAATATTTATTAAATAAAAACTATATATTTATGTAATTATAAACTATAATAAGTTAAATATATAATAATAAAATTTACTATATGAAAATATAATCAATAAAAAGTTCTATTTATATATATTGTGTATCTTATTTAGTATATTTTATTTAACGTATATTTTAGTTAGTGTATAACAATGTTGTATAAAACTATAAAAATATATATATATATATGTATTAAGTTAATAAAAATTATGTATTTTAATGTATTATGTATGTAAAATTAATGTTATATATATTATTAAAGTTAAGAATATTAAAGTTAATTTATAAAAGAAAAAAATCTGTAAATATATATAATATGTATATATATGTTCTTGTGTTTACATCAAAGTCCACTTGCCTATGTGGATTTGGTGTAGGTTGTCTTCATTAAAGGCGCAGGATCGATTCCCAGCACAGCCACATTTTGCTGAATTAAAGCTGCCGCCCTGCACGAGCCAGCTGCCCCCCCTGCCCGCGCCCGTGCCAGCTGCCGCCCTGCTGCCCGCTGCCCGCGCCAACCTCCAGCCCGAAGCCCGACAGCACACCCGCCAACCCGCTGCCCGTGCCCGTGCCCTGCTGCCCTGCTGCCCTGCTGCCCGCGCCAGCCAGCTCAACCCGCCAGCATTCCAGCTGTCATTCCAGCAAGCTCTCAAGTCAAAATTTGCAACCTTAGTCAACAGCCAGCTGCTTCCCACCAAGCTTCCTTTTTTTGCTATTGGCACCCCACTCTTTTGCCTATAAATAGAAGGGGTAGGCCTTAGTTATTTGGGTTCACAATTTCTAATCCTTTTTAGGATTGTGTTCCACCTTTTTGTGTTGTTATTTTCTCTCTTCTTGTTTCCCTTTGTCTCTCTCTTTGTTATGTAATGTTTATTTATGCTTAATAAAATAAGTTCTTGTTCTTCAAGTTTTTGTTATTGTTCATGTTCTTCTTCTTAAACTTGTTCTTCTTTGTTCTTTTTGTTCTTAAAAGTTATGTTTTTGTTTGTTCTTCTTGTTTTTAATTTTTGTAAGTGTGTGTGAGTGTATGAGAATAGTTTTAAAAGCTTTCATAATTAGTTTTTTTTTTTTTGCCTTTCATAGTTTAGATTTTAATGATTTCTTTATTGCTTTCATAATTAGCTTTTCATGCTTTGATAATCTAGATTTAACGCTTTCATAAATTAGCTTTTCATGCTTTCTTTAAAGTTTTCATAGCTAGCTTTCATGCTTTCTTTATCGCTTTCATAACTTAGAATTTCTGCATATTTACAGCTTTCATAATTTAGCCTTTTTTGTCTTTTATATCGCTTTTCTTGGTTTTTGCTAAACGCACACCAAGCCCATGATTGTTATCATTTTTGTTTTCAAATTAATGCACTTATCATCATTTTAATATCCGATAAAACAATAGTCGTAGCTCGAAGTAACAATACTCGACGGGACCCAGGACTAAATACGACCTTGATATGATTTTTATCATATATACTACACGCGACAGGTGCACTTGCCTCCTACGTCGTTTAATTTTCTTATCAGTGCCCATATGGGAAATCACATGGAAAAGTCCACTTTTAACTGAATCTTTTGGCAAGTTTTCTTTTGTAGCCTGCGGCAAACCCTGCCCCCAGCAGGGAATACCTCTGGCTACAAAGATCTCTTTAGATAGTCCTTTAGTCAATAAGTTAGACTCAACCCCACTAGGACACGTGTCTTACCATGACAATTTATTCCATGCCCTAGTCTGAAATAAACCGTAGGTATGAATTTGGTGAAGGTACAATGATACCCCAAAGAGGCTAGAGAAAGAGAGATTGACATATAAGCAGAATGGAAAGGGGACTCGTAGACTCAACCCTCGTACCAGTGACATGTTTACATTGAGACAACCACCATAACAAACACCGAGGGTCAGATAAGAGTCCAAGTGCAGAAGAGACCCGTTTGGGATTGTCACATGTTGATCCTGATAAGGTTGTCGTAGAAGGTACCTTGAAAAGTCTAAAGTATTGAGTATACCAACAAGTTTCAGATAGAACCCCAAGTCTAAGATTGTGTGCCCAGCTAGGACGAATATAACATAATGATATCGAAGATACTTAGCCCAAATTTGATAGAGGCTTATCTTTTGTTTATTGGGGCTTACCTTTGTTTATTGGGCAAATTATTGACTGACTCGGGTTTCCCTTAGACATAATTTAGAAAGTGTTGCGTCGTGAAAATAATGATTTTGAAGTTGATCATATTCGATGTTACTCGGGCAAAGATGAGATTGAGCAAAAGTATGTTCGGAATGATGATCCATAGTAATACTAGGGCAATGGATAGACATTGTTGATCAAGCGATGACTTAACCTTAGTTGAATTATTGGAAATATAAAGTCGCTAGGATTAATCACTTAGGGATGCCGATGTCCTATTCTAGAAGTTGTGGGCGGAAATTAGTTCTTACAAGTTATAGTTATATCCGAAAGTTCTTATGGTTTGGGGCATTCAGAAGTGATCAATTTATGATTTGTTAAAAATCACACCCTGTCATGGTTGAAAATTTTAACTACAATAATAGCCCTAATACCTTGGGAGCTATGATGATGAGTAACCAAAGATCTTAGACGATGACTATTTGGAATTAGAATATAGTGTTTGAGTTTACTATGATAAGAATGATCTAAGTTTATCTTACTTTGGATCATCCGAAAGTGATCAAGACTAGAATATGTGGAAGTGATAGGATTTTGTTGAAATAAACGTGTTGATATTTCCGTGAGGAAATTGACTTGTGAAAAATCTTAAGATTTCAAAAGATTTTACCCGTATACATTATGAATCAAACTCCACATAGAAAGTGATCGGGAGTCATCTTATAAACATTGATACTAGTGTTGTTTGTTTAACATATGTTCATAAGATTCACAAGTGCACCCCGTAAATTTTGAGGATAATTGGAACGCTTGACGATCTGATCAGTTCCATCAATGGTAAGAACTGGATAAGTTGTAGAGTTGAGTTGTTTGAGTACTCGGACGCACGTGAAGAAATAAGAATCAAAACGTGTAGAGAAAACTTTTTAGAGGCGTTGTCTACCCTTACAAACAATAACTTTAGCACCGAAGAAATGATGTTTTCCGGACCATGTAGTATCCCGAAATAAAGAAAGACGTCATAAGTTTCGTGATGCACGGTGAATGATAAGTGCAAAAGTCTTTGGAGAACTACGACAGTCACGGTCTGGGTTAGAGTGGAAGTTTGAGGACATAATTATGAATTTCATACACAGGTTACCGCATCCACACTCCGGGCACAAGTTTATTTGGAACATCGAGGATAGGTTGACCAAGGTAGCTAGGGCCACCTAGACCCGGAAGGATGCTTCCGTTGGAGTTTTGCTTGTAAGCATAGAATATCCAGGATGAGGATCTAAAGACACTCAGCTCAGAATTTGTGGAGGACACAGATGCCCAGGTGCGACTGATTCGAGTTAGGATGCTAGAGGCCCAGAGCCGCCAGGTCAGGTATTACGATGCGTAGTATCGTCAGGTAGAGTTCCAGGTTGGAGATTGAATGTTCCGGAAGATACGTCTGATGCATGGAATCTCGCAGGTTCGCATGCGGAAGAAGCTCAGTTCGAGATAGATGGAGCTTTACAGGATCCTGGAGTGGATCGGCCCGTTGGCTTATAGACTGGAGCTGCCGCCGAATTTAGCGGGTTTGCATGACGTCTTCCATGCCTCCTCCTTTAGGAGAGCTCTACTACGGCGGGAGTTGCGGATTTCTACTATAGATGGCCTAGTAGCCTCTGATCGATTGATTCACCTGGAGCCGGTCCAGATAGACGACACCGAGATGCGAGTCTTGTGACGCAAGAAGTTCCCGTTGGTCAAGGTCCTGTGGAGAAATCATGGACATGAGAAGCTTATCAGGGAGCCACTAGAACTGATATAGCAGAAGTATCTGGAGCCTTTTGCGTCGGGTAAAATTTGTTTCTTAAGGGATGTTACATACAACCACTTGCGGTAGAAACCCCGCAGGACTAACCTGAATTTCGGGGATGAAATTATTTTTTTGTTTATTGGGATTTGTAACATCCCCCAAACAACTAGAACCCTAGAGTGATTTTGTCATGACTAGGTCATGACAAAACCCTAGGAAGCTTGAAGAGATCACTTGGCCTTAGGCTTGAAGGGGAAGATTACCTTGGTTTGTAAATAACAATTTCTAGTTAAAAGCATAGGGTTGAACTTTAGGGACTCACCTTGACCCTTTGACCCCCACCATGGAACTCCTAACCCTTTGGAGGGTCCCTTAGAGCATCAAGGACCCATTGGGGTCAACCAAAGAGGCCAATTTGACCAAAATCAACCCTAATCTGAAATTGGTCAAACTAACTCAATTAGGGTCAATTGGGCTCCACCATGCCAAATTGAACTTGCCCCTACCCTTATAGGGATATTAGGAACCTAATGGACCAAAAAGCCCCATCATGGGATCTTCAATTTGGCCAATTTACCCTAAGTCAACTCTAGCCCTAGTTTGGTCAAAGTGCCATATTAAGGGGCAATTCACCCTCACCTTGCCAAATTGACTCCACCTAATCCTTCCTAACTTACAAAGGAGTCAAATGGGTCATAACCCACCTATTGTGGTCAACCCAAGTGGTCAATTTGACCAAAGTCAACCTTAGCCTAAATTTAGGTCAAAATGACCTACTTTACCCAAATTGAACCAAGCACACTTGAGCTAGACCCAATTGGTGTGGTCCACCACCTAATGGGGATTTAATGCTGCTGAGTTGGTCATTCAATTTGAAGGATTTCGGCCAGGAGAGAGAAAGCTCCATTTCCCCCAAAAATGGCGGAGAGAGGAAGAGGAGGAGAGTGGCATTCATGGACAATTAAACCCAATTTATGGCACCATTCATCTCCCCTTGAGGAGAGAAATTTTCAGCCCTTTTTCTGGCCTAATTGATGACCAATTCATTTCCTCCCATAAGAAACCGAAAATCACCATTAATGGCCTTCATGGCAATCGGAGGTTACACCTCCTCCCCTCCACAATTGAGAATCTTATATCCATCACTAGCCTGAGGGGAACAGTTTACCCCACCTAACTGAAGGAGTCAGCCCATCTGGATAGGAGATTGCAAAGGTGCCAAAGCTTCAAGGTCGGCCATGGACAACAGGAAATCAGCAAGGAGTCACCCCTCCACACAGGTCCGATCCGCCTCCTCTCCCTTAGTGCTAGATCTTTTCATAATTTGGGGTTTGGTCCGAGCCCAATTGGGCTCGGATCGCGCTACCGAAAGGGCTCGTTTCGAGCTCTCTTTCCCCTCCTCTAAACTCTGATTCCGACCACCTCTGGTCGTCCAACCACCCCCCATCGCCGGCCACCACTTCAACGGAGGTGGTGGTGGCATTGGCTGGCCGGGAAGCGACTCAGGTGGCCGGGAAATCATCCCGCAAAGGAGCCCAGGACGGGCTGTCGCGCACCGTCCGTCCAACGGGGACGATGACCAAGAACCGTCGGATTTGCCGTGATCAACAAGATTTATGTGATTATGTTATATGTTATAATGTTATTTCATTTTGAATCCGGAGTAAATGATTATGTTACATGCTTATTTAATTAATTCGTCGATCCGAGTAGGAGAAATTCACCGAACGATTAGTCGAGTTCATCGAACGGAGGCCGGAGTTTGTCGAACGGAATTCATTCATCGAACACACTCTGGTGTTCGTCGAACTGATTGTTGAGTTCGTTGAACGGAACCCGGCGTTCGTCGAACGGAATTAATTCACCAAGAAAATAGATAAAATAGTTGAGTTCGTCGAACGGAAACTAGAGTTCGTTGAATGGAATGTCATTTGTCGAACACATCCTGAAGATCGTTGATCTAATAGTTGAGTTCGACGAACTGAGCACGGAGTTCGTCGAACAGAATTAATTCGTCGAACTGGATTAGTTCGTCGAACGAAGATCGGCTTTCGTCGAACGCACTGAAGCACGGTGTTCGTCGAACACAGAACATAGTTCATCGATCATAGATCATAATTCGTCGAACGCATTGAAGCACAACGTTCTTCGAACGCAGAACAGAATTCGTCGAACGCAGATAGGATTTCGTCGAACGCAGAGACTTGTATTTTATAATAATTATTTTCTTATTACTGGCTGTAGTTAGAAATAATTATAGAAAATACTTAAAGCCCTCTACAGAAAAAGTGGTCAACACCAATGTTGTAGCCCTTGGAGTCTAGTTTATTTTAAAATTAATTTCACACCGGAAAGAGTTCTGTAGCTCCCTGTAGGTCCATTTTGATGGGATTGGTCCCTAGTGTAGGGCAGCCACCATATCTTGAATAACTTTTAATTGGGTTATGGGATTGACTTGAAAATTGAAACATAGGCTACTCACACCTACCCACATATCATACCCAAAGATGGGAATTTTAGGAGAACCTTTTTCCAAGGTTTTTGAAATAATTACATAGATCAAATATTAATTAACTATTGTGTCAAATGACATCCAATGCCCTCCAAATTTTGGTGGGTACTTCTTAGGGTTATTACATGACCCTGGTAAAAATCTCAGCCTAATTGGGACTTATTTGGTTGAGTCATTTGTCAACCCAAGTTAGGTCAAATAGGGTCAAAGTTAGGGCATGGTGTTTATCTTGGGATATTGTGGTCAAATCTCCTAACCATGATGTGGAACCTTGGCCACTGGTTTAGGATCACCTAAAACACCTTCATGAGTAAGATGGGGTGGTGTAGAGGTGGATATGCCCTAGGACCCTAGTTTTAACCTTAGGGTTTCTCTTTAAACCTTGTGAAGGACATGGGGTCAAATGTTCTTGAATGGTCATGGAACTTGGTGGATAAGTTCATGGGATGTAATTAGGCCCTAAGTAATTTTATAAGGATTTTAGGAGCAGTTATCCCCTTTGAAATAGGACATAATCCCTTTAGGTAAACTTCTTTTAAGAGATACTTACATGCACAAATGATCTTGGATGAAGATGAAATCTTGGTGGTGCATTTTTAATCATATTTTAGACCCCTGGTAATTTTTGCATAATTTATTTTATGATTTAACTAGTACTTCATCCTCAAGGCACCTATTTTGTCTCAATCTTAAGAAATATAATTAAGGGTCCAAAACTCTCTGGAAAAATGTGCAATTTGGTGATAAGACATTTCAGAGCACTAGAAGCTCTGTGAATTTTTATAGAATTTTTGGAAATGGATACCAGTAGGCTACTTCACAACATGTGCAAATTAGAAATTATTTGGATTAATTATTTCAGTAAAGAGATGATTCTCATAAATTGTGAAACTCTGTAATTAAGCTTTTCTGGACATAATTGAGGTCTGGTAATTTTTTTATAATTTTGGCATAAGTATTCTTGGTAGTTCCTTAATAAATCTTTAAGTTTGGATAAAAGTTAAATATTAAAAATAGAGAACATTTCCTTACTGTAAAATTGTGATATTCATTACTTACTGTTATTTTGGCATGATAGATTTATCTTAATTTTATGGGAGCCATATCATAAGAATACCTTATAGTTCATGTTCATATTCATACTTGGCAAATATTGGAGAAATTTAAATAAATGCTAAAATGTTGAGGAAAAATATGAATCTCTGGAGTTAGTTTTATAATGCCATGATAGAGCTCCAGTAAATATCTTGAGTCAGTTGGATGAATATTTGGAGTACCTCTACTTATAAGCTTCATATAGTTAGTTTGGTCTGCGTATAGTAAAAATGTGAAACTTGGGTATTTAGGAGCCTACCAAGTGGAAGTGACATGTAGTTGGTGTACATGGTTAGGTTGAAGAGATTGAAGGTCACCAAAATGGATTAGATGGTGAGGGTGTGCTTGGTGAGTTAAGGGTAAGTTATGCTCGGGATAGACAAAAGATCGTCTTTCCCCTTAGAGGGTCATAACACACTTAGGTTAATCTTATGGGCAGATACCAACAACACTAAGTGTCTTGGGAAAGGGAACTTTGGGTTGTCATCCCATTACAGCTCCTAGTGCCGTAGCGAGCCCCTTACAGGGTAATCCTCCGGAAGTCCAAGATTAACCATAAACTATAAGAGTAAGATGTTGTACAAGATTAACTTAACAATACACAAACCCACACCCCATGGTTACTGGAGGTTAGTTGGTTTGGTTTTACGAGTGGTAGGCTCGGTAGTTGAAGCAGCGGACTAGTTAGTCCGGTGAGCTTGTGACTCAGTAGTGTTTGTTGGTACGGACGGGTTGGTACGGCGAGCCGGTGGCTCAGAAGGTTATTGATGACGGGCAGGTTAGGTCGGGGAGTTTATAGCTTGGGATATAGTAGAACATGTTTGCATGTGCATAAAAGTGGTGGGTCTCCGATATTGGACGGTCGTTCACACCGACGTCAATACGTTGACTCGGCAAGTGTGGAATTGCACTTAGCCATGAAAGTCTGGTGGTCCATCCAGTAAGAGTACGCAAATGCTCCGCGGTTTTGCGTTGAGGTGTACGATAGGTCTAGGTTAGGTAGTGTGAATACCAACCTAGAGGTGGGCGAGGCCCAACCCACCGCTTTCGTTTGCCACTACGGGAGTATCCGGGGAGTTTTGGTAGCTCCAAAAAGGGGGAACTAAAGGTCTGTGCGCATAGAGTCGAAGTGCGTGAGTTGCACTTGTATGAACATAGCATAAACCGCATACCTCGCATGTCATAGCATAAACATTGCATTTCAACCCTTACCCATATCGTATAAATTGGTTATGGGACTTTTTATATGATAGGCCTTGCTAAACGACCCCTTGGTCTATATGTTTGTATGAGCATTCCTATTAATCAATGGTTACTCTCTGTTATATACAAGTCTTTACTTACTGCACTTTACTTATTCTTTACCTGCTCTTACTATGCTCTTTTACTGCTTCAATTATATATATATGTGTAATGTAGACATTCCCTATACCCCTGTCATCTACTATTGTTATACCCCTTGTTGTCTTCCGCTTCATCCTTCCTGCACGGTGCCTAGGAGTCACCGGGGGAGGGGTGGGGGATTGGCTTAGTCTTTTGAACTAACGGTCGGTGGACCATATCATTTTAGGAGTTCGAGGAGACGCAGCAACACCAGAGGCTGGTGCAGACAAAGGCGGGCCAGTCTAGTACAGGAGCACAGGATTCAGGATTATTGAGTGATTGGTAGTTAGCTTCCGCGAGTGACCTTGTAGTGAGGATATGATGTACAGGGCATGAGCCCTTTATTATTATTATCTTTTTATTTTAGTTACTCTCTGTGGACATTTACCATTTATGGTTTTATATATTTCCTGTGATGTGGACTTGAGCTTTTCTATATGTTCAAATATACTTTTCTTCTTCTGTGATCGATATGGCCGGCAGGATCGGCGTTTTGTAGTGGCGACCTTCCCGAGTGAGGGTGTCACCGCAAAGCGGCGGTTCTGGGCATAAGACCCGAGTTTTTGAAAGAAAAAATGGGGTCTTACAATCACTTTACACATAATGCACTATTTTCGCCTATCGGGGTGTGCAATTGCTCATTCTGTGCTGGGGGTATGCGTCTACGGGTTCCCCATGCCTGGCTTGCTGTTATTTTGGGTGTTTGCCCTATGGTTGGAGATTTTTTCTGGGGATTGGTGCTGTGTTTTGATTGTGTGCATGTGGTTTATAGTCTTGAGTTGAGCATTGCAACCTGGGTAAATCACACGTCCGTGTGATTATTGTTAACGCACGATCGAATCGATCGTGCGATTTAATCAGAGATGTGTGTGATGATGTTCATCGTCTGTTCTCCTTAACGCACGATTGAACCCAATCGTGCGTGAAGGAAAACGCACGACCTACCTGGAAGCATGGAAAATCGGCAGCTTGTCTTACCCCATGAGTTTTTGGTCGCGCACGAGCATTTCGCTCGTGCATGAACAAGAACGCACGACCTTCCTGTAGCTCCAGGCGCTATTCTTCTTTGCCAATCGCACGTCCCAAAATACATGTTCGTGCGTTTTGATCATGTGTTTCTTAAAATTAATGCCTCTATTTAAGCGTGCAGGAAGATCCGACCTAGAAACCCTTTTTTCGTTCTTTTCAAGCGGGAGCCGTTGGGAGGAGCGGGAGAGCTCCATTTCTTGCCCTCAACTGAGCCCTATCTTGGGAGAAAAGCTTGGAACACCATTTCTTTGTGGAACTCTCGCGATAGCTTCATCTCTGGCTGCCACCATTGTTGTCGCCTCTCAAGCTCTGTTTCCGGCTATTTCATGCTGCATTCTGGGAAGTTTTTGGAAATAGTACCACCAGCAAAGACAAGCGAAGAAGACGGGCTCACTAGAAGGAATAATTGACAACTCTTCTCCGTACCCCGGACGTAAACCGTGGACCAAGCTTGGACAAGGACTGACAACCCTTGAGTCCGACCGCGAATCCCGGCAAGCCTTCATATGCTTGGTTGTATTTTTTCTCCCCTTCCTTTGTTGTAATTTTGTTTATGAACTTGATGAAGGCGGTTCTGATGTGTAAAACCCACTGCACTTAGTTTTATTAATCATGTCTTTGTGCTTGAGTTTGTGGTTTTTACATCCGTGGTGCGCTTAGTTTACTACTTCCCTGCTGCTTGTTGTGTTGTATGTCGTCCTAGCTATTACTAGGAGAGTGGTTGGTGAAGAGGTTATTGCGACCCTTGTTGCTCTTCCATCCACCACATTACCCATTTGGGTGAGCCACCCGAGAGACGCGGTGAAGGCGACCCGCATTTTATTTCCTGTTTGTAGCATAAAAACACAATCACCAAACCCCCCTTTCGGTTCGTTTCACCCTTACAGTTATTCTCTCGAATAGCAAACTCACACTCCCTACCTGCACTCCTCGAGAGATCGATACTTTGGGACTTTCTCCCACTTTTATTACTTAAGAGACCGGTGCACTTGTCGTTTGCGCATCATCGACGTAGCTTCTACTTCAACTCAATGCAGAAGGAAGTATTTGTCAAAGCCATCTAAAGTCGACGCAACATTAACTGCATTTCGACACAGATAATGAGGTTCTAAGTCAAGCCTTCAACTCGATGGTTACATCGATAAGGTTTCGATGCAACGTCGGCAAGCAGAGTTCAATCAGAGCAAGAATGAATTCGAAGATGCTCTTACATAAACTCGAAGGTGCGTCGATAAGAGAGTAAGAGAACTCAACGCTGCGTCGAATACAGTCTGAAAAGGAAACCTTTTCAGCTGCCATTTTGGATCTCTCTCTCATGGCCCATAGTGCTTATGACCATTCTCCAACGGCTTAATTATTGCCTCAAATGGAAAGGAGCATTCAAGAAGACAGAAAAGGTTTCTTGGAATGTCACATTACAGTTGGTGGACGGGTCGAGAATTAAAAGAGAAAAGGAAGAGCTATTGTCCAATGATATGCCTTTTCAGGTCATTCCAGAAAAGGAAAGGAATTCAAAAACGAAATAGAGGGACAATAAATAAGAAGATGGTAGAGAGAAAGACAATAGATTTTATTACATTTTCTCACGGCTGACATCTAGGGCTTCCTCCTTCTTCTTCCTCCTGGAACCCTAAAAGACCAAAATAGAAGATCTGCTCTCTCTCTCTCTCTCTCTCTCTCTCTCTCTCTCTCTCTCTCTCTCAGATCAGAAGAATAAAGGCTGCTTCTCATCACTACAATACAGCAGCCAGATCTCAATAGAAGATAAACAGATAGGATCTAAAGCTTCATAATCCTTGCAAAACATCTCAATCAAAAGCAAGGATTCATTATTCACAGATCCAGAAAAGAGAAATCTGAAGCACAAGGCTTCAAAGAATTCTGAGAACAGAATTCTCCTTCTTTCTTTCTCTTCCCCCCTTCACTCTCTCTTCACATGTAAAAGAGCTTTTAGAATCCCTCTTTCAAAGGATTCAGTGGTTCAAGACCTCCTTACCAAAAGATCTGTGGTTCAAGATCTCCTTATCAAAAGATCTGTGGTTCAAGATCTCCTTATCAAAAGATTTGTGGTTCAAGATCTCCTTATCAAAAGATCTTTGGTTCAAGAGTCTCCTTATCAAAAGATTCAGGCACAGGTGGTGCATTCCTACCAGGTGGTATAAGAGAGGACTACCCACATTTAGGGGAACCTCTATAAAATCTCTTTTGTTTGTGTTGTGCTTTTCTGTGCTGTCCTAATTCTTTTCTTCAGCATTTTATTTCCTGCACTATATTATTCTGCCTATGATTTTGTTTGAGCATAACTCCTTAGTTTGTTTTATTGTTTATACAATTAGGATAGAAATATTTTAAATCTCTATTCACCCCCCCCCCCTCTAGAGGATTCTCAGAGGCACACTGTGCACTTTCATAGTTTCACATGATTGCATAATGATCCTTGTTGGAGGATTACTTGTGGCAGATATATGGGCTCATCGGTCATCACACCGACAGGAGCTGGCAAATAGATCTAGAACCGGTTGGGCTTGGTCGTTTGGTGCATACTTCCCAAAGACCCCTCCCGCATAATAAGACTAGGCTAGTTTGGCGAGCAAGAGTATGCAGGGTCTCTGCTGTTGTGTTCTTAGCGTCGAGGCGTACGTAAGACCTAGGTCTGGTAGTGTGCATACCAATACCTAGTAGTGGAGAAGCCCATTCCACTGTCTCCGTCTAGCCACGACGTGAGGTGCTTGAGTGGTTAGCTACCCTCGAAAAGCCGGAAGTACAAGTCACTGTCGACATAGCAAATTAGAGTGTGTGTGTGTGTGTGTGTAAATCATGGGTGAGTCATCATACATACATTCATTGCATTGCACTGCATAAAGATCCCCATCATATAAACTTGTATGGGCACCTTTATATGATGAGTTACTTATTGTTGCAAACGACCCTTAACTTATAAGCTTGTATGGGCATTCTTAGAAGTTAAGTTCAATTCGGTTCTTTATATACTCTGCTCTGCTTATATTTTATTGCTGACTATACTGCTAGAGTAATGCACTCTTATACATTTATTATATCTACTGAGATAACTATTCCCTTGCCACCTACAAGATTGCCTATTACTGATTATATTGCAGTATTCTCCCTCTTTCCTTCCACCAGATGCATAAGAGTCGCTGGGGAGAGGATGTGAAGCCACTTAGTCTTTATGACTAACAGTTTCTATGTCATTATTTTTAGGAGGACACCCAGCGGCAGGTAGAGCAGCAGCATACGACGCAGGAGGACAGCCATGCTAGGTTAACAGGGCCTGAGACTACAACACCTTCGCTACCATCAGTGACAGATGTGAGCGAGTGTTTTGAAATGTAGCCTTTGGCCAAATTTTTGTACTATAATATTTTGTAGGAGCTTTGTACCTACTTGTTATTTTGGACACTTTTACTTATTTGTGAATAATGGCTTCTGTTATTTTTCTATTATTGATGGGTTGGCATGATGATATTTGAGAATAGCCGGCAGGATAGGCGTCTTGTGGAGGGGGCTAGCCCGTGTGCTGGCATTTCCGCAGACGGCTGTCTGGGCATAAGACTCCCCTCGGTCGTGTCTTGTGTTCCGAAGGGGGGGGGGGGGTCTTACACGTGAAGACCATATTGGGCTTTCCGTCGGTGCTCCTCACTCCGCCTAATGCACTCCTCAAGTCACCCACAGTCCCTGCCACTTGGGTGAACTTGTGCAATTCATCCTCGGTCGAGTTCTGGCAATCCTCCATTTCGTATAATCTCTCTTCCACATCCTAAACGCGGGTATATAACCTCTTATTATTTTCCACCCGCTCCTGAAATTCTATTGCATGGTTGAGATAAGCACGCGTGTCGGTGAGTTCATATCTTATCTCGACGGGCGGTATAGCCGTGAAGAAAGAGTCGTGGGAAGCAAGGAGGACAATTAGGCGAGCTCTGAACTCTCCATCGTTATCTTGGGGGTTCATTAGAAAATCCCTTATAGGAGTCGTCATTATGGGAAGATGTGACTCCGACAGTGAATTCAACGAGGTTAGACTCCACGAGGCAGATAGGCGGCGACCTATAAGAATGGGCACATAGAAAAAATTCAGTGAAGAAGGATAAACTTAAGGATGAGAAAAGCGAGTGAGCAGTAGCTTAAGATGTTGGATCCCCGCCTAGCGGGCGAGGCAAGTTCTGATGAAGGCACTTAGTAGATTGAGGCCTTTGGGAGGGCATACTGTTTGGCCCGGGGTGAAACACAAACAATGACTTCCGGCCGGAGGGTCGCCAAGTCGTCTCACTAGCATCAGGCTACTCATAAACTGGGAGCTCAGAAGCAAAAACCATCGGAACTAGATTTGGGACTGACGGGGAAGAAGGGAGTCCGCTTTGGGAAGGCGCCTCGCCAGAGGCGGTCCTGTGTTCAGGTCATTAAAAGGGGGAACTGTTAGAAGAAAGGGATAATGTTAATGCATGTGTCGTGGCGACAGCAAGAATATGACTCCTTACCTAGAATTGTGGGGCAAGGCGGTGATGGGAGTTTCAAACTCACATTTTTGTCTCGCTCATTACCCCTATCGGTTGGCGGGCTCAACGGTTCCAGGACCACGTTTCGACTACCTTCAACCTACTTAACTCACAAATCTATCGGGTCAGCCATCTTGCATTAAATACTGAAAAGAAGATGAGGCCGAGCTGAATTTACTTGTCTCGCTGGACTAAGGAAATCGAAGGTGAGTTGTTCAGCATCTAGCGAACTCTCAAGCTCCTTCATAGAGAGGTCACGCCTCGCGGTCGATTCAAGAGGAGGGGGAGTTCTCTCCTCGGTAGAAGGTTTGATGGTATTCTTCTTCTTCCTAGACACTTTTTTGCCGCGCTCTCAATGTCGCTTCGCTGGGAGTCCACTGAGTAACCCAAAGATGGAGGCCGCTGCACGTTCCTCCCCCTTAGACAATGGCTTCGCGCCAACGGGAGGAGGCGCTTCTAAAGCCATTTTGTGGTCAGCAGGAGGTAGCAGCCCCTCATTTATTTATAGGGGAAGGGAGTGGGCGGATCCGTAGATCCTGTCTATCCACGGTAGGAGCTCACAAAGAGTGGAGATTATGTACAACCCATATTCAGCGAGTAGGAGGGCTTGCTGGAGTGAACTTCCTGAAGAATTAGTACAATTAAGATGCTCAATGGGCGAGTCCAGCAAGAAGATCAGATTTCACACCAGGAGAGAGCGAGCTCATCCCGCATCCTATGGCGTGAGCTCGGGAAGCACAGACGGGCTCGCTGCCGAGTAGGCGAGGCGAGGTCGAGCTAGTCCAACCCTCACGATCGCCTAGGTCAGTGGGCAGCAATCTATCTAAGGGCCAGAATTATTATCAGCGGGTCGTCAAGGTCTGAGAATAACATTCTCGTTAAGGTGGAGGCCGCTATCTGTAGACCATCTGGGTGGGAATAACATTTTGGTTAAGGCAGAGTCCGCTACCCACGGGCTGAAAAAGACTCATTTACCCTCGAGATGTTTTGTTATAAGTAGGACCCAATAGCACCTCAGAGTAGGCGGACCCAGCCTCCTAGAGCTCGTGCCTTTTGATTTTCTTCTCCATGCCGTCCGAGATGCCGAGCTCAGCACTTGGTTTTGGGAGGGGAAGTCGTAAAAAACATCCGGATGTGTGGTGGGACCTCCTCGTTGTAGATCGTGGGTCTTTGTGTAGGCTTTTTAATCCACCGTCAGTGAGGGTCAGATCTAGGCTCAGAATATCCGGTCCTAGGACTCCGACTGCGAGTTAATTAACTCAAGCTACCCCCTCTTGTTCTGAACTTCATTGAACCGGCATCTGGGATTCAACAACCCCAATGTATTTTTATTTTATTTAATAGATTAAAACTAAATTAAATTTTGTTGGGAAAAACACCTTCTGAATTTATCTTACAAATTATATAAAAGTGATTTCATCATCTAGGATTCATTACCCATGTTTTATAGTGAGGGTAATATAATCATTAGATGTCCTAGGATGTCTCACTCACATTAGAGTGTCAAAGACCAGTCAAAATGAGTGCAAAATATAGCTGAGTTAATTTTGAGTCGAATGGAAGTCGACACAACTTTGACTTCAAGTCGAAGTAACTTTGAATACAAGTAAGAGCAACTCAGACTGGAAGTCGATGTATCAATTGAAGTCGACGCAACTTTGAAAGGTATTCGACGCAGAAGACAGAGTTAGTCAAAGCAACATTTGAAGTTGACACAACTTCAAATTATATTCGACGCAGAAGGCAGTCAAAGTCTAAATCTTCATCTCGACAGATATGTCGATAAGGAATCGATGCAACATCGATAAGGAATCGACGCAACATCGATAAGTAATCGACGCAACGTCGATATCAAAGTTCAATTCAGAGCTGAGGAAGATTTCGAAGTAGCTTCTATTAGAACTCAGAGGTGCGTCGATAAGAAGGCAAATATATTTGATGCAACGTCTAATACAGACACAGAATTAGAATACTTCCTGGATTCCATTCTAAAGTTCATTCAGACCATATATACGGAAAGTATTTGAATTCTGAAGGGTCATTCATAGTCAAGAATAGGAAGAAGAATTCCAGAGATGCAAATACGATACATTTGGAAGTTATTCAAATAGGTGTTTGACGGGTTATTAACAGAAATGGAAAGAGCATAATACTACCTCCTGGATATTCCTATTAGGGAAATAACAGAAGAGGAAAGTAATCTATCTTTATTCGACAGAAGAATTGTATAGGGCAAGGGATAGAGAATATAGATATAAGAAGAGACACACAGAAATTCTAATCTGCTCTCTCGGCTGCTCCGTGTCTCTTTTATACAGTATACAGAAAACAGATCTCTGCACAAGCATCAAGGCTTCTTCTTCCTCTCTCTAACAACAAGAAGTTATCAAATACACATAGATCATCTTCAAGATCAAAAGCTCTACAATCCTTGCATCTCTTCTTCTCAAGCAAGGATTCATCTACTGGACAGAGATTCACATAAACACCACAGTGCATGAATCCTCAGTGACTGATGCAGGAGGATTCAATAAGAAGAATCATCTTCCTTTCTTCTTTACTCTCTTATTTTACTTTTCTAAAATGAGTCAAGAGTCCTTAGAATCCCTCTTCAAATGATTCAGTGGTTCAAGATCTACTTATCAAAATATATAGATTGGTTATAAGAGTCTCCTTATCAAAAGACTAAGTGGTTCTAAGAGTCTCCTTATAAAAAGACTCAGTCCTTGGTTCTAAAATTCTCCTTATCAAAAGACTCAGTTGTTTTAAGAGTCTCCTTATCAAAAGACTCTGACACTGTGATAGTGTATTCCTACCAATGGGGTAGGAGAGTGGAGTACCCATATTTTGGGGAACCACTATAGATCTTGTCTCATTTTTGTTGTGATCTTCTGTGTTGTCCATTTACTTAATTTCTGTATTTTGTGCTTATTTTATTCTGGATTGGATAGCTGAATGCATAGTTATTAGAAGTGTTTTATTGTGTTGTGCATAACAAATATAAAAAGTTTAAAAATTCTGTTCACCCCCTAGAGAATATTCAGAGAAATCATTGTGCACTTTCAATTGGTATCAGAGGGAGGTTGATCATAAAAAGGTTAACACCTTGATCAAAAGATCCCTTCACTCAAATTTTAATATTCCAAAAATATTTTCAAAAAATGAGTTTTAAGGACTATGCATCCACAAGATCACCAGTGTGTAATCTGAATAAGTTTACACTCTGGAAGGCCAGAATAAAACTATATTTGAATTATATTGATGAAGACATTTTTGACGTCATTATGTCAGGTCCTCCAACACTATTCAGGAATGATGCAAGTGGGACTGTCATACGGGAACTTATCCCTAGATCTGAATGGACAGATGTTGAGAAGAAGGTGAAGGCATGTGATGGCAAGGCCATGAACATTCTGGTGTCCACTATGTCAGAGGACGTCTTTCAAAAAGTGGCAAACTACAACTCAGCAAAAAGAAATATGGGAGTCTTTGACCAGACTAGTTGAAGGCAGCTCAGATGAAAGAAAGGACAGGAAGTTCCTTCTCATATCCCAAAATGAGAACTTTCAAAAGAAAGTTGAAGAGAATGTGGTTGAGATGTATTAAAGGTTCAGCCTAACCATAAATGAGCTCAAGGGTCTGGACAAAGATATATCATTGACAGAGATCAATGAAAAACTTCTCGTGTGCTTCCCAAGCACATGGGCCTCAAGGATCCGGGCCATTAGAGAGACCAGATGTCATAGAGAAATCTCCACAGATGCTCTGTTAGGTAAGCACAAGTACTATTAGCTACTACTGAAGAGCAGAGATGAGACAAAAGCCAAGGAGAAAGTCTTAACTCCTAAAGAAAGGACTATAACTCTGAAGGCTGCTGAAGGAGAGCCTTCCACTTTTGAAGAAGAGATATTCAATCTCTTGGCCAGAAGATTCAGAAGATGGGTCAAGTAAGAAGACTCAAGAAGGAAGGAAAGGAGTTCCAACAAACCAAGGTTTGACAAGACTCCAAAGCAGGAGATAATCTGCTTTGCATGCAAAAAATAGGGCATATTGCCCCTGAATGTCCAGAAGAGCAAAAGGATAGAAGTTGCAACAAGAAGGAGCATAAGAAGAAGTCCTTCAGAAAGAAGGACAAGAAGAAGGGAAATGGTTTCATAGCTGAAACTTGGAGTGACTCAGAATCTGAGTCAAGCTCCTCTTCATCTGACTGTGATGATGAATGTACTGCTGAAGAAGCCTGTTTGATGGCTTTAGAAGACTCAACTTTTAAAATTGTTTTAATGAATTTTGTCAAGACTATCTTGAAAGTCAAAAAAGAACTTAAAACAATTAGGGAAGAACTAGAAGATTTTAGGAAACAAAATTTGTATTCTACTAACTATGACTTGAGAAATCAAATATATAAAATGAAAATAGAAATAAGTGATTTAACAACTGAGAATACAACTCTAAAAGAAGAGCTTACAAAGGCAAAAGCCTTTGAAGACTCGCTCAATGAGAGGAGTCAAAAGCTCAAGGATATTACAGAGAATCTCTCCATGAGATTTAAACACCTTTATTTAGGAGCAGATCCATCCACCAACATTGTAATCCATAGCAAACCTACCTGGGAAAATCCTATAGTGTTCATTAGACCTAGTGAGAATCAATCTAATAACAACTTAGAAACTAGTGAAGAATTGAATAACAACCCTAATAAGATCACAATATTCAATAAAATAAATATTGCTGAACAAAAAGGAATTATAGGTAAGCACCCCTCAGAAAATTCAATCAAAAATTATCAAATTATTAATAAAAGGAATTATGCGTCGAATAAAACTCGATGCAATTTTAAAGATGCGTTGAATTCAACTCAATGGAGTTCTGCATATGCTTCGACATCAACTCGAAGCAGGTATGATGGTGCGTCGAATTACACTTTACGTAACCACTATTGTCGACGCAGCAATGCAGACACGTCGAATTACACTCGACGCAGCCCTAGAAATGCGTCGATTTCTTCTCGACATATGTTTCCAGCAAAGTTTGTTAACACATCTAGACTTTTCTCTCCCACTTCTCATTACAATTCTAGATGCTTTTGTTGTTATAAGTTTGGACACATGGCCAAACACTGCTGGCATAATAAACCAGCACTTCCTCAACTTAAGGGGTATCCAAAAAGACCAACTTATTCTTTCATAACTACATATATTAGTGGAAGAAAGGGACCCCAACAAGTGAGAGTTCATCCTAATGTATAAATTCATGTGCAGAAAAGAGAATGTTCTACCACAAACAAGCAGTGGTAGTTGGACAGTGTATGCTCCATTTATATGACTGAAGCAAAGGATGTGCTGGAAAACTACAAGGCCAAGGAAGGTCCTAAGGTAATTTTTGGTAACTCTCATAATGGACAGACCAAAGGATATGGTGTGCTCAGATATGGAAAATCTCTTTTTCCAAGGTAGCTTATGTTAAAGGCCTTCAACATAACCTAATCAGTATTAGTCAGTTATGTGATGGTGAATACAAAGTTGTATTCACTAAGTCTTTATGTCATATTGTTAGCACAGCAACTAACCAAATAGTATTGACAGGACTTAGGAAAGGTAAGGTATATGTAGTAGATTATGATTACACTAGGCCTGAAGTCTGCTTGTTTAATCTAATCTAGAAAGTAATGAATTATGGCATATGAGACTTAGTCATCTAAATTTTAAAATAATAGCTAAGTTATCCAAGCATAAACTAGTAAGAGGCTTACCAATTGGTAAGTTTAATAAAGACCATCCATGTAGAGCCTGCCAACTAGGAAAACAAACCAAATCTTCATTCAAACCAATTAGTTAGAATGATTCCCCTAGAAACTTACCTGTTCCACATGAATCTATTTGGTCCTATCTCCACTCAAAGATTGGCAGGCAAGTCTTATACACTAGTAATTGTGGATGACTTTTCTAGATTCAGCTGGGAGCTAAGTCAGAAACCTTCAAGATCCTCTCAAGATTCATTAGACAGATTCAATCTGAATTCAATACTCAGGTTGCCATGATCATAAGTGATCATGGTACAGAGTTTGAAAATCAGTTAATGTGTATATTCTGTGAGGAGGAAGGGATAAAGTTGTATTCACTAAGTCTTTATGTCATATTGTTAGCACAGCAACTAACCAAATAGTATTGACAGGACTTAGGAAAGGTAAGGTATATGTAGTAGATTATGATTACACTAGGCCTGAAGTCTGCTTGTTTAATCTAATCTAGAAAGTAATGAATTATGGCATATGAGACTTAGTCATCTAAATTTTAAAATAATAGCTAAGTTATCCAAGCATAAACTAGTAAGAGGCTTACCAATTGGTAAGTTTAATAAAGACCATCCATGTAGAGCCTGCCAACTAGGAAAACAAACCAAATCTTCATTCAAACCAATTAGTTAGAATGATTCCCCTAGAAACTTACCTGTTCCACATGAATCTATTTGGTCCTATCTCCACTCAAAGATTGGCAGGCAAGTCTTATACACTAGTAATTGTGGATGACTTTTCTAGATTCAGCTGGGAGCTAAGTCAGAAACCTTCAAGATCCTCTCAAGATTCATTAGACAGATTCAATCTGAATTCAATACTCAGGTTGCCATGATCATAAGTGATCATGGTACAGAGTTTGAAAATCAGTTAATGTGTAGATTCTGTGAGGAGGAAGGGATAATACAAAGTTTTTCAGCTCCTACAACCCCCCAATAAAACAGGGTTGCTGAAAGGAAAAAAAGAACCCTAATTGAATCAGGAAGGACATTATTGGTCGAATCCAATTTGCCAAAGTTTTTTTTCGGCTGAGGAAGTGAATACAACTAACTATGATCTGAATAGGAGTCTCATCCATAAAACTAAGTTAAAGACTTCCTATGAATTATTAATAGGAAAGACACCTATAGTCACATACTTTAGGATCTTTGGGTGTACTTGCTTGATTCTGAACAATGGAAAGAGCAATCTTGCCAAATTTGACAGGAAGGCTGATGATGGGATGTTCTTGGGATATTCCTCATCAAGCAAGGCCTATAGGTGTTATAATAAGTGCTCCCTCAAAATTAAGGAGTCAATGCATGTAGTGTTTGATGAGACTAATATGTTTTCCAAGGGGAAGGAAACTTCCACCAACCTCTCATTGCAGGAAGGAGATCAGCTTGCAGATCAGGTTGAAAGGATCATCATCATGAATCACTCATAAGGCTGCCAGGATAAAGGAAACAACAACCAGACTCTGATGTAGATGACAATGAATTAGATGAAGACTCTGCTGTAGAGATTGATGTCATTAAAGGACTTGCTCTACTAGAAACTGAGATCATCCATGAAGAAAATGGTGCTCCCACAGCCAATGAAGAAATGGAAATCCATGAGGAGGTGAATCACCTCACCAATTTAGCAAGAACTAGGCTGACTCAAAAGGATCACCCTCCATCTCAAGTTATAGGAGATGTGTCAGTGGGAGAAAAGATAAGAAATCAAATTACTAATAAGACTATGCTGCAGTGCTTCCTCTCTCAATAAGAGCCAAAGAAGTTTGAAGAAGCAGATAGTTATCCTCACTGGATAACTGCCATTCAAGAGGAGCTTGCATAGTTTAAAAGAAACAAAGTCTAGACTCTGGTTGAAAGACCAAGAAATTACCCAATCATTGGAATAAAATGGGTATATAAAAATAAGATGGACTCATAGTAAGAAACAAAGCCAGACTTATTGCTCAAGGATACAGGAAAGAGGAGGGCATTAACAATAATTAGACATTTGCTCTAGTGGCTAGACTGGAAACAATCAGGATGTTCTTTTCCTATGCTGCACATATGAAGATAAAGGTATATCGGATGGATGTGAAGAGTGATTTCCTAAATGGAACTCTTCAGGAAGAAGTATATGTGGAGCAACCCCCATGTTTATCAATCCATCTCATCCTTCTTTTGTTTATAGATTAAATAAAGCACTATATGATCTCAAACAAGCTCCAAGAGCTTGGTATGACACCTTATCCACCTTTCTTCTAGAACACTCTTTTGTAAGAGGTAAGGTGGATAAAACACTTTTCACCAAAGCACATAAAAATCTGCTACACCTAGTATAGATATATATAGATGATATAATATTTTGCTCAGCAAACCAAAGACTTTGCAAAAGGTTTGCTGACCTAATGCGGTCTAAGTTTGAAATGAGTAGCATGCGAGAACTATCATACTTTCTTGGTCTCCAAGTAAAGGAAACTACAAATGGCATTTTCATATCTCAATCCAAGTATACCAAAGAACTTATTAAGAGATTTGGGATGGAAAATGTCTCTGTCATGAAAACCCCCATGGCTACCAATACTGTACTTGATAAAGATGAAAAAGGTAAGTCATTTGATCAGAAGACTCATAGAGCAACCATTGGCTCACTTCTCTAACTTACAACTAGCAGACCAGATATCATGTTTACTACATGTACATAGGCTAGATTTCAGGTTGACCCCAAAGAATCCCACATGAGTTCTATAAAAAGAATACTCAGATATCTACTTATCAAGAGGGTGAGTAGTGATTAGTGGAGTTGTCTTTATCATGTATTTATTTGAATATTAGTTTGTGAAAAAGTTCTCTGAATTCACTTGTTTTTTACAAACATAGAGTTTTGGGATTAAAAACACACGTCTTCAAAAATGGGTTCATGAAAAAAGTTTTTTATGAGGTGTAGATAAACTAATCACACATCTAATAATGTTAAGTTATTACACTACACAATCAGGCAAGATTAAGATTAAAATCATATATAGATTATCAATAAAGTGAGTGAGTAAAACATTACTCATACTTAGAGGCATGTTAAGCAATTTTACACATGATTCCATATAATCAATTTCATTGCACTTTACGAGATAATGTTCAAGGCATGACACAAACTAATGTTTTGAAATAGTTGAAATTAGAAATTAACATTGTATTTTAATCTTGAAAAGATATACCTAACCATCCTTCAAACATTTCAATGAATAGTAATCATTTTTTATAATTTTTTGATTTTTTTAATAAAAAAATACAAAGTAGTAAACACTCATAAAGAAACAATAAGATAAACATATTTTTGTTCTTTGAAATTTTGTATTTGGTTTTTAAATGGTCAATTTAAAAAAAACTTGTTTTTGATTTATTTTGATTAGTTTTACACATTTTTTGTTTTAATTATTTAAAGAGTAACAGAAATTAAACAAAAATGCATAATTTGAAAAATAGTTAATAAAACATTGGATTTTATACTACCGTCAGTGGTTACAACCTAACGTCGCGCGATAGCAACAGAAGTAGTGTTTCTTAGAAAAAATGTGTGATTTTAAAATTTTTTGCCTGGATGTGTTTGTTTAGGGTTAGGGCTATGTAGTGGAGCCATAAAATTAGACAGGCATACACATAAGATGGCGGATTTTGCAAGTTTGGCACAGACATCGGGACCCTTGTTTTTTACTCTGATTTGGTCTATGTACGAGACACATGTTATATAGCAAATAGTCTGAAACAAACATAGACACTAACCATAAGTTTCACTATCAATGATGTGACATTTGCCTTAAATGTTATACTACCGCTAGCGGTAGGATCTGCCGCTGCGCGGTAATTTTCGTAAATATAAAAACCTATGGATCACTCCGTTTTTCATTTGGGCTAGGGTTACTTTGGTTTGGAGAGCAGCTTGCGCCGGGCGATAGTTAGAGGTAAACTTATTCTTCATTTTTCTTCCATATTTTAGTGATTTGAGTTGAGATTTAAGTTAGTTTTTGAGATTTTTAGGGGATTTCATGGAAGAATGTATTAAATGGTTTGTTTGATGAGTTCTTAAAAAATATTTAGATCTTGGCGTTAATGTTTGATTTTCATACTTAAAGTGTTAGGGCATGTTAGATCCATTAATTTTATGCAATTTTTGTATGTTTTGAGTTTATTTGAGATGATTTGGAGGAGGAAGATGAAGAGGGTTTTCCGTCCACTACCGCCAGCGGTATGTTTCAATCGCATCGTGGTAGTCCCTAATTTAAGCCTTTTTAATGATTTTCTCCTCCATTGTTTGTTGTGTTTTTAGATTATGGCTTCCTCCAATTCTCGTGCTCGTCGAACTTATGTGAATAAGTACAGAAATGTTCATGAAGTGTATCCAGGAGTGGAGGATGTGACCATTGGTGTGGGGATGTTCATTGGGATAGACATGGCCCAACATTCCCACATATATTCTTTAATGGCTGACTCACGGGTTTTATCAGTAAGTGTGGATGATTGCTTCTCCTCTGTGCTGGTCAGAGAGTTATATAACAGATTGGAAGATCTAGATTGGACTGGACTCTATGGTGGAATGCGATCTTATATCCAAGGCCATGAGGTGGTGATTTTGCATGAGGATTTACAAGAGGAATTCGTCCTGGTGGAGTGTGACACGAGATTGGATATAGTGGAGAGATTTCGTACACTGCGAGATTGGACTCCAATAAATATTATTTTACATGGTCAAGACGATGTTAGGGACCTGATTACTACGGATACTACTCTGACACCTGATGGATATATTATACAGGAGATTCTCTATCATACAATAATGTACAAGGCTGCTGATACACGAATGATCACTGCCCAACTTAGTATGGTAACCTACCATATATTGGAAAAAATTCTGTTTGATGTGGCCGATCTTCTCTTATCGATGATGAGGTATACTTGTAAGTTGAAGAATCCAAAGCAGCAGAGGCTAAACACCCTTCCATTGGGAGGGATAATTCAAAGGATTTTATATAGCAAATATCCGACAATCAATAGAGAATATTACCCTCTTGATTATTGGCCTGCAGTATTTTCTACTCTCTCCATTCATTTTCCAACACAGCCTAGGCCACTAACACCACAATGTTAGATCCAAATGGGGACTTCAGTTTGAGAGACGCAGCGAGATCTTCGTGATATGGTAGAGGAGCAAGGAGTCGCAATAGTCGAAGTGAAGAAGAAGGTGACCAATTTGTCAAAGATGATGCAGTTCATAATGAAGGGTCTCAAGCTCACTCCTTCAGCGACCGAGGAGGCAGATTGGGACAATCCCTGGGAGGAGCCACCCCGATGATTAGTTTGTCGAACTCGACCAGAGAGGGATAGAGGAGAAAGCAGCAATACGGGTAATGATGAATGGACTTTTTATTTTTCAGTATGTAATAATACAGGTTTTGAATAGGTTTTGAATTTTCTGTTACTATCGCCGAGTGGTAGATACTGTCGCTGGCGTTAGTGCCAATGACTTTGTTGAATGTTGTTTTTCTTGTAGACTTTTATGTCTTATGACTTAAGTGCATTATTGTGTTTATATATATATATATATATCTTTTGAAGTATGTTTCTGGTATAATGTTTGATTAGACTAAAAATTTTGTTTAATTCACACTTTGATATATCATTATGAATGATGATAATTTTCAGAACTTGTTTTAGGAGAGAGTTATTATATAAGCTTTTTGACACAAAAATAAACTTCAAAAGAAAATATTCCTATTTTTATTTTGTGTAACGTGAAGTAAATTTTGAGTAATTTAATTTTTTTTCTACTTCACACATTTATGTATTTACTAAATAAGAGTTTTAGGTATCCAAAGCTGACCATGAGTAATGGTTTCTTTGGGTACCCAAATGTATCGTGATAGCTTATGGGGAGACGATTATGAGTGGGTCCATTTAAGTGGAGTTAGTGTTTCATTTTTAATTTTGGGCCTTCATTCATACTTTGGTTTAACATTGTTTTTATACATCAGGTTTCTATTGTGATTATATTTATCTTGAGGATTATAATTGAAAGTATTTTTTTATAGGAAATTTGTGCAAATTCAAGTTTAAATTTGGAGAGAAATGATTTTGTAAATGATAGTGATTAAGATTTTGATTTACAAATACTGTGTTTTTTATTCTCAATATTTGGCTTAGTCAAGATATTTATATTCAACTTGTTTTTAGATTTTGCTTCATATTATGAATGTATATTTTGAGAATTTTTCTTTATAATATCCTTAAGCAAGTTGACTTTAGTTTCTAAATCATTATTCTTAATTTTGAGATTATGTCTAGCTTTATTGTAAGCGATTGTGGTATTCTTAAGAATGGTGGCGATGGAATCAATATGAGTTTTATAATTATCTCTTAATTCTTCAAACATTTCATACATCTCTTTAATTTCAATTTTATAATTTTTACACATAGTACAATTAGTTTTCAAGGATTAATTTTCTAAACATAATCTTTCATTATTTTCTTTTGTAGTAGAAAGCTCTTTTTCAAATACCTTGAGTTTTTCTTTAAAAATATTGCATTCAAAGCAAGGTGTAACATTTTTAACTAAAGAGCAAGGTGGAGAACTAGACACATCAAATTTTGATTATACATTAAGTTTTGCTTTTAAAATTTTATTTTCTAAATGCAATTTGCAATTAACATTTTTCAATTTCTTAATTTTACGCTTAGTGATTTGTAGCAATTGTAATGTAGAAATAGAATTACAAACAAAAAAGAGAATTTGATTTCCTTACAATGCTTTTGGGTGAGGCAAGATTTGAACATAAAGTCCCTTTGACATCATCTTCTTCCTCTTCCATTAATGATTTGCCATCTTCCATTTCGCTTGATGTGCATTCCATGGATTAATCAGGAGAGGAGCTTTCTTGAGTACATATGCAAGCTTGCATATTCTCCGGTTCTCATAATTGTTCCATACCTATAGAAGGAGAATCATAAGTTCTTTCAAGAAAGTTCCAAATTTCATAAGCAGTAGGTAATATATAAATGAGTTTGAAAATATTTTGATCAAGCCCGCAAAATAAACTATTCATTGCTTTAGCATTTAAAATCATTTCGTTTCTATTTAACATGCTTGGGGGCTTTTCAATTGTAATATTCCAAACTTCTTCATCTAAAGATTTAAGAAAATTTTCCATTAACATTCAACCCTTTATAATTTTTGCCCATAAATAAAGGTGGTCCTAAAGATTTTTCATTTAATAGAAAATCATCCCCTCTATTGGTTGCGAGATCATGAAGCGTCATTATTCCCGGTTGTGAAGCCATTTTGGAATAACCTCCCTTTATACCACTTGTTGGATCTGTTGTCGCCCTTAGAGGAGGGGGGTGAATAAGGGTTTTAAGAACTTTTGAACTTAATTGATTTTATTCAAATAAGTTGATAGTATTCATGGAAAATATCTCAGTTTAAATACTGCATAAGGATTTTTATGAAAGTGGGTTGAATTTGGCAGGACAGATGTTAACTATGTTGTTACCGTCTGCGGTAGCGTTACCGCGTGGCATTAGTGACAGAAAACCCCTTTTCGTTTAAATTTCAAAGATCAGAACTTGCAAGACAATATTAGAGAAACACTGATAATATTATTGCTTGAAACCATTACAAAAATTTATCCCAATGACGCTTGAGATTTAACCGAATGCGTAAAAACCTTTTTGGTTTTCTATACTGACCCTTCTCCCAAGGACCGGTTGGCTCTGGCCTATCTCTCCCCCGATGAGGCCTCGAGCCACCCCTAGTTCTAACCCTAGACTTAGTCGCCACACCCACGCGGTGAATTCTCCCTAGTCCTTGCAAGGCCCTAGTCGCCAACCACGTGGCGAATTCTCCCTAAGCCACTCACGACCTAGTCGCCAATATAGGTGAATTCGCCCTAAGCCACTCACGACCTAGTCGCCAACATAGGCGAATTTCTCTACCAATACAAAGGTTAAGAGTTACAAGATAAAATAAAAACTAAAGACAAAACTCCCTCTTAGGTTGAACTCGAAGATCTTGGCGAAGGCGAGCTGAAGTAATGTTTGATGTTGATGCATACGACCTTCGTGTAGAATAAGCGTGATTGGTCCTTCTTCGAGTTCCTTGCGATTATGAATGTTGATCAGAGTTGTCTTGGCTGCAAAGAAGAGGCTCTCACGAATATTAGAGTTGTGGCTTCGATATCTTCTCAAATTAGCTAATCAGCAAATCAAAATGGAGGCGGAACGCTCTTTAAATAAACTCAGATCCTACCGCCAGCGGTAGTGCTATCGTCGGGTGGTAGCCTCTTTAGGCAATAATCTGGCACGCGGATCGAGCCATTTTTGGCAACCTTCTAGCTCTAGAATTGGTATCCCCTCCTATCGCGCCGCGGTAATGCTAACACGCCGCGTTAGTATATATCATTCCTAGCCGTCAGATATCCTTCCTTTTCTGCTCTTCAGCCAGTACTGTGATAGCGGGACTTCCATAAGTTACCGCCGGGCGTTAGCCTTAATGCTCCGTCATAAGAGTGGTCATATTCAGTCTCGACGACCTTCCTTTCTCGACAAAGTTTCCAAATCTGCACACGCTATCGCCAGCGGTAGCATTAGCGCGCGGCGCTAGCACCAGAGATTTGACCTAGTAGGGAATTCGTCGTCTTTCTTTCTCAAACTTATAGGGACATGAGAATAGAAGATCCAGCACACTATAAACACAAGGCAAGTATGATCAAATACAATGGGATTTGTTATTCTCAAACCAAGAGATGTGGAAAGCATGTTCCAACATATTTGACTCTTCCGAATATGTTGTCAAGAATCCTCAGGTTAAACTCATGGAAGGCAAAGGACAAATGGATACGAAAGGACTTAGATGTAGTCAAGACTTAGAAGATCTACCTTATCAAAAGAAGAGAAAGATTGTGTTCAAAATAGCAGCAGCTCCAGGTATTACACAATCAACTTTCATAGTACCAGATACAGACTCAAATGAGCATGACCTGGTTGAAATAAATGAGTTGACTGCCAAAATTATCAGTCTTGGTTTCAAGATCAAGGATGTCTACCCTGATGCAGAAGCTAACCTGGAGAAACTATTCAAAGGGCATGACAGAATTCAGAAAAATCCAGAGAAGGCCAAACAAACCAACTTCAAATTTGTAGAAGCAAAATTCAGAAAGATCTATGAAGCTCTATCTAGTTTTCTCAAAAAAAAGTAGAATATCTCACTTGGTAACTAACTTTGATGAACACTTATTTCCTTTAATCAGAAGTCTTAGTTTACTCTGCCATTATGTAATTATATACTTATATGAAATTTATTTTTATATGATTGAAATCGCTTAAAAAGTTTGTAAATTTTGTTAAGATAAATAAGGGGAGATTGTTGGGAAATATACCTTATGGATTTATCTTACAAATTATATAAAAATGATTTCATCATCTAGGATTCATTACCCATGTTGTATAGTGAGGGTAATTACTCATTTGATGTCATAGGATGTCTCACTCACATTAGAGTGTCAAAGACCACTCAAAAGGAGTGCAAAATACAATTGAGTTAATTCTGCGTTGAATGAAAGTCGACACAACTTCAACTTTAAGTCGAAGTAACTTCGAATATAAGTAAGAGCAACTCAGACTGGAAGACGATGTATCAATTGAAGTTGATGCAACGTGAAAAGGTATTTGATGCAGAAGATAGAGCCAGTCAAAGCAACATTTGAAGTCGACGTAACTCTAAATTATATTCGATGCAAAAGGCAGAGCTCAAAGTCTAGGTCTTCATCTCATTGGATAAATCGATAAGGAATCGATGCAACGTCGATATTAGAGTTCAATTAAGAGCTGAGGAAGATTTCTAAGCAGCTTCTATTAGAACTCAGAGATGCATCGATAATCAGACAAACGTATTCGACGCAATGTCGAATATAGACGCAAAATTAGAATACTTCCTAGATTCCATTCTAAAGTTCACTCAGACCATATATAAGGAAAGTATTTGAATTCTGAAGGGTCGTTCATAGTCAAGAATAGGAATACGAATTCCAGAGATACAAAGAAGATACATTTGGAAGTTATTCAAATAGGTGTTTGACGGGTTGTCAACAGAAATGGAAAGAGCATAATACTACCTCCTGGATATTCCTATTAGGGAAATAATAGAAGAGAAAAGTAATCTATCTTTATTCGACAGAAAAATATTACAGGACAAGAGATAGAGAATACAGATACAAGAAGAGACAATGATAAGTAGTATTTACATAACTCTTTAATTGAAATTTTTGTAATTATTTAATATGAATTTTTCTTTGTTTTGTCAATTTTAAGTTATAAGTGGTTCTTTTGCAATTTTGATTCTAACTTAGCTTAATTTCAATATTTGCAGAATTTTGGGAGAAATTGGTGAATTTCACAAGTCACGCCCTCGGTCACGCCCGTGACCAAGGGCGTGTAACCAGAAGATCTGTCCAGAGTCGAGGTCGCGCCAATTGAGCTAGTCCATAGCAAGTCAAGCCCTCGGTCATGCCCGTGACCCAATGTCATGCCCGCGACCAAGGGCATGTAAATTAAGAATCTTCCCAGCGAGCTGCCGTCGAGACGTGGAGATTTCGTCGAGAAGTCAACCTTGGTCATGCCCGTGACCCAGAAGTCACGCCCGTGACTGTCTCACGTGATCCCTGCACACCGTTGCGCCGCAAGCAAGACCCATACTGTATTTAATGAAGCCGCCCGATTACACGCCCGTGACCAATATTACACGGGCATGTAATGCACTTTTCTGCCGAGCCGTCACACAAGCCCCACGCAGCTTCCGAATCCAATGTGAACAGTGTTGTCACGCACTTGGTCACGCCCGTAACCGAGGGCGTGTAACTTGAAAATTTTTCCTATAAATTCCAGAGCTCTCCTTGAGTCCAGGGTTCAAAAATTTGGAGAGGGGGAGGTGCTGCTAGAGCTGTTAGTGAGTTTTTCATGTTTTTGTTCATGTCTTTCATGCTTTCATGTTCTCTCTCTTACCTTCATGCAATGTTCTAGTTTTATTTCCATGTACTAGTTTAGTGAGCTTGTAATCTTAATTTTTCCTAGCTTTGTACTCTTCCTTAAAGTTTGTAATAGTTTTTATTATCAGCAAAATTTAGTTTGGCTATCTTTATTTGTCTTCTTCTACCTTAGTTAATTTTCCCGTTATGCAATTTTATTTTTCTTTCTCTGCCACCCCCCCCCCCCCCCCCCCACCATGATTAACTAATTCTCATTAGTGCTCGATCGAAATGATCCGAGAATGAGATAATCAAGTTATAATTTCCTAAAGCTCACTTTTTCCATTTTTATAAACACTTGAATTACCCTTGATTTTTTACTTAGTTAGCCGAGAGGCTCAAAGTATGAATCGATCACTAAAGGGTAAAGAGAGTTGCACGAACCCCTCGAGAGAGGATGACGTAAATCTCCCGGATTGGAGTCAAATCCAATAGTGGGGTTCACAGTGTAAAGCAAGTTTTAGGTAATCAATTATAGGACGAGAGTCCGGTTGATCTTTCCTAAACTTAGTTGGGCATTAACCTCGAGAGAGGCATGTCCGAGCTTTAGGAACCTCCATGGTCAAGTAGTTTAAATTAAACGAAATTAGAATTTTTTTCTCTTTTACTTGATTATTCTCACTCCAAGGTGACTTTTGATTGAGCACTAATCTCTTTTACCATCATTTAAACCTTCGTTTAGTTTGCAAATTGTCTCTTTTTAGCTAAGTAAAACAAAACCTCAAAAAATCGTTAGATAAGATATATTGACTTTCCTTGAAGTAGAAGTAATTAACGCGCCCCGTGGAATACGACCTTGGTATTATTTAATATCCTATATTATAGACGATAAGGTACACTTGCCTTCATCGCATATAGTTTTGGAAAACATCTTTAACCTTTTCGCTTTGCAAAACCTAAATTTAAATATCCAGTTTTTGGCGCCGTTGCCGGGGATTTTCGTAGATATTTTGAAAAGAGGATAGCTATTAATTTTATCATGGTTCTTTTTATCTTATTTTACTTTTTCTAAATAAATAAAAAAATCTTAAAGGTGTAATTTAAATCTTGGAAAGGGACGTTTGGGCCCTCATCCCATCTCACCTCCTAGTACCGTTGAGAACCCTTCACCGGGTATACCTCCGGAACTCCAAGACTAATTTAATCCGCCTAAAAGAAAAAAAATATTTAATAGTCTAGTTTTCCTCTTTCTTTCTTTTCTTTTCATTATCCACCCTTTTCTTCATTCTCCTTCTTCCTTTTTTAGTGTATGACCCGAGGTAGCGCTTGGAATATTCCTTTTGATCCAGAGATTTAGCGAACCCTTTTGTGGCACCGCCGTTCTCATAATCAGGATATACACTTAGAATTCGAAGAGTCGATCGGGGACACTAACACAGCGAATATGGATCTTAATCCTCCTAATCCTAACGCACCAAATCCTAATGAGGTCGCGCAATGGACCATGTCCTATTATGCGTGGCCGAATCTTGAAGGAACGCAGTCAAGTATTGTTCGCCCCGCGGTGGCGAACAATAACTTTGAGATTAAGTCCAGCAACATACAAATGGTGCAGCAATTAGTGACCTTCGATGGTCAGCCAGACGAAGATCCAAACTGTCATATTTCTAATTTTCTCGAAATCTGAGATACGTTTAAAATAAATGGTGTCACCGATGCGCCATTTGATTACTTCTTTTTCCTTTTTCTTTGCGGTCTAAGGCCAAGCAGTGGTTGGGCTCCCTTCCTAAGGAGTCCATCACTACATGGGCCGATATGGCGGAAAAATTTCTCACTAAATATTTCCCGCCTTCAAAGACCGCCAAAATGCGAACGGATATTGCGTCATTTTTGCAAATCGACTCGGAGACTCTTTATGACACATGGGAGCGCTTTAAGGAGCTTTTGCGTAGATGCCCTCACCACGCACTCCCCACTTGGCAACAAGTGCAAATTTTTTATAATGGCTTGAATTTCCAAACTAGGCAAATGATTGATGCGGCCGTCGGGGGTACGTTAAATAGGAAGACCCCGGAGGGCGCTCAAGAGCTTTTTGAGGAAATGGCCATGAATACGTATCAATGGAATTTGCCCCGAGCGCGACCTAACAAGCCAGCCAGAATTTTTGAAATAGACGCAAATGCAAATTTAGCTTTACAAGTTGAGCGCTTAACAAAGCAAGTGGCGGAGATGTCTGCTTCCTCCGCCACTCCTCCTTGGACTAATAACATTTTTATTGAAGAGCAGGTTGACTATATAGGAAATCTGCCTCGGCTTTCCTATAACCCGAACACCGCTCCGTACAACAACACTTACAATGCGGGTTATAGGAACCATCCGAATTTCTCGTGGAGCAACCAAGGAAATTCCCAGCGTCCTATGAATCTAAATCAACCCCCCACCCCCCTAATCAACTTCTTAACTTAACTCCACCTCTAAATTGTAATCCACCTGGTTTTCCACGGCAACAGCAAAAGCTCCCTCCGCTTGAAGAGGTTTTTGCAAAATATGTTGCTACAAATGAAACGAACATCCGGAACCTTACCGAATCGATCAAAATTTTAGAAAATCAAGTGGGCCAGCTCGCAAAGATGATTTCCGAGCGTCAGCAAGGAGCACTACCGGGGAATACAGAGCAAAATCCAAGGGAGAGCGCGAACGTGATTACACTCCGAAGCGGGAAGGAGGTGTTTCAAAATAGGATGAACCCAAGGTAACTTCTTCTCCTCCTCCTACTCCTATTTTATCGTCAAATTTGCCCGCTATGCTAGCTCCGCACGCATCTAGTTCTAATATTCCGTATCCATCTAAGCTTAGGAGCGAGTGCGCCGAGAAAAATCACAAAAAAAATTTAGAGATTTTAAAACAAATTCATATTAATGTACCCTTCTGCGAGGCTATGTCTCAAATGCCGAAGTATGTGAAATATCTTAAGGAGTTGCTCTCCAATAAGAAGAAATTAAAAGATATTTCACATATTTCCTTAAATGCAGAATGCTCCGAGGTTATACTAAACAAATTGCCTCAAAAAGCAAATGACCCGGGATGGTTCTCCATCCCGTGTCTCTTTGGCAATTCGTTGGTGAAACACGCCTTAGCGGATCTTGGAGCAAGCATCAACCTCATGCCTTTTTCGTTATTCAAAAAGTTAGGTCTAGGAAATCCGAGCCCCGCTCGAATGAGTATTCAACTCGCCGATCATTTGTTAAAATATCTGATAGGGATAGTGGAGGATGTGCTCGTTAAGGTTGACAAGTTCATCTTCCCGGTGGAATTTGTCATTCTTGACATCGAAGAGGATGCCGAAGTACCCCTCATACTCGGCCGCGCCTTCCTTGCCACCTCCCGCGCAATTATCGACGTAAGTAATGGAAAGCTCCTCCTACGGGTTGGAGACGATGAAGTTACTTTTAGTATAAATCCCTCGATGCAAAACACCTTAGAGAATGATGATTCATGCTTCTATTTAGAAGAATGTTTTGAGAACGAATTGTATTCACTTCTCGATTTAGTCTTCACATCGAGTCACGAATCCGAGCTCGCCGAGCTCTTTTGCTTAGAAGAAGAAGTCTCTCGCTCCACACCACCCGAACCACTATTTCTGGAAAAATTAAAAATCAAAACTTCTTATGAAGAGCCACCCGTTCTAGAATTGAAACAACTCCCTCCTCACCTAAGATATCTATTTTTAGAAAAAGAGTCTAAGCTACCCGTTATCGTTTCATCCGAACTTAGTGATTCGGAAATTTCTGAATTGACTATAGTCTTAAGCAAGCACCGCCACGCAATTGCGTGACAAATATCGGATATTAAGGGTATTAACCCTTCCTTCTGCATTCACATAATATTCCTTGAAGATAATTCCCGCAACATGGTCCAGCCTCAACGACGGCTAAACCCGAATATGAAAGAAGTTGTTAAGGCTGAAGTTATCAAACTTTTAGACGGGAGAATCATCTACCCGATATTGGATAGTACTTGGGTTAGCCCAGTACAAGTCGTACCTAAGAAAGGTGGCGTAACGGTAGTAGAAAATGAAAATAACAAATTGATCCCAACCTGTATCGTTACGTGTTGGCGGATGTGCATTGATTATCGAAAACTCAATGATGCCACCCGTAAGGATCACTTTCCATTACCATTCATCGATCAAATCTTAGAGCGCCTTTTAGGTCATTCCTACTACTATTTTTTAGATGGTTTGTCGAGATATTTTCAAATCCCTATTTCGCCCGACGACCAAGAGAAAACAACATTCACTTGTCCCTTTGGCACCTTCGCTTATCGAAGGATGCCATTTGGTCATTGTAACGCGCCGGCTACATTCCAAAGATGTATGCTGGCTATATTCGACGTGTTAGTAGAGGAAGTGATGGAGGATTTCATGGATGACTTTTCCATTTTCGGAAATTCTTTCAAAAATTGTTTAAAAAATCTCGAGTGTGTGCTACAACGTTGTGAGGAAACAAATTTAGCTCTCAATTGGGAGAAATGTCATTTTATGGTCAAAGAAGGATTTGTCCTTGACCATAAAATATCGGGCAAGGGGATTGAGTTCGATAGGGCCAAGATCGAAGTAATCGAAAAACTCCCCCCTCCAACGAATGTAAAAGCTTATTCGAAGTTTCCTAGGATACGCAGGGTTCTATCGGCGTTTCATTCAAAACTTCTCAAAAATCACGAATCCGTTAACCCATCTTCTCGAGAAAGAATTTTCTTTCATTTTTGATGATGAATGCCATTTAGCCTTTAAACTTATAAAAGATAAGCCTATAAACTCTCCAATTCTAGTCGCACCGGATTGGTCGCTCCCCTTTGAAATTATGTGCAACGCGAGTGATATTGTAGTAGGCGCCGTATTAGGTCAACGGGTGAGTTAGTATTTCAATCCAATCTATTATGCGAGCAAAAAGTTCACGTCGGCACAAGAAAATTACACCACGACCGAGAAGGAACTTATAGCGATCGTTTTTGCTTTTGATAAGTTTAGGTCGTACATCACCCTCTCGAAAGTCATCGTTTTCACAGATCACTCCGCTCTTCGATATATTTTAAGTAAATCGTACGCCAAGCCCCGTCTTTTGCGATGGATCCTCCTCTTGCATGAGTTTGATCTAGAGATCCGGGACAAAAGGGGAGCCGAAAACTTGACGGCCGATCATCTTTCCCATCTAGAAAACCCAGCCATGGAAGCGTTAATAGAAGCCGACATTAATGATAAATTCCCTGAAGAGCGCCTCCTCGCTCTCGAAAATTTAAATATATCTTCCACCCCCTGGTTTGCGTATTTGGCTAATTATCTAGTAGCCCGGGTCCTACCAAAAAATTTCTCGAGTCAGCAAAAGAAGAAATTCTTTTCTGATTTAAAGAATTATTTTTGGGAGGACCCCTTCTTATTCCGTGTTTGTGCAGACCAACTAGTGAGAAGATGCATTTCGAGTGAGGAAGGGCTAAAAATCTTACGGCATTGGCACGAGGGACCAACCGGTGGTCATTATCAATCGAACCGAACCGCGAGGAAGGTGCTGGAGGCGGGGTTTTATTGGCCCACGCTCTTCAAAGATGCTCACACCCTTGTGAGTACTTGCGACAGCTACTAGCGGTTGGGGAACATCTTGCACCGGGATGAGATGCCCCAAAATATTTTCTTAGAATGCGAAATTCTTGATCTTTGGGGTATTGATTTTGTTGGTCTTCTCCCTCCCTCTTATTCAAATAAGTATATTCTAGTTGCGGTCGACTACGTGTCAAGGTGGGCAGAAGCGCAAGCTCTCCCCACTAACGATGCGAGAGTCGTCGTAAATTTCTTAAAAAAATTAATCTCTCGATTTGGCATGCCGCGCGCTATAGTTAGTGATCGAGACACCCATTTTTGCAATACCCAATTCACAAAAATCTTAGCAAAATATGGTATCACGCACAAACTATTCACTGCTTATCACCCGCAAACAAGCGGCCAAGTCGAAGTCGTTAATCGAGAATTAAAATGAATTTTAGAAAAAACTGTTTCTATTAATCGGAAGGATTGGGCACTTAAGCTCGATGACGCGCTATAGGCCTATCGAATGGCGTACAAGACCGCTATCGGTTGTACACCATATCGAATGGTTTATGGCAAGGCTTGCCACCTTCCGGTCGAATTAGAACACCGCGCGTTTTGGGCGCTTAAATTTTTGAATCTCGATTCTACGTTAGCGGTCGAGCAAAGAAAATTTGAAATGAATGAATTAGACGAGTGACGAGCGAATGCGTACGAGAGCAACAAATTATATAAGGAGCGAACAAAGTTTTACCACGATAAAAACATAAGATTTCCAAATACTTTTTCGCCGGGCGATCTCGTCCTCCTTTATAATTCTCGTCTTCGCCTTTTTCCGGGAAAGCTAAAATCTCGATGGTCCGGACCCTTTATTGTTAAAGAGGTTTGGTCATATGGGACAATTCTAATTTCCCACCCGGAAAAAGTTTCCTTCAAAGTTAATGGGCACCGCCTTAAGTTGTATCTTCCGGGAGAGTTAGCGAACGAGAAGAGTGAATCGATATTACTTCCACCTATAATATGATCGTCAATTGGGTCAAGCTACGCGACCTTAAACAAAGCGCTTTTGGGAGGCACCCCAAAGTTATCTTTTTATTGTTTCCTCTTATCTTGTTTCTTCTTTAACATGTGTTGTAGGTCACCGCCGCTTCCCCCCGCATCTTCAAAAATCAGGGAAGCCTTTTCTCCTTCTTTTTCCTTCTCTTTCATCTTGCATTTCTTTTTATTTTATCTTGCACAGTATTTACATAACTTTTTAATTGAAATTTTTGTAATTATTTAATATGAATTTTTCTTTGTTTTGTCAATTTTACGTTATAAGTAGTTCTTTTGTAATTTTGATTCTAACTTAGCTTAATTTCAATATTTGCAGAATTTTGGGAGAAATTGGTGAATTTCACAAGTCACGCCCTCAATCACGCCCGTGACCAAGGGCGTGTAACCTGAAGATCAGTCCAGAGTCGAGGTCGCGCCAATTGAGCTAGTCCACAGCAAGTCACGCCCTCGGTCACGCCCGTGACCCAAAGTCACGCCCGTGACCAAGGGCGTGTAAATTTAGAATCTTCCCAGCGAGCTGTCGTCGAGACGTGGAGATGCCGTCGAGAAGTCAACCGTTGTCACGCCCGTTACTGATGATCCCTGCACACCGTCGCGCCGCAAGCAAGACCCACGCTGCATTTAATGAAGTCGCCCGATTACACGCCTGTGACCAACATTACACGGGCGTGTAATGCACTTTTCCGCCGCGCCGTCACGCAAGCCCCACACCGCTGCCGAATTTAATGTGAGCAGTGTTGTCACGCCCTCGGTCACGCCCGTGACCGAGGGCGTGTAACTTGAAATTTTTTCCCATAAATTCCAGAGCTCTCCTTGAGTCCAGGGTTCAGAAATTTGGAGAGGGGGAGGTGCTGCTAGAGCTGTTAGTGAGTTTTTCATATTTTTGTTCATGTCTTTCATGCTTTCATGTTCTCTCTCTTCCCTTCATGCAATGTTCAAGTTTTATTTCCATGTACTAGTTTAGTGAGCTTGTAATCTTAATGTTTGCTAGCTTTGTACTCTTCCTTACAGTTTGTAATAGTTTTTTTTATCAATAAAATTTAGTTTGGCTATCTTTATTTGTCTCCTTCTACCTTAGTTAATTTTCACGTTATGCAATTTTATTTTTCTTTCTCCCCCCCCCCCCCCCCCCCCAACCATGATTAACTAATTCTCATTAGTGCTCGATCGAAATGATCCGAGGATGAGATAATCAAGTTATGATTTCCTAAAGCTCTCTTTTTCCGTTTTTATAAACACTTGAATTACCCTTGATTTTTAAGTAGTGAGGCCATATTTTCGATGTATGGTTTTCGCTTAAGTTTTCATACTTAGTTAGACGAGAGGCTCAAAGTATGAATCGATCACTCAAGGGTAAAGAGAGTTGCATGCACCCTGATGCGTGTCGGCAAGTGCACCGGTCGCTGTCAAGTAATAATTGTGGAGAATAAATTCCCCGGATGTCGGTCTCTTGAGGAATGCAGGATGGGTGAATGAATCGCGCAGTGATTATTGTTACACAAGCGTTCAACAAACACAAAGATGGGGCTTTTGGTTGGTTTTCCTAATCTTATCAACAACAAAAGAGATGCGGGTCGAAAACACCGCTTCGCAAAGTGAGGTGGATGCAACGACCGCGATGCCGTGCTTCGTGAGGCGGATGAAGTGAACTCAAGTGCGAGAGGGTGAGGGTCGCAAACACCTCTTCACAATCGCCGTTAGCTCTTGCTAACGCGGATCAAACACCTTGCGTGCATGCGCGAGTGAGTGAGAGAAAGCGGAATGAATCACCGCCAAACAATGAAGAACAACAAAGAAATATTCATTTCCATCAAAATAAACATCACAATATTCGAGTATTGCACGGTTCAAAGAGTACAACGAGGGAAAAGAGGAAAGAAATAACCGGTGGTGAAGACTAGCGGCCGTTCACGGCCGGAATGGTAGGTTGTCGGGCTACCTCCGGACTCGGACGGACTATGCTTCCGGCGTAGAGAGCTGTCACAATCTCCCTACGTAGCTCCGTCGTCTTCGACTTCAGGTTTCTTCTTCTTCTCACCGAGCGGAATGCGAGAATGCCTTCTTGAAGGCTTGCGGACGATGGAGAACACTCACGGACAATGGAGGAAGTCTTGGAATGGATGGAGGAGGCTTCCCTTTGCGTAGGAGATGAAGTGGAGGCGTCCCAAGGTGGTGGTCGGCGGCGTACGGAACAGGAACCCCGCTCCCCGAAGTGAACGAATGCCCTAAAATCGCAACAGGCATTTAAATAGGCGCTGGATTAAATACTGCGCACGGTCATTGGCGCACGACCAGTGGTCGTGCACACTGGAATTCTGCGATCGTGCGCACTGCCTGGGTGGAACCTGCAAGATACGAAATTATAAAATAAAATGTTCGCACGACCAGTGGCGCACGACCGGTGGTCGTGCGCACAATCGTTGATGGTCGTGCGCAATACAGCAAACAGAACTCAGAATTTTAATGATAAGTGCGCACGAGCAGTGGCGCACGACCGGTGGTCGTGCGCACTGTCGTTGATGGTCGTGCGCACTGCACCAAACAGAACTCGTGAAAAAGGGTTAAGTGCACACGATCAGTGGCGCACGACCAGTGGTCGTGCGCAATAGAACCGGCGATCGTGCGCAGTGTTCCTGTGCAGAATTGCACCGGGAACACCTGCACTACTCCTATTCCAGCACAACCACAGATCTAGCCACTGAAAGTGGCACTTAACAGCACAAGAATACTACTAATGACAATAAGCACGAAAATCACACCAAAGTGGGCCAAGATGTGCACCTAGCATGGATTATCAAATATAAACTATAACAAGGCTAAAGTGTGGAGAAATGACTAAATAACGGCCCGGATGAGTCCATAAATGTGTATATGATCAGGACTCATCACACCGCCAGACTTAACTGTTTGCGCGTCCCGAGCAAACGAATCCGGCGGAGTGTGAAAACGATAGTTAACATAGAGAATTACACAAGGGAGTACGGTGCGAAGTAACAACGCATGCGAGTAGAGATTCTAGTAGAAGGAGAGTTTAACTATGCTAACTAATTTACATAAGTATTAAAGCATAATTAAAGATTTAGTTATACTCAGTTGGTGAATTACGAAGAATTTGACGATCATGCCCGGTATGAAAGTGACGAGACACTGAGGCGGGTGTTGCAAAAGATCGGGGCTTAGGAATAACTCCGCTGAAATCCATCACCGTCGTGAACCATACGCTTGCCCGGTCACACTCTCTCCACGGCGCTAGCAAACTCGCAAATCAAATCAGTAGGACTTATAGGATTAGAACGGGGCTTAGGTTACGGTATGATATTCAAAGTTAAACGCGGTGGCTACGCAACCCAAGTGAGCTAACGGAACGCTGCACCACACAAGACCAACAAACTATGCTCGTGTGACACACCCCCAGACTTATCATGAAAACCAGGTGTGCACACGGCCTACTTCACAAATACCAACAAATTTTCTGTTTTTAGCTCGGGAGGATTTTTTTTCAAAATACTCTTTTTTTTTTTACATATTTTACTTCTTTTATGTAACCCCCGGTTGGTTCAAAATCAGCAGATGGACGTTATTGTCCCATCATAACACAATGATTCCACACTCCACACAAGTTTAGAATTATGAGCGCAGTTAAAAACAATTTGGTTGCGGGCGTGGGATAGGCTTCAGGCTTTGGTGGATGAAGAGGAGCTGAACAAAGGATTGGTAGGCACAAAATAGGCTTGCAAAGGTGAATGAAATGGACATGGAATAACAAAGCTCAAACTAGCCAAAGGGTGGCCTACATCATGCTTGACTCAACGAGTAGCTCTCACCCATGCTTCGAGAGTCGCTTGGGGCAAGTTCTTAGCCCACGAGAAAGATAAACCTTCCTCCCGACTCGAGCAACACACGACTAGTAATCGCACACACACAACACCGGGTTATCGTCAATTCCATACAAATTCACCACATGAGTATATTAAATCTAAATTTACGCAGAAATACTAAACATAATTTAGATGCATAAAGAAAATCTAGTTCTACTCACATTCTACCATAGCATGCGAAGTGACTAGATCACTACATGAGTCAACATCGCACTCCAAATAATAATTCCTACGTTAACAATCTATTTCACATTCCGACCAAAATAGTTTAAACGGAACAACGACAAAAAGATAAACACGCACTCAAGTGGGTGAAGTGGTGTGTGAAGCATGAAAAACAAAAATAATGACTAGGATAAATAAAGATACAACCTTCTAGTATGCGGTGCAACTCGTGCACAGTGGGTAACAACAACCGCTCCCCCAGACTTAAGCTAAACGATATATCTAGAAATTTGAAGCTAAAAGAAGGGAGGAAGTGTTACCCAATGCTCAGAAATGAGCATACCAGACGATTGGTGTTTATGATCACGAATAGTCCGCAGCATCCGCACCATCGAACACAAAACCTGCAAGCACAAACTCAAAGCAACAAAAGCAAATACAAAAGCTGAACTAAAAGAAGTTAGAAAAAAGGAAATACGAAAACAGGAAATCTGGGTTGTCTCCCAGGAGCGCTTTCATTTAACGTCCTTAAGCTGGACCAAATACCTGTATTAGCAGTGTTTAAAGAGTGCAGGAATTAAAAGAGAAATATTCAGAAGCAGTTCACCACATCAACTAAACACAAATCAGCTAAAAGCGCTCTTATGGTGCGCTTCTCCCGTAGCACGTAGGCGGGAGGTGAAGGCTTTAGGGCCAGCACTGGTATTACCCAATGCTCCCCTAACCTCCGCCACCTTGCCACGAAGAGCGGCAGCACGAGCGTCGCGCAGAAGTTTTTCCTTTTTAAGTTTGGTGACAGTCGGAGACTGCCACCGTTGAAAGTTTTCAGAATTTTCCGCCTTAGTGGCGGGTGGCGTCACTTCCGGCATCGTGGTGACTACCGGATCGGCCCAGGAGATGGAACGCTTAGATTGTTTATTACAAGATTCAACACAGGGAGATAAATAATCCGCATCCCGAACTACATTCACGTCAACGTTTCCCGAATTGCAGTCCTCCTCCGTCTCGGAATCGAACTCTTTCCGGAAGTCAACCTCTTCTTCCTCATCCGACTGGAGCTCCTCCTTTCCTCCTTCACTTGTTTCTTGATCATGTTTCTTTCCTGCACAGCTTAGAAATTCATCCGAAATAATGAGAGGGGGAGGAGTGGATGTGTCAGTTGTAGCTTCGAGGCGAGTGGGCTGCAGCGCCTTGTTAGGTAGGAGAACACACCCCGTAGCGAAGTCAAGGGTGGCGCCGCTCTCTTTCAAGAACGGCACGCCCAACATAGGAATGGATTGATTTTCCTGGGGGCCCAACACCTGAAAGTCCGCGACCACAGTCGTCCCCTCAACTATTACTTCCACATTTCTCACTTCCCCCTCAGATTGGATAATAGTGCCGTTAGCGAGAATAAGCGATTTCCTTTCCTCTGTGTTCATCTCAAGTTGTAATTTCGCAACATCTTGCAGTGCAATGACGTTGCGGGAGGAACCGGAATCGCATAAAGCTTTTGTTTCAACCTTATTGATGGCACAAGAAATTACCAGGTCACTCGGTTCAACCTCTACCACATCCCCAAGACTCTTCCCTTGATCAATTGGGTTCTTCTCCGTGTTGCTGGGAAGGGTCCCCTGCGATCGCTCGGTTAGCACTTGGGCCAATTGGCCCAACTGCGTTTCCAGGTTTCGCATGGATGCAGTTTGATTTACCATATTCGAATTAGCTACTTGCATGAATTTCTCCATCATCTCTTCTAGACTACTCTTTTTTTGAGTAGGGGGTGCTTGATTATAGTCCGGGTGTGGTGGCCTCGGTTGGCTCCCGGAGGCGTAAGCATCGTTTTGATGCTGCCCTGGTGCCCATCGTTGGCCAAGTGTGTTTGGATTCCACGAGAAGTTCGGGTGACTTCTCGCTCCCGGATTATAAGCATTATTGAAAGGCGCCCCCCTAGGCTGATTTCCTACATAATTAACAGATTCGTTCAAGTTCAAGTGTGCGAAGTCACCTGCCACGTTGTTCCCCGAACACTCATACGCGTGGTGGCCTCCGCCTCCACATCCCTCACAGGTAATGACAGCAGCAGTCACGGATGGAGAGGGGAGAGAGTCGACCATGAAAAGACCTCGGCCGCTTCTTGGAGCATTTCTCCCTGCAGTCCAGAATGTACTGTGGGAGGCAGTGTCGCGCAGAATTCGAAGGGCTTCCTCAGGGGTGTGGTTCATCAAGGTGCCACCCGCCGCAGCATCGATCATTGCCCTGTAGTTGGGCTCGATCGCGAAGTAGAACAATTCAACCACATTCCATGGTTGGAGCTCGTGGCCAGGGCAACGGCGAAGGAGATCGTTGAGGCGCTCCCATGCTTCAGCAAGGGTCTCTTGGTCAAGTTGGCGAAATGTGGCGATCTCCCGCCGCAAGCTTACAATCTTATCCACAGGGTGGAATTTAGCAAGGAACTTGGATGTGAGGGCATCCCAAGTTGCAGCAGTCCCGGGCGGAATGGAGTGGAGCCACACCTTTGCTTTGTCGCGGAGTGAAAAGGGAAACAGTCTAAGCTTGACCGTGTCGTCAGCAATCCCTGCGTAGCGGAAGGTTCCGCAAATATCAGAAAACTCCGCCAGATGCAGATGCGGATCTTCGCTGGCCAACCCCGAGAACTGAGCGTTGTTCCGGATGATGTTTAAGATCTCTGGCTTGATCTCAAACTGATTATTCATAATATTGGGCCCAAAACCTGGATACACACTCCCAGCAGTTGGAGTGGTGTAGTCTCTCATCGTGCGGGGCCGAGGCCTGACCGCCTCCTGCTCGTCTCCAGGCTGATGTTGCCCCACGCCGGGCGCTCTTGCGTCACCATCATTTGGGTCTACCTGATCACCCATTGCCGCTTGTACGGCAGTCGCGCACCTTCGTGCGCGAGCGGTCCGTTCAATCTCAGGATCGAAGGGTACTAGCTCCCCTGCGGCTTGTCTCTGCATGCACTGTCACAAACAAAAAGAAAAACACAGAAAATCAAAAACAACTGCTCGTATAACGAAAGTCACAACACAAGACGAAACACGCCTGCATTCCCCGGCAACGGCGCCAAAAACTTGATGCGTGTCGGCAAGTGCACCGGTCGCTGTCAAGTAATAATTGTGGAGAATAAATTCCCCGGATGTCGGTCTCTTGAGGAATGCAGGATGGGTGAACGAATCGCGCAGTGATTATTGTTACACAAGCGTTCAACAAACACAAAGATGGGGCTTTTGGTTGGTTTTCCTAATCTTATCAACAACAAAAGAGATGCGGGTCGAAAACACCGCTTCGCAAAGTGAGGTGGATGCAACGACCGCGATGCCGTGCTTCGTGAGGCGGATGAAGTGAACTCAAGTGCGAGAGGGTGAGGGTCGCAAACACCTCTTCACAACCGCCGTTAGCTCTTGCTAACACGGATCAAACACCTTGCGTGCGTGCGCGAGTGAGTGAGAGAAAGCGGAATGAATCACCACCAAACCATGAAGAACAACAAAGAAATATTCATTTCCATCAAAATAAACATCACAATATTTGAGTATTGCACGGTTCAAAGAGTACAACGAGGGAAAAGAGGAAAGAAATAACCGGTGGTGAAGACTAGCGGACGTTCACGGCCGGAATGGTAGGTTGTCGGGCTACCTCCGGACTCGGATGGACTATGCTTCCGGCGTAGAGAGCTGTCACAATCTCCCTACGTAGCTCCGTCGTCTTCGACTACAGGTTTCTTCTTCTTCTCACCGAGCGGAATGCGAGAATGCCTGCTTGAAGGCTTGCGGACGATGGAGAACACTCACGGACAATGGAGGAAGTCTTGGAATGGATGGAGGAGGCTTCCCTTTGCGTAGGAGATGAAGTGGAGGCGTCCCAAGGTGGTGGTCGGCGGCGTACGGAACAGGAACCCCGCTCCCCGAAGTGAACGAATGCCCTAAAATCGCAACAGGCGTTTAAATAGGCGCTGGATTAAATACTGCGCACGGTCATTGGCGCACGACCAGTGGTCGTGCGCACTGGAATTCTGCGATCGTGCGCACTGCCTGGGTGGAACCTGCAAGATACGAAATTATAAAATAAAATGTTCGCACGACCAGTGGCGCACGACCGGTGGTCGTGCGCACAATCGTTGATGGTCGTGCGCAATACAGCAAATAGAACTCAGAATTTTAATGATAAGTGCGCACGAGCAGTGGCGCACGACCGGTGGTCGTGCGCACTATCGTTGATGGTCGTGCGCACTGCACCAAACAGAACTCGTGAAAAAGGGTTAAGTGCACACGATCAGTGGCGCACGACCAGTGGTCGTGCGCAATAGAACCGGCGATCGTGCGCAGTGTTCCTGTGCAGAATTGCACCGGGAACACCTGCACTACTCCTATTCCAGCACAACCACAGATCTAGCCACTGAAAGTGGCACTTAACAGCACAAGAATACTACTAATGACAATAAGCACGAAAATCACACCAAAGTGGGCCAAGATGTGCACCTAGCATGGATTATCAAATATAAACTATAGCAAGGCTAAAGTGCGGAGAAATGACTAAATAACGGCCCGGATGAGTCCATAAATGTGTATATGATCAGGACTCATCACACCCCTCGAGAGAGGATGACGTAAATCTCCCGGATTGGAGTCAAATCCAATAGTGGGGTTCACAGCGTAAAACAAGTTTTAGGTAATCAATTATAGGATGAGAGTCTGGTTGATCTTTCCTAAACTTAGTTGGGCATTAACCTCGATAGAGGCATGTCCGAGCTTTAGGAACCTCCACGGTCAAGTAGTTTAAATTAAACGGAATTAGATTTTTTTTTCTCTTTTACTTGATTATTCTCACTCTAAGGTGACTTTTGATTGAGCACTAATCTCTTTTAGCATCGTTTAAACCTTCATTTAGTTTGCAAATTGTCTCTTTTTTAGCTAAGTAAAACAAAACCTCAAAAAATCGTTAGATAAGATAATAGTGATTTTCCTCGAAGTAGAAGTAATTAACGCGCCCCATGGAATACGACCTTGGTATTTCTTAATATCCTATATTATAGACGATAAGGTACACTTGCCTTCATCGCATATAGTTTTGGAAAACATCTTTAACCTTTTCGCTTTGCAAAACCTAAATTTAAATATCAGACACACAGAAATTCTAATCTGCTCTCTCGGCTGCTCTTTGTCTCTTTCATACAACATAGAAAACAGATCTCTACACAAGCAACAAGTTTCTTCCTCCACTCTCTCTAACAGCAAGAAGCTATCAAATACATAGAGATCATCTTCAAAATCAAAAACTCTACAATCCTTGCATCTCTTCTTCTTAAGCAAAGATTCATCTACTGGACAGAGATTCATATAAACACAACAATGCCTGAAACCTCAGTGACTCCTGCAGGAGGATTCAATAAGAAGAATCATCTTCCTTTCTTCTTTACTCTCTTATTTCACTTTTGTAAACTGAGTAAAGAGTCTTTAGAATCTCTCTTCAAAGGATTCAATGGTTCAAGATATCCATATCAAAAGATCTAGATTGGTTCTAAGTGTCTCTGTATCAAAAGACCCAGTGGTTCTAAGTGTCTCCTTTTTAAAAGACTCAGTCATTGGTTCTAAGAGTCTCCTTATCAAAAGACTCAGTGGTTTTAAGAGTCTCCTATCAAAAGACTCAGAAACTATGATAGTGTATTCCTACCAAGGGGGTAGAAGAGTGGAATACCCATATTTTGGGGAACCACTATAGATCTTGTCTCATTTGTGTTGTGATTTTCTTTGGTGTCCATTTACTTAATTTCTGTATTCTGTGCTTATTTTATTCTGGATTGGATAGCTGAATGCATAGTTGTTAGAAGTGTTTTATTGTGTTGTGCATAACAAATAGAAAATGTTTTTAAACTCTATTCACCCCCCCCCCCTCTAGAGAATACTCAGAGGACTCATTATGCACTTTAAATTTATTAATTAATTAAATAAATCAATTTATTCAAAATATTTCAATAAATAATACGAGGATTGATGGGTTTCCCCAAAATGGACGTGGTTGAATCGGTTCAAACCTGTAATTTTTATGTCACGACCTCGACCGACTCGCCGATACGATTCCAATGGGTCTATTCTCGCGTAATTATGAGTCCCTTTTGACCTCCAATCAGACTCTAGAGCGCTCGCGTACGTGCTAACCGCACCCCATCATGGGGGTAACCCCCCCCCCCCCACCTTTTCTCCCCCTTCTTCATGCACATAACTTATTTTTCTCTCTCTACTCCATCCAACCCACTCTCTCTCCTCACCACCGCCGTACTTGCCCGCACCTCATCGGCCGCCCACCGTCCCTACCCAGCACGGCGCCGGTCGGGCCCACCATGCCGTCCCGGCCATGACCACACCTAAAAGGTGCGACCATGGAGGTGAGTCCAAGGCCGCACCTCTCAGGTACGGCTAGCGCCGCGCGCAGGCCTCCCCTAACCCGCCTTACTCAGCGCGACGCAAACCCTACCACCACATCGCGACACTCACTGTTTGAAACCCGCCGCCCGACACTCACCGCGCAGTGCAGGTCGCGCCTCCTTAACCGTGCAAGACTTGATGAATGACACACTCACATCGTGTCCACCTCCTAAGTCCATATTCACGGTATGCGTGGAACGCTCCCAAGTGTACGCCGCGCATCGAACGCCTCTGAGTTCACCGCGCGCTCAGAACGCCTCCACATTCGTTGCGCCCACGGAAGCTTATATATTAGTTGCGCGCTCAGAATGCCTCTATGTTCGTTGCACGCTCAAAATGTTTCCATTTTTATTGCGCGCTCAAAACACCTCCTCGTTCATCGCGCGCTCAAAACGATTCCATATTCGTTGCACTCTCAAAATGCTTATATGTTCGTTGCGCGCTCAGAACACTTCTGTGTTCATTACGCGCTCAGAACGCCCTCGTGTTCATTACACGCTTATAACACTTCCGTGTTCATTGCGCGATAATTAACCTTTCCCAGTTTTCTAGATTGTAGGTCTAGTTCACTTCGCTCATCGTCGTTAACAAAGCTGCCCAAACTGCCCAAGTTGACCGAACAGCTGGGGGGGCAAAATAGGAATATCCAAAAAGTGGCGATCTGTGTGCTCCAAATCGACCATTGTGATTCGTCCGTCGGGTAGTTATAGTGGTTACAATGGAGAAATTACCAGGCTACCCCTGCCCAAGGCTAAAAAAGGAACAAGGGGCCTTCATTTCAATATACCTTGCCTTCTACGCCCGAGAGAGCTCCTTTGAAGATTTCCTTGAAATTCTCCCTCGGAGCTTAAAGATCTCCTTCGAATACTCAAATATCTCTCTTGAGTCTTCGAAGGTCTCCTTCGTTCCTTCGAAGATTTTCCTTTGCTTTGGAAGATAGTCTTCTAAGTAGGTTGGGAACCCTTTAGCTACGAAAGGTGACTCGAGAATCTCACTTTCGTTCATAGAAAAGTACTTAGTCTCTCTAGACGTGGCCTATCACCCTTGAGGTTTTCTCTCTCTATCATTGTAACGATCAGTGGCCTGTCGCGATCGAGTTCTCAGTTTTCAATTTTAGCGAACCAGAAGATAGTGGAATTTGGTCGGCATAGCCCCGACTGCGTGGTTTATCACCATTTCTGGGTTTTCCACGATAAAAAATATTCTTGTTATTTAGTAACTCTCTCATTGACTTTTTACACGCTCGGCTAGCTCGTGAGCTAAGGTGGTTCAGTTTGATCGGTCTATCAGAGCATCTAGTGACCCACAACAGTTTGGCACCGTCTATGGGAAGGGTGTTCCGAAAACTCTGCGAAGAATTTCCGAAGTCAGAATTCACTTTGCAATAATACTTGTAATTGATAGCAAAGTCCATAAGAAGTGCCAGAACCACCGAAGGATCAATCCCTGGTGACACCTCGATCCGCCTCCCTCGCATTCACTCATAAACGCGACCCTTGCGGACGAACTAGGAAGTGTTCCCATAATAGCGCTGGAAGGGCGCATGCGTCAAATGGAGGAGCATCAAACTAAGAAGCTAACCCTACTGAGAAATCTCGAAGTTCCTCGAGCTCCCGCTCCACATCCAATGTCAAATGTTTCGATCCCCCCAACCCTGAATCATGCTCCGATCGAGGCAGCGGTTCGGGAGGATAATGTCTCAGAAGAACTTTTGGATGCAACAAGATCCGCTCATCCCACTCATTGGGCTAGGGGACCAGAAGGCGACCATCATCACCAATGACATAGAAGAATCTGCCATATGCAAGCTATAGGGAGGGCCACTCGAGAAGTAATCCACGACGTGATAGCAGAAGAGTACCGTCAGGTCGGGCGGCGTGCAACTTTTGTTCGCGGTCCCCTGCACAACGGCTCCCCATTAGTGCCTCACGTTCTAGCTCACCCAGTTCCCCATGTCTTTATGCTCCCCAATATAGAAGTGTTCGATGGGACGAACGACCCACTGGAGGATGTCAACCATTTCACTATCATCATGAGAATTTATGATGCTCCAGAACAACTCCTCTACTAGGTGTTTCCAACAACCTTGAAAGGCCAAGTGCGCACTTGGTTCCACTCTCCGTGAGATGGATCCATAGATAGCTTCACAAAAATGGCACGACAGTTAATCGACCAGTTCATCGCCAACCACAGGATTGTTCGAGACCCCACCCATCTTTCTTGGAGGGCTCTGCCCCGGTGGCTTCGACTCTTCACTAATGTGGGAAACTGTACCCAGCCACCCAGACCTCAATCACCGAGTCGAGGAACAAATTGTAGCTGATGAGGCAATTGAAGCGCACCGCCAGCAGTTCGAGGGAAGCTCGAAGAGGAAGAGGAAGGATCCGCCACCACAGTCAATTCCCAATAAGAACAACAAGCATCATGAATACCCCATCCGAGACTGAGGATCTCGCCAGCATCATGACTACACTCCTCTGAACACTACCAAAACTAACGTTCTCCTTGCCATCCATGATAGCAACGCGCTTCGCAGGCCTGAGCCACTTGCACCAAACAGAGGAAACCAGTCACAATATTGCGACTTCCATCACGGACATGGGCAGTACTAAAGGCTTCAACCGGTTGAAGGAGGAAACCGAGCGACTTGTCCGACAAGGCATTCTCGGAAGGTTTTGACTAAACCAAGTCCTAAACCAGCACGAACCTTAGGCTGATAACCCAGTAGAGTGCAACACCATGCCCAGACGCGGATAAGCCAGAGGTACCGGGTAAGGGAAGTTTCCCCCTAGTAGAGGGCGTACAACCCGGGTTTCATCTATCATCAGTTTCCATTTTTGCTTCTTCTAGTTTTTTGCTTTTAAACAGTAAGCCGCAATATTGTACTTGTGCACATGTATCTATGACATATTTAAAATTATTGTAGCTACTTTTGGCTCTATTAATATGGATCTCCTAAAGTGAGGATACGAAAGTTAGGGCCACGACCTTCAGTACTAATACCAAGCAGCAAGCTCGCCAACATATTGGTGAGAGAAGGCCTCCTGTGAGTGGAGGATATGCATCAAGGACGACACTCTTAACTAAGCCCACCCAAAAGACAACTCACCACCGTGCTCAGATCGCCTCCACGTTCATTGCGCGCTCAGAATGCTTCCATGTTCGTTGCGCGCTCAGAATGCTTCCGTGGTCGTTGAGCGCTCAGAACGCGTCTGTGTTCATTGCGCGGTCAGAACGCCTCTGTGTTGGATGCGCGCTTAGAAGGCCTCCGCGTTCGCCACACGCTCAGAATGCCCCGCGTTCGCCATGCACTCAGAACGCTTTCACGTTCGTTGTACGCTCAAAATGCTTCTATGTTCATTGCGCGCTCAGAACGTACACTTCCACTAGCTACGAAAGGCGACTCAAGAATCTCACTTTCGTTCCTATAAAAGTACTTAGTCTCTCGAGAGGTGGTTTGTCACCCTTGAGATTTTCTCTCTCTATCATTGTAATGAGCAGTAGTCTGTCGCGCTCGAGTTCTCAGCTTTCAATTGTATCGAACCAGAAGATAGTGGAATTTGGTCGGCACAGCTCCGACCGCGTGGTTTTTCACCCTTTCCGGGTTTTCCACAATAAAAAGTTTTCTTGTTATTTAGTATTTCTCTCATTAACTGTTTGGGCGTTCGACTCGCTCGTGAGTTAAGGTTGTTCAATTCGACCGATCTACCAGAGCGTCGAGTGGCCCGCAACAAGACTATTTTGGAATATTTGGAGTTCGAAAGTCATTTCCAATTTTTAATTCAACTAAATTTTTTATTTTATTAAAATTAATTAAAAAATTCATTTAATTAATCATAATTCAAAATTATGTTGTAATTCCTTTCATAGGTCATAAAGAGATCCATTGAGCCCACCGGTGGGTCAAGAATACCATAGATGGTAAAATGACATGTTTGTGTAAATTTGGCATGTCGGGGCCCACTAGACAAGGTATGATTCACATTTCGATGCATTCAATTATACTAAGATAGATCTAACGTGGCTCATGGTGCATCGATTATGTTATCCTGGTTGATTTGGTAATCAGTGTGTTAATTGTGACCTACTCCATGCACTGTGGGCGCAATTAAAACACAAGAATTTGAAAGTATGTAAGGGATGTTACAAAGTTGAATCATGAAATCCTAGGTCAGGAGGTAAGAACTTGGGAGAAACAAAATGAGTCTTATTTCAATTCTCATTGAATGGACTGCAATTCCAATTATTACTAATTTTTATGAGCGCCAAAAGACGAAATTGGAATTGGAGACCCAATACACATTTGTTTCCTCCAATTCCACGCAAATGAAGGAAGCCTCAAGGCCTTCAGAGGAATGCTTGCTGAAGTTTTGTACAAGTAGAATCTTTAAATGTAAAACACAACTTAATTGTGAGTAAAATTATTCTTACATATTGAAATATTTTACATACACAAGAATAGTTAATTGCATAGATATAACTCCGACTTTTACTATTTTAAGACGATTAATATACGCACATCTGAAACCGTTATTCACACACCATAAATTAAAATTTAAAATTAAAAGTAGAAAGCCCCCCTTTCTAATCACAGCGCCCCTTCCTTTCACATCCTCCTCGCCCAAACTCGTGGAAGAAGGCAGATGGTGTTGGAACAACCCTATTACTGATTTGGGCTAGGATTACTATATGTTGACTAGGATTAAGTTGAACCCCAATGTATAGTCTAATGGTCATAGTTTTAGGCTGATAAGATAGCTAGAACTTAGAATTTCTCTAAGTTTCTGCGTTTGACGAACTCAATACTGCGTCCGATGAACTGCTCTCTGCGTTCGACGAACGGCTTCCTCTCTGCGTTCGAGGAATGTCTTGCTCCAGTCTCAGCGGCTCAGCATCTCAGCGGTCGATGAATTCTTCAGTTCGACGAACTCTAACTTGAGATCGACGAACTCCAGCCTATGTTCGACGAAGTCTTAATCAGATGTTCAGTTCGACGAACTCAGCCTTCAGGTCGACGAAATCTTATCTCAGATCGACGAATTTTCTCTCAGTCTATTCAGATCAGTTATTCTATTTCTCTGAACTCAGTTCAACTATCAGATTCAGTTCTATTCTTCATTTGGAGTTATTCTTCCAGATAAGTCAAGTTTTATCCTTCCTTTAATTTCATTCCCTTTCCAATTCCTTCTCTCGAGATAAAATAGTCGTCTGACTTATTGGAAAAGGATATTATTTATTATGGAAAAGGAAAGGAATTATGTTTTGCTGAATCAGTGGAAGTTCCAAGGAAATATTTAATGCAGATTATTTTATTCCTACTCAGAGAGATTTGAAATTCAAATTGGACGTCTTCTTTCAAAAAATATAGTATACCAGATAGAAAAAGAAGATAGACACAGAGATAGAAAATATCAGAGCATCTGTCAAGAGAAAAAATATTCAGAAAGAAAAAGAAAGTTCATCTTCCTCAAGCAGCATTTCATTCTCTGAGAACAACATCTTCAAGATCAATCTCTTAGTTTTCTGCTGCAAGTTCATATCTTCAATAGAGCAACAATAATCTGAAGAATTTCTATCTCTCAGATTCATCAGCTTATCAAGGAAGATACTTCATTCAAGAGAAAGCTCCATCCTCAAGCTGTCAAGAATTTCAATCAGACAGGTTGAGCTTTACACCATCAATCCATTAGAGTCTTCTCTCAGATTGTTGGCAGAGAAGAACATTCTAACCCCTTTATTCCATCTTGTACAGGGTTCTAACTCCCTTCAAAAGTTAACCTTTTGGTGACAGGGAACCTGAACAAAAACCTGTGGTTTGGTTTGAGCACCTGATCAAAAGCTCACTTGGTGTGTGGACACCTGATCAAAAACCCCTTGGTGATAGGGCACCTGATCAAAAACCTAGTGGATCCTACAAAGTGTGGTAGAAGAGTAGACGTACCCAGATTTATTGGGGAACTACTATTAAAATCCTTGTGTCTCTGTGTTTGTGATTTTCTGTGTTGTTGTGTTGTGCTGATTTGTTTTTATCTAGTTTTTATAAATCACTATGATATACACTTATATATATCACTATTTTAATTCCGCAATAAAATTAAGGGAAAAGTTTTTAATACTCTATTCACCCCCCTCTAGAGTAAATCTAAGATCTAACCTCCACTTTCAATTGGTATCAGATGGAGGTTGATTCTTTACAGGCTAACACCTGAATCATAAAGATCAATTAGATCTGTTGGAATCTTAGCTTTTGATTTGAGTTAGGATCCATCCTTTTGTTAATAAGTCATCTAATAATTTAGATCAATTAAGAAATCTAAGTAAACATAAATTAAATATGATGCGATCGAACCGGAGAATATACTTAAGCATATAAAATAAAAGTTCTCTGCGCTCGACGAATGACTAACGACGCTCGACAAATAGCCAGACAGCCAGCGCTCGACAAATCCTCATCAGAACAGCGTTCGACAATTGGCGAAATGCGCTCGACGAATTCAGTCAGAGAAATCTCAGCGGCCAGACATTCCCTGAACAGCGCTCGACAAATTCAACTCAGAATTCTCAGCGGTCTACGAATTCTAAGATAGAGATAATCGCTCAGCACATCAGACGACGAACTCAAACAGTCATTTGCCGAGCTGGGATCGACGAATCTCTTTCTGAATTATTTTAATATCCTTTTCACTGTCTTTTAACTATTCATCTTAGCCGTTGCAGATCAATCAATACCATTAGCCGTTGCAATTGCTTTAATGAAAAGAAACGGTAGGTTATCCTCTCGAGGAGTCAAAGCATTGATGGATACCTCAGCTCTTTCCTTCTTCCCAAGAGAAGAATTCAAAATAAGAGTAAAGGTTCTCAGATTATAAAAGGACAGTTACAAAGAAAGCAAAAAATGGAGAGAGAATAGAACACACAACAGAAATAAAGAGGAAACTCTTTTTTTGTTCTTCATTGCTAACATCTTCCTGCAGATTCAAAATAACCTGAGACACAAATCACAATTACTTGCTCAGGTTCATCACTGCAAAAGAAGAAGGAAGAAGTAGTTAAAAGGAGAGGCTTTATCCACAAGCTGTTATCAACTCTAATCAGACAGGGGGAGCCTTCTTCAACATTATAATCAGATCGATTCAACTCCAAATCAGGATCTTCACGAGTCTTCTTATACAGAGAAGAACAATATAACTTCTGTTTTTTCATTTTTACTTCCTTACCCCATCCTGTATAGGGTTATAACTCCCTTCAAAAGTTAATCCCGGTGACAGGGCACCTTAGCAAAAACCTGCAGTTTGGTTAGAGCACCTTATCAACAGCTCAGCTGGTGTCAGGGCACCTTATCAACAACCTCCTAGTGGATTCCTACCAGTGGGTAGAAGAGTAGATGTACCCAGTTGAGGGGAACTACTATATATTTTGTGTCATCTGGTTTTGATTACTTTACTTTTATTACTACTGTGCTGTCATTTTTCTTATGCACTGTTAGTGCTTGATTTTATTCCTCACCCAGCATACATATCTATATATATATAGCATTACTTTAAAGAAAAACTTAAAACAAGATCTTTTGATAAGATAAATAAGAACTAGACCCTCCTTTCAATTGGTATCAGAGGAAGTTGATTTGTCACACAGGTTAACACCTGAAATCACAAAGATCACCTAGTTCTTAAATCTGTTTTAAAAAAAAAAATTCAAAAATGACACAAGAACTTTTATTTTCAGATCCACTTGTTTGTAATCTAGATAGATTTACTTTATGGCAAGTTTGAATTAAGATATATGCAAATGCCACAGATGAAGAAACTTACAAATCTATTTTGACAGGACCTCCCCTCATATCATCAAAGGCAGTTACACCTGCATTACCTAGTTCCACGGGTCTCAAGTCTCCTTCGAGAGCAATGAAAGGGCCTGTTTATGTTGGCGCTGATATATCCTCTTCAAAGAAAACTGCCGAAATAAAACGTGAACCTTCTCCCATCTCTTCAACTAACTATATTTTTGATGCAGAACCATCAACAAATCTAAGTGAAGAAGAACAAGAAGAAGAACTTAGAGCTAGAGCTTTCTGCATGATGGCCATATATGGTGGCTCATCTCAAATTCTAGATGCAGAAATCAAATCGGAAAAGCTTGAGGTAACTGAGGCAACTCCAACTTATAATTTTACCTCTACTCAAGATAAAACTAATTATAAATTAACTTTTATAGATATAATAAAACATAACATAGAAATCAAGGAGTTAATAAACAGAAATCATTTAACTCCTGAAATTAATAAACTAAAAGAAAATTTAAAAATATGAGAAGAAATCTTCCTGAAAAACAAATTTGAAAATTCTTCTAAAGAAAAAGAAATTAATCATGATCAACAAAAACCTTCAAATTTATATTTTAATGAAATAAAAAGGCTAATATATTTCAAATGCTAAACCTTTCAACTCTAGTAAAATTTAAAGAAACTTCCTAATTAATTATTAATAAGTTTCTCACCATTAAACTTCATCCCAATTCAAACAGCAAATCTAAAATTTACATGGATTGTTTCCATTATAAAAACAATGTTAAGACAACTTTGTATTCTTGCAGACTTCTCCAAGTCAGTTTGAGCATTCTACTGTAGCTGCATTGATCAGAAATGATCATAGCACTGAGTGTGAGTCTCTTCTGATAAAGGGATTCTATGAGAAAGAAGATGTCTGGCAATGTTTTTTTATAATCTAAAACATTCCTTAGAATTCACTAACAGCTGTAGCAACTCATATATTAAAATCCTTCTAGAATAATAAAATTAACCAAGTGAGAGAGAAAATGAGAAGCTCAAACCCCAAATAAGATTTAATCTCTCTAATTACAAAGATTGCTGCAATTGAAAATTTTAACTTCAAGAAATAAGTTGCTGCAATTGAAAATTTTAACTTCAAGAAATAAGCTGCTGCAATTGAAAATTTTAAAAGCTGTTTAGACTAAAATGAGATTACCAGTCCACTAGTTTTGATCTGGATTAAGGATCCCAACTCAAATAGGGGGAGATTGTTGGAACCTTAGCTTTTGATTTGAGTTAGGATCCATCCTTTTGTTAATAAGTCATCTAATAATTTAGATCAATTAAGAAATCTAAGTAAACATAAATTAAATATGATGCGATCGAACCGGAGAATATACTTAAGCATATAAAATAAAAGTTCTCTGCGCTCGACGAATGACTAACGGCGCTCGACAAATAGCCAGACAGCCAGCGCTCGACAAATCTTCATCAGAACAGCGTTCGACAAATGGTGAAATGCGCTCGACGAATTCAGTCAGAGAAATCTCAGCGACCAGACATTCCCTGAACAGCGCTCGACAAATTCAACTCAGAATTCTCAGCGGTCTACGAATTCTAAGATAGAGATAATCGCTCAGCACATCAGACGACGAACTCAAACAGTCATTTGCCGAGCTGGGATCGACGAATCTCTTTCTGAATTATTTTAATATCCTTTTCACTGTCTTTTAACTATTCATCTTAGCCGTTGCAGATCAATCAATACCATTAGCCGTTGCAATTGCTTTAATGAAAAGAAATGGCAGGTTATCCTCTCGAGGAGTCAAAGCATTGATGGATACCTCAGCTCTTTCCTTCTTCCCAAGAGAAGAATTCAAAATAAGAGTAAAGGTTCTCTGATTATAAAAGGATAGTTACAGAGAAAGCAAAAAATGGAGAGAGAATAGAACACACAATAGAAATAAAGAGGAAACTCTTTTTTTGTTCTTCATTGCTAACATCTTCCTGCAGATTCAAAACAACCTCAGACACAAATCACAATTACTTGCTCAGGCTCATCACTGCAAAACAAGAAGGAAGAAGTAGTTAAAAGGAGAGGCTCTATCCACAAGCTGTTATCAACTCTAATCAGACAGGGGGAGCCTTCTTCAACATTATAATCAGATCCATTCAACTCCAAATCAGGATCTTCACGAGTCTTCTTATACAGAGAAGAACAATATAACTTTTGTTTTTCATTTTTACTTCCTTACCCCATCCTGTACAGGGTTATAACTCCCTTCAAAAGTTAATCCCGGTGACAGGGCACCTTAGCAAAAACCTGCAGTTTGGTTAGAGCACCTTATCAACAGCTCACCTGGTGTGAGGGCACCTTATCAACAACCTCCTAGTGGATTCCTACCAGTGGGTAGAATTGTAGATGTACCCAGTTGAGGGGAACTACTATATATTTTGTGTCATCTGGTTTTGATTACTTTACTTTTATTACTACTGTGCTGTGATTTTTCTTATGCACTGTTAGTGCTTGATTTTATTCCTCACCCAGCATACATATCTATATATATAGCATTACTTTAAAGAAAAACTTAAGCAAAACAAAGAATCTTCTAGCACAAGATCTTAACTTATTCTAGAGTTTCTTTTTCTAAAAACTCATGGCACAAAACAAAGAATATTCTAGCACAAGACCTATGTGCAATCTCAGTAAGTTTGCACTATGAAAGGCAAGGATTAGGTTGTACATGAATTCTATTGATGAGGAAATTTTCAATGTGATTTTGACAGGACCTCCAGCTCCCACAGCAACAACTAGTGCTGGCACCACAATTAACAACAATGATGTTCCACCACCTGAGTGGACAGAAGCCCAAAAGAAGCAAAGAAGTGCAGATGCAAAAGAAATGAACATTCTAGCACAAACAATGTCTGATGACATCTTTCAGAAAGTGGTGGAATACACCTCAGCAAGAGAGATATGGATCTCACTAAAGAAAATGTTTGAAGGATCAGCTGATGAAAGAAAGGACAGAAGATCCCACCTCATTTCTCAATATGAGAATTTCAAAAAGGGAGAATCTGAAACAGTTGCTGATATGTACAATAGGCTCAGCCTCATAATTAATGAGCTGAAGACCTTGGACAAAGTGATCTCTATCACTGAAGTCAATGATAATATCCTTATGTGCTTCCCCAGCACATGAGACTCTAGGATCTGGCCAATCAATGAAGCCAGAATCCTCAATGAGATCTCAACTGAGAGCTTATTAGGCAAACTCAAGTCCTATGAGCAGCTTATCAAAACCAGAGAAGCTGAACAATCAACTTCATCTTCAGGATCCAAGAAGGAGAGGAATATAGCTTTCCAAGCTACTGAAGAAGAAGAAAAGGCTCCAAGAGATGAGGAGTTCATGAGCCTTCTAGCCAAAAGGTTCTACAAGATGGCTAGAAAGGACTTCAGAAAGAAGGACTCCAGATCAAGGGAAAAGCCAAGGTATGATAAATCAAATCCTAAAGAGATTATCTGTTTTGGTTGCAGGAAACCTGGACATATTCTGCCAGAATGTCCAGAGAATCAGAAGAAAGAAAAGAAAAAGGACAAAGAAGACAAAAGACACCCCAGCAAGTCTTCCTCCCATAAGCACAAACACAAGGGAAGAGGATTTGTAGCAGAAACCTGGAGTGAAACAGATTCTGAATCTTCATCCAGCTCATCTGAAGATGAAGATAAATCAAATGAGAATCACCAATGCTTGATGGCCATTTATGACTCAAGCAGTGAGTCAGATCTTGCATCTTCATCCAGCTCTTCTGATGATGAAGATAATGAAGAAGAAAGAAGCTTCTGTATGATGGCTATCAATGCCTCAGCAAATAACTCAGATGAAGAGGAATCAGAATTAGAAGCTGAAAATGATGCTGATCAGGTAATCTCTAATTTTGATTTCAATTCAATTGGATTCAAAGATGAATTCAAAGTTCTTTGCTTAGACTTAATAAAATCTGAGAAGGAAATAATCTCTCTCAAAAATAAGCTAGCTGAAATGAACAAATTAAGTGTAGAAAATGCTAATCTTAAGAAAGATTTGGCTGCCTCTAGAGAACAAATTATTCTCATTGAGAATAAACTTTCTGAGGCTAAGAAATTTGAAGAATCCCTAAATGGGAGAAACATCAAACTGATGGACATTACAAGCACATTAAATTCCAGATTAAGTGGCAAACTAGGCTTGGGTGCATCATCAAGTGAGCCACCTCTAATTAAGAAGAACATACTCTCTACACCTATAAAATTCATTTTTAATAAGAGCAAAGTGGTTGTAGATGTAAATAAAAACATTTCAAGCAAGGCTGTCAAGAATAAGGGAATTCAGCAGAATTCGTCGAACGGAGCTCGACGAAATCAGACGAATTTGTCGAACGGAGATCGACGAACTCTGAAGACAGATTTTATGTATAGTCATTATTCGAACGACGCTCGATAAAAGCACATCCCTTCGTCGAACGGCGATCGACGAACTCAGCACAGTTCGTCGAACAGAAAATATACAGAAAATTTAAAGAATTCTTTTTCTTCACAGACTTACAATCCTTTCACTGAATGGATAATTCCTCCAAGGAGATGTCATCCAAAAGGTTATAAGGACCAGCCTGAAATGTCTTTTATTTCAGATTTTTGTGGTAATATAAAAGGACCCAAGGTAGTCTGGGTCAAAAACAACTAGTTTATTTTTCTGTCTTGTAGGTACACAGCTATCCAAGCAAGAATGAACAATGATATTTTGATAGTGGTTGTTCAAAACACATGACAGGAAACAAGGCCAACCTGAACAACTACAAGGCAAATCTTTGACCCAAGGTGATCTTTGGAGACTCCAACTGTGGACAAACCAAAGGCTATGGACAGATCAAAGTTGGAACAATGACCTTCAAGGAGGTAGCATATGTCAAGGGTCTGAAGCACAACCTCATCAGCATAAGCCAGTTATGTGATGAAGGTTATCAGGTAACTTTCAATCATTCCTTATGTCTTATTACCAATAATAAAAACATTAATGTGTTATCTGGTATTAGACATAGAAATATTTATTTAGTCAATTTTGACTCTGCCAATTCTGATATTTGCTTATTCAATTCTATAAGTAAAGCAAATGAATTATGGCATAAAAGGCTTGGACATATTAACCTTAGAACTATATCTAAGCTTTCTAAGGATAATCTTGTTAGAGGACTCCCATCTGGTTCATTCAAGAAGGAAGGACTCTGCAGGGCTTGTCAATTAGGTAAGCAAACTAGAAGTAGTTTTAAGTCTTTATCCAAGAGTGATTCACCTAGGATTTTGTATTTATTGCACTTGGACCTTTTTGGACCTACTGCAATACAAAGCTTAGGAGGGAAGCATTACTCTTTAGTGATTGTAGATGACTTCTCAAGATTCACTTGGGTGTTCTTTCTTAGGAACAAGTCTGACACCTTCAGTGTTCTGACAGACTTTCTCAGGTCCATCAAGAGTGAGTACTCTACGGTAATTGCATTGATCAGAAGTGATCAGAAGTGATCAGGGCACTGAGTTTGAGTCTCTTTTGATGAGAGAATTCTGTGGAAAAGAAGGGATCAGGCAATGTTTCTATGCTCCTAGAACTCCTCAACAAAATGGGGTAGCTGAAAGGAAAAATAGAACACTTATTGAATCAGCAACTACATTACTTGCTGATGCAAACTTGCCACTCTCTTTTTGGGCAGAGACAGTGAGCACAACTAATTATGTGTTGAACAGAAGCCTTATACATAAGCTTAAGGGCAAAACTCCCTATGAATTACTTAAGAATAAAAGGCCTAAGGTTAACTATTTTAAGATATTTGGATGTAAATGCTATGTGCATAATAATGATAAGAACAATCTCAGGAAGTTTGAAGCAAAAGCTGCTGAAGGCATTTTCCTTGGATATTCTCTTTCTAGTAAGGCATATAGAGTCTACAACAAATCTACTCTTAAGATAGAAGAGTCCATGCATGTATCCTTTGATGAGATTAACATGTTACTTGAGGAGAGGAACACCACCTCTACCAAAAATATTTTGCAGGTACCAGCTCTATGTGAAGAGCTAAATGGATTAGATCTACAGAAAGAAGAATCACCACTTCCATCAACACAAAATCTTGAAGACAGTGAAGAAGAAGATCATCCAGATCTTGCTGACAGCTCAAATCAAGTGACAGCTGAACAAAATCCCCATGTGGATATCATTGCTGAACCAACTCCAACTGTTGACCACATCACAGTTAGAGATCATCCAATATCTCAAGTGATTGGTGATATTTCAGCAGGTGTTCAAACAAGGCATCAACTACACCAAAATCATATGCACACTTATTTCTTATCACAAGTTGAACCTGAAATCATAAAAGATGCAGAACAAGATCCAAATTAGATTCTTGCAATGCAAGAGGAACTCAACCAATTTGAAAGGAACAAGGTATGGGATTTGGTTCCAAGACCATTAGGCCATCCAGTTATTGGCACAAAATGGGTCTTCAGGACCAAGCTTGATGATCAAGGCAACATAGTCAGAAACAAAGCAAGATTGGTAGCTCAAGGATATTCACAGGAAGAAGGAATAGACTATGATCAGACCTTTGCTCCTGTTGCAAGACTTGAAGCTATAAGAATCTTTCTGGCCTTTGCTGCATTCAAGAAATTCAAAGTTTATCAAATGGATGTGAAGAGTGCATTTCTCAATGGAGACATCAAAGAAGAAGTCTATGTGGAACAACCAACATGTTTCATCTCTCCAACTACCTCCTCCTATGTATTTAAGCTTAATAAAGCTCTCTATGGTCTCAAACAAGCTCCCAGAGCATGGTATGAGACCTTAGCTAATTTTCTTTTAGAAAACAAGTTTTGTAGAGGCATAGTAGATAAAACCCTATTTTTCAGGATTCATAAAAATCAAACTCTACTAGTTCAAATATATGTAGATGATATTATTTTTGGCTCTACTGATTCAAATTTATGTAAAAGATTTTCTAATCTGATGCAATCTAAATTTGAAATGAGTAGTATGGGTGAATTATCATACTTTCTTGGTATGCAAGTGAAGCAAACTCCTAATGACATATTGATGAGTCCCAAATATATACACATTTATGGACTCATCTGGGCCAATTTTCTAGTCTATGCACTTCACTTTAGACATGTTTTCACTCATATTTGATACTCCATGCTAAGTGCACCTTTAGGCCCGTGTTTGGTGTTATTTCATGTTCTTCTTCTTTAGTAGTTTTCATGCATTGTTAAGTGCCACTTTCAGTGGCCGGATTCGTGGTTGTGCTGGAACAGGAGTCGTGCAGGTGTTCCCGGTACAATTCTGTACAGGAACACTGTGCACGATCACTAGTTCTATAGCGCGCGACCACAGGTCGTGCGCCGCTGATCGTGTGCACTTAACCCTTTTTTTGGAGTTCTGTCTCGGACAGTGCGCACGACCACCTACGATAGTGCGCACGACCACCGGTCATGCGCCACTGTTCGTGCGCACTTAACATCAATTTTATGAGTTCTGTTTCGACCAGTGCGCATGACCACCTACGATAGTGCGCACGACCACCGGTCGTGCGCCATTGGTCGTGCGAACATGGTATTTTATAAATTTCTTACATTGCAGGCTCCACCCAGGCAGGCGCACGATCACAGGATTCCAGCGTGCACGACCACTGGTCGTGCGCCAATGACCGTGCGCACTGTTTATTCGAGCGCCTATAAATCGACCTGCTCGCGAATTAGGTCGCGACCTCCGCATTTTTCGTTCGCCCAGCTCCGCCGTTCCGCCCGATTTTGCCCCTCCATTGCCGCCCACCATCGGGAGGTGCTCCAGGCTTGTTCTTCACGCCATTCTTGAGTCGGAGCTTCCTCTCGGCCTCCTCCTTCATCCAAGAGCTTCAAGGAAGGTTTAGCCGTCATCGCCATCAAGCAAGAGGAAGTTTGCAACCTCTACCGGATCGTGACACGAAGAAGACGGGCTCATTGGAGAGTAGTGACAGCTCTCTCTACCCCGGACGTAGTTGCGGACCGAGCTTGGACGCAGATTGACAACCCGGCGATTCCAACCGTGAATCTACAATGAGACTTCAGATTCGGTCGACTTCTTGCCTTGTTCTTCTCTTAGTGATGTGTGTATGTAGTTAGATTTATATATTAAGATGAAGTTGCACTTAAACTTGCTTGTATTTCTATATATTTCATTTCTATGTGAAATACTTTTTGTGGTTTATGTGATTTGAGGAGCGCCCCATTCCATTCTCCATCCCGCCGTCACGTTCGTGTGCCGCACTAGCAATTGCTAGTGGCGTGCTTGTCGACGAGGTGCTTGCGACCCTCATCTGTATGCCTACTCTTCCATCCGCCTAGCGAAGCGTGGCATAGCGGCCCGTGTAATCCATACCGCTTAACGAAGCAGCGCGCTCAAGGCCTGCATAGTTCGATTATGTTTGCCTACTCGTCCATCCGCCCTTGCGACGCAGCGCGCTCAAGGCCTGCCTAGTATCCATCCCGCCAAGCGAAGCACTGCATAGCGGCATTGCATAGGAGTAGTTATAATTGTTTTCTTTTATTTTCCAAAAACCAAATCACCACGTTTCCGCATTCCATCCGACTCAAGGACTTCGATCTCAAGTCCTTCCTCAAACGTTAACTCCACCTTAATGTGTTCCTTTGAGATCGATACTTGGGGATTCATTCCCATTTTATATTACTTGAACGATCGGTACACTGCCGTTTCGTGCCGCAGTCTTACTACCGCCTAGAGCGGTGTGCTAAGATTTGCGCCATCAAGTTTTTGGCGCCGTTGCCGGGGAACACAGTCGTGTGAGTTTTCTGGAGAGGGAGAACCTGAGAGAGAAGCCCTTCCATTTCTAAATTGCATTCCTTTGTTTTATTTCCTCGTATTTTGTTTCCTGTTTTATATTAGGTTGCTTTAGTAATTTTTGTTAGGTGTAGTATTTTGCACAATAGCTTTTTTTATTTTGAATCGTATTATCTTCACACTATGTGGGCACATCTCAATATCCGTTGCCGTTGGTGTAGAGATACCTCCCACTCTAGTGATGAATGCCCTACGGAGAACAGTAGGCATAATTCTTATAGCCCAGCATATGGAGCACCGACTTCGTCTGATACTCCAAAAGGTGTGCGTAAGTCTTATGGCTACTCTGCTGAGCCTTTACCGTCTTACTTCTTTTCGGCTTCAACCCCCGCTGTGCCAAAGAAGCCCGCAAGGCAGTGCCGGTTTTTTCGGAGCACTGATCATGTCTTGAAGGACTGTGCCGAGTATCTTCGCCAATTGGACGAGGATGACGAGCCGGATATCCGGATCGTCCCAACTCCTAACTCTGGCGGCACACCTTCAACATCCGGTTATGTGTCTTTGTCACCTTCACATCTTGAAGGGTATGGCATGGACACGGTCACCGGATGTGCGACTGATCTAGGCACCGACATTGCTGAGCCTATTCTCCCGGTGCATCCACCACCCCTAGTGGATTCGATTCTTTGTGAGGAATCGGTGCTCGACTTTTATCCGAGCACTATTCTTCTCCCTGTTGTGCATACTACACTCGTCTCTGACGACATTGTTGATGATGTGTCACAAGAGGAGGCTGGTGACTTTAGTGTCATGCCTGTTCCTATGGAGGAGAACAACCTTCTAGGTGAAAAGGAGTTTTCCTCAGCACCGGTGGAGGAAGTCCAAATCTTAGGGATGGTCACTGTTGATCCCTCCGAACCTTGTAGCATTGATGACAATGCAAACATTCTTTTACTTACCCAACCTGATGGGAGTGAGACCGGGACCACTCCCCCGATTGATGTTTATTTATGTTCTTCGTCTTCTTTATTTCTTGATCCCCTTCCTTCATCTGAGTCTGTGCAGGTTAAATCTTCACAGGTACTTCAGGAGGACTTGGAGCTTTTTGCTCAAGTCAATGATGAGAGCATCCTCTCAGTGAGGAGGTTTATTCCCCCTCCGTAGAGGAAGCTCCACTCATTGCCTTCGCCTCCTGCTGCCTCCCTGTTGACGACACCTTGCTAGGCAAGGATGTTTTTGGTGAGATGAGTGAGGACCAGGCCTCCTCCTCTTCTTACTTTCTTTTTCCTCTACCTGTGAAGAGCGGGTATTTATATTCGGGTAGAGGTGTGACTGTTCTTTCTCCGTATAGGTACCCGCTACCTACACGCATATTAGAACAGTTACCTGTCCACTTTTCTTTTCATAGGCCTATAAGCTAGAACTGTATAAAATCCGAATAAGTCGTGCTGGGATGACAATAACCCCAGTAGTTATCTTACCTTTTCCTGCATTTCTTATTTCTTCTTGTTTAGTTTAGTTAGTAGTATTCTTTTTTCAGTTTTCTATTTTCTTCTATTTCTGCGGAGCTGACCCCTGCAGGTATCTTTTCTGGAGGGCGGATGCTGCGGCTCATTTTAGCTTACACGCGTCTTCTGGTATGCTCACTTCTGAGCATTGGGTAATCTCTTTCCCTAGACTTCATTTTCAATTTTCATGGTTACATCATTTATGTCTATTGCTTAGATTTAGTCTGGGGGAGAGCCGCTATATGTTACCCACTGCACGTGCACATCTCATTTGCATACTAGAAGTATTTTAATTTCAGATATTTAGTTATGTTCAATTGCATTGCACACCACTACACCCACTCGAGCGTGCACTTAGCTGTTGGCACGTCTTGAGCTGAACTCATTTCTTTTTGTGTGATTTGGAAAATCATTGTGCTGGCTTAGGATTATGAAGCGGAGTAAATTGTTGACTCATGTAGTGCTCCTAGTCGAGTGCTCATGTCTCGTTTAGAAATTCGTGTAGATTCAATTTCTTTTTATGCTTTTAGTTTATATTTTTTTTCTATTAGCGTAAATATTGTTTACTACACTCAAAAATTGGTGAATCCGGTGTGAATCAAACGGTAGCATAGGGATGTGTGTAGACGTTCGTTAGCCTCGAATTGCCCGAGTCGGTAGAAAGGATTATCTTTCTCGGTGGCTAGAACTTGCCCCAAGCGATTCTTGAAGCATGGGTATACAGTTAGTCAATTGCGTGAATGTGATATAGGCCATCATTTTGGCCCGGTTGAGCCTTTGTGCCCACTCCTATCGCTTTATCCTTGTCAGCCCAGTTGTTCCTACCCTTTCTTTGAATCAGCCCCACTGTTGTCTCACCAAAGCCTAAATGCCAATCCTAGTCGCACACCCAAATCTGAGCTTTAGCTGTTTATTATTTTCATGAGTTGGGTTGTTGATTTGGTGATATGTTTGTGAAGATGTGGATGTGTTTTATTGTTTAGCTGCTGAAAATGATAAGAAAAGAAAAGAAGAAAATGAGAGAAAGAAAAGAAGTGAAAAGAAAAGAAAAAGATATGAGCTTTAATGAAAAATCTGTGTAAAAATATATGTTTGGGAGTAGGCGGTGCACACACCCATGTTGTTAAGTCTAAGTCTGGGGGTGTGGTGCATCCGCGTGTTTTTTGGCTACTGATGAGTCCTGATCATATACACTTTTATGGACTCATCTGGGCCATTTATTCAGTCATTTCACCGCACTTTAGCCCTGTTATAGTTCATATTGATCTGTCTATGCTAGGTGCACTTCTAGGCCCATTTTGGTGTGATTTCATTGCTTTTCTTCATTAGTAGTTTTCTTGCATGTTAGGTGCCACTTTCAGTGGCTGGATTCGTGGTTGTGCTGGAATTGGAGTCGTGCAGGTGTTCCCGGTGCAATTCTGCACAGGAACACTGCGCACGATCACCGGTTCTATTGCGCACGACCACTGGTCGTGCGCCACTGATCGTGTGCACTTAACCCCTTTTTCATGAGTTCTGTTTGGTGCAGTGCGCACGACCATCTACGATAGTGCGCACGACCACCGGTCGTGCGCCACTGTTCGTGCGCACTTATCATCAATTTTATGAGTTCTGTTTCGGCTAGTGCGCACGACCACCTACGATAGTGCGCACGACCACCGGTCGTGCGCCACTGGTCGTGCGAACATGTTATTTCATAATTTTTGTCTTTGCAGGCTCCGTCCAGGCAGAGCGCACGATCACCGAATTTTAGTGCGCATGACCACTGGTCGTGCACCACTGACCGTGCGCACTGTTTATTCCAGCGCCTATAAATTCCGCTGCTCGCGATTTAGGTCAGGGACTCCGCATTTTTCCGCCGTTCTTCCGCCGTTCCGCGCCAGTTTCGCCCCTCCACCGCCGCCCACCATCTGGAGGTGCTCCGGGCTTGTTCTTCACGCCAATCTTGAGCCGGAGTTTCCTCTCGGCCTCCTCCTTCATCCAAGAGCTTCAAAGAGAGATCTAGCCGCCATCTCCATCGAGCAAGAGGAAGTTTGCAACCTCTACCGGATCGTGACACGAAGAAGACGGGTCCATTGGAGAGTCGTGACAGCTCTCTCTACCCCGGACGTAGTTGCGGACCGAGCTTGGACGCGGATTGACAACCCGGCGATTCCAACCGTGAATCTACAACGAGACTTCGGATTCGGTCGATTTCTTGCCTTATTCTTCTCTTATTGATGTGTATATGTTTTAGATCTCATTATTATGATGAAGTGGCACTTGAATTAGTTATATTTACATATATATTTCATGTCTATGTGTTTGTGTAATTTATCTATTTGAGTTGCTTGAGGTGCGTCGCCGTCCATTTCCATTCCGCCGTCACGTTCGTGTGCCGCACTAGCAATTGCTAGTGGCGTGCTTGTCGAAGAGGTGCTTGCGACCCTCAATCCGTTAGCCTACTCGTCCATCCGCCTACCGAAGAGTGGCATCGCGGCCCGTATTCCATCCCGCCTAACGAAGCAGCGCGCTCAAGGCCTGCATAGTTCGATTCCGCTTGCCTACTCGTCCATCCGCCCTTTCGACGCAGCGCGCTCAAGGCCTGCCTAGTCTCCATCCCGCCAAGCGAAGCATTGCATAGCGGCATTGCATAGGAGTAGTTGATAGCTTTTATTTTATTTTCCAAAAGCCAACCCAACTCCCTCGCATTCCATCCGATTTAAGGACTTCAATCTCAAGTCCTTCCTCGAAACCTAACTCCACCTTACTGTGTTCCTCAAGAGACCGACACTCGGGGATTTTCCCCATTATTATTACTTGCGCGACCGGTGCACTTGCCGAATCCTCCCACCAAGTTTTTGGCGCCGTTGCCGGGGAACACAGTCGTGTGAGTTTTCTGGAGAGGGAGAGTCTGAGAGAGAAGCCCTTCCATTTGTAAATTGCATCTCTTATTTTATTTCTGTTCTTTTTATTCTTTTTTCTTGTGTTATAGTAGGTTGCTTTAGTAAATTTTTGTTAGGTGTAGTATTTCGCACAATAGTGTTCTTCTTTTTGAATCGTTTTATCTTCGCACTATGTGGGCACATCTTAATTTTCGTTGCCGTTGGTGTGGAGCTACCTCCCACTCTAGTGATGAATGCCCTACGGAGAATAGTAGGCATAATTCTTATAGCCCAGCATATGGAGCACCGACTTTGTCTGGTACTCCATATGGTGCGCATAAGTCTTATGGCTACTCTGCTGAGCCTTTACCGTCATACTTCTTTTCGGCTTCAGCACCCGCTGTGCCAAAGAAGCCTGCTAGGCAGTGCCAGTTTTGTCGGAGCACAGATCATGCCCTGAAGGATTGTGTTGCTTATCTTCGCCAATTGGATGAGGATGACGAGCCGGATATCCGGATCGTCCTGAATCCTAACTCTGGCGGCACACCTTCAACATCCGGTTATGTGTCTTTGTCACCTTCACATCTTGAAGGGTATGGCATGGACACGGTCACTGGATGTGTGGCTGATCTGGGCACCGACATTGCTGAGCCTATTCTCCCGGTGCATCCACCACCCCTAGTGGATTCGATTCTTTGTGAGGAATCGGTGCTCGACTTTTATCCGAGCAAAATTCCTCTCCCTGTTGTGCATACTATACTCGTCTCCGACGACATTGTTGATGATGTGTCGCAGGATGAGGTGGTTGATCTTAGTTTTGTGCCTACTCCTATGGAGGAGGACAACCTTCTAGGTGAAGAGGACTTTTCCTCAGCACCGGTGGAGGAAGTCCAAATCCTAAGCTTGGCCACCGTTGATCCCGCCGAATCTTGTAGCATTGATGACAATGCAAGCATTATTTTACTTCCCCAACCTGATGGGAGTGAGACCGGGACCACTCCCCCGATTTTTGATTATTTATGTTCTTCATCTTGTTTATTTCTCGATCCCCCCTCTTCACCCGAGCCTGTGCAGGTTGAATCTTCACATGTACTTCAGGAGGACTTGGAGCTTTGTGCTCAAGTCAATGATGAGTGTGTCCTTTTATGCGAGGAGGTTGATCCCTCCTCCATTAAAGAAGCCTCATTCATTGCCTTCTCCTCCTGCGGACCTGTTGTGGACGATACCTTGCTGGGCAAGGATAGTTTTGGCGAGATGAGTGAGAACCAGGCCTCCTCCTCTTCTTACTTTCTTTTCCCTCTACCTGTGAGGAACAGGTATTATTATTTAGGTAGAGGGGTGACTGCCTTATCTCCGTATCGGTACCAGCTACCGAAACGGATAATGGAGCAGTTACTTGTGCATTTTCTTTTTCATAGGCCCATTAGCTAGAACCGTTTTAATTTAGAATAAGTCATGCTGGGAGGACAATAACCCCAGTAGTTATCTTAATTTTTCTTGCATTCTCATTTCTTTGCTAATTTTATTTAGTTAATTGCACTTTATTTCAGTTTTCTATTTTCTTTTTGCGGAGCTGACCCCTGCAGGTATCTTCTTCTGGATGGCGGATGCTGCAGCTTAGTCTTGGTTTAAACGCCAATCTTCTGGTATGCTCACTTGCTGAGCATTGGGTACTCTCTTCCCCTAGCCTTTGCTGATTTTCATGTCATATACTATGCGGATTGTTTAGTTTAAGTCTGGGGGAGAGTAGTTTTGTTTACCCGCTCACGTGCACTATTGCAATGCATACTAGAAGATTTCATTTAAAATGTTTTGTTTATTTTCATTGCACACCACATCACCCACTTGAGCGCGTACTCATCTGTTTGCCTGCTCTGTTGTGAATTTAATTCTTCTGCTTATTTGGGAAAGTCTAGGTGATGGCTTAGGACTATGTAGCAGAGTAAAATGTTGACTCTAGTAGTGCTGCTAGTCGAGTGCTCGGTTGCATAGAAATTTGTGTAGAGTAGACTTCTCTTTATACTTATGGTTTTATATTTTTCTTATTAGTGTAAATGTTGTTTACTTTACTCAAATGGTGAATTCGGTGGAATCAAACGGTAGCATAGGGATGTGTGTAAACGATCGCTAGATTCGTATTGCTTGAGTCGGGAGAAAGGAGAATCTTTCTCGGTGGCTAGAACTTGCCCCAAGCGATTCTTGAAGCATTGGCATAGGATAGTTCTAGTGCGTGAGAATGACGTAGGCCATTATTTTGGCTCGGTTGAACTTTTTATTTCATGCCTATCGTCTACCCTTGCTAGCCCCTTTGTGCCTACCCTTTTCTTGATTCAGCTCCACATTTATCTCACCAAAGCCTAAAAGCCTAGCCTAGTCACACACCCAAATCTGAGCTTTAGTTGTAGTTTCATTTACATTTTGGGGGATGTTGATTGTGGTGTCTATTATGTGAATCTGTGGATGTGCTCATTTGAAAATTTTGCTGAAAGAAAAAAAAAAGACAAGAAAAAGAAAGATAGAAAGAAAAATGAAAAAAAAAAGAGAAGAAAGAAAAATGAGTTTTATTGAAAAATCATGTAGAAAAATTATGTATTGGGAGTAGGCGGTGCACACACCTATGTTGCAAAAGTTCAAGTCTGGGGGTGTGGTGCACTTGCATTCGATTTTGGTGCGCGGGTAGTTATTTTTAAAAGCTCATTTGGGTTATGTGTTTAAGCCATTTTGTTTATCATCGTTTACCTCACCGTAACCCAAGCCCCATCTCTAACCTAAAGTCCTACCGACTCACGCTATGAACCAATCTAGTGTCGCGGAGAGAATGTGACCGGGCAAGCCTATGGTCACCGACACCGATGGATTTCGGTGGAGTTTGTTTGGCATCCCAATCTTGAGCAATGCTCATCTCAGCGTTTAGTTTACTTTCTCCGTATGCAGGACCGAACGATTCACCGTAGTTCACCATTTTGAGTAGTTGTAATATGCTTTTACTCTTTTAGAAATACATAGACTATTTATATAATCAGAAATCTTCTCTACTATTCTTCTTATGCACGCGAGCATGCGACTTCGCATGGTACTCTGTATTGTAGTTTTAAGCCATCTACTGTTCTTTCCTAGTTCGCTTAGAATTTGTTTGCTCGGGACGCGCAAACAGTTAAGTCTGGGGGTGTGATGAGTCCTGATCATATACACTTTTATGGACTCATCTGGGCCATTTATTCAGTCATTTCACCGCACTTTAGCCCTGTTATAGTTCATATTGATCAGTCTATGCTAGGTGCACTTCTAGGCCCATTTTGGTGTGATTTCATTGCTTTTCTTCATTAGTAATTTTCTTGCGTGTTAGGTGCCACTTTCAGTGGCTGGATTCGTGGTTGTGCTGGAATTGGAGTCGTGCAGGTGTTCCCGGTGCAATTCTGCACAGGAACACTGCGCACGATCACCGGTTCTATTGCGCACGACCACTGGTCGTGCGCCACTGATCGTGTGCACTTAACCCCTTTTTCATGAGTTCTGTTTGGTGCAGTGCGCACGACCATCTACGATAGTGCGCACGACCACCGGTCGTGCGCCACTATTCGTGCGCACTTATCATCAATTTTATGAGTTCTGTTTCGGCTAGTGCGCACGACCACCTACGATAGTGCGCACGACCACCGGTCGTGCGCCACTGGTCGTGCGAACATGTTATTTCATAATTTCTGTCTTTGCAGGCTCCGTCCAGGCAGAGCGCACGATCACCGAATTCTAGTGCGCACGACCACTGGTCGTGCGCCACTGACCGTGCGCACTGTTTATTCCAGCGCCTATAAATTCCGCTGCTCGCGATTTAGGTCAGGGACTCCGCATTTTTCCGCCGTTCTTCCGCCGTTCCGCGCCAGTTTCGCCCCTCCACCGCCGCCCACCATCTGGAGGTGCTCCGGGCTTGTTCTTCACGCCAATCTTGAGCCGGAGTTTCCTCTCGGCCTCCACCTTCATCCAAGAGCTTCAAAGAGAGATCTAGCCGCCATCTCCATCGAGCAAGAGGAAGTTTGCAACCTCTACCGGATCGTGACACGAAGAAGACGGGTCCATTGGAGAGTCGTGACAGCTCTCTCTACCCCGGACGTAGTTGCGGACCGAGCTTGGACGCGGATTGACAACCCGACGATTCCAACCGTGAATCTACAACGAGACTTCGGATTCGGTCGATTTCTTGCCTTATTCTTCTCTTATTGATGTGTATATGTTTTAGATCTCATTATTATGATGAAGTGGCACTTGAATTAGTTATATTTACATATATATTTCATGTCTATGTGTTTGTGTAATTTATCTATTTGAGTTGCTTGAGGTGCGCCGCCGTCCATTTCCATTCCGCCGTCACGTTCGTGTGCCGCACTAGCAATTGCTAGTGGCGTGCTTGTCGAAGAGGTGCTTGCGACCCTCAATCCGTTAGCCTACTCGTCCATCCGCCTACCGAAGCGTGGCATCGCGGCCCGTATTCCATCCCGCCTAACGAAGCAGCGCGCTCAAGGCCTGCATAGTTCGATTCCGCTTGCCTACTCGTCCATCCGCCCTTTCGACGCAGCGCGCTCAAGGCCTGCCTAGTCTCCATCCCGCCAAGCGAAGCATTGCATAGCGGCATTGCATAGGAGTAGTTGATAGCTTTTATTTTATTTTCCAAAAGCCAACCCAACTCCCCCGCATTCCATCCGATTTAAGGACTTCAATCTCAAGTCCTTCCTCGAAACCTAACTCCACCTTACTGTGTTCCTCAAGAGACCGACACTCGGGGATTTTCCCCATTATTATTACTTGCGCGACCGGTGCACTTGCCGAATCCTCGCACCAGCTACTTGGATAGTGTTATGCATTTGCTCATTTGGGTTTTTGTGTTCTAAGCCTTCATGTTTATATTTGTTTACCTCACCTAAACCCAAGCCTCATCTAAAACCTTAAGTCCTATTGATTCACGCATTTGAGTCAAACCAGTGTCATGGAGAGAGTGCGAACGGGCAAGCTTATGGTCACCGACATTGATGGATTTCAATGGAGTTGTCCTGAGCCCTGATCTTTGGAAATGCTCGCCTCAGCGTTCAGTTTACTTTCTTCCTATGTACGACCTTATGATTCACCGTGATTCACTTTTTGAGTAAACGTAATATATAAATACGTTCCTAGAAAATCATAAACTAATCTGTATAATTAGAAATTTTGTCTACTGTACTTCTACGCACATGAGCATGCGACTTCGCATGGTACTCCGCTTGATAATTTCTTCGCCAGCTTATGTTTTTCCTGTCCGCGAGAGATGGTTTGCTCGGGACGCGCAAACAGTTAAGTCTGGGGGTGTGATGAGTCCCAAATATATACACATTTATGGACTCATCTGGACCGATTTTCTAGTCTATGCACTTCACTTTAGACATGTTTTCACTCATATTTGATACTCCATGCTAAGTGCACCTTTAGGCCCGTGTTTGGTGTTATTTCATGTTCTTCTTCTTTAGTAGTTTTCATGCATTGTTAAGTGCCACTTTCAGTGACTGGATTCGTGGTTGTGCTGGAACAGGAGTCGTGCAGGTGTTCCCGGTACAATTCTGTACAGGAACACTGCGCACGATCACTGGTTCTATTGCGCACGACCACTGGTCGTGCGCCGCTGATCGTGTGCACTTAACCCTTTTTTTGGAGTTCTGTCTCGGACAGTGCGCACGACCACCTACGATAGTGCGCACGAACACCGGTCGTGCGCCACTGTTCGTGCGCACTTAACATCAATTTTATGAGTTCTGTTTCGACCAATGCGCACGATCACCTACGATAGTGTGCACGACCACCGGTCGTGCGCCATTGGTCGTGCGAACATGGTATTTTATAAATTTCTTACATGCAGGCTCCACCCAGGCAGGCGCACAATCACAGGATTCCAGCGCGCACGACCACTGGTCGTGCGCCAATGACCGTGCGCACTGTTTATTCCAGAGCCTATAAATCGACCTGCTCGCGAATTAGGTCGCGACCTCCACATTTTTCGTTCGCCCAGCTCCGTCGTTCCGTCCGATTTCCCCCCTCCATTGCCGCCCACCATCGGGAGGTGCCCCGGGCTTGTTCTTCACGCCATTCTTGAGCCGGAGCTTCCTCTCGGCCTCCTCCTTCATCCAAGAGCTTCAAGGAAGGTTTAGCCGCCATCGCCATCAAGCAAGAGGAAGTTTGCAACCTCTACCAGATCGTGACACGAAGAAGACGGGCTCATTGGAGAGTAGTGACAGCTCTCTCTACCCCGGACGTAGTTGCGGACCGAGCTTGGACGCGGATTGACAACCCGGCGATTCCAACCGTGAATCTATAACGAGACTTCGGATTCGGTCGATTTCTTGCCTTGTTCTTCTCTTAGTGATGTGTGTATGTAGTTAGATTTATGTATTAAGATGAAGTTGCACTTAAACTTGCTTGTATTTCTATATATTTCATTTCTATGTGAAATACTTTTTGTGGTTTATGTGATTTGAGGAGCGCCCCATTCCATTCTCCATCCCGCCGTCACGTTCGTGTGCCGCACTAGCAATTGCTAGTGGCGTGCTTATCGACGAGGTTCTTGCGACCCTCATCCATATGCCTACTCTTCCATCCGCCTAGCGAAGCGTGGCATAGCGGCCCGTGTAATCCATACCGCTTAACGAAGCAGCGCGCTCAAGGCCTACATAGTTCGATTCTGTTTGCCTACTCATCCATCCGCCCTTGCGACGCAGCGCGCTCAAGGCCTGCCTAGTCTCCATCCCGCCAAGCGAAGCACTGCATAGCGGCATTGCATAGGAGTAGTTGTAGTTGTTTTCATTTATTTTCCAAAATCCAAATCACCACGTTTCCGCATTCCATCCGACTCAAGGACTTCAATCTCAAGTCCTTCCTCGAACGTTAACTCCACCTTACTGTGTTCCTTTGAGATCGATACTTGGGGATTCATTCCCATTTTATATTACTTGAACGATCGGTACACTGCCGTTTCGTGCCGCAGTCTTACTACCGCCTAGAGCGGTGTGCTAAGATTTGCGCCATCACATATTCATATCACAATCCAAGTATGCTAAGGAATTAGTGAAAAGGTTTGGTATGTCTGATTCTTCCACCATGAAAACACCCATGCCCTCAAATGTTGTTGTTGATACTGATGAATCAGGGAAACCTGTTGATCAGAAAGTATATAGAGCAATTGTTGGCTCATTACTTTATTTAACAACAAGTAGGCCTGATATAATGTTTGTTATCTATATTTGTGCTAGGTTTCAAGTTAGCCCCAAAGAATCTCATCTAATTTTATTAAAAAGAATTTTGAGATATATAAAAGGTTGTCCTAATCTAGGATTCTGGTATCCAACAACATCTGAATTTGAATTAACTGGATTCTCAGATTCAAATTATGCTGGATGCAGAGTAGACAGGAAAAGCACATCAGGAACTTGCCAATTTCTTGGTGATAGGCTTGTGTCTTGGTTTTGTAAGAAACAAACATCCGTGTCCACATCAACAACTGAAGCTGAATACATTGCTGCAGGCAGTTGCTGCTCACAGATATTGTGGATACAAAATCAGCTCCTAGACTATGGTGTCAATCTAAATAATTCAATTATATTTTGTGACAATACTAGTGCAATATCTATAGCACAAAATCCAGTTCTCCATAGTAGGACTAAACACATAGAAATTAGGCACCACTTTATCAGAGATAATGTGGATAAAAATAAAATTTGCCTGCAATTCATATCTACTGATTTGCAAAGAGCTGATATTTTCACCAAACCCTTTAATGAAAAGAAACATATTTTCTTTATAAATCAGTTGGGAATGATAGATGGAGATTCAATCTGATAAAAATTAAATTTTCTATTTATCCCCTCATTTCATCGAACGGAGAACGACGAAATGCTATCTTTCGTCGAACGGAGATCGACGATACTTAATAAGTCAGGATCGACAAAGACAAGCGCGATCGTCGAACTGAGATCGACGAAAAATATTTTTCGTCGAACGCAGTCAGACGAAGCCCTAAGTCGTTTCGACTTCTGACTCTATTAGGTTTAGCTGAACCCTGTTCTACGAAAGTGTGCGCCCTTCTCCGATCTCTCTATATAATCAAAGCTTTTATCTTATTTTATCTTTGCGCCTACAGAACTTGTTTTTCCCTCCAGTTCCCCTTTGCACTTGATCGCTCTCTCTTTTGCAGGTAAAAATGGCGATTTCGCAAACAGTGCTTTCCTTAATGAAGTTCGACGCGGGTTTCGACATTGATTTCAAATCGTTTGAGCATTCTGACCAAGTCTTCCAGGATATTCTTCACTTGTTTGAAGAACAACAGCTAAAGAAGATCATGACAACTAGAATCAAACTACTAGTGGCTAAAATCAAGGAATGGGCTTATACTGTCAAGGCAGAGGATAATACTCTATCAGGAACAATATTAGGAAATCAGGTTATTTTTACCCCAGTAATATTATCTGAAGTTTTTGGCTTAGTAAATGGTGATGATGATTTGTAAATCACATCTGATGAATTTAATGCTGCTTTGGTTAAGATGGGTTATTCCAGTGGAAACCCTAACCACCTTTTAAAGAAAAACTTATCTGTGGAGTATACATTTTTAGCTGATGTAGTAGGCAAGGTTTTGCTAGGGAAAACTTCTGCCCATGACTACATTACAAGGCACCAATTTCTGGTGATGGTGGCCTTGGTTGAGAAAAAGAAAATCAATTGGGGAATGATCCTTCTTGAATCAATCAGGAAGAAGCTAAGTACGGCAAACGTTGGTTATGGTAGAATTCTGGGAATCTATCTTGAGGAAAGGCATCCAGACCTCCTGGTCTCTCCAAAGGTTTTTATCAATGCCAGTAAAAGGCTATCCTCAGCCTTGTTTGGAAGATGGGAAAGGGTTATCCCAAAAAGGACTCCAAGAGCAGAACCATCAGTTACAACTTCAGAAGGCACCAGGACTGTGCAAGTCACTCCCCCAACCCTTCAAGAAGCTTCTCCTATTGTTTCTCCTCCTCCTCTCCCTTCTCCACCTACTATTTCTTCTGAAGAAATTCCTCCTCCCAACTCACCCATTATCCCTTCATCCTCATTGCCATCTTCTCCTATTCTTCAGACTCACCCATCTGAAGAGCCTTCATCCTTCAATGACATTCATTCTCACATCCACATTGATTCTCAATCACCAACCCTTCCACAATCTCCTATCCCTCAAAATATCTCTCCACCTCAGTCCCTCATCCACATTGAACCTCAATCACCTTTTCATCCTCAATCACCTATCAACCCTCATTGCCCTATCCACTCTCATCCACCCATAGCTCATGCTACCAACATTTCTTTCCCATACTCCATCCCATCATCCTCTCACCCCAATCCATACCTTGTCTATATTGATTTTAAATCTGCTGCTGATCAAATCTACCAACATATTGCTCCAAGGCTGAATGACCTCCTGGATGCAAAACTTGCTCCAATTCTTCAAGCTATTGCTGATCTCTCTGCCAAAATAGCTTCCTTCCCTTCACCCTCCTACTTTGTCCCTTCTTCTAGGGGCCTAGATTCAGGATTTCCTGAAACTAGGCAGGGGGAGATGTCTGATGAAGAAGCTCCAGATCTCACAGCTTTCACTGCAGAAGCAGTTTTGTTTGAAGAAAGTGCAGTTCAGGAAGATACAAAAATGAAAGATTTAGTTCTTCCAGCATTAGAAGAAATAAATAATATTTCTATTAATCCCTCTATAGATATTATTTATTTGCTCTCCAAGTTCAATACAATTTTCACAAATTTGCCAGAGCTTCAAGTCTGTTCAAAGGCAATTGTTCCCTATACTGCTCCTGTAAATAAAGTTATATTAAAAGAATTGCTCAAGAGTTTTGAAATTCCAATTCAAGTTCAAGTTGTTGAAGAAAGTCTAGCTCCACCAGTTCCAATTGTTGTTGAAAGTCCAGCTCCTCCAGCTCCAGTTAATACTGAGAAAGATTTTTCTAAAACCCTGAAATTTATTGATGAGCTTTATGATAATCCCCAATCATCTGATGACAGTGATAATGATGACAGTGATGATGATGATTCTGATGATAGATCATCGAAGAAAAGAAAAGCTAAGCATATGTCAAAGGCTGCTCCTAAGCCTCCCAATCCCAACAATGATATTCCCTACTACATTTTGCATAACATCACTCTCACTAAGGACTCTCCAGCTTGGATGAGGATCTCAAGGAATGAAGCAAACAGAAGAAAGAAAATGATGAAGACTGGTTATTACTCTGACAAGCCTGTCAAGTATAATCACCCTCCTCCTCCTCCTCCAGCAGCAGGTGCAGCTAGCTCAGCTAAATTCTCTTCTTCCTCTCAAAGATACTCTTCCCAGCAATCTAAGAGACCAGCTAGTGGTTCTCAGAGTTCTAGGTCTTCAAGACCTCCTTCTCAGAGTTCTAGGTCTTCAAGACCTCCTTCAAGCTCTTCAAGATTAGTATCTTCAGAATATAAGTATCATGTTTCTGATGGCTCAACTCACAGAAACAAAATTCCTTAAGCAAATTCTTCAGTTCAAGACAGTGATGATGAGTATATGCCTCCTTATCCAAATCCATAAGAGGTGAGGATAGCTCAGATGACCAGATTCAGTGAATCTGTTGCAGTAGCCAAGATTAATAAAGCAAAAACTGAAGGCAAAGATTTCTCTCAATTTTCAACTATGTCAGAATTCAGAAAGAAAGAATTTGAAAAGTACAAATCCAAAAATGTGTTCAATGCTGAAGAATACTTAGACAAGCACCCAGAAGCAATAGTTCCTCAAGTCAAATCTCATACCATTCTGGGAGCTCAGGATCTGTACATGAGCAAGAAAGAATCAACAAATCCAAACAGACAGATTATTTTCAAGTCTCCCTCAGCAAAGAAATAAAGGTTTAGACTATTTGGTTTTGATTGATAATTCTGCTTTATTGTAATATTGTTAAACTCAGAGCACTACTTATTTTATCTGCTGAAATGGTTTTACATTCTGTCAGATATATTTTTGCTCTGCTATTTTTCTGCTGTTTATTATTTGAAATTTGTCAAATAGTATCCTAACCCAAATAGGGGGAGATTGTTGGAACAACCCTATTACTGATTTGGGCTAGGATTACTATGTGTTGACTAGGATTAAGTTGACCCCCAATGTATAGTCTAAGGGTCATAGTTTTAGGCTGATAAGATAGCTAGAACTTAGAATTTCTCTAAGTTTCTACGTTCGACGAACTCAATACTGCGTTCGACGAACTGCTCTTTGCGTTCAACGAACGGCTTCCTCTCTGCGTTCGACGAACGGCTTGCTCCAGTCTCAGCGGCTCAGCGGCTCAGCGGTCGACAAATTCTTCAGTTCGACGAACTCTAACTTGAGATCGACGAACTCCAGCCTGTGTTCGACGAAGTCTTTATCAGATGTTCAGTTCGACGAACTCAGCCTTCAGGTCGACGAAATCTTATCTCAGATCGACGAATTTTCTTTCAGTCTATTCAGATCAGTTATTCTATTTCTCTGAACTTAGTTCAACTATCAGATTCGGTTCTATTCTTCATTTGGAGTTATTCTTTCAGATAAGTCAAGTTTTATCCTTCCTTTAATTTCATTCCCTTTCCAATTCCTTCTCTCGAGATAAAATAACCGTTTGACTTATTGGAAAAGGATATCATTTATTATGGAAAAGGAAAGGAATTAAGTTTTGCTGAATCAGTGGAAGTTCCAAGGAAATATTTAATGCAGATTATTTTATTCCTACTCAGAGAGATTTGAAATTCAAATTGGTCATCTTCTTTCAAAAAATATAGTATACCAGATAGAAAAAGAAGATAGACACAGAGATAGAAAATATCACAGCATCTGTCAAGAGAAAAAATATTCAGAAAGAAAAAGAAAGTTCATCTTCCTCAAGCAACATCTCATTCTCTAAGAACAACATCTTCAAGATCAATCTCTCAGTTTTCTGCTGCAAGTTCATATCTTCAATAGAGCAACAATAATCTGAAGAATTTCTGTCTCTCAGATTCATCAGCTTATCAAGGAAGATACATCATTCAAGAGAAAACTCCATCCTCAAGCTGTCAAGAATTTCAATCAGACAGGGGGAGCTTTACACCATCAATCCACTAGAGTCTTCTCTCAGATTGTTGACAGAGAAGAACATTCTAACCCTTTATTCCATCTTGTACAGAGTTCTAACTCCCTTCAAAAGTTAACCTTTTGGTGACAGGGCAACTGAACAAAAGCCTGTGGTTTGGTTAGAACACCTGATCAAAAGCTCACTTGGTGTGTGGACACCTGATCAAAAACCCCTTGGTGATAGGACACCTGATCAAAAACCTAGTGGATCCTACCAAGTGTAGTAGAAGAGTAGACGTACCCAGATTTATTGGGGAACTACTATAAAAATCCTTGTGTCTCTGTGTTTGTGATTTTCTGTGTTGTTGTGCTGTGCTGATTTGTTTTTATCTAGTTTTTATAAATCACTCTGCTATACACTTATATATATATATCACAATTTTAATTCCGCAATAAAATTAAGGGAAAAGTTTTTAATACTCTATTCACCCCCCTCTAGAGTAAATTTAAGATATAACCTCCACTTTCAGATGGACCCCCCTCGCCGGAGTCGACCGACCTTGCTGGAGAGCACTTCGCCACCCTAGCCTCCCTTCCTCCACACCAGGACTGCCACCTCTAGGCGTCGGAGCCTTCTTGGAGCAATTGACGATCTGGACACAAACTTCTCCCAAAATCCCGTTTCTCTGAGACGCTGCCCCCAACCCACCGATCTCCTGCTAAATCGACTGGCTAAACTCATCACATCCCATTTCTCCGACAATCCTTTCCTACTCACACACATTACTAATGCCTTTCTAATTCAAAGACCTCGCACGTCAGGACTTTGATCGATTGTCGCAGAGAGGGACTGCCGCTTTTAATGTTGTAGGAGTAAGGTCATGCTAATTTTAATCTTATGAACACAAATTACAATGCATTCTTGCGAGGATCAAGAACACTTTTGAAGATGGTCATAATTTTTTTGGTTGCATGGTCGCTAGCATATACAAACAATGTAAACAAATAGAACAATAGCTTGGTATTTCTTGAAGCTGAAAACAATTTTTTGATTGATTTCCTGCTTGGAATATTTGTTCCATGATCACGTGATAAACTCATGATCAAAGCGGTGAAATGGATACTCTTAAGAGATCAATTCCAGGTAAATTTTTATATTGACTAGAGCCTTGAGTATATAAATCGTATATAGAAGAAGATCAATAATCTGCATGTTGTAAAAAGTAGAAACATTACGAGTATAGATCTTCCAAAGCCTATATCCTTTCACAGATCAAGAAAATAAAAAGAAAACACCGAATAGGCTTAAGCCATCATGCATTTTGTTAGGCCATGAATCACTATTTTTTTGCAAACTTAAAGTTGGAGAAGATTTGTTATTGCTTCATGTTTTAGGACACTTTGTCCTAATTACATGAATATTATTTTTTCTGCATTTTCATGTTTTGCAAAATTTTAGAAATTTAAATGAGAAGATTTATTGTTTATCTTGGGCTACGAATATCAAATAGGTGTACACATATCGATTTAGGAGATGGAATATCAAAGGGCTGCGTATATCCAATTATGATGTGCTAACATCAATCACCTTTTTTTAATATTTATGTTTGTGTGTAAATAATAATTTTTTAATTTATTCTTATTTACATATAATAATAATTTGTATATAACCAAATATAACAATATCTAAATCTTACCATTACCTATTTAAAGTAATTAGAAAGGGAAATGTGATAGGAACCAAAGGAAAAACACGGTCCCTTCTCAACTACCACTCCAACCCTTCACGCGCCTTATTTCTTTATGGAGGACTCCAAACTCCCAAGAGAAATTTTCTCTCCCACCCTCTCAATTCCTATTCGGGAACTTGATGAAACCCTTTTTCAATCAGGGGTTGGCATATCGACTCTTGGTTTATGGGCGGTATTTGGCTGTTTCCAGGTTGGTTCCTTTCCCTTTTCTGCTCCGATCATCGTCTGTCTCGGTGGAGTTTACCGGATGTTTACTCACAAGTCTTGTTCCTGTCTCTATCCTAGTTTCTCCCCTTTAATTCAGCTATAAACCTGGGCTGCTCTGGTTTTTTCCTCTCTGCTCTTTCTAGGTTAAAAGGAATCGGGGAAGAAGAGGAGTTAGTAGTGTCGGGGTTGTGCAAGCGGAAGGGTAAAGAGTGCAATAATCAATGCCGCAGTATGAGCCTGGGATAGCCGAGCAGCTGGGGGGAATAGAGGTTTCAGAACGTAATTCCGATCGGGACCAGTTTTCAAATTCGAGCTCGGCTCGTGATGCGACCGGCGAGCTTCCCCCAGCGCTTACCATTGTGGTATCTAAGCCGGAGCAGGCGACGGATGCGAAGGGTGAAGGGTCGAAGAGCACAGCGCTAGAGTCGGATGAGAAGGCCGGCGTGGTGGCCGCCACCAGGAAGGATTCTTTGCTCAGGAGCGACAGCGACTGTAAGCAGTGCAGGTAAAATAAAAAGAAGTTTTATTGATTAAAAATGGAATACTGAGCGTTTTGATCTTATGAGTTGCTTGATTGATTTTAATAATTTTTAATTCTGGACCCGGAGCAAATAAAGTTTGAGGAGTTGGTGACTTGGATCAAGTTGCCTCTCTTGCTTTGTTTCTCTAATCTCTACTAATTTTGGGGGCCAGAGTTAGAAATATAGAATTCATATTGCTTGCGTTTCAATTAGTAAATGTTGATCAGTTTTAAAAACCAATGTCTAAACCTTCATAAAAATAAGTCCAATGCAAGAAGACAAAGTGGAACAGAAGTAATGTGGTAATCATAATTTCAGTTGCAATTCTCTTCACCTCCCCCACTTCAGAGACCTAGGGTTCAGCTAAAAAATAGAAGATATCCACATTCATCAAGATATTCAGTTTCACTTGTTCTCTTTCATGCTCCTTTCCTTTCTTGTGAGGTCGCCTCCTTCTTCCTCTGTCGAGTTCAGGGTGACACCCATCTCCTCCTACGAAATCCAACATCGAGCTCCTTTCCTGCCAAAAATGTCTATGTTATTCATCTCTACTGCTCCTCTTTATCTTTTTCTATACCATTTAGCCTTTGTAGAAATATTTCACCTGTCCTCCAAATAAAATTAGGTAATAACAATTATCTAACCTGACATGCCTAATTTCTTCCTCTTTTCCAACTTCATTACTACCTCAAATGCGTCGATAGATCCTATCACTTCCTTGCATGAACTCCTCATGCAACCAAAATACATAAAAAAACACTTCAGTGTCCACTGTCCACCCTTCTTATGGACATTGACAACAATAAGACCAACTGCTATCTACTACATTTTGTCAACTTTCACGGTCTGACTGAACCAATCTTCTCTGTCATTGTTTGATTAACACTTCTCATGCTGTGTTGTTAAGAATAAACTATATCAACTGTCCATTCTTTTCCATTCTCTCGTTGTCCAGAATAGTCTACTGAGATCAAGGCGGTCGAGTACGAAGAACTAATTCTAGAATTGATCCAAAGAAGATTCTGTTCACTTCCAAAACATAAAATGATTGTTGCCGTTCTTATTAGATTCCAAAAAACCAATAAATGACTTCATGCTTATCTCCATGTACTGCTCAATTTTTTATACTAAAACTGTAGATATATTATATTGCATGAATGTCAGTGTAATTGTCCTCAACTAGTCATTGTTGTCTGCATCTCTTGTGACAAGTTATTGCCTCCCTTACTCGTATCTTGTTCATGTATGATTTGGTACCATAGTTGTTGAGCTTTAGCCGCTTACTATGATGATACTTTTGTGAACGATATGTTGTCAAATTTTTACGTCTACCCAAGCAATGCCACCACATGCATATCGTTGTGCTTAACCACCTCTTGATTGTTGCTCGAGACCACTGTTGGTGCTAATCTACCACCACCTTCTAGTATTCACCACCCCTTGCTAGGATACTTCGTCACATACAAGGAGACTTCGCCACTGGCTAGGTGCTGTTATCACCTACTAAGAGTCTCCGCCACCTCCTATGAAAGCTGGTACTGTTGCACCCTTTTGAAACCATGGTTTCTTGTGGATCCTTGCACCCTTTGCAATTGCTCTTTGCTTGCTGCTACTTTGCGCTCAAAGACGCCGCCTCCACAATTTGTAGTTGCTACTGCGAACAGAAGAAAGAAAGAGAGAGAAATTGTCGTTTTTACATTGTAACTGCTAGAGGGATTGTGTTGATGAAGCAGGAGAGAGAGAGAGAGAGAGAGAGAGAGAGAGAGAGAGAGAGAGAGAGAGAGAGAGAGAGAGAGAGAGAAGCAAGGAGCGTGATGAGATCTTGGAGAAAAGAACGTGAAAAGAGTGAGGGGGTCGGGTACCATGCTTTGAGAGATAGAGTTAAAGTTGGTAAGGCATTAAATAAAGCTCATTAACAATTTGATTGAGAAACTAATTTATTAAAACAAATTAACCCAATTGTCTCCGCCTCCTTAGAACAAACTATTCCTGATTGAAATATTTTTGAAAATTATAATTAATTAACCGATAATTAATTGATTTTTATTTAGATTTGGATATAAAAATCAAGCAACATTTCGCGGCAACCTTGATAAAATCTCAACTATATCAACACCATACACAAACACAATGGTCAGCAAACTGATATCTGATTGAAGTATGGAAGGTCACAAATACATTAACCCTTTACGATTGTTGGCTCACAAAAAAAGACCTTACCACAATATGGATTCACATGAGATTGACTTGGAATAGAAAAGAACTAACCAAACTAGTGCTTTGGGAATGAGCAATTGATATCTCGCTAAACCAAGAGTATCTTTTATTGTCCTCCAAAGATCTTCTTAAGCTTCCTTCTCCTCTTTCTTCTTCACATCTCCCTTCATTTCCTTTCTCCACTTATGATTTTTTTTGAGTGAGCTAAAAAATAGCCTTCACCTTCTTCTCTACTCTAAATTGAACATGGGACAACCCCTTTCTACATATATGGATATCCCTAACACTTATATATTTAGTAGTGTTGTGTTGTACTCTGCGGTATGAAATGAACTTGCAATTACTCCACTGAAGTTCAAATTGTGGCATGTCAAATCTTTTAAGAAGCAATATAGTAGCAAAACATTACTAAATGAAGACTTAGGCTTTGTCAAGCATTAAATTCTTTCTAATTCCGCAAAATTTTTAATGTAAATGAGTTGGTCAATAAGAATATAAACCTCTAGACAGAAAGATTGTCTTTTGAGATCAATACTTTGCAGGCCTGTATTTCCTTCATCAACACCGCAGTCTACATTTGACTACGAGTAGTATTGATTTTGGTCAACCAAGAAACCCTTTGACTGGGTTCCTGAGTTGATCGTTGTGAACTTCCTGATCTTCCTAATGGTCTTTTTTGTGTTCTCATATCTTAATTTCTTATTATTAATCTCTCCCTTTTATAATTGCTAACAACTTCTAATGGTATAAATTCTTGAAGAGTTTGTCAACAACTATCAGAAGAAGCTCTAATTGATCTTGGATGCAAATGTCGAGGTGAACTTGCTAAAGTGCACAGATCCTGCATAGAAATTTGGTTTCGTAGTAAAGGTTCAAATAAATGTGAGATATGTCAGTAAGTGTTTTAATCCCGATCCGACCTTCCTATAACTTTGCTATTATTACTCTCATATTTATTCTGGAACCTTTTCGTACAGGCAAGTGGCTGTAAATGTTCCTTTGCTAGACTACCAACCAACTGTAAGTATAGAAAGAAAATATTTTGCACAGCTTGTGTTCTTTGTATTTTACCATACTAGAAGACAGAATTTTTTTTAATACTCTGCACTGATATGTAAACTAAGTATAATATGTGAATTTGCTACCTATCATGTATTTTTCTGTTTGCAAATTAACCCCCACCATCGCCAATGCACACACATTATTACATTGACTTGAAATGCGAAATTTGTTGAGAACATAGTCTCACATTGGGAAATTCTCTTAGCCTTGTGCAATTAATACAGATCATAGACTTCTTCACCTGCAGCTGATTGGTTTTGGATTAGATGCATAGATTCTAATATGGTCTCAGAGTATGATAGCATCATTCAACTAAAAAGTTAACATATTTGAGGCTAAATACCTTACCGGTGAGGGAGCATGCTGAAAATATAGTAGAGTATCCGAAAACTCTTTGATTTAATATAGATTCTGTCCCTTTCCATCTACAACCAATTGGTTTTGAATTGAATGTAGAAGTTCTAACAAAAACTGCTTTTAGTGAATACATTATTCTATCAAATGTCAAAGTCAGTATATAATTTTGTTATGATACAACAACAACAACAACAACAGAACCCATATAGTCCCCAATCATTGGGGGTATGGGCGGGGGAAGATTGGAAACAGACCTAACCTTTGGCACTATGCACAAAGTGGCTTCTCTCAGAGGAGAAAGACCTAACCTTTGACAATAAATGCAAAGTGGCTGCTCACAGAGTACCACTGAAATAGTGGCCCCCTATACCGTCGCGTTTGCTGCGGAATCATGCCTTCAAATCAAAGCCAAGGACATCAAAGAGGGCAGACCCAAGAATTCATTTTGATTTATGTGCACATAACCATGCTTACTTCACTCAGCATCCATTGCACTTTGGAGGAGTATCGACTTACCATCTCCCCAAGTGGGAGAGTGGACGTCATATAATTTTGTTATGATAAACATAAAAAAATGTTAGCAAACGATACTATTTGGAAATGATTGCTAACATTTGAATCATTGAGTCTCCTAGCAGATGGCGGACTTCACCTATTGTAAAATGAAGATTTATTCTATTATTTCCTATTTTCTATTGAAGCAGACAAATTATTGGGTATGGAGGGTCGGCTCAGTCCATGGAGGTTCTAATATTGAAAGACGAGTACGCGAAAGGGTATAAATGTTAATATGGCTAAGTCGTAGCGAATTAGTGTTTGAAGTTTTTATCTATAATTAGACATTCGTCAGTCAATATTCAAACTGCATCTTAATATGTTTCTGACATCAGTTGGTATTGTTTCAGAGATGCTTTAGTCCACTGTGGATCGCATTTGCTATCCTGGTTGGAGGACTTCTACTTGATGTGCTCATATCTGTTTCGCTTGGTGTTTCTGCTCTTCCTGTAAACATTATAATTGGTATGCTCTTCAGCTTCCTGTAAACATTATATGATGTGCTGTTTGAATTTGTTTTGTTGAATATTGTTAAAGCCCATTTGTAAAAAGTTCAAAAGGGAGCTCATTGACATTTTCATCTTTCTTGTATTTGATCTCGCATCTCAAACTGTATATTCTTCCTTTTCCTCTACTCTATATAAATAGGGGGGTTCCTATGTAATGAGTTAGCAATTTTGGAATAATAATTTTATATTCCAAATTCTCACTTCGTTGCTATCTCTTGATTACTCCTCTCGCATAATTTCTCCCAGTCATGCCCGAACATATCCGGTTTTGTGTGAATCTCCTGGCTTTACATGAGAGGTAACAAACCTGCAAGATTCTTGTCACCCAGACTCGTGAACTACAAACACATTCACACTCTCCTTGCTCTCTTCTAAGCAGGTGCCCGTAACCTCTTCCGGCGAGTTCTCTGACACGAAGACCGTCAACTCTCCTGTCGGCGAACTTCTGCGAACTCTCCTGCTCCCGTGAGTCTCTCTTCCAAACTTCTGCAAACAACACACGTTTGGTGACTTCATCACTCTTGCGTTCTCCAACTGTAGCGGCAACCTCCTGCGCGCCCTCCCAGCCGTAGCTGCATGTGACTTCTACCCTACTGTGAGCTCTCCTGCAAGCTCTCCAACTTGCTGCAACAACATCGTGTGAGCTCTCCTGCGAGCTCTCCAGCTTGCTAATCCAGCTTCCCACGAGATCTCCTAGTCTCAACCCTCTATGACCTCCAGCTTCCCGTGAGATCTCCTAGTCACAACTGCGTCTCTTCTCGCTCGGGTACTCGCGACAGCTCCCTTCATGCGGAACTTATCCCACCGAGCTCTCAGCTAGCGAGCTCTTGTCTAGAGAATTCCGCCAAGCTCCAGCAAGTTCTCCAATCGAGCTCTCGACCACTAAGTTCTTCCGCTTTCGCCGAGCTCCTTTTTTCACTCAGCTCATCTCGATAAATTATGGAGACACTCCCACTTACTCCTGATCTTACCCCAGACTCATTTCCAGTGCATTTAGAAATTTGGGGACGACTTTCTAGTTGGCTGAACTAAATTATCCTGATTTGAGTGTCTCTTTCATCTTTCTTTTGCACTCTCAACGCAAACGACATCATCTCAATGACACTCCTTTATAACCCACATCTCACAACTATGCTGATTGGGATGCCGATGATGCTCTTGTTCGAACATGGCTTGCAAATAATCTTTTTGATCACTGTTTTCCTAAGTTCCATCATGATGAAACTTTGAAGGCAGCGTGAGATCTTGTCGCTCTTTACTCTAAGGATGCCAAAACCTCTTGCATGTACACTATATATTCAGGTCGCCAGGGGGGGGGGGGGCTCGCCTACTTTGCTCGTACTCTGGGAGGCTTGGTCTTCTTGTTAAGTAGTGCTTTACGAAACCTCACCTCCGTCTTCATGCTCATGTCAGTACTACTTCTCATCCACCTCCGCTCCGCCACCCGAATCCGACCGATGATTCTCTTTTACTGATATTGAGGTTCTGATTAGTGCTTCTAAGCAATCAGCCTCCATTGCAACTTCTTTAGGTATTGAACATGTTACTCAGAGTAAGTGGCTCATCTACACCAGTGCCACTAATCATATGATTGAAATTTCCTGTCTTCTCTCATCTTGAAGAGCATAATCGTTTAACACCAGTATTTGTGGTTGATGACTCTCTGGTACGGGGGGTTGATGAGTCTCTGTTATGGGCTCGTCGTAGAACTTTGATAGGGTCGGAGGAGGATACTGTGCAGCCGGAACCGCGGCTGCCTAAGCGGGGTGTGCTCGGAGAGAGGCTACCAAGATCTCCTAACAAGACAAGGAATAAAATGAACCGCTTTGATACCATTCCACTAGCCCAAAGGGCCTTTAACTTAGATTACAACCTTTGGAATTAAGTAGCAAAATACCTATACATGAAATAAAATAACATACGCTAGACTCAATACATATAACATAATGATTAAAGACACGACGTGACATTAATAAAGACGTGACAAGATATTAATAAAATACATGATTTAATCTCGTAATATATCTAGGGCGAGTAGCCTATGCCTATAACATACAACCCCTCCTTTTCTTCGAGCTTGTCCTCAAACTCGGAACCATTATATGTAGTCGAGTTCTGCATGCGTGGTTGATCATCTGGTTCCTTAATCTCCTGCCAGAATAATGATGTGGCATGTTGTCCAGTTGAAAAGATGCTGTCACTATATAGGTTGAAGGGTGATGAATAATACATAGATCTATATTTGATGATGGATCAGCACCGCAACAATTTTCATTCGTGTCAAAGGAGAGAGACCAATGATTGATCTTTGCACAGTCAATGTACGACAACGGTTCGACCTTCCGAAGGAGAACCATAATAGGTGACGGTTTCTGAAGGACCGCTGGACTAGACGGAACTAGAGACACTCGTTTTATGAGTTATTTTTGGAAAACATTATGGAGTCTCATAGGCTCATTGTGTCGGACTAGCGTAAGCTCTTAGGCTCGTTGTGTTGGACTCACATGGGCTCTTAGGCTCGTTTTCTTGGACTCATATAGACTCTTAGGCTCGTTGATGTAGGGTAGGTTGGGAATGTGGATGTTAACTCTTAAGTGGAATGCAGTGTGCTTACTGACAAACTCTAATGTGAATGTAATAAAAACTGTCCGGTTAGAGTATTGCAATAATTTAATTGATTAAAATAACGCTTAATTAGGAGCACATTCGTTCAAAAAAATTGAGCAGGAAGACACATTAATTCACAGGCAATTGAGGCACAAAACTATTTTAAGCGCGAAACGAAGTAATCCTGCAAGTCAAGCGATTTCATAGAAGCTACACCCATAATAATTGCATCCAATAAAATATAATCTTAGTATAGCAAAATAGAGAACACAAACGCCAAAATACGACTTACACGTGTAGGCGGCGGCGAAATACTACAATAGTAGAAATATGAGGACAGTTGTCCCCGATTGGTTATTGGCTGTTGGAGGTGGAAAGTAGGGTGGTTGGGTGTGGGCTGTTACTGAGAGGGAGGGGTTGGGATGCAATGGTCTGACAGTGGAGCTGAATTGGATGGCCGCGGCTTGATGGAAAGGGAAAACTAGGATGGACGAAGGTTGAATGTGTTGGGAAAAACACCCTTGTGATTTATCTTATAAATTATCTTAAAGTGATTTCATAATCTAGGATGTATTACCCTTGTTGTATAGTGATGGTAATTTGGTCATTAGATGTCTTAGGATATCACACTCACACTAGAGTGTCAAGACCTGACCAAAACACGCACAAAATTCAGTTGAGTTAACCTTGCGTCGAATAGAAGTCGACGCAACTTCGACTGAAAGTCGAAGCAACTTCGACTGAAAGTCGAAGCAACTTCGAATACAAGTAGAAGTAACTCAGACTGAAGTCGAAGTATAAGTGAAGTCGACGCAACGTCGAAATGGTCTCGACGCAGAAGACAACACCTGTCAAAGCAACATCTGAAGTCGACGCAACTTCGACTTGATTTTGACGCAGAAGATGAAGCTCAAAGTCCAAGTCTTCAACTCGACGGATACGTCGATAAGGATTCGACGCAACGTCGATATCTGAGTTCTGTCAGAGCTAAGAAGGATTTCGAAGCTGCTTCTATAAGAACTCAGAGGTGCGTCGAATAAAAGAAAAAGAAATCGACGCTACGTCGAATACAGACAGAAATGGAAGATTTTCTGATGTCTTTTTAAATGCTTTTTCAGAAGGTGTCCAATGCTATAGTCTGACTTCTAACGACTCCTTTATTGCCAAGAATGTAATGTAGTACTTCAGAGAGACAACAAAGATATTCTCGGAAGTTATTCAAATTAGATGACGGGCCGGGAAACAGAAATAGAAAGAAACACTTATTGTCCAAAGAATATTCTTTCTAAAGATAGAACAGAAGAGGAAAGAAATTCAAACACTATTCGACAAAAAATAAATATACAGAAGAAAGAAGAGAACAACAACCAAGAGAGAATCACTCTGTCTTCTTCTTCTTCTTGCTCAAGCTCTCTCACTCAGACAGAAAACAAGAACAACTCTGCACAAGAATAAAAACAAGGCTTCTTCTTCTTCACATCTTACAGCAGGAAGCAAACTAAAGTACATAGATCATAAGGATCACAACCTTATAACCCTGCATTCTTCTCTACCATAAGCAAGGGTTCATTATATACAGATCCCGAAGAACATCAAAAGACAGCATCCTGTGTGATAGCTGTAGAATGATTCATACAACATAATCCTTCTCTTCTTCTTCTTCTTTATCTTCTTTACTTCTCCATCTTTATTTTGTAACTGAGAAAGAGTCCTAAGAATCCCTCTCTAAAGGATTCAGTGGTTTTAAGAGTTTTCTTACCAAAAGACTCAATGGTTCTAAGAGTCTCCTTATCAAAAGAGTCAGTGTGCTGGTTCTGAGAGTTTCCTTATCAAAAGACTCAGGCACTAGATAGTGCAATCCTACCAAGGTGGTAGAAGAGTGGACTGCCCACATTTTGGGGAACCACTATAAAAAATCTGTGTTTTCTGAGCTGTGCTTTTCTGTGCTGTCCATTTACTATTATTGTTTCCTACTTTCTGTGTTTATTTTATTCTGTGTTGCTTGTGTTGATTGCATAGTTATTAAAGTAGTTTTATTGTGTGTGCATATTTAGGATAAAAGTTTTTAAATCTCTATTCACCCCCTCTAGAGAATACTCAGAGGTTACACTGTGCACTTTCAATTGGTATCCGAGGTTGATCATAAAAAGGCTAACATCTTGATTAAAAGATTACTTCTCATATATTTCTACTTTAAAAACTATTTTCAGAAAAATGTGTTCTAAGGACTATGCATCCAGTGTGTAATCTTAATAAGTTTACACTCTGGAAGACCAGAATAAAATTGTATATGAACTCTATTGATGAAGACATCTTTAATGTCATTATTTCAGGCCCCCCTGCACCAATCAGAAAGGATGCCAGTGGATCTGTGACTCAGCAAACTGTGCCTAGAGATGAATGGACAAATGCTGAAAAGAAGCATAAGGCATGCGATGCCAAAGCAATGAATATTCTGGTGTCTACAATGTTTGATGACATTTTCCAGAAGGTTACAGACTGCAACTCAGCCAAAGAAATCTGGGAGTCTCTTTCCAGATTGGTTGAGGGAAGTTCTGATGAAAGAAATAACATAAAGCCCCTTCTCATATCCCAATATGAGAACTTTCAGAAGAAGACTGAAGAGAGTGTTGCTGAAATGTATGATAGATTCAACACCATTATTAATGAGCTAAGAAATCTGGATAAGGAGATTTCTCTGACAGAAATCAATGATAAGCTTTTCATGTGCTTCCCAAGTACATGACACTGAAGGATCTGGGCCATCAGAGAGTCAAAATGCCATAGAGAAATCTCTACTGATGCTTTGCTAGGAAAACTCAAATCCTATGAGTTACTATTGAAAAGAAGGACTGAGACAGAGGCCAAAGAGGTAGTCTCAACTCCCATCCAAATGAGTATTGCCCTGAAGGCTGTTGAAGGAGAGCTTTTCACTCCTGAAGATGAGATGTTCAGCCTTTTAGCAAGAAGATTCAGAAAGTGGGTCAAGACAGAAGATTCAAGAAGAAAAGAGTGGAGCTCAAAACCCATATTTGATAAGACTCTAAAGCAGGAAGTGATCTGTTTTTCCCGCAGAAAACCAGGACATATAGCTCCTGAGTGTCCTGAAAAGCAACGGGACATGAGAAGTAGTAGAAATGAGCACAAGAAGAAGAAATCCTTCAAGAAAAAGGACAAGAAGAAGGGAAAGAGTTTCATTGCTGAAACCAGGAGTGATACAGAATCTGATTCAAGCTCTTCATCCGAGAGTGATGAAGAAACTGCCGCTGAAGTTGCCTGCCTGATGGCTTTGGAGACTTCCTCTGATGATGAAGAGGATCAGGTAAGTCTCTTTGATGATTTTGAATTTAATTCAGAAGAATTCAAGAATTGTTTTAAGGAATTTTGTAATGATCACCTTAAAGTTCAAAAAGAAATAGAAACAGTTAGGGAATCGTTAGAAGACTTTAAGAAAGATGAGTTGTATTCAGTAAATTATGATTTGAGAAATCAAATTTATAAAAGTGAAACATTAATAACTAATCTAACCAATGAAAACTTAAAACTGAAAGAAGAGCTCTAAAAGGCAAAAGCTTTAAAGACCAACTCAATGAGAGAAGTCAAAAGCTCAAAGATATTACACAAAATCTCTCCATTAGATTTAAGCACCTAGGTCTAGGAGCAGACCCATCCACTAGCACAAAAGTTCATAGTAGACCTGCCTGAAAAAATTCAGTTAGATTTGTTAGACCTAGTGACTATCAAACAAGTGAGATGAGTGTAGTATCTAAGGATCAGGACAATGATAATCCTGATAAAATCACTGTATTTAATAAAGTAAATCCTAATAGTGTGAAGAGACCTCTAGGGAAAAATAGTTTAGAAAAACCAATAAATCTAGATCAAAATGTTAAAGTCAAAAGTAAAATCATTAGACATTCTGCAGATTTATTATATTTAGATACATTCTATGCACACTTTCAGTACTAAGATAATAAACCTATGTTTAATAAACCTATTCTGTGTCATCAAAAAGGATATCATGAAAGACTATTTTATTCGTTCATATCACCATATAATGGTAAAAGCAAAGAGCTCAAGGTAACCTGGGTATCTTCTAATATTTGAGTTACTTGTGCAGAAAAAGTTAGGATTCTTTTCTCAGAGATAATGAAGGGAAGGAAAGAACTCAATTCTCAATAAGGAACTACAAATATTCAAAGGGAGTGACTTTATAAATGTTAATTTCAATAAACACTATTGCTGAGAAAAACAGCAGAAATTTTCTACAGAAATACAACTGTATATTCAGAGCTGCGTCGAATAGATTTCGACGCACCGTCGAGTTCTACTCGACGCCATCTTCGAGAGCCACATGAAGTAGAGCACTCCAATAGCATTCGACGCAGCGTCGGAGTTATGTCGACACATGCGTCGACTTATTAGGCGCTGTACAAATTGACGCAACGTCGATTACAAATCGACGCAACGTCGACATGTCGTGCCCTCACAGTTTCGCTTCTAGAAGCTACTTCGGCATATTTTGGCGCGATAAATATCATTCCTTTTCGACGTTGCTTCGAATACAACCGTAAGTTGCGACAAATCGTCTTCTCTTAAGCAACTTAGACGTCGAATTTATTACGCTTTCAAATTCTCTCTTTCTTGCTCTCGTGCTTTATCTCTCCAACTCTCTTGCATTCTTGCTCTTGTCTCTCTCTCTCTCTTCTCTGCAGGTACATTACTACAGATTCTATGACACCTCCTAAGGTGAATTCTGGATTCGATGTGGATATTGAGTCCTTCAATGCAGCATCTGACAACTTCAAGGCGATTCTTGGATTATTTCACACTGCTGGGTTGACAAAGTTGATCTCCACTAGGTGCAAGATCTATGATGTTGAACTAACAGAGTTTAAAGATAACATGCACATTGGAGATGATGGATCACTCGCTGGACGAATATCTTGGAATGATATCTACATTACAGAGGAGATGTTATGTCAAACTTTTGATCTACCTGCTGGTAGTGATTCTGATGAACTAACAGGGGAAGAGACGAGTAAGACATTACAGATAATGCATTTCAGAAAGGAAAAGACCATCAATCTGAAAAAAGAATGATGTATCTGAAAAATATAGATTCTTGGCAGATATAGTGGGAAGGTGCTGCTATGCAAAATATCAGCACACGATGCATCCCCAAACAACAACTTCAGATAATAGAAATTCTAGTTCTAAATAAGAGAGTCAACTGGGGAAAATGTCTCTTGAAGCTAATAGGACATAAGTATGCACATAGGGAAAATGCATATATGAGAATGATGAGCCAAGTTCTGCTCTATCATTATCCAATGGTCTGTAAATCAAAAGGGGTGCCAATTACACCAGGCAAAAGAATTAATATTGGAATCTTTTCTAAATGGACCAGACAAATTCTAAAGCCTGGTCAAGTACCCCCCTCTCCTCCTTCTCCAGTTTCTTGATATCATTCCAGATGATGCCACTGTTCAAGACCTCCATTCCATTCCATCTACTCTAGGTCCAGAATCTACACCACAGATTTCTCTCCAACCACAACAACAACAACCTTCCATCACCATCTCTGTTGAGAATCTACTAGACATCCATTCTGCTCATCTATCACAATCTCTCATAAAGCCATAAGACAATCAAGCACAATCCCTTATCCACCAAAATTTCCCAGACTTCAATGAAGATTCCACAACACTTCCTCCAGTTATCCTATCCACACCTCCTATCATCACAGATATCAATGTTGTTACAATAGAAATTCCTCCAGTTATCATATTCACACCTCCAAATGACACATCTCTTGTTTCTATCATCCATTCTACATCTCCCTTTGATGTTGAGCAAATAATTTCCAAAGCAGTAGAACTGACTACTGGTACATTTGCTGATTTGCTGGTGACTCAAGCCAGAAAATTCAACAGAAAGTATTCTCAGATGGAGTCTGAGATACAAGAATCAAAAGAGACACTCCTGACACTCAAAACCTGTGTCCTCCTCAATGGTGACCAAATCTTTCTTAACCTCTCTTGTCAGTAAGGTTCAGAAGGAGGAGAATATGCATGAGGAGGAGCTGCTTGTTCAAGAAAATGTGGGTGCCCAGGAGAAGGAAAAAAGAACTGCTCAAATTGCCCCAGATGCTGAAGTTCCTAACCCCAACAGAACTATTATATTCCAGACAGGAATAGTCCAGGGGGAGCCTCCTGCAGTAACCTAGGGGGAGATGCTTGCATCAACTCAGGGGGAGCTCTTCACAGATAATGAGCAGAGGGAGCCCTTGACAGGTGATCAACTCTTATAAGAGGTATCAAAGATTGCTAAGGAGGCTGCTTAGACTGCTGAAAAGGATGCACAATCTCAGGGGGAGCCTCCCAATGAAAATGAAGAAGAAGAAGATGAGCCACTAGTGTTTTCACCAAGAAAAGTAACACAACAATTTTTCTCAAGGAAGAAGAAAACTCCTCCAAAAGAGTAGAACAATACAGGTGAACAATTTCTATAATAGCTTCTCAGTACACATATTTGAAATTTTGAAATTATGGAAGACAATCTGATCATTTGGAAGCTTATCATGGTGATCTATGCTTCTATGCAATGATATCATTTTATGTTTATTGTGTATTTGTTTGTACTGTGCTTTTATTCAACTGCATGTTTGAAATCACTTACGTTATCTGTAAAATTTGTTAAGATAAATATGTTGAGATTGTTGGGAAAAACACCATTGTGATTTATCTTACAAATTATCTTAAAATGATTTCATAATCTAGGATGTATTACCTATGTTGTATAGTGAGAGTAATTTAGTCATTAGATGTCTTAGGATATCACACTCACACTAGAGTGTCAAGACCTGACAAAAAAAACACAATTCAGTTGAGTTAACCTTGCGTCGATTAGAAGTCGACGCAACTTCGACTGAAAGTCGAAGCAACTTCGAATACAAGTAGAAGTAACTCAGACTGAAGTCGAAGTATAAGTTAAGTCGACGCAATGTCGAAATGGTCTCGACGCAGAAGACAGCACCTATCAAAGCAGCATCTGAAGTCGACGCAACTTCGACTTGATTTCGACGCAGAAGATGAAGCTCAAAATCCAAGTCTTCAACTCGACGGCTACGTCGATAAAGATTCGACGCAACGTCGATATCTGAGTTCAGTCAGAGCTAAGAAGGATTTCGAAGTTGCTTCTATTAGGTGCGTCAAATAAAGGGAAAAAGAAATCAACGCTATGTCGAATACAGACAGAAATGGAAGGTTTTCTGCTGCCTTTTCTAATGCTTTTTCAGAAGGTGTCCAAGGCTATAGTCTGACCTCTAACAGCTCGTTTATTGCCAAGAATGGAATGTAGTACTTCAGAGAGACAACAAAGATATTCTTGGAAGTTATTCAAATTAGATTGACGGGTCGGGAAACAGAAATAGAAAGAAACACTTATTCTCCAAAGGATATTCCTTCTAAAGATTGAACAGAAGAGGAAAGAAATTCAAACACTATTCGACAAAAAATAAATATACAGAAGAAAGAAGAGAACAACAACCAAGAGAGAATCACTCTGTCTTCTTCTTCTTGCTCAAGCTCTCTCACTCAGACAGAAAACAAGAACAATTCTGTACAGGAATAAAAACAAGGCTGCTACTTCTTCTTCACATCTTACAGCAGGAAGCAAACTAGAGTACAGAGATCATAAGGATCACAACCTCATAACCCTCACATTCTTCTCTACCATAAGCAAGAGTTCATTATATACAAATCTTGAAGAACATCAAAAGACAGTATCCTGTGTGATAGCTGTAGAAGGATTCATACAGCAGAATCCTTCTCTTCTTCTTCTTCATCTTCTTTACTTCTCCATCTTTATTCTGTAACTGAGAAAGAGTCATAAGAATCCCTCTCTAAAGGATTCAGTGGTTCTAAGAGTCTCCTTACTAAAAGTTTCAGTGGTTCTAAGAGTTTCCTTGTCAAAAAACTCACTGTGTGGTATAAGAGTCTCCTTATCAAAAGACTCAGTGCTGGTTCTTAGAGTCTCCTTATCAAAAGACTCAGGCACTAGATAGTGCAATCTTACCAAGGTGGTAGAAGAGTGGACTACCCACATTTTGGGGAACCACTATACAAATTCTGTCTTCTGAGCTGTGCTTTTCTGTGCTGTCCCTTTACTGTTTATGGTTTCCTACTTTCTATGTTTATTTTATTCTGTATTGGTTGTGCTGATTGCATAGTTATTAGAGTAGTTTTATTGTGTGTGCATATTTATGATAAAAGTTTTTAAATCTCTATCCACCCCCCTCTAGAGAATACTCAGAGGTTACACTGTGCACTTTCAAATGACGTCGGTCTAGGATGGTGGAAAGTTGATCGGGGTCAGGCCAGGATGGAGAAAAGTTGAACGACGTCAGGCTGGAATGAAGGTTGAACAACGTCGGGCTGGGTTGGAGGACGGGGCTTGCGATCTACGTAGGAGGTGCGGTTCAGTTAATTAGAGTGGGATGCTGGGGGAGTACGAGCGTGGGCTTACAGGAGTATGTGTGGGCTTGAGGTTCGGTTAACCGAGGACGATGAAGCCTTGGAGTCGCACTAAGGAGCCTCTCAGAGTCGCACCAAGAGGGAGAGGGACCAACAGTTCCAGAACTTGGAATCAAAACCTCGATACCCCAAACTGTCGCCCGTACGTATATATAAAAGGAGATAACTACTAGGACACCCGAATCAGACGACTCATAATGTTCGAACCAATTGTGCGTCAAATATAACATGAAAAAAGAGTAGTAAATATAGGAAACAGACTCAGAAAGACCATCCGGACACATCCGTGGACTCATATCGTCCGAATGGGCAACATATCACACCCTCCTGCAGGAATAAACACGTATGGGTCGATCTCCATCAACTCTCATCGACTTGAAAGTATTCATCTCCGATGAACGAAAAAGGGTCATACTCTCGGCGTAGCCTAGGGGCGAGTCACTCGAGCTCTCCTAGGGAGATCCAAATATCATCTGAAGTCGGGAGGTCGCTCCAACGAACAAGATACCTTAGTGTATCTCGCCCCTCTGTGGTACTGAAGTTTTGGGCAACTATCAACACTATGCCCCTTGCTATCACTGGTATCTCTGAGCAAAATGTCTCTCCGTCTGGCAATTGAGCGGGTGGTACCATCGGTGGTGCGAGGCGGCCCTCATGACGAGACTTATTAGACTGAGTCTGCGATGGAGTAGGAGGAAGTAAGAGATCTTGTGGCCCATACGTGGTAGTGGAGAAAGGATCCATGAACGCACTCTCCTCGTAGTAATTAGTCAGGTCCTCTACATTGAATACTTAGTTTATCCCCATATTTTGAGGTATGTCAATTCCATATGCGTCTGTACCAATCTTTTGTATAACTGTATAAGGACCCATTCGTCAAGCACTTGCTATCTCTGTTGTTCCTTGAGGGAATCTCTCAGATCGTATGCGAATCATCACCTGCTCTCCAACTTTAAAAATCTGCTCCCTTCTATGCTGATCTGCTTGGACTTTATAGTATTTATTACTCATTGCAATTTTCTTTTTAACTGATTTATGAAGTGCATGCAAATACTGAATGAAAGGCTCTACAGATTCACTGGTCTGAACTTCTAAAGGGATTTGGATCATATCAATGAGCTTTCAAGGGTCATAACCTAGCGTGATGTGAAGTTGACTCGGACCCGTGAGCCTATTAACTGAACTATTACAGGCAAATTTGGCTACACATGCAAAACAAAATTCTAGGTGGCGGGGTTATCTCTTACTAAACATTGAAAAAGGGCCCCTAAGCTACAATTGACGATTTCAGTTTGCCCATCCATCTATGGGTGATAGGCGGAGGACAACTTCAGCGTCGTGTCAGTCTTCTTCCGTAATGTCTTCCAAAAATAACTCATGAATTTAACGTCACGATCAGAAATTATAGATGTCGGTAACCCATGATACTTGAATACTTCTCTAAAGAATAAAGCCGCGACATGTGAATCATCAATGAAGTGAGTCTATCTTCGAAAAATGTTCCACTACGACAATGAGGGAGCCGTGCTTCCTCTAAGCGCGAGAGAGTCCGACTTCAAAATCCATACTGATGTCAACCCAGGGTCTGTGACGGGTAGAGAGGGGAGTGTATAAACTAGTTGGTTGGTGCGTCCTTTTTGTGGTCTGACAAACTCGACAATACCTAATTACCCACACGACCTTCTTTAAACTAGGCCAAAAGAAGCGATCCTCAACCAATGCAATGGTCTTATCTCGACCAAAATGTCTCGCGGCGCCGCCCGTGTGGCCGTGTGTAACTCCCAGATAAGGAAATCTCGGAGGGATGCATATGGTACGTTGTTAAGAAAACGAAAGAGGTCGAGGGATGAGGAGACGAGGACACGACGCATATGTCGACGTCGGGTCTAAAGGCGACATGAACATGAATCCCAACACGGTGACGGATGGTCGCCAGTAGATCGCGTAGGCATAATACTCTTGCCAGCTTTATATTTTATTATCGTACATGCATTTTGGGTCGTGAGTTATTTAGTGTTTTCCCTTTGCGTGTTTTAGTACTAGACACTATATAAGGATATGCGTGTATCTCATTTGGGTTATCTTGGAGTAAGATCACTTTTGGAGGAGCCCTAGGGGCTGAATTCTTCCTCCTCTCTCTCTTCCTCCCTCTCCTCCTCTTCTTCAACCCTAGTACCTAACATTTGGTTTGACCCACCGTCTTCAGGACACGGTCCCCACCGCCCAAATCGACCCATCCATGGATCCCGTCGCTCCTTCCAGCAACCGATCCCGCACAGGTCTTCCGCTTGGCCCACGTTCCGCTCCAGCGCCTCCACGTCTCGCTCGCCCGGCGCACCTGCTTCTTCTTCCGCTTATTCCTGCCGCGCTCGATTTCTCTCGGCCACTCGATGCCAACACCCTCCCGTCCTCTTGACGACATGCTTGCTCCTTCACTCCCTTCTCGGGATTGTCGGCGCATCCGCCTCTCCATGAGACAGCCTCTCCATGTCGTGCCCGCTCGACGACACATCCGACTCTCCACAACAACTCCGCACCCGCGACGACATCTTTTGTCCCTCGCACGTGGATTCCTTCTGGCAAATTCTGCATTCGACACCTATTTTGCCAGTCCTGACTGCGCCAACTCACATCTGGACAGTGCCACCCTTCTTCCACGTGCATTCCCCCCCAGTTCTGTTCCATGGCGCGCTCTGACACACCAGCGCCTTCGCCTCCCATGGATCCGACCATTTCCATCCACCATGCTCATGAAGCATCCATCGCCTCACTCCAAGCCCTCATGCTACAGATAGAGACTATGTTTGACGCCCTCCTCGCCAGCCGCACGAGTACTTCCACCTTCAACGCGGTCTCCCCATCGCTTCTCGGTGCACATCCAGTCCTTCCACAGGATCCGGCTAGTCCCCCGACGGGCTTCCCTCCGGCTCACCATTCGTTCGACGTCCCCCCTTCAACTGCACTGACCCCGTGGGGTGGATTGCCTAGACAGAACAATTTTTTGACATTCCTCAGACTCAGGAGCCACAAGAGGTTGATACGAGTCTCGTCAACATGGAGGGCTCGACCTCCATTGGGTCCGCCGGTTGCGACAAAACAACCCTTCACTCTCTTGGTTTGTACTCCAACGAGACCTCAGCCTCCCATACGATGTTCGCTATTTCGGGACGACAATCGAATATTTATGTGGTGTCTGCCAATCGGGGCTCCTTGACGATTACATTAACGAGTTCATTGCCCTGGCGACACGCGTTCCTGGCCTACCGCCAGATCATTACTTGGGCTTCTTCACGTAGGGGCTCCTTCCCGACATTCGGTCCTGCCTTCGCACCCACCATCCCCAGACGATTTCTGATACCATGGATCTCACCCGCTTAGTGGAAGTGGACTTCAATGTCACCTCTGCGGACACCGATCGTCCACCGGGGGGTTACACACAGCTACATCTTCTAGAACTTTTGTGCGCTGCGGTTGGCGGCACCTCTGGACCCCTCACTATGAAGCTCTTTGGTTCCCTGTATGGCACTTCCTTGACGGTGCTGGTTGACAGCGGGGCCAGCCACAATTTTATCTCCCCGCTCCTGGTGGCACAACTCGCATTCCACTGTCTCCTGCTCCTTTCGTTATTTCTTGGGCGACGGTCTCTGCATTACCACTGTTGGCCTCTGTACAAACATGCACCTGATTGTGGTCCCTTGCCCTCTTCGTGCAGATTTCTATTCTTTTGAGCTTGGTGGCCTTGACGTCATACTCAACGTCGCATGACTTCATACCCTCGGTGACGTGTATGTCAACTGGGATCGCATGATGATGCGCTTTCCTCACATGGGAGTCCCTTTCCTCTTGGCGGCGAAAGCGCTCCTTCCCCATCCAGTGGTGGACCTCCATTCTCCGCAGCAGCTAGTGGCAGTGGACTTTGCCGCCTCCGTATGGCACGATGTTGGGCCCACCCACCGTCCTCCCCCTCCACTATCCCAGCTGCAGTGCTTCTAGGAAGTTTTTTCTGGCTTGAGGACAAGGCGATTTTTCCAGAGCGCGACATTGTTACGAAGATAGAAGAGGGTGTGGAACTAGGACATAAGGACATGACGCATATGTTGACGTCGAGTCCAAGGCGACGTGGACATGGATCGTAACACGACGACGGGAAATCACCAGTAGATCACACCGGCATAATGCTCCCGTCAACTTTATATTTTATTATCGCACATGTATTTCGGTCCGCGGGTTATTTACCTTTTCCCCCTATGTGTTTAAGAAGTAGACACTATATAAGCCTATACGTGTATCTCATTTGGATTATCTTGGAGTAAGATCACTTTTGGAGGAGCCCTAGGGACTGAATTCTTCCGTCTTCTTCTTCCTCCTCTATCCCTCCCTATCCTCTTCTTCAACCATAGTGCCTAGCATACGCAAAGGCGGAAGCCGAAGAAGAGATAACCGTCAGAAAACATTTAGCCCTCCTGGGGCTCAAAGGGATCTCTCGCCAACCTACCATAAATGTCGCTAAATTCAGGACACTCTGGTTAGTTATATACTAATCGCTCGAAGCCCACAATATGGTTGCTCATGGTATGCAACAGGTTGACTCGATTATCTTGGAGTAAGATCACTTTTGGAGGAGCCCTAGGGACTGAATTCTTCCGTCTTCTTCTTCCTCCTCTATCCCTCCCTATCCTCTTCTTCAACCATAGTGCCTAGCATACACAAAGGCGGGAGCCGAGGAAGAGATAACCATCAGAAAACATTTAGCCCTCCTGGGGCTCAAAGGGATCTCTCGCCAACCTACCATAAATGTCGCTAAATTCAGGACACTCTGGTTAGTTATATACTAATCGCTCAAAGCCCACAACACGGTTGCTTATGGTATGCAACATGTTGACTCGACGACTCAAGGCTTCAGCCGGCTTGTTCTCAACAACGCTCTGTGTTTAAGAGCATAATGATAGTCTTGATGAACTTTACACATTTTGCATGATGATGGGCCAACTTCTTCTGCAGTTTAGGTATCACATGACCTTATAGTCATAATATAAAACAAATTCCTTATTGAGGAGATAGTGATGTCAATAGTGAAGTGCCTGTACTACAACGTAAAACTCACGATCGTAATTCGAATACTTTTGTTAGGCGTTATTTAGCTTCTCACTGAAGTAAGCAACTGGATGACCCTCCCGACTAAGTACTCCACCAATACCAATTGTTGATGCATCACAAGCCACGTCAAACGCCTTAGAAAACTTTGAGAGACGCAAAACATGGGTGGACGATAGCTTCTCCTTTATTTCTTCGAATGCCTGAATGTTTGCTTTCGTCCATATAAATTCGCTTTACAGAGGCAGCTCGCAAGATGGACCATAATCGAGCTGAAGCCTCTGACGAACCTTCGGTAGAAGGTGACAAGTTTGCGGAAATTACGGGCCTCATGAATATTCATTCAGGATGGGTCACTCACGAATGGACTTGACCTTGTCAGGGTCAACCGATATACCGGATGCGGACACAATGTACCCAAGAAAATGGACAAACGCAAATGAGAATGGACACTTTTCAAATTGATATATAGATGTTCCCTCAGGAGGAGGTCAAATACCAAGCGAATATGGTGCAGGTGCTCGGTGCGGCCTTGGCTGTATATCAATATGTCGTCAAAATATACTACCAGAAACTTGCCCATATATGACCGCAGGATCTGCATCATCACCCTCATGAATGTGCTGAGTGCGTTCAATAATTCCACTCGTCTTGAACGCCGTCTCCCACTCGTCTTGAAGGCCGTCTCTCACTCGTCTTGAAGGCCGTCTTCCACTCGTCTCTCACTCTAACCTAGTGGTACCCACTACATAGGTTGATCTTTGAAAAGATATGGGCACCATCTATCGCGGGTAGAAGGTCTTCGAGGCGGGGTATGGGAAAACGATATTTCACTGTGATCTTATTAGTAGCACGACTATTGATTCACATGCGCTAGCTCTCATCCTTCTTCAGAGTAAGAAGGGTGGGTACTGCGCTGGGGCTTAAACTCACATATGAAACTCTTCTGAAGGAGGTCATCAACTTACCGGTTTTGCTCAACATGTTCAGTCGGGTTCATGCGATAATGGGGTAAGTTGGGAAAATATGTCCCTGAGATTAAATCAATCGCATGATGGATGTCTATCAAAGGAGGGAGCTCATCAGAGAGCTTCTCAGACATGATTTCAGAATAATCATCTAACAAATGACGGGGATTTCAGAATAATCATCTAACAAATGACGGATGCCCGAATCAGTAATCATAATGTCTGTAGAGGCCTCAAAAGCCACCGTGGATGCCACTACAACCCCGATGTCTATACTCTCTCTCAAAAAGTACCCTTCGTTAAGATATGCAAAGGTCTCGATGACCCCACACTAATTGAGGAGTCGACCTTACTTTGGGCGGGGGTCCCTGGGTTGGGCCGGAGAGAGGGTAACCTTTCGAATTTTATCAAAGAATACACATGTGTTCGTCGGCCGTAAGACGTGGCATCACGATTATATAGCCAAGGTCGCCCTAACAAAATGTGTGTTATGTCCACAAGGATGATGTCACACCAAACCTTTTCCTCGAAGGACGAGCGTAAAGGAACCATGCATCGCTGGGTAGCATGGATAACAAACTTGTCCACCCAAAGGACTCGATAAGGATGTAGATGTGACTCCACTTTGAGCTGTATATGCTCCACCCCTTTCTTAGCTATGATGTTTACACAGCTACCACTATCGATGGCTAGCTTGCAAGACCGCATGCAGTGGGAAAATAAGTGTAAAAGATAATAGTGTGTTGGAACAACCCTATTACTGATTTGGGCTATGATTACTATGTGGTGACTAGGACTAAGTTGACCCCCAATGTATATTCTAAGGGTCATAGTTTTTAGGCTTATAAGATAGCTAGAACTTAGGAAATCTCTAAGTTTCTGCGTTCGACGAACTCAATGTGAAGTTCGTCGGACGCAGAAACTTAGAGATTTCCTAAGTTCTAGCTATCTTATCAGCCTAAAAACTATGACCCTTAGACTATACATTGGGGGTCAACTTAGTCCTAGTCAGTACATAGTAATCCTAGCCCAAATCAGTAATAGGGTTGTTCCAACAATCTCCCCCTATTTGGGTTAGGATACTATTTGACAAATTTCAAATAATAAACAACAGAAAAACAGCAGAGCGTATATATCTGACAGAATTTAAATATTTCAGCAGATAGAGAATATGATACTCTGAGTTTATGAACATTACAATTGAAAAACAGAAATGTCAACAAAACTAAATAGTCTAAACCTTTATTTCTTCTTTGCTGAGGGAGGCTTGAAAATAATTTCCCTATTAGGGTCTTCTGATTTCCTCTTACTCATATAAAGGTCCTGAGCTCCCAGAATGGTTTGAGATTTAGCTAGAGGAACCACAGCTTCTGGGTGCTTCTCTAAATAAACTTCAGCATTGAATAAATTCTTGGATTTGTACTTCTCAAATTCCTTCTTCCTGTACTCTGACATAGCTGAATATTGGGAGTAATCCTTGCCTTCAGGTTTTGCCTTATTGATCTGGGCTACTGCAACAGATTCTCTGAAACTGGCCATCTGAGCCATCTTTTCTTCTTCTGGATTGGGAGAAGGAGGCTATACTCAGAAATACTGTCTTGAACAGGAGAAAGATCTTGAGGGTTTTTGCCTCTATGAGATGAGCCATCAGAGGTGTGATACTTATACCCTGAATATATTAATCTTGAAGAACCTGAAGGAGGTCTTGAAGACCTAGAACTCTGAGAACCACTGGAACTAACTGGGCTCTTGGATTGCTGAGAAGAATATTTTTGAGAGGAAGAAGATAACTTTGCTGAGCCAACTGCACCTGCTGCTGGAGGAGGAGTATGGTTATGCTTGACAGGCTTGTCAGAATAATAACCAGTCTTCCTCATCTTCTTTCTTCTATTGGCTTCATTTCTTGAAATTCTCATCCAGGCTGGAGAATCCCTGGTGAGTGTGATATTATGCAAGATACAGTGGGGAATATCATTATTTGGATTTGGAGGCTTAGGAGCAGCCTTTGACTTTGACTTAGCCTTTCTTTTCTTTGATGATTTATCATCTGAGTCATCATCATCACTATCATCATCATCACTATCAGAGGATTGAGGATTATCATATAGGTCATCAATAAGTTTCAGGGCTTCAGAAATGTCTTTCTCAATATTAACATTTTCAACATTAACATTCTGATCTTGAACTGGGGCTGGAATTTCTTCAATAACTGAAACTGGAACTGGTACTTCAAAACTTTTGAGAATTTCTTTCAATATAGCTTTATTTACAGGAGCAGTATAAGGAATAATTGCTTTTGAACAAACTTGATACTCTGGTAAATTGCTGAAAGCTGTATTAAACTTAGAAAGCAAATAAATAATATTTATAGATGGATGAATAGAAATATTATTTATTTCTTCTATAACAGGAATAACTGCATCTGTTGTGAGATCTGTCATCTCTGAATCACTAATTACAGCAGAAACTGCTTGAACTGAAATTTCTTCAATCACAACTGCATTTGTACTGAAAACTGCAAGACCTGGAGCTTCTTCATCAGACATCTCCCCCTACCTGGTTTCAGGAAATCCTGAAGCTAGGCCCCTAGAAGAAGGGACAGGAGTAGAGGATGAAGGGAAGGAAGCTATTTTAGCAGATAGGTCAGAAAGAGCTTGAAGCACTGGAGCAAGCTTTGCATCCAGAAGTGCATCTAGCTTTGGAGCAATGTGATCAAAGATCTGATCAGCAGCAGATGAGAAATCAACATATACAAAATCTTGGTTATGATGAGAAGATGATGGGATGGAGAGTGGGAGAGAGATGTTAGTAACATGTGCTATGGGTGGATGAATATGTTCATGAATAGGACAATGAGGGTGGATAGGTGATTGAGGATGAATAAGGGATTGAGGGATATGAGACTGAGGTAGGGTAGGTGTTTGAGGTGCAGATGAGATGTTTAATGATGGAGAATGTTGGATGGGTGACAAAGGTTCAAATGAATGAGGTGAAATGTATGGGGGAAGAATATTGTCATCTGGAGTAAATGAAGATGGAATTTCTGATGAGTCATTTACTTGAGGAGGTGGAGGAGAAGCCACGGAGGAAGGTGTGTCAGTGTGAGATGTGGAAAGATGAACTTCTTCAAAGATGGTTGTCTGAAGAGGTGGAGGAGGGATTGGAGTTGAGGATTCAGAGAGGGGAACTTCTAGTAGGGTTGAGGGAGTGACTGTGTTAGTCCTGGTGCCCTCATAAGCTATATTTGATTGTTCTGCCCTTGGAGTCCTCTTTGGGATAACCCTATCCCACTTTCCAAAAAGAGCTGAAGTTAGTCTCTTACTAGCATTGATAAACACTGTTGGAGATACCAACAGTTCTGGGCACTTTGCCTGAAGAACTAATCCCAGAATTCTTCCATAACAAACACTTTAACTTTGCTTCTTCCTTATCGATTCAAAAAGAATCAATCCCCAATTGAACTTCTTCTTTTCCACCAACGCCACCATCACAAGAAATTGGTGCATGGTTATGTAGTCATGAGCAGAAGTTTTGCCTAGCAAAACTTTTCCAACAATATCTGCTAAGAATTTGTATTCAATGGACAAATTCTTTTTCAGAAGATGATTAGGGTTTCCACTGGAATAACCCATTTTCTCCAATTCAACATTAAAATCATCAGAGGTGATTTCTAAATCATCATCACCATTCAATAAACCAAAAACTTCTGATAAGATATCAGGGGTAAGAAGAACCTGATTCCCTGAGATTTTTCCTGAGAGAGTTGCATTCTCTAATTGAATAGTATGTACCCATTCTTTTATCTCTGCCACAGGAAGCTTTATCCTGGTTGTCATGAACTTCCTCAGTTGCTGGTCTTCAAAGAGTTGAAGAATGTCTTGGAAGATTTGATCAGTGCGAGCAAATGATTCCATATCAATGTCAAAACCTGCGTCGAACTTCATCGAAGAGATCACTGACTGAGAAATCGCCATTAGCACCTGCAAAGAAAAACGATCAAGTGCAAAGGGGAACTGGAGGGAAAAGCAAGTTCTGTAGGCGCAAAGATAAAATAGGATGAAAGCTTTGATTATATAGAGAGATCGGAGAAGGGCGCACACTTTCGTAGAACAGGGTTCGGCTAAACCTAATAGAATCAGAAGTCGAAAAGACTTAGGGCTTCGTCTGACTGCGTTCGACGAAAAGTTAATTTTCGTCGATCTCCGTTCGACGATCGCGCTTGTCATTGTCGATCCTGAACTGATAAGTATCGTCGATCTCCGTTCGACGAACGATAGCATATCCTCGTTCCCCGTTCGACGAAATGAGGGGATAAATAGAAAATTTAATTTTTAGCAGATTGAATATCCATCTATCATTCCTAGCTGATTTAAAAAGAAAATATGTTTCTTTTCATCCAATGGCTTGGTGAAAATATCAGCTCTTTGTAAGTCAGTAGGAATAAATTGTAGGCAAATTTTATTTTTATCCACATTATATCTGATAAAGTGGTGCCTAATTTCTATGTGTTTAGTCCTACTATGGAGAACTGGATTTTGTGCTATAGATATTGCACTAGTATTGTCACAAAATATAATTGAATTATTTAGATTGACACCATAGTCTAGGAGCTGATTTTGTATCCACAATATCTGTGAGCAGCAACTGCCTGCAGCTTTGTATTCAGCTTCAGCTGTTGATATAGACACAGATGTTTGTTTCTTACAAAACCAAGACACAAGCCTATCACCAAGAAACTGACAAGTTCCTGATGTGCTTTTCCTGTCTACTCTGCATCCGGCATAATCAGAATCTGAGAATCCAGTTAATTCAAATTCTGATGCTGTTGGATACCAGAGTCTTAGATTTGGACAACCTTTATATATCTCAAAATTCTTTTTAATAAAATTAGGTGAGATTCTTTGGGGTTAACTTGAAACCTAGCATAAATACAGGTAGCAAACATTATATCAGACCTACTTGCTGTTAAATAGAGTAATGAGCCAACAATTACTCTATATACTTTCTGATCAACATGCTTCCCTGATTCATCAGTGTCAACAACAGCATTAGAGGGCATGAGTGTTTTTATGGTGGAAGCATCAGACATACCAAACTTTTTCACTAATTCCTTAGCATACTTGGATTGTGATATGAATATGCCATTTGGAGTTTGCTTCACTTGAAGACCAAGGAAGTATGATAATTCACCCATACAACTCATTTCAAATTTAGATTGCATCATGTTAGAAAACCTTTTGCATAGATTTGAATCAGTAGAGCCAAATATGATAGCATCTACATATATTTGAACTAGTAAAGTTTGATTTTTATGTATCCTGAAAAATAAGGTTTTATCAACTATGCCTTTACAGAAATTGTTTTCCAAAATAAAATTAGCTAAGGTCTCATACCATGCTCTGGGAGCTTGTTTGAGACCATAGAGAGCTTTATTAAGCTTAAATGCATAAGAGAAGTGAGTTGGAGAGATGGAACCTGGTGGTTGTTCCACATAGACTTCTTTGATGTCTCCATTCAAGAATGCACGATTCACATCCATCTGGTATACTTTGAATTTCGTGAATGCAGCAAAGGTCAGAAAAATCCTGATAGCTTCAAGTCTTGCAACAGGAGCAAAGGTCTGATCATAGTCAATTCCTTCTTCCCGTGAATATCCTTGGGCTACCAATCTTGCTTTGTTTCTAACTGCGTTGCCTTGATCATCTAGCTGTTCCCGAAGACCCATTTGGTGCCAATAACTGGATGGCCTTTTGGTCTTGGAACCAAATCCCATACCTTGTTCCTTTCAAATTGATTGAGCTCCTCTTGCATTGCAAGAATCCAATTTGGATCTTGTTCTGCATCTTTTATGGTTTGAGGTTCAACTTGTGATAGGAAACAAGTGTGCATCTGATTTTGGTATAGTTGATGCCTTGTTTGAACACCTGCTGAAATATCTCCAATCACTTGAGATATTGGATGATCTCTAACTGTGATGTGATCAACAGTTGGAGTTGGTTCAGCAATAGTATCCACTTGGGGAATATGATCAGCTGTCACTTGATTTGAATTGTCAGCAAGATCTGGATTATCCTCTTCTTCACTGTCTTCAAGATTTTGAGTTGATGGAAGTGGAGAATCTTCTTTCTGTAGATCTAGTCCATTGAGCTCTTCACACAGAGCTGGTACCTGCAAAGTAATTTTGGTAGAGGTGGTATTCCTCTCCTCAATTAACATGTCAGTTTCATCAAAAAATACATGCATGGACTCTTCTATCTTAAGAGTAGATTTGTTGTAAACTCTGTATGCTTTACTAGAAAGAGAATATCCAAGGAATATGCCTTCAGCAGCTTTTGCTTCAAACTTCCTTAGATACTTCTTGTCATTGTTATGCACATAGCATTTACAGCCAAATATCTTAAAATAGTTAACCTTAGACTTTTTATTCTTAAGTAATTCATAGGGAGTTTTGCCCTTAAGTTTATGTATCAGGCTTCTATTCAACACATAATTTGCTGTGTTCACTGTCTCTGCCCAAAAAGAGTGGCAAGTTTGCATCAGCAAGCAGTGTAATTGCTGATTCAATTAGGGTTCTATTTTTCCTTTCAGCTACCCCATTTTGTTGAGGAGTTCTAGGAGCAGAGAAACATTGTCTGATCCCTTCTTTTCCACATAATTCTCTCATCAGAAGAGATTCAAACTCAGTGCCATGATCACTTCTGATTAATGCAACTAGAGTAGAGTACTCAATCTTGATGGACCTGAGAAAGTCTGTCAGAACACTGAAGGTGTCAGACTTGTTCCTAAGAAAGAACACCCAAGTGAATCTTGAGAAGTCATCTACAATAACTAGAGAGTAATGCTTCCCTCCTAGACTTTGTATTGCAGTGGGTCCAAAAAGGTCCAAGTGCAGTAAGTACAAAATCCTAGGTGATTCACTCTTGGATAAAGATTTAAAACTACTTCTAATTTGCTTACCTAATTAACAAGCCCTGCAGAGTCCTTCCTTCTTGTATGAACCAGAAGGCAAACCTCTAACAAGATTGTCCTTAGAAAGCTTAGATATAGTTCTAAGGTTAATATGTCCTAGCCTTTTATGCCATAATTCATTTGTTTTACTTATAGAATTAAATAAACAAATATCAGAATTGGCAGAGTCAAAATTGACTAAATAAATATTTCCATGTCTAATACCAGATAACACATTTATGTTTTTATTATTGGTAATAAGACATAAGGAATGGTTAAAGGTTACCTGATAACCTTCATCACATAACTGGCTTATGCTGATGAGGTTGTGCTTGAGACCCTTGACATAAGCTACCTCCTTGAAGGTAACTGCTCCAACTTTGATCTGTCCATAGCCTTTGGTTTGTCCACAGTTGGAGTCTCCAAAGATCACCTTGGGTCCAAGCTTTGCCTTGTAGTTGCTCATGTTGGCCTTGTTTCCTGTCATGTGCTTTGAACATCCACTATCCAAATACCATTGTTCATTTTTGCTTGGATAGCCTTGTACCTGCAAAACAGAAAACATTCTAGTTGTTCTTGACCCAGACTACCTTGGGTCCTTTTGTTTTTCCACAAAAATCTGAAATGAAAGACATCTCAGGCTGATCCTTATAACCTTGTGGATGATATCTCCTTGGAGGAATTATCCATTCAGTGAAAGGATTCTTAGTATGTAAAGAATAAGAATTCTTTAGATTTTCAGTAAATTTTTCGTTCGACGAATTCAGATTAGTTCGTCGATCGCCATTCGACGAAGTGAAGTGCTTTCGTCGAGCGCCGTTCGAATGATAATTATACTGAATATCTGGCTTCAGAGTTCGTCGATCTCCGTTCGACGAAATGAATTCATTTCGTCGAGCTCCGTTCGACGAATTCTGCTGAATTTCCTTATTCTTAACAGCCTTGCCTGAAATATTTTTATCTACTTCTACAACCTCTTTGCTCTTGGCAGAAATGAACTTTATTGGTGTAGAAAGTATGTTCTTCTTAGTAAGAGGTGACTCACTTGATGATGCACCTAAGCCCCAGCCTGACATTCACTGTTCTTGTGATGTTCATCAGTTTGATACTTCTCCCATTTAGGGATTCTTCAAATTTCTTAGCCTTAGATAGTTTGTTCTAGGATTCTTCAAATTTCTTAGCCTCAGATAGTTTGATACTTGCAAGAACTGTTCTTGTGTAAGCCACCGTGGACGCCACTACAACCCCGATGTCTATACTCTCTCTCAAAAAGTCACCCTTCGTTAAGATATGCAAAGGTCTCGATGACCCCACACTAATTGAGGAGTCGATCTTACTTTAGGCGGGGGTCCCTGGGTTGGGCCGAAGAGAGGGTAACCTTTCGAATTTTATCAAAGAATACACATGTGTTCGTCGGCCGTAAGACGTGGCATCACGATTATATAGCTAAGGTCGCCCTAACAAACTGTGTGTTACGTCCACAGGGATGATGTCACACCAAACCTTTTCCTCGAAGGACGAGCGTATAGGAACCATGCATCGTTGGGTAGCATGGATAACAAACTTGTCCACCCAAAGGACTCGATAAGGATGTAGATGTGACTCCACTTTGAGCTGTATACGCTCCACCCCTTTCTTAGCTACGATGTTTACACAGCTACCACTATCGATGGCTAACTTGCAAGACCGCATGCGGTGGGAAAATAAGTGTAAAAGATAATAGTGTGTTGGAACAACCCTATTACTGATTTGGGCTAGGATTACTATGTGCTGACTAGGACTAAGTTGACCCCTAATGTATAGTCTAAGGGTCATAGTTTTTAGGCTGATAAGATAGCTAGAACTTAGGAAATCTCTAAGTTTCTGCGTTCGACGAACTTCACATTGAGTTCGACGAACCCCTTTCTGCGTTCGACGAAAAGGCTTCTCAGCTCGACGAACTCAGCTCTCCAGCCAGTTTATTCTTCAGTTCGACGAACTCTAACTTCAGATCGACGAACTCCAGCCTGTGTTCGACGAATCAGTATCAGATGTTCAGTTCGACGAACTCAACCTTCAGATCGACGAATTTCTATCTCAGCTCGACGAATTTTCTCTCAGTTTATTCAGATCAGTTATATTTTCTCAGAACTCAGTTCGACTAATAGCAACGGCTCTGCCAGATAAGTCAAGGATATTATATTTCCTTTTATTTATTCTCTTATTTCGAAAAGAGGCCGTTGGCATATTTTGGAAAAGGACAATTTCATGGAAAAGGAAAAAGATATAAAGCATATCAGATTTGTTGAATCAGTTGCAGTTCCAAAGAAATAATTAATGCTGATTATTCTATTCCTATTCAAAGATTTGAATTTCAAATTAGTTATCATTCTCTCTAAGGAAACGGGATACCAAAAAAAAAAGATATCAGTAACAGATAGAAAATATCAGAGTACCAGTCGAGAGAGAAATATTCAGAAAGTCAAAAAAAAAGATCATCTTCCTCAAGCAGCATATCTCATTCTCTGAGAACATCATCAAGATCAATCTCTCAGATCTCTGCTGCTAGATTTCAAATCTTCAAAGAGCAACAACAATCTGAGAAACTTCTGTCTCTCAGATTCATCAGCTAACAAGGAAGATATCTGTTTCAAGAGAAAGCTCCATCCTCAAGCTGTCAACAATTTCAATCAGACAGGGGGAGCTTTACAACATCATTCCACTAGAGTCTTCTCTCAGATTATTGTCAGAGAAGAACATCTAACCCTCTTTATCCCCTCTTGTACAGGGTTCTAACTCCCTTCAAAAGTTAACTCCTTGGTGGCAGGGCACCTGAACAAAAACCTGTGGTTTGGTTAGAGCACCTGATCAAAAGCTCACTTGGTGTGTGGACACCTGATCAAAACCCCCTTGGTGATAGTGCACCTGATCAAAAACCTAGTGAAATCCTACCAAGTGTGGTAGAAGAGTAGACGTACTCAGGTTTATTGGGAAACTACTATAAAAATCCTTGTGTCCTCTGTGTTGTGTTTATTTTCTGTGCTGTGCTGTGTGCTTTCTTTATTTTATTTTATAACTCACTCTGCAATACACATATAAGTATCACTATTTTAATTTCGATATAAAATTAAGTGAAAAAGTTTTTAATACTCTATTCACCCCCCCTCTAGAGTAAATCTAAGATTTAACCTCACTTTCATAGTGTGACGCCAATTTTCTTCTGTGCGATGGGTGCGCAAAAGGAGGAGAGCCACTCCTAACTTTAGCGACCTCTCAGTGTCGCTCTCCCATCCGTCCTCTACTGTTGCTACAACCTTCTCAACAAGGACATCCTCAGCTTCTGATGTATTCTAAAATCTGGAATGTTTTTAAAATGGTAATTTGTGTGGTCGACTTAAATTAAGTGGCACTAGTGGAGTTTTCCCGAGCGATAACTTTTTTAACGACCTCAGTTTCATAAATAAGCATACACCCATAGCAAATGAGTGAAATTAGCAATATAAAATAAATCTTCCACGAGCCAAATTGAATAGAATAAGAACTCGTGCATTTTAAAATTAACGTCAAAGAGGAAAACATGATAATTAGAGGCAAGCTCTAAAAAATTAAAGAATGAATTTTTTCTAACATATTGAGAGCGGAGAAGGGGATAAGGAATATACCATTTGTTCATTAGTGCGGCAAGGATTTGCTGGGCAAAGAAACCGAGAGATCTTCAGGTAGGGAATTAATCGAAGGTGACTGGTCGAGGCAGAAAACAGCAGCAAGGAGACTGTCAACGCTGTCGTCAACCAGAGCCTCCGGGTCCGTCCCTGTGGAGGTTGGGTTCTTTGGAGGATGGAAGGGGGAAGAAGTTGACGGTTGGTTGGAACTGGAAGGTGGCCGAATAAACAGGGGCTGACTGGAGATGACGTTCCCGACAGTTGGTTGTGCGTTCGTCTTACATCCGACAGGTGCTAGCGTGGACCTGGCCGGAATCCGCAGTAGAGAACTTCGTTGAACTCAGAGGTGGTGGAAAGTGGTGACAATGCGACGCAAGGTAGCGGCTGGCGTTTGGGATGAGGCCGGCGTGGGTAGCCCCACTGGGTCAACGAAACAGAGAAGTGGATTTCTTTGTTTTGAGCTTTTCCCAGGCTGCGCAGACAAGATGGAGGGTCAAAATTTTAATATAGCTGGAATTTTTAAGAGGGGGTGAGGGGGTTTCAAATAACGATAAGTTAATTTAGGTTTTAAAGAAGGGGGTTTCTCACTAATTAAAGAGCCGACTCACATAAAGAATGGAGAGGAGTTTCAATTAGAAATTCAAGGTCATTTTCTTAATAAAGAATGGAGAGGTAGTTAGGCAGGGGGTTTCCCGTAATATTGAATTTTGAATTTAATTATAATTTCAGAAATTAATAGATTTATTTATAATTTCAAAAATTAAAATTAAATATGCAAAATAAAATCTTTTAATTTTCAAAGCTTGCCAAACTACGTTCCTGCCTAATTTGACTGGTCTTTGTATTCAAGGTCTTATTGGTCGGCCACGTCAGTAAGACGGACGTACGTGCGCAAGTAACATGCGCGATACAAAACATATAGGCTAGGCATGCGCAAAAAATACAACACACCAACATGCGCGAAGACGAGCGCCACAAAAATAAAATGCAATAAATAAATAAAAGGATGCGACTCAGGTTGCATCAATTCCCTCGGGTGGAAAGAGCTCGCCCTGACGAGAATGCGATATGACCCGCCACTAACATGTCCAAAAGTTGATCTGGCAAATGGTGTGCCACCGCCCTATTGTTATTGAAGAACCAAGATCTGAAAGAACTAAGAGGTCGGAAAGTAAAGATATGAGGAATACTTGGGTCGAGGTAGGTATAAGGGCAAAGGATGGTTCCTTCTATACAGCTAATGACCTGTAGGTAAACCCTTGTTCTTGAAAAATAGAGGAAACCACTCCAAAATCTGGATTTTAATTTTAAAAGTAAGTTTTGTGATTTCTTTTAAAATAATTGCAGCACAAGCGATACACTCACGAATAATATCATGCGACAATCAACCTAGGGATCCGCAAACATGCATAAATTTCTAGCATTTAAACATTGATTTAACACAATTTACCTCATTCCACAAGCGATAACAATAAAAAACGCACAAGAAGATTTTCAAATTATCGACAAAGTGGTAAGTGGTAATTTTTGGCAAGCTCTGAAAATTTTAAAGATCAATTAAACTTAAGCATAAAATCTTAATAACCGTAGGTGAGCAATATTGAGAATAAGAAGTATACCATATGCACGTCACAAATAGTTGAGGATCCACGGGAAATACTCAACTGGGACGGATGGAGACTGGAATGAAGATCGCCACTCGTGGTAGGTCGGGGAAGGGTCGTCGGAGCCCACGAGAGCCGGCGGCGGCAGTGAGGCTGGATCGAGATCAGCACGGATGGATCGCCGAGCGGATGGAAGGAGATTTGTGAAGGAAGAGGAGTCAGGTTGGAACTTTTGGGAAATAGAGAAATGAATTCTCTATTACCAAAATTTTGTCCTAGCTTCTGTACCATACGTTGAGAAACGAAGTTTTCCATACTGCCGCTATCAATGATGATGGAACAAAAGTGTCCCTGAATGCACGTAGTAGTGCGAAAAATTTCGTTCCTCCGAAAATCACTCTCAGTGGTCTCACCAGGTGAAACCAATCTATAGTGAAGGACACAAACTAATTGTTCAGCATGCTCTCCTTCGACCTCGATCACGCTATAGGACTTGGGCCTATGCCCAAGCTTGGAGTCACTAAGGAATACTCCATATTCAGGCTCAGGCCCATAAGTGAAATCAACAATGACGACGAAGTGGTATCGCGGGCACTCAAATGATTTGTGCCCAGGCTCCATACACTCGAAACATCAGAATACTCCAGTGTTGGTCTTGGATCCCATGGGCTCCTGATGCATTCCAAATAGACGGATTAATTTTAAAAGATAAAACTTGGGAATCAATTGAAAGTTTTGTGGTGCTAGCGGAGTTTTCACGAGTAATTTCATGTGATAATTTAACCAAGAGTTTTGTGGTGCTAGCTCATTCTGCATTAAGATTTATGTCATCCACATGCAAACACTTAAAGGAAAGAAAAGACGAGACAATTAATGTTTTAAATTGACGACAAACAGTTCTAGAAAATAAACTTTAGGCATAAAATAGAACTTGCAAAATTGGAGCAAGAAAGTGGAGGAGTTAAACCTTCAGAAATAACACCGAACAGTTCCTTGGGACAAACAGCTGCAAAATCAGGTCAGAACAGTGGAATGCGGTTCAACTAAGGCAGGTGGGATGCCGACCTCGTCGGAGAGAAGCCAAAGTTGGTCGACGCCAACAAGGATGCCCTCAGGAGAGTTCGTCGGGCTTAGAAAGGGACCAAAGAAGCGGAGCTAGGTGCTGGAGGTGTCGTTTCCTGCGACTTGAATGGAAGAGCGCCACGGAAAGGCTGGCGGAACCGCAGGGGATGGTTCCTGGATGCTTGCCGTAGCACTAGGGGTGCTCGCCGGTGGTTTCAGAACTGGCGGAGCTGATTGGAAACGGGGACGAGAGGAACTCGGCGAGGAGGGGAAGGCGATCGGGCTGGGTAACCGAAAAACAGAGTACAAGACTCTGTTTTCCGATTTTTCCCAAGCCAACTTTTACGTGGAGCTCTGATAGGCTTTATAAAGATAAAGATAGGAGTTCAGTTTTCAATTGATACTAATAAAAAATTTAACTGATAATAAAGAATATTAAATGGGAGTGGGAGAGAATTTCAAGGGTGGAGTTAACCGGCCACAAGAAGTTTTCCCTCTTGAATTTAATACATAATTTTAATGATATTAAAGACAGAAATTTCAAAGGTTTCGAAGAAGTGACTCTTGGAAAGTGAACTCATGAAGGAGGCTTTAACTTAAAACTCTTAATAACAAATATTTTAATAATGCTGAAATGAAATTAAAATTGTAATTTATAAAATATTTAATTTCAGAATATTAAATATCAGCATAAAATATTTAATTTTGATGTATTTTCATAAGCTTGCCATATTTATTACCTAGTCTAATTTGACAGACTTGTTCATTCATGGACTTATTTGGCTGTCACTCCAATAAGTTGTACAAACAAACACAGACACGAGTAATAAGCGCGGTACCAACGCAGAAACACACATACATAACAACATGCACGAAGACGCGTGCGACACTAACAAAAATAAACGTGCGCTAAAACAAGCGCAACTCACAAATTAAAATGTGGGAAATAAAATAAATTATGATGCGACTCGGGTTGCATCAATTCTCCCGGGGTTGAAAGAACTCGACCCCGACGAGAATGTGATGAAACCTGCAAGTAGAAAGTCAAATGCCAATCTGATAAATATTGTGCCTCCACCTTGCTACTGCGGAATAACCAAAATATGCACGTAAAGTCTCGTTCCTGAAATAGGCAGACAACTCATCTCCTTCGGAAAAATATGATCCCAAGGGAGAAAATCAACCGTGGAATTATAGATTTCCGAAAGTGCTCGCAAATTATTAGTCATAATTTTATGCAAAATATTTAATTGACCAATAAAAATTAGAGCATCAAATAAGAAAGAAATACAAAGTAGAAGAGACGGCGGATTGAAGAAGCAAGATAAGAAGCAAGGAAGGAAGCAAACAAGATCGACCAGTGGAATCATTATATCATATCGCATCATACGCACTACCGCTAGACACCTACGAGCATTTACAAAACCAGGATCAACTATCATCATGATTTCACCCGCTAAAGTCCCACTATAGTCACAATATTTTAAAAGAATCCCAAATTTAACATTTAAAATCATCCATAGAAATTCATTAAAGCGTGTCTCTATGAGGCGTGAAAACTTTAGGGATCGTGACGATCTTCCTAACACGTCTAGGCGTGAAAAATTTGATAAATTGAGACTTAACGCACTCTTCAATAATAATAGGATAATGAAAATAACTAAAAGAGCGGTCACCGAAAACAGTCTATAAAGGGTGGTGACTCGAATGCCACTGGCGAGTGGCCACCAAGCACAATGTCAGTGGCCTCAAGGGTGTGCGCCTGCAGTGGGCTAGGAGAGTCGGGATATAAGGCGATCGAGTCTATGCCCTCTAAGGTGAGTGACTCTTCGTTGACCAATTCCTTCTAGGGAGAAGTGAGATTGAAATTTTGTCATCCAAAGTGAGTGACCATCACTAGGAAGTTCTTCCCGGAGCGGGGCCTCAGGAATACACTCGGTGACTAGTGGTTGTGCTTCAGTGTGAGCAAGTGGAAACACCATTTCAGTCGGAATGAGGAGATGAGGAGGAAGAGGTTCTACATGGGGCTCAGGGGGAACCTCCTCGACTGAAGGGAGTGCTTCAGTGGCGACAAGTGGGGCTACAGTGCTCATGGAGGAAACACCGAGACTAGATAGTGGACTATTAGAAGACCTAAACCCAGGTTCTACTATATGATGTGTAGTTGGGTGGTAGTCAGGTAAAACATAAGGCTTTGATACTTTCGCATCAAGCCGTTTTATCGTAGTCCACATCTCGCCCACTTCATATTTAATGTTGGCGGAGAGAATCTCAACTTTTTTTGTCAACTTTTTATGACGCTCATCAAATTTCTCCATTTTAATTTTAAAATTTTTTTATCTTAAATTTTTGTAAAAAGAAATATATATATATTTAAAATACTCTAATTTCTAAAAGATTTTTTTTAACATCAGAAATCTTAAGTATTTATTAAAAAAAAAATTTCCTAACAAGATCGGGATCATCGATTCACGGTAAAAGTGAATCTGACCGCTCTGATACCAAACTGATGCATTCCAAATCGACGGATTAATTTTATAAAGATAAAACTTGGGAATCAATTGGAAGTTTTGTGGTGTTAGAGGAGTTTTCACGAGCAATTTCATGTGATAATTTAACCAAGAGTTTGTAAACCTGCATCATTACCTAACTTTCACGCCCATTCTGCATTAAGATATACGCCATCTACTTGCAAACACTTAGAGGAAAGAAAAGACGAGACAATTAATGTTTTAAATGTAGAGGGGTTGCTCGAAACATCCGGAGGAAGTCAAAGTGGAACTATCTCTCCGTTGCCTCCAGCTAGGTATATATAGCAGAATACCTAAGGTTTCCACACGCAAAGCCCCCGAGCCCGTTATTCGTCCGAATATACCTTTACAATCTCCTCCTATATTCGTGACTAATAACGGTAACGTTTCAGGGTGCTGAAGAGTGGACAAAAATAATAATTCAGACTAAACAAAGCATTCAGGACAGATCATACTAATTAACACATAAAAAGGTTTTTGCCTGAACGGCAAACCAAAAAAGCACAGATTCTATCCCAAAACATAGTCTGAATAATTATTACAAGATAACATGAATTAAAACGTTTTATGGTTCTACTCGTTTAGTAGATCATCGCCATCCATGTCCAAGTCTACTTCTCCTCTATAATCTCCACTGTAGCCTGCAAGGAATTTCATGAGTCAGACTCTATGAATTCATAATCATATGCAGTAACGTTTAAAGTAAACTAACTCTTACTAAATGAGCTTAGCACTTCTAGCAACGGTGAAGTAACTCTGTCAGCATCTCATCCAGTCTAACTAGGACTAGTCACGTTATCTTACTTATTACTGTTCACTATGTGCCTCACCAACACATGTGGGCACACATCACGTGCAACCTTATCAAATGTGGAATAATGTGCTGTGACCAATAATGTTTAGATTAACTTTTACAACGACTTTCAATTTCCAGTTGAATAACTCTCGAATCAACTTACAATGAGAGTGGTGCTTGGTTATCAAATGTGGAATAACCGGCATCAAACCATCTTGGGTTTTCATCAAGAAATTATTTGGGTTTTCAGTCTATTATTAGATGCTTGAATGTTGCGACTATAGGTTCTCACTGTCAAAACATAAACTGCGGAGGAAAGTTTCATACATCTATGAACTTTAATCCCATTTTCCCCGATGTTTTTATTGTGAGAGCTCAATTTAATCCTTTGGTCAAGGGGTCTGCAACATTATCTTTCGATCTCACATCAATTAGGGTCATAATCCCTTGACTTGGAGAGAGGTCAACCAAGATTGTTTTAGCCTGAGATGCCTTCTTTTGCCATTGAACAAAGAGTTCGTAGCAATCGTTTTAGTAGCCTGATTGTCGCAGTAAACTGCAACAGAACTCATTTTCAGGCTCGGCAAAGGAATGTCCATCACCAAATCTCTCAGCCATTTGGCTTCTTCTCCTGCTGACGCAAGAGCGTAGAGTTCGGATTCCGTAGAAGAGAGTGCAATACAGGATTGCCTCTTGGACTTCCAGGCTACAGCTGCTCCTCCTAGTGTGAACACAAAACCACTAGTGGACTTGCTGTCGTTTAATTCTGAGCACCAAGATGCATCAGAATAACCTTCAAGAACTGAAAGATAACCAGTGTAAACTAAAACATACTTTTGGGTGTGCTTTAAGTATCTCATTAGCATATCTAAGACGTTCCAGTGGTCTTTACCAGGATTACTAGTGAATCTGCACAACATGCCGACCGTAAAGGCTATGTCAGGTCTAGTGCAGACCATGACATACATGAGGCTACCAAGCAGTTTAGAATAATCTAACTGTCTAACCATAACTCCTTCATTGGGCTTTAGGCGGTTAGTGTAGTCGTATGGTGTCTCAGATGCTCTACTGGCACTGTATCCCCACGTGTCCAACATGGACTTTATGTAGTGGCTTTGACTTAGGGAGATACCATTCTTCCCAAAGCTCACTTGCATGCCTAGTATAGTGTTAGCTACACCTAAGTCTTTAATGCTAAATTCTTTTATTAGATCTGACTTAACGTCATCCACTTCGGATTGATCAGACCCTAGAATGAGCATATCATCTACGTACAAGCATATTATGGCGACTTTATCCGATCTATTACGTATATAAAGACATTTATCCGAGAGACTCGACATGAATCCCATGTTCTTTACACTATAGTCGAACTTCTCATGCCATAATTGCGGTGCTTGCTTTAGTCCGTATAAAGACTTAAGTAATTTACAGACTTTCGTTTCGTGACCGTCTACAATGAAACCTTCAGGTTGACTCATGTAGATCTCTTCGGTCAGATCTCCGTTCAAGAACGCAGTCTTAACATCCATTTGATGAACAATAAAGTTCTCAATAGATGCAATAACAAGGAGAACCCGAATGGTTGCCAAGTGACACACGAGTGAGTAGACATCAAAGTAATCTACTCCGCTGACTTGTGTGAAACCTTTAGCCACCAGACGTGCTTTATACTTAGCTACGCTACCATCAGGATTCAATTTCTTTTTCAGAACTCACTTACACCCTACGGTTTTAGCCCCTTTTGGCTTATCAACCAACGTCCCGGTGTTATTCTGAAGAAGAGAATTCATCTCTTCATCTATAGCTTCTTTCCAGAGTAGTGAATCCCTGGATCTCATCGCTTCCTTATAGGTGGATGGATCGGCCTCAACGTGGTAAGTCACAAAGTCACTACCGAAGGTTCTGGGAATTCGCTCTCTTAGAGAAGTCCTTCTAAACTCTAGGCCAGAGTTATCTACCGGAACGGAATTGGAGGTGCTCGGTACTGATTCAGGATCTTCCTCAGTAATAGTTGTTTGCATACCTGGGATTGTTAAGTTCTTATCTTTGAGGAATTTATCCTCGAAGAACACCGCATCCCTAGATTCTATTATGATATTATTAGAAATATCAAGGAACCTATCTGCAGCACTATCCTCAGCACAACCTAGGTAGACACAAGTATTGGTCCTAGGTCCAACTTTATGCCGTCTAGGGTCAGGAACCCTGACATAGGCTATACAGCCCCAAGTCTTAAGTCGAGTAAATGACGGGGGTCTCTTAAACCAAAGCTCGTAGGGAGTAACTTCTAACTTAGCATGAGGACCTTTATTCAGAATGTGGTTCACAGTCAAGACTGCTTCGCCCCAATAAGAGGAAGGCATGCCTGCAATGAGCAGCATAGAGTTCAACATCTCTGTTAACGTTCTATTCTTGCGCTCGGCTATGCCGTTAGATTGGGGGGAGTAAGGAGCAGTGGTTTCTGCTACGATGCCCTGTGAAGCAAGGAAGCATCTGAACTCACTGAACATATATTCTTCTCCTCTATCACTCCTAAAACGTTTTATTTTCATGCTTAGTTGGTTTTCTACCCTGGTTTTGAAAAGACAAAACTTTTCAAACGCTTCATCTTTAGTTTTAAGCAACGAAATATGACAAAATCTCGTGCAGTCATCTATAAACGTGATCATATACTTCCTCCCACCTCTAGTGACAAAACTCTTAATGTCACAAATATCGGAATGTATAAGCTTAAAAGGTGTTGTGCTCTAGTAACCATGCCAAAAGGTTTCCTAGTGATCTTAGTCTGAGCGCACACTTCGCATTTTTCAAGTGGAGACTTAGTGTCTAATGTGATCTTGTGAGTTCTAGCTACTTGGAACATTTTCCTGTAGTTGACGTGTCCTAGTCTCTCGTGTAGAGTCCTAGGGCTAACTAAGTTCAATTGAACTTGTTGGACTACCTCACTTGCTAGACTCAGACGGTACATCCTATTTTGGACATAAGCACATCCAAAATAGTGCGAGTTAACTGACAAAGTTACCCTGCCGCTACAGAAGGTAAGCGACATACCCGCATCACATAATAGACTGATAGACACTAAGTTAGCAGCTATTGAAGGAATAAATTTAACATTTTTTAAAATTAAAGACTTACCTGAGGAGAGCATCAGAGTTGCGTTCCCCACCTTCATCACATCAGCTGTGTCTCCATTTGCCACAGTTACTGATTCCTTTGCATCCTTCAGCTCTGTCAGAAGATTAACATTGTTGCAAACGTGGCACGTTGCCCCAGAATCCAGGTACCACTCCGTACTGGCCTGCGCGTGTCCGACCATGGCAACAAAGTCGGATGGCTCAGCTTGGCTAACCAGATGGGCTTGGTTGCCTTCTTGTGGTGCCCGGTTCTTTCTTTCCATGGTAGCTTGCAGTCATATGCGCAATGTCCCCACTTATTGCAGTTATAACATTTACCCTTAAATTTCTTAGAGGGTTTACTCGGGCCTGCAATCTGGGGGTTACTACGAGACGTTTTGGTCTTATGAGGGGGAGGAGGCCGCTTGGAGCTTGAAATCATGTTGGCAGCAGCCTTCTGCTTGCCAACAGCTTCCAAAGCGTGCTTCGTCCTGTTCTCGTCCTCAATGCGTATGAAACGCTTGAGGTCGTTCAGACCAACCTGCATCTTCTTGCGGTACATTTCCGTTTTGAAATTGTACCACGAGGAGGGCAACTTATACACAATCGTTCCCGCAACAAAACTATCGGGCAGACTAATAGACTCACTATGCAAGGAATCAATTAAATTTTCAAATTCGGATACCTGGGGGAGAATGACTTTCTCCTCGTCGAAGCTGAAAGAGTGGAACTTGTCCACTAGGTGCGTCTTGGACAGGTCCTCCTCCTGCCTGAAGTGCTCCTGCAGCGCATCCCAGATCTCCTTTGCGGTGCTCATCTTCATGTAGGTCTGGGCCAAGCTGGATGACAGACAGTTCAGCAGGTAGTCCCTGCAGAAGTCTTCATCAGAAACCCACTGTGCCTCGTCAGCAGTCCCTACGACCTCAGCACCATCAGACTGAATTGTGTAGAACACGTTCAGAAACTTCATCCCGAACTGAGTATTCAACTTCCAGGCGTTGAACTCAGTCGCCGTGAACTTCTCCAGCTTTATCATCGGAATGGGGGACGCCATGGAGTTCCCCTTCATCATTGTGCTTGGAGACGGCGGCGGCGGGAAGAGGTGCAAGGCGGCTGAGGGGAATCTGGAGGCACGGGAGAACCACAACGCACGGGCAGTGGCTGCAGAGAAGCGCACGATCAGAGGTCGTGCGTGGACTGCTGAGCGCACGATCAGTGGTCGTGCGTGAACTGGCTGTTGAAGAGCGCACGATCAGCGGTCGTGCGCGAGGGGTCGAGCGCACGATCAGCGGTCGTGCGCGAACTCCTTTTCTTGAGAGCAGCGGCTTCGTCTTCTTCGCACGAGAGGCAGATCTAGGGCACGGCGACGGAGGCGTCAGCGACAGATCTGGACAACGGGGGCGGCACACGACAGAGACTCGAGCGGTAGATCTGGATCCGGCAACGGGAGGAAGAGCGAATCGCGACGAACGGCGAACGGGAGGGCAGCAGCGAACGGGCTTCCTCCTCCTTCGATCGCGAGCGGCAACGACAGCGGCAGCGACAATAGGCCGGACCAGCGGGGGCGAGCGAGCGGCGAGAGCTTCCTCTTGCGTGAAAGCAGCGGCAGCAGGAGCTTCTCCTTCACGAGCGGCGACGGCTGCGGCAGCGGCAGCGACAGCAGGCCGGACCAGCGGGCGCGAGCGACCGGCGAGAGCTTCCTCTTGCGTGAAAGCAGCGACAACAGGAGCTTCTCCTTCACGAGCGGCGACGGCAGCGGGAGATCGCAGATCACGAAAGCTTCGCAGACGAACGACGCGATCGGCTGCGGCTTCTCCTTCGGACGGGAACGAGCGAACCCTTAGGGCTGTTTCGAGAATGTAGAGGGGTTGCTCGAAACATCCGGAGGAAGTCAAAGTGGAACTATCTCTCCGTTGCCTCCAGCTAGGTATATATAGCAGAATACCTAGGGTTTCCACACGCAAAGCCCCCGAGCCCGTTATTCGTCCGAATATACCTTTACATTAAATTGACGACAAACAGTTCTAGGTAATAAACAGGCAAGCTCTGATTTTTTAGAGATCAAAATAAACTTTAGGCATAAAATAGAACATACAAAATTGGAGCAAGAAAGAGGAGTAGGAGTTAAACCTTCAGAAACAACATCGAACAGTTCCTCATGACAGACAACTACAGAATCAGGTCGGAACAGTGGAATACGGTTCAACTAAGGCAGGTGGGATGTCAACCTCGTCGGAGAGAACTGAGAAGCCATAGTTGGTCGACACCGGCAAGGATGTCCTCAGGAGAGTTCGTCGGGCTTAGAAAGGGACCCCAGAAGTGGAGCTAGGTACTGGAGGGGGCGTTTCCTGCGACTAGAATAGAAGAGCGCGACGGAAAGGCTGGCGGAACCGCAGGGGATGGTTCCTGGATGCTCTCCGGAGCACTAGGGGCGCTCGCCGGCGGTTTCAGAACAGGCGGAGCTGATTGGAAACGGGGACGAGAGGAACTCGGCGAGGAGGGGAAGGCGATCGGGCTGGGTAACCGAAAAACAGAGAACAAGACTTTGTTTTCCGATTTTTCCCAAGCTAACTTTCACGTGGAGCTCTGACAGGCTTTATAAAGATAAAGATAGGAGTTCAGTTTTCAATTGATATTAATGAAAAATTTAACTGATAATAAAGAATATTAAATGGGAGTGGGAGAGAATTTCAAGGGTGGAGTTAACTGGCCAAAGGACGTTTTCCCTCTTGGATTTAATACATAACTTTAATGAGGTTAAAGACAGAAATTTCAAAGGTTTCGAAGAAGTGACTCTTGGAAAGTGAACTCATGAAGGAGGCTTTAACTTAAAACTCTTAATCACAAATATTTTAATAATGCTGAAATGAAATTAAACATTGTAATTTATAAAATATTTAATTTCAGAATATTAAAATATTAACATAAAATATTTAATTTTGATATATTTTCATAAGCTTGCCATAATTATTACCTAGTCTAATTTGACGGACCTGTTCATTCATGATCTTATTGGGCGGTCACTCCAATAAGTCGTACAAACAAACACATGTGCTAGTAATAAGCACGGTGCCAACGCACAAACACACATACATAACAACATGCGCGAAGACTCGTGCGTCACTAACAAAAATAAACGTGCGCTAAAACAAGCGCGGCTCACAAATTAAAATGTGGGAAATAAAATAAATTATGATGCGACTCGGGTTGCATCATCTTCTTACCCGGGGAGGGTCCAGTGTGAGGATCCGGTGTCCCGGTAGTGACATGAGGACGAGGGGGATCTGAAATCCTAGAGGTGGGAACAATGTCGGTGTTGCTCAAAGTAGGTCTACCAGTAGACCTAGGCCTAGATGTCCTCTTTAGAAGTGCGGCCTCTACTCTACGGGCACTACTAGACACTTCACTCAAATCTCTTAAGTCGTGCAACTCAAGCTCGTCCCTAATAGCATAACGGAGCCCGTTCAGATCGGGACACTGTCATTTCGTTCTCCTCATAAAGGTTTACCCTAGAATGCAACACTAAGAACTCATGGGTGTACTCGTCCACGGAAAACTTATCCTGACGAAGGTTGTGGAACCTTCGATATAGATTTTGTAGATAGTCCGGGGGGGGGGGGGCATAACGCTTCCGTAATTGCGTTTTAAATTCTACCCACGTGGTTATAGGGGCTAGGTGTAATGTGAAACGTGTGCGCTTTAGCTGAACCCACCAAACTAGTGTTGGTCCTTTAAGCCCAAGGACAGCATACTCGACCTGTCGATGCATAGACATTTATTTCCATGCCATGAATCTCTTCACAGGCTCACACCAATCTAGACATTTCTCAGGCTCTGCGTGACCCTCAAAATCACCCACATCTAACTTAACTCCATCATCCCAACGGGGTTAGCGGCGGAGTCCAGGTTCAGGTTGTGCAGGCTCTGCAGGTCTAGGATTTTGCTCCTAGTGTCTAGGGTTTTGGCGTGGTGCTTGATTCAGACCTAGGTGATGAGCGACTTCTAAATTATTAGCGAAAGTCCTTAACCCGTTCACGACTTGGTTATTATCTCTCATGTTGGCAATGAGTGTGTCGGACGCCTTTACCAACTCACTCATGTGTTTAGCTAGGCCCTCAACGCTAGTTTCTATGCGCTCTACACAACTCTCCATTGAATTTTTTTAATTACCAATAATTTTAAATAATTAAAAGTTTTTGTCTGCTTTTCTAAAGAGTGCTATTTTAAAAGCACTATATTTTAAAAAAAGTAATATACATATCTTTTAAAGATGAAACATAAAAAAAACTTAAGCAACCCTTTTTAAAAGCAAATTTTTTCTTGTTTAAAGGAATTTTTGTTTGTTTAATTAACGGGTCGTCGGATTCGTGATAGAAGTGAATCCAACCCCCTTTGATACCAAACAGATGTATTCCAAAATCTGGAATGATTTTAAAATGGTAATTTTTGTGGTCGACTTAAACTAAGGCTTCATTTGGTTCGGCGGTGGCGGATGCAACCGGCGGGTTCAAACGGAGCATTGGAACCGGAGGGGGGGAGGCGGGGTTGGAAACGCTCCATTTAAACTCCGTTTCCTCTATCCGGCGGGTGCAAACGGAGCAAACGCCACCGGCGCCCGTTTGTTTACCCTCCATCCGGCGGCGTTTGCTCCAAATGGAGGAGGCGAAACGCCCAACCAAACAAAGCCTAAGCGGCATTAACGGAGTTTTCCCGAGCGATAACTATTTTGACGGCCTCAGTTTCGTCAAGATGCGTACGAGACTAGCAAATGAGTGAAATTAGCAATATAAAATAAATCTTCCACAAGCCAAATTGAATAGAATAAGAACTCGTGTATTTTAAAATGATGTCAAAGTGGCAAACATGATAATTAGTGGCAAGCTCTGAAAAGTTTAAGATCATTAAATATTTAAGCATGAACTTTCTCTGACATATTGAGAGCAGAGAAGGGGGTAAGGAATATACCATTTGCTCATTAGTGCGACAAGAATTTGTTGGGCAAAGAAGCTGGGAGAACTTCAGGTAGCGCTCGGGCTAGGAATTAATCGAAGGTTACTGGTCGAGGCAGAAAACAACAGCAAGGAGGCTGTCAACGCTATCATCAACCAGAGCCTCCGGGTCCGTCCTTGTGAAGGTTGGGTTCCTTGGAGGATGGAAGGGGGAAGGAGCTGACGGCTAGCTGGAACTGCAAGGTTGCCGAATAAATAGGGATCGACTGGAGATGACGTTCTCGATAGTTGGCTATGCGTTCGGCTTACATCCGACGGGTGCTAGGGTGGACCTGGCCGGAATCCTTAGTGGAGAGCTTCGTCGAACTCAAAGGAGGTGGTTGAAAGTGTCGACAATGCGACGAAAGGTAGCGACAGGCGGTTGGGATGAGGACGGCGTGGGTAGCGCCGTTGGGTCGACGAAACAGAGAAGAGATTTTCTTTGTTTCATGTTTCCCATGCTACCGAAAAAGATGGAGGGTCAATATTTTAATATAACAGGAATTTTTAAGAGAGGGGGGGGGGGGTTTCAAACTAATTTAGGTTTTAAAGAAGGGAGTTTCAAACTAATTTAAGAGCAGGCTCACATAAAGAATGGAGAGGAGTTTCAAGTAGAAATTCATTTAGTATTCTTATCACTTAATACCCTCCATTAATATTGAATTTTGAATTTAATTATAATTTTAAAAATTAAAAGATTTATTAATAATTTCAGAAATTAAAATTAATATGCAAAATAAAATCTTTTAATTTTCAAAGCATGCCCTAACTACCTTTCTACCTAATTTGACAGGCATTTGTATTCAAGATCTTATTGGTCGGCCACATCAATAAGCCGGACGAACGTGCGCGAATAACATGCGCGATACAAAATATTTAGATGCTAACAACATTCGCGTAAAATAAAACACAAAAACATGCGCGTAAAATAAAACACACCAACATGCGCGAAAACGAGCACTACAAAAATAAAATGCAATAAATAAATAAAAGGATGCGACTCAGGTTGCATCAGCTTCAGTACTGGTCTCACACTCCTCTTTAATCAACAAATTTCTAGTGGGGTAATGGGCGTCCATGTGTTCCCTGCCAGAGCACCTGTAGCGTTGTACACCCCCAACTTGTAATCTCTTTGCCTTTCACATTCGTGAGGGTGCAAGGAGGCACTGTGGCAGTGGTCGTGGTCCGGGAGGGCCTCCTAAATGGGGAAATATCGGGTCGAGGGGTGACCTGTCTCGGGCCCTGGGCACGCATGTATTTTTAAGAGGGGGTGAGGGGAGGGGGGGGGGGGGGGGGGTTCAAATAACGATAAGTTAATTTAGGTTTTAAAGAAGGGGGTTTCAAACTAATTAAAGAGCCGACTGACATAAAGAATGGAGAGGAGTTTCAAGTAGAAATTCATTTAGTATTCTTATCACTTAATACCCTCCATTAATATTGAATTCTAATTTTTATTATAATTTTAAAAATTAAAAGATTTATTTATAATTTCACAAATTAAAATTAAATATGCAAAGTAAAATATTTTAATTTACAAAGCTTGCCCTAACTACCTTTCTACCTAATTTGATGGGCCTTTGTATTCAAGGTCTTATTGGTCGGCCACGCCAATAAGCCAGGCGAACGTGCGTGAGTAACATGCGCGATACAAAACATAAAGGCGCTAACAACATGCGCAAAAAATAAAACACACCAACATGCGCGAAGACGAGCACTACAAAAATAAAATGCAATAAATAAATAAAAGGATGCGACTCAGGTTGCATCAGCTTCAGTACTGGGCTCACACTCTTTAATCAACAAAATCTAGTGGGGCAATGGGCAGTCATGTGTCCCCTGCTAGAGCACCTGTAGCATTGTACACTCCCAACTTGTAATCTCTCGGCCTTTCAAATTCGTGAGGGTGCAAGGAGGCACCGTGGCAGTGGTCGTGGTCGGGGAGGGCCTCCTAAATTTTGAAATATCGGGTCGAGGGGTGACCTGTCTCAGGCCCTGGGCACGCATGTATTCCTTATACTCAACAACGAGCTGAAACACTTGCTCGACCATCTCTACCCTATGGGCAATTAATTCCCTTCGGATATCAGATCAGAGTCCATTTCGAAAGCGGGACGCGGTCGCAATGGACTCTTCTAAGATGTCGCTCCCCACCACTAATTCATCAAAACGAGGCATGTAGTTGACAACGGAAAGGGTCTCCTGCCAAAGAGCGTAAAGTTGGTAACTGTTTCATTTCTCAGCCCATCTGGTGATGGGGTAGTACCCATCTCGATCGAGAGATCTCTCTACGCTTGTACAGTAAATCTTGGTATGCCCATGTAACTCCATTTTGACAAATTGTACTTGTCTCTCGTCACTCATCTCATACCACTCAAAGTAATTGTCCATGTCCAAGAGCCAATCGCTAAATGCCTATGGTGCATCGATACAGATGTGCCTGGTAATGTCAACATCGGTCGGGGTTGCTCCGCAACGTGGCTCCAAGTAGTCATCATAATGAACGTGATGATCGTAATCGTGTCGTGTTGGTGGAGCACGACCTCTACGAACCGGTGGAGTGGCTGAACACGGTTCGTCCGGAGGGCTGTGGTTTCTCAGAGGGGTTGGACCCTGTCGATACTCATAGAACTGCTCAAGATTCATCCTCGTAAGAGGAGCGGGATCTCGTTGAGGCAGTTCTCTAGCACGTCTCTCAAGGGGTGGTGAACCATTTCGGGGGTTGTCTGGGAGATCATCATAACGTCGGAGTGGGGCCTGACCTCTTGGTATGTATAACTAATTGATCCTAGTGTCAACCCTAGTGATGTCATCCCTAATGATGCCAAATTGGGCTCTTATTTACTCAAATCGATCAAGTGAAAGTCTCTGGAACTCGGCGGGCGTCATGTACGAATTCAAACTGGAGCCCGATCGTCGGTGAGGTTCTTGTCAGACATAGGTGATCGGAACAACCTACTACTACTACGTCGCATATAATGTGGCCAAATCTGGAGCTCTGATACCAATTTGATGCAGGGTAGGTTGTGAATGTGGATGCCCTAAAGTGAAACCCTAAGTGGAATGCAGTGTTCTTACCGCCAAACTCTAATATGAATGTGAATGCAATAGAAATAGTCCGATTAGAATATTGCAATATTTTAATTGATTAAAGTAACTGTTGGAGTTTCTGAGGTGATCTCAAAGCAATCAATAGTTAGTCTTGCTGCCAACGCAATATGAGCCTATAGGGTCGCACATAAAAGCGTTTGGAGAAATTGGAGAAAGGATTGTGTTGGCCTTACTCATATTGGATATGAGTGGAGGACCAATCCTGTGACTGCTTGGAATTAAGTTGAGAATGTCTCAACGGGAAATCGTTTAAAGGGTTTAAACGAATGGGTTTATACATGACAAATTCGGCTGAAGGGTTTAACCGAATTGTGTCAAATTCGGCTAATGTGATTAACCGAATTATGTTGATTCGACTAATGAAATTCGGCTAATATGATTAACCGAATTTATTACAGATTCGACTAAAGGGTTTAGCCGAATCAGGTCAGTTCGACGAAAGGGTTTCGCCGAATTTATATAGCCGAATTCATATAGACGAATTTGTCGAAATGGTTTCGCCGAATTCGGTTATAGTGATTAGTCGAATTCGGTTAATTTGATTAGTCGAATTCGGCGAATGTAATTCTGGACATATACTCTGATTTTCCCTCTGGTCTGCGGATAGCCTTTCCTATACCTTGCGTATATAAAGGCATGCGATTAGGTCTTCGAGACACACGGTTTTAGACTTAGTCCTTTTCGTGATTTAGAAGAACTGCCGACCGGAACTGTTCCGCGCGAGGGCACGTTCTTCCCGTCCGCCGATCGTGTTCCGTTGCCGCTTGTCGCCGCCGTCGGTCGCCGCCTCCCCTGGATCAGATCTAGCAGTCCGTGGGGACGTTGAGAGCATCCTTCTCCGACCTAGTTCTTGTACGACAAGAAGCTAGGGTTCTCCTTTGCTTGTGTGGACTTCTGTAGAGGGATCGGTCCATTTCGATTCTTGAAGAACTCAAAGACAGAAATTCGGATTTCTCTTGGGTGCACCTTGGTTGAGTGTTGACTCAATCCCGCAAAGGTACCTTGTATTTCGATTTGCTTATTCTCTTGAATCATGAAAACTGCAAGATCCGTTAGTCTCTTTTGGGTTGTTCTTGTCTTTATTTCCGCTGCGCATATTTGATATGTCATCCCTTTCGAGGGGTATAGAAAACCCAACAGTAACAACTAGTTTGGAGCACATTCATTCACAGAAATTGGGTAGGAAAACACACATTAATTCACCGAAATTGAGTAGGAAAGCACACATTAATTCACCGAAATTGAGTAAGAAAGCACACATTAATTCACACGCAATTGAGGCACAAGATATTTTAAGCGCGTAATGAATAAATCCCGCAAGACAAACAATTTCACAGATACTACACATAATAATTGCAATTAATAAAATATAAAGTCCAAACAAACAAAAATAGAGAACAAAAACGCTAAAATACGACTTACACGTGTAGGCGGCGACGAAATAATGCAATAGTGAAAATCTGAGGACTGTTGACTCTGATTGGTTGTTGGCGGTGGGAAGTGGGGTGATCGGATGTGGGTTTTAACTTAGAGGGATGGATCGGGATGCAGTGGTTTGAGGGTGGAGGTGAACTGGATGAGTGCGGCTTGAGGGGAACAAAAATTGGGCGACGACAGGCTAGGATGGAGGAAGGTTGAATGACGTTGAGCTGGGATGGGGGGAAGGTTGATCAGGGTCCGTTCGGGATGGATGAAAGTTGAATGACATCGGGATTGAGGAAAGTTGAACAACGTTGCGCTGGGATGGAGGAAGGTTGATTGACGTCGGGCTGGGTTGGACGACGGGGCTTGCGATCTGCGGAAGAGGTGGGGTTGCAGTTAATGGGAAGTAACGTGAGTGGGCTGCTGGGGGAATACGGGCGTGGGTTGCGGAGTATGTGAGAGCAGGGAGTAGCCGATGACGGGGAAAGGATGAACTAAGGAAGAAGAAGCCTTGGAGTCGCACCAAGGAGCCTCTCAGAGTCGCACCAGGAGGAGGGGGGATCGACGGTTCCAGAGCTTGAAATCAAAACCTTGATACCATAGCTGTCGTATGTACGTGTATATAAAAGGAGATAACTGCTAGGGCACCCAGATCGAATGACTCATAATATCCGATCCGATTGAGTGTCAAATACAACTCGAAAAATAAAAATAGGAAACCACTCAAAACAACCATCCGAACCCATATGTGGACTCTGATCATATGAACGGGCAACAAATCACCTCCTCCTGCAGGAATAAACACGTATGGGTTGATCTCCATCACTCATCGTGCTGAACTCGCGGGCGAGGTTCCTGTGTGAGAATTTCGTTACTCGTTTCTTTGGAATAAACGACTTGATCTTGGGACATTCTGTTATTGGCGAAATAAAATGACGAGGAGCCGAGGTGAGCTCTTTTCATGACGTCGGCCCCAGAACGGATAATGTCGATACGCTCACAAGCCATTCGTGCAGAGGGAGAGCTTAACTGGATGAGGTGAATAGGAGAGTTGTTTCCATGCACCTCTCCTCGAGGAAGCTCTCTTTGATGCCCTTCCACCAACTCTTGGCTAGCAGGTAACTGTCGAAGGGGTACAAGCACCTGAGGGGTAGGCAACCAGCGTGCAAGGGGGAGCTGATCTCGGCCGACAATACATAGGCTTGGATTTAATGTCATGCACCATGGAGCATCAACCGTTTGTGCGGCTAACGCTTTTTTGGAGATAGGGAGTCGCGTTCATCTATGCAAATCTCAGGAGGCGCGTCATCCTGGTACGGGAGATGGCATCATACCAGCCAGGGATAGGCAACCAATGTACAAGGGACGAGATGATTTCGATCGACAATGTAGAAGCCTGGATTTAGAGACATGTCACCCGGGGGCCGGTGGTCACCCCGCGCGGGGGCCAGTGGTCACCCTCTGAAGGTGTTTCCTCCTTCGACCATGGCCCTAGCTCACCACGCCAAGATGTTCGAGGCAAAATCTCGGCTCGCTATTTTCGGATTGAAAGTATGGCCGAAGGATACTGGGCCTCGGTTAGGCAAGCACAAGCACGCAAAGGACAGAGAATGATCGAGGACTCACGTTTCCTACGAATATGGTCCACTTGTCACGGCGTGGCGGTCCCACCGCACAACCGAAAGTGCATAGGAACTCCCTTCCAAACCTAATGCCGAGAAAGAGACTGGTGGACTCGATGTCCGTTGGCGAGTAAGCTTAGAGGTTTTGGATGCCTCCTCCTCCCTATACCTTGGGGCTATATTTATAGGCAGCTGAGTCTAAGGGGAGGGGTGTACCCAATTGCCAGTGGATGGACCCGGCCCCATGCAGATCTGATCGGGTCGCTCGACGAGCTGATCCAAAGTCAGTGAGTTGTTACGAGCTGAGGGAAAGCCGTCGTCGAGCTGTTGGGGAGGGCCAGGTGAGTTTCCTGCGAGTTGTGGGGCCTTCGTACTACATTCCGGAGGTCAACGGTCAACTCTTCTATGGCCGACAACGTACTCACCGGATTTGGTTTTACAAATTGACTTGTGACAAAACTGAACTCCTTGTTGTGTGTCGATGCGGAAGCGCTTTTGAAAAAATTCTTCCTTAAAAATATATTATTTGCCCCAATGGCTTCTTGTACATGTCTAATAAAGCTCTACAACCTCAAAGTTTTCATCTTCTCACGCCAAATATTGAGGACAATATTTTAGTTTAGAGATATGTATGACTTTCAATGCATGTTTGTTCATCAAACTCTAGTTATCTTTGATTTATAGTTGCAAGGTTTAATTTAGAAAGGTAGATGCATTTTTTGGCTCATCTCTGATTTATGGTTGCAAGGTTTGATTTTGAAAGGTAGATGCAGTTTTTGGTACATGTATTCATGGATATGCATATTCTAGGACCTGAAATTCTTTCCAGCGAATTTGTAAATCTTCACTTTCCATCTTCCATCCCCAGTACTCCCACTTACCATTAGAATCTCAGGACTTGCCTTTTGGTACTGTTCATTAGGAAATAGATGTTTTGCTCGAGCAATGGTGATAAGGAAATGATGGAAAGAAAACTGCTAGAAAACTACAAAGAAATTATATTTATGTAGTTTGATGAGAAGTATCTATGTGAAGGATACAGAGATATTTATTTGGTGAGAAGCAGAGCCAAGTATATGATACATGGGCTATTTACTAGGACCTCCCCTCTAAGTTTGCTAAGTTACAGGTTACACCCCTCTTACTTTTGAAATTACAAAAACTTACTTTTGAAATTACAAAGACCTCCCATGTAAGAGTAAATTTCATAACATCCATGCACAAAAAGACCCCCCTGAAAATTTACTCCGAGGGGGTATTTTTGTGCATGGATGTTATGAAATGTAAACTTCATGGGTGTTTTTTGTAATTTCAAACGTAAGAGGGGTGCAACCTGTTATTATGCTAATTTCCAGGGGAAGTTTTGGTAATTATTCCTATGATACAATCATGTAAACCCCAACATTTCCTCCAGTTCTCTATATTTTCCTCTTTTGTTACAGTAATAATTTCTCTCTATCCACTTTTGCTCAAAAAACCCCAAAGCCCCAAACCACCTTACTACATTGGTCAACTTCTCACCGTCGTTTAATCCAATCTGCTTGATATGTTCCGTACCCAAGCTCGCTGATCCCCCTCAACCTTGAATGCTCTTGTCAACTTCAATCTACATCACACACACTTTCAAGATGCTCACCTTTAGTTGTCCTCGAGAGATCTGGTTGGTGCTCAAATTGAGTAACTGCTATCACCGCAATACTTAGCTGAACATCTGTCTCTCCTGCTAGCCAGGTGTTATTGTTTTGGTCTCCATGACCACTTTGTTGTTACTCTGCTTGTTGCGGAACTTTGGTGTTACTCTGCTTGTTGCTGATTGGGCACCATTGTTGAGAAGAAATCTTGTGAGCTAACTGCGTTGTTGGAACCAAATTTAGAAATGCAGAGATGCCAATTTTATTTTTTCAAATTAATTGGTGAACCTGTTTTTGTGATTAATTCCGGGATTAATTTTGGATCTTCATAAATTGTTGTGAGAAGGCTTCTTCTTTCTTATGGCAGGGGATCCGCACAACAGTCATAGAACGAGAAACCAACAAGCTAACATGAACAAGAACCAATAGAGAGGAGAGAGAGAGAGACAATGTTGGGAAAAACATCCTTTGATTTATCTTACAAATTATCTACAAGTGATTTCATAATCTAGGATTTATTACCCATGTTGTATAGAGAGGGTAATTTTGCCATTAGATGTCCTAGGATATCACACTCACATTAGAGTGTCTAGACCAGTCCAAATTAAGCACAAAATTCAGTTGAGTTAAACTTGCGTCGAATAGAAGTCGACGCAACTTCGACTGAAAGTCGAAGCAACTTCGAATACAAGTAGTAGTAACTTAGACTGAAGTCGAAGTATAAGTTGTAGTCGACGCAACGTCGAGATGTACTCGACGCAGAAAACAGAGCCTGTCGAAGCAATATCAAAAGTTGACGCAACTTCGGCTTGAATTCGACGCAGAAGATGAAGTTCAAAGTCCAAGTCTTTAACTCGACGGATACGTCGATAATGATTCGACGCAACGTCGATATCTGAGTTTATTCAATGCCGAGAAGGAATTCGAAGCAGCTTCTATTAGAACTCAGAGGTGCGCCGATTAGAAGGAAAATGAATTCGACGCTACGTCGAATACATACAGAAATAGAACATTTTCTGCTGTCCTTTTCTGATGCTTTTTCAGAAGGTATCAAGATTGTAATTCAAATTCGAACGGTTCGTTTGTTGTCAAGAATGAAATGGAGTACTCCAGAGAAATATCAAAGACATTCTTGACAGTTATTCAAATTCAGATTGACGGGTCGTGAACAGAAATGGAAAGAAATATTTATTATCCAGTGGATATTCCTTCTAAGCACAGAATAGAAGATGAAATAAATTGAAACACTATTCGACAGGGAATAAGTAAACAAAGGAAGAAAGACAACAAAATTATTCAAGCTATTCCATTCTGTCTTTCTTCTTCAAAAGCTCTCTCAGACAGAACAAGAAGAACATCTATGTACAGGAAAATACACATGCTCTGCTTCTTCTTCACTTACAGCAGGAAGCCATCAAGAGTACAGAGAGATCATCCGGATCACAAGCTTATAACCCTTGCATTCTTTCTACCTTAAGCAAGGGTTCATTCAAAACAGATCCTGAAGAACACCAACAGAAGAAACATCTTTACAACTTCTTCTTCTGTTCTCCCTGTCTTATTCTGTAACTGTGAAAAGAGTCGTAAGAATCCATCTCCAAAGGATTCAGTGGTTCTAAGAGTCTCCTTATTAAAAGACTCAGTAGTTGGTTCTAAGAGTCTCCTTGTCAAAAGACTCAGTTAGTGGTTCTAAGAGTCTCCTTATCAAAAGACTCAGTAGTTGGTTCTAAGAGTCTCCTTGTCAAAAGACTCAATTAGTGGTTCTAAGAGTCTCCTTATCAAAAGTCTCAGTGGCTGGTTCTGAGAGTCTCGTTATCAAAAAACTCAGGCACTAGATAGTGCATTCCTATCAAGGTGGTAGAAAAGTGGACTACCCACATTTTGGGGAACCACTATAAAACTTGTTTCTTCTGTGTTGTGTTTTTCTGTGCTGTCTTCTTTTACTATTTCTGTAATAGGTGTTTAATTTATTCTGTGATGGTTTTCTGATTGCATAGTCATTAGAAGATTTTTATTGTGTGTGCATATTTAGTGTAAAAGTTTTAAATCTCTATTCACCCCCCTCTAGAAAATACTCAGAGGTTACACTGTGCACTTTCAGACAATAGTATAATTCCTTTTCATTTCCTCAATAACACCTATTGGGTTATTAATAAGAGCGGAGGGAGGTGGGATGCCGTTTAACTAAAAAATATAAATTACAAAAATGCCCTTGAACTGACTTAACAGCCAATAACGATGTAAATAGTTTTGCCCGCCAATTTCTTCACTAACCCTCTTTACTGCCGACACAACAATACCTTCTCCTGCAAACATCCTTGTCCTCAAGGACTGAAATTGGGAAGCAACATTGCAAATTAAACTAGTTTTCCTTGGTTGCATCTTCTATTGGAGAGTCCCACCATTGTCATCTTTGTCGCCAGGATCACATTTCCAACCTCTGTCATTGTTTTCGCAAACAACGGAGAAGTTGGAACAAAGCCCACATGCTCCTTCAGCTGGGAGATGTTAAAGTATCATGTATTTTCGATGTTGGAGGCCGACCTGAGATGATATAACACATCTTAAATTCTTGTAAATATTTAGAATGGCAGACTTTTTTGGGACAATTTGTGGTATGTATCCGAACGAGTCATCTGTTTATAAGGTTAAGGCTTCACATATACCCACATTCCCTCCTAGAACTCCTTCTCCCACCGGCCCTTGTCTGCCGACTGCCATGACCTTCATTATCAGGATCTGTTAAGAAGGTTAGTTTTTGATTAAATGGATGACCTTCTCCCGGGCCTGCAAGCTGATCAATAGCTTCAACCAAAGTAGAATTTGGAATGTAGGGCGTATGCATGGGTGGAGGTTGTCCATAGATGACTTCATAAGGAGACATTTTAATGGTGCTATGGTAATTGATATTACACCATGCAGCCAGGAGAAGTTAGAGATGCCATTTGTTCGACTTGTCATAAGTCATACACCTTAGGTAGCTTTCTAGGCAGCAATTTACAACCTGTCTAGCCATCCATTGCTGATGGTAAGTTGTTGAAGTGTGTAGCTATTCATTTTGTATTTTGAAGAACTCTTGTCAAAATGTACTTATGAAGGCCACATCTTGTCACTGGTGCGGAAGCCGGCATGCCGTGAAGCTAAAAAAATGAGTGTATGAATACGTGTGCCACTGTTAGAGCTGTATGCTGGTGGTGTAGAGGCATGAAAGTAGGCATACTTGCTCAGCCTGCCAACTACAACAAATATTATCTCCTTACCATTGGATGAAGAAAGCTCCTCTATAAATCCATGGAAATGATACTCGACATCCTTCCCAGAATCAGCAATGGTTGTAGTAATCCCATAGGCTTCCCACCACCTTGCATTGTTGACAGAACGCTTGGCTTGCCAAGGGTTCATCTGCCTTGATGAATTTTCGATAATACCCCATTAGGCATGTGCATGCCACGTGCTACCCATCCAGTGATCCAGTGTTGTGGGAGATCGACATGCCCTGATACCTTTTTTTTAGAAAATGAGGCTGCATCTTCCTAAAGGCTGAGGATCCCCACAAGCTGTCACTGAAAGAAAAACCAGCAAGCTAACAAGAACAAGGACAAGAACCAAGTGAAAGATTGAGACGGAGAGACAACAATTTAATTCTGCATTTCTCTTACAGTACCACTGATTAGGTTATTAATAAGAGCGGAGGAAGGCGGGATGGCGTTTAAATGAAATACAAAATTACAAAAATGCCCTTGAACTGACTTAACTGCTAATAAGGGTCTAAACAGTTTTTCAAACAATTCCTTGGGTAGCCCTCTCCAATGCCGACAAGATAAACAGCCTTATGTGTAGAGCAACTTTTACCAAACCCTTGATATAAATCTGTAACTTATCAGGGCCAGCAAATTGAGATTGTTGGGCTTGATTTTGGGAATAAGCTTTGATATGATATTTGATCTGGTAATTAAAATTAAAATCGAATTTCATTAACACAATAATCGGGCGAAGTCCAAAATTTAAACCGAGTTAATTCAGAGGCGGTTTTCATCTGAATTTAAATTTGAAGAAACCGCGTATTATTTCTAAATCAATGTGATTGTAAATCCCGAGGGTAAAAGAATTATTCTGTTTCTTAATCTACTCTTGAGATCATAATACATGTGCTATTTCTTAAGTGATTTTTTATTTCTATAATATCGACTAGAAAGTACGGAGTACTTTATTAGGGTTAAGGATGATGAAGAAGTGGTAAGCCTGAGATAACCTGGATGAAAATAATTCAAAATGATCTGCAGAGAGTATATTTAATGCCTCAATGCATAAAACACGGGACGACGAGGTTTCATGAATCTGACTCAAATTGTTGAGGTAAATCAAATGAGGATTATGCTAAAATAAACTTGGCATGATGCAGGATTTCTTACCGTGTTGGGATTGGCGACGGCGCTTCGGCTGGCAATGGAATGCTGCCGCGCGAGGGGCGTTAGGAGGCAAGTTCAGGGAACAGAGATGGATATAAATATTGGTATAAATATTAGCTACCATCCCTCTGTGTAATTCACCTTTCTTATTATACGTTTAAGTACACCATGCTGTGTGATTTATCTCTGTACATATATATAATTGTGTGCCGTCGGATGGATACATATAGCTTTCTTGAAGATTTCAGTTGGCTAAAGTTATTATTTATAAAGTAAACCATTTATCTTACAGAGAATACACTTTTACTTGTGTTTTATGGCTGATAGAAATTTCCACTGCACAAATTTGTTGGGCAGATTACTTATTGAAGGAGTTCAATTCAATATTATGTTTGTATTTGCTAGAGCTGTTATTGATAGAGTTTCTATTATATATTTGTTCATAAAATCCAACTATAATTATCCTCAAGATAGAACTGAGTGAGATTGTTTTAACTTCATTTTTGATGAAAGGACAATACTTAAAGCCAAGACATGCCTTAGGGCCCGCTTGGGAAGTTGGGAGTGCTTTTCCCATGTTTTTGAGCTCCACTGCGATGGGCCCGGCTCCGTTTCCCGCCACATTGTCCCAAAATTTCCAATTTGGTTTACGACTATTGTTTTCGAAACCGGCTGGCGGAAGGTCTCTTCCGCTTTTTTTTCCTTCTAAAACATACTGATTTCTTAGCTGATGCTGATGTAATTTCCAAGCAGTGTGTTAACTTTCATTTGAGCTCATTTTATATCTTCACAAATCCAAAAATCAAAAGGTTGAATCAGAAGGGTGTGTCCCTATTTGGTGTGAGTTTTGGGATGTGTACTTTTGGCATCAATGGAATGATCATGTGACCTACATATTAGAGTTGGTCGAAGAACAAGTCTGGTTAATGTAGGGATACGGCGCAACCAACTCTCCCAAAAGCCCGGACTGTTGGGGAAGGCGCCTACCACTCCTTTATAGAGCTGGCTATCCTCGGCAGATCCACGGGACAGCCAGTTAGGCCCACAGTGGACACCCTTCTGCTTCGACTAGTGCCGCAACACTGGGGGCATTGCTGACCCCAACAATCCCCCCCCCCCCCCCCCCCCCCCCCCCCCCCCCCCCCCCAGAAATGACCCTGGGGTTTCGAATCCGTGACCCCCTCAAATACCACTTGTTGGGATACGGCGCAACCAACTCTCCCAAAAGTCCGGAATGTTGGGGAAGGCACATACCGCTCTTTTATAGAGCTATCTATCCTCGGCAGATCCACGGGGTAGCAAGTTAGGCCCAAAGGGGACACACCCTTCTGCTTCGACTAGTGCCGCAACACTGGGGGCATGGCTGACCCCAACAGTTTAGATGGGTGATCGCAATGTCCAACATTCTCAATCTGATGGGTCAGTCCCTGGTTCAGAGAGAGCAACCTCTCTGGAGTCTCTCGAGCGCAGATTTGAGCAAGCTTATCGAGAAATTGCGCATCAGATGACCTCCATGATGTAGGAGAATGCGCAACTGACACAGTAGTTAGCCCCTTGAACATGAGTGTCAGTGACTCCTCCGATCTGCCACCAAGAGCGTGTGATCGTGCCACCTCTATGGACCTATAGAGAAGAGTTTGTCGCTGCTCTTCGCAATTTATTACGCAAAACTGCAAACTCTAGCCCAGCCAGAGAGCTTGATTTTTGGGAGGTGCTGCCCCACCCCCATTGCTGAAAAAGAAGAGTCTTCTCCCTTCAGTGAGAGCGTCCATTGGGAAGCTATCCCCAACAAATTCAGAGAATCCTATCTCCCTCGCTTTTCAGGAAGGGAGGATCCCGCAAACCATCTCTAGGCCTTTGAGTTGACAATTTCAATGAGAACTCCAACTGATGGAATTCGGTGCAGGTTGCTCACCACGTACTTTGATGGTAGGGCAATGGAGTGGATTTATAAATTACCCTCGACTTTGTGTCTTATTTTGCAGATCTTTGAAGGGAAGTCTTGATGAGGTTCACAACCTCCAAAAAACAAAAGAGCAGCCATGCATCCCTCTTCCAGATTGTACAAGGCCCAACGAGACCCTGTCCCACTATGCGGATCATTTAAAGAGGAAAATTTAAGGATTCTTGATGTGGATCCCTTGATGTATCAGATAGCTCTCACCAGTAGTCACCAACAGAGTCTTTTCAATTTTGATGTGGCACGAAGCACACCAAATTCTTACCAGGAGCTGGTTGATATGGCCAACCACTTCATCGAAGGGGAAGCCTTCACTCTGAATCTCATGTCTTCTATCATTGAAACAATCAAGGAGAGAAGAGGAGTTTCTTTTGCCAAGCCTCATGCCCCTCAATGCCCATAAAATCACCCTCGCAAAGAGTTCCCTCCTCCACTAGCACAATGTAGGAGGAACTTCTGCCATCACCGCCCTCATGTACCTAACCATCAGTTTCGACAGATGAGGGCCAATAACCTCCCCCTCCGAGGAATAGGCCTGCTCCTCCTCTGCAACATATCCCTCTCCCTTTCCAGCCATCATCATCTCAAGCTCCACCTCCAGCCTTTCCCTCCCAAGCTAAATATGATGACTCGCGATAGTCATATATTGAGCTTAATATCACCATGGGGGATGTCGTGTAGATCCTCCAGAAGAATCCTGATTTCAAGAGGCCCTTTCCCCATCAGATCCAAGAAACCACAATCCAAAACTCTACTGTGAATTCCACATAGAGAGAGAGAGAGAGATCACCATACTGATAATTTTCGTGCCTTACACAATCTCATCAAAAAGATGCTTAAGGAAGGAAAGTTGCAAGGTTTGCTCTATAAACCGATTGTCGAGCCCGCCAAGGGCAAAAGGAATAAAGTCGTTGAAGTTTATCTCCCGACCTAGTGGGAGTGTGCTGAGGTAGAAGACGAAGGCTCCCTCGGGAATATCAATTGCGTTGATGAATGCCTTGAAATAGCTGATGAAGGCCGTTTGGGTTAGATTAATTGCACCCATGGAGGAGCTATGCTTGAGTCCTCCCGCAAGGTGAGTGATGAGAGTTCTTTGAGTAGTATTGTATGCTCTATTTTAGCCTGGTCTTCATAGGTTTTGCTCTTCTTCTTAATGTTTCTAGTATAAATTCTTTCTTAATCTTACTTTCGATCATTTGAGCGAGTTTTGGCTAAATAGAGCATGTTTGTACTCTTTTCATGCATTCCCTTCCTTACTTTGTGTCTATATACATTTTGATTGCATAGAATGTATCTATCATTATGATTTCTGGTTGGTTTGGCTGTTTTTCATGCAGGTACAAACTTGTGTTGAATTTCCGGGGACTTTCGACCCCAAATCGCATTGTTGGCCACTGATCGTGCATTTTACTTCACGCACGATCTGTGGAATCTTCATGCACGACCAGTGATCGTGCACGTTATTTGGCCGGAATTTTCTAGAAGATCGCACGAGTACCGACCCTTCTCCGCACACAAGTATGGATTTCTTCGTGCACGACCAGTGGTCGTGTCTTAAAATCTTCTCAATATTTTTGCCTCCCACCAGTTCTTGTCGATGCATGTTTCTTTGCACACGAGTAAATGACTCCCCTTAGCGCACGACCAGTGGTCGTGCGCCTACTCATGCGCTCTTATCTAACACTTTTGGTACAGGTTCCTTGGCACACGAGTATAGGACTTTCCTTAGCGCATGACCAATGGTCGTGCACCTACTCGTGCACGTTCTTTATTTCTGCTTCCTATAAATACAGGATTTGACGGGAACGATATGATCCGCGATTTTCCCTCCAAACCAGTTCCGCAGTCAACGCCTTATAGGTAATTTTTCTTCCTCAGGTTTAGGGATCATCCCCTAAGCTCGCTCCATCATCCAAGAGCATCCAAATGAAGAGCAAGCTTCCATTTCCTCTCCGCAAGCTAGGATCCTGTGGTGGAGACGTGGACGGTGCATTCTCTCGAGAAGATGGGCTAGAATGTGTGACAACTTTAAGGACCCCGGACGACAACCGACGATCGGAGCTACAAAGGAGTGTTCCTCCGAAGTTTCCTCAGCATCCACGGAGTAGTCTCGAGCACTATTTGTATCTTCTCTTCTATTTCCGCACATTAGATAGTTGAATGGTAGTCTCTTCTACTATTGATGGTGGTTATGAACATGGTTTCTCTTAAGTGTTAATCTTTGTGATTAAGTATTTTTCCATGTTCATTTGAGATTCCTAGGAGGCCTAACCTCATGTATGCTTTACTTTCCATTTGAGAGTTTGTGTTGAATGTTTAGAGAGAGGTTAACCTGAGCATTTGCTAGGAGCAACGTGCGAAGCGGAGGTTTGTGATCCGCGGAGGTGCGAAGCGGTTTAAGCGATCAGTGTAGTTGCAGTTTCATTTTCTCGCATTAGCTTTAATCTAAAACCAAAAACCCTCGTTAAACCACGACGTAAGAGACTTCAATCTCAAGTCTCTCCTCAAACGATTAATCCACCTTGTCGTGTTACACATAAGATTCGATACTCGGGGATTTATTCTTGTTTTATTATTACTTGACAATGATTGGTTCACTGTCGCTCGAACCGCAGTCTCGCTCCTGCCTATAGCGGTGCGGTGGGACAACACATCAAGTTTTTGGCGTTGTTGTCGGGGAACACGACACTTGTCATTTTTCATTTGAAGAAGTCAAGAGATTGAATTCTTTTCCATATATCTATAACATTTTCTTTCAAGTTTAAGTTTGGAGCTTGGAGTTTAAGTTTAAGTTTGAAGTCAAGAGATTGATGCTTGGAGCAATTTTGGTTTTTATTTTTTTAGATTTTTGCTCACCGGTTCTCCTAGAAGTGTGTGTGGTTCACCCTCCTTATCATGTATTATACTCCACAAAAATGCAAATGGTGTGGGAGTGTTTATCATGGGATTTAGGTTTGCGAGAACGGGAATTATAGTGCATACACGAATGGAACCCCGCAATGGGCATTAACACAATCTGAAGTCTGGACCCCTTCAATGTCCAAGCCTTTGGGAGTGCGGTGTCTGTTTTGTCAGGGCACCGATCATGTAGTGAAGGATTGCAAAAGCTAGAAATTGCAATTGGAAGAGGAAGAGAAGCCAGTGCTTATGACCTTCCCTCCTTTTCCTTTTTGTGCATCATCTTCAGTCGCCGACGATGTAGCTATTCGACCCCCAAGTCCCCTTGGGTGTTTAGTAGAAACCTCGACGAGCGGACCCATCGATCGTTGTATTGACGACGTGGTAAGCCCATAACATCCTACTCCCTCACCTCATTGTGAATCAACCACTTTAGACCTGTGTGCTAAACCCAATATTAATTCTATTCCTTCTTTGAACTCCGGTAAGTTTATATCTTTAGATGCATTGCTTGAGTTGGCAATGCAGTATGATCCGGATGAGGATTTGCCCCCTCTATTTTGCATAAATTGCGGGAGGCAAGGGCATATTACTGCAGTGTGCCAAATGAGCAAACCAACTCGATTGAACAAGAGTTTGGGCTTCGATCATACATATTTCGGTGCGCCTCCATCTAGTACATCTTGTGCAGTGGAGCATACTGAAAATGTGAGATCCTCCAAACTCTATTCCTTTGAGAGGGATTTGCACACAGAAGCACATTCCACTATCCCTTTGGCCATGCATGAAGAAGTAGCCATCGGTGAAGAGGGATCCCCCTCTTTACTTATGGAAGCCCCTTCATGCCCCACCTTTAGTACTTTGGATTCCTCCTCTGAACCATCCTCCGCTGCCCCTCTCACAATTTTTGCTTCCACCATGCCTATCTTGGAAACCACCCGGTTGCAGGATGTCCTTCTTTATCAGGTGTGGTGCAAGAAGAAGCAGCTGCCATTGAAGAGTCACCCTCCTCTTCACTTGTGTAAGCCCCCTCTTACACCACCCCTGATCAGGATGCTCCTGTAATGGGGGAAATTTCTTCCACCCCCTTTATGTTATCACGGCAGGCAGAATCACTAGCTGGGGGTGGATCTGATTTGTGATAACATCCTCATTTATATTCTAGAGGATGATGATTTGGAGCCACCTTCTCCCGCCACTCCCGCTTTTATGGATTCTTCTAGTTCTTCATCTGATTTATTTCTTGAACTCTCTTCTTTCAACCCTGAAATTGCTGAATTAATTCTTCCTATTTTCCTCCTGATACATTTAACGGTATTTCTTGTATCCCACTGCAGGACTATGAGTTTAAGGACCCATTTTCAGGTGATCTTGAAAAGCAATCTTGGCAGGGAAAGAATATGAAAGTGAAGGAACACAACGCATATTCCACTTCATCATCACTGCTTGTGCTTCCCCTGAAGGATTAGGTTGCAGGGTGGCAAGAGATTTTACTTTGATGAAGTGCTATTGGAGGAGATGAAGAGATAAAAAAAGGAGGAGATTTGGGGATGGAGGATGAGCCCTCAACCTATCCACCCCTACCATTGTTCCTCCACCCCTTTTTCATTTATCTTTAATTACTACTTCAAATCCGCATATAGTTGATCTTTTTGATGTGTTTGTATTAGTAATAATTAGGATTTTCATACTTCTGCTCTTTTAATTCCTGCATAGACAATATATACAACTACTAACATAGGTATTTGGTCCAGCTCAAGGGCGTTAAACAAAGCGCTCTTGGGAGGTACCCCAATGTTAATTATCCATGCTTTACTTTCAGTTTTATTTAATTTCTATAATCCTATATAGTATGTGTTTCTTGTTTCTGCTAATCTCCATAGGATCCAGATTTTTAGGCAGCTGCATTTTATCAAGCCTGAACCAGGAGCAACAATGTGAGCCAAATTCAGACTTAGCATCTTCCGGAATGCCCCATTCTGGGGCATGGGTAATGAATTTCTTCCTCCTTTTTATTTTTAGTTTGCCTCTCTTTTAAGTTAGTGTTTTTTCTCGCATTGAGGGCAATGCTCTGTTTAAGTTTGTGGGGAGAGGGGGGGGGGGGGGGGGGGGGGGGGGGGGGGGGGGGGATAGTTTTGTTCCCTTGTGTGTAAGCACTCGCTTCACACTTTCCGATAAGTATCGTTTTTTCTTATAAAAACTATTTTGCTCCAAAATTTTCAAAAATTCTCACTTTTTATCGCTCTAAATATCGTATTCACCACTCCCGCTTAGATTAGGCTTTAATTTTTGTTAGTCTCACTTAGTTTGATTTTCTTAGGAGTGTAGGTTATACTAATTTATAATCGCAAAAATCAAAATCGGGTAGTGAACTGTAGACTCATGCAGTGCCCCCAGTTGGGTGCCCATGTTCTCGGATAGAAATAGATTTAGAGTTAATCACTTGCTTAGGTTAAATACAATGTAATTTTACTTACTATTGTAGGCTTTTATATCCACTCTTCATTAGAACGTGGTCGAGTCTGACGCTAGTGTAGAGTTGTGTGTAGTATTGTTAGTGTCGTATTATAGACTCACAATGAGGGGGTGTCCTTTCTCGGTGTCTAGAACTCGCTTCTAGCGACCTTCAAAGCTTGTGCGCTTAGCACTAATTAACTATTGGGATATGACTTAGGCCTTCATTTGGATAGTTTGAGCCTTCATGTCCAACCTAATTCTCACCACCGTTGCAAGCCAAAATTGAGCCTACACCTCTCCTTTGATCACCTCCACTTCACTAACACCAAATCCAAATTGCCAAAATCCCCATCCCGCTTAGCTTGAGCTTTTGCTAATATTCGGTGGCGATTCTAATTCCATTAGCCGGTGAAAATTTTCATTATATCATTTGGGTGCGTTTTAGCAATCATTTATGAGAAAAGAAAATTTTGAAAACATTGCGTTGCTAAAATGTTTTGTAAAAGAAAAAAAAGACAAGAAAAAGAAAAGAACAAGAAAAATATTCTTGATTGGGGTGTTTGGCGAGCGACGAGTAACCCCATTTGTTAAAAGCTAAGTCTGGGGGTGTTACTCACCCCCAAACTTGTTTGCCGCAGTCTATTTCCGATGTGCGAGCTCTTATTTTCTCTTTAGTGTGATTTAGCCACTCTCTACTTATTTGATATCCATACCTTAAGACTAAGCCAAATAATTCTCCCACTTAAGTCCTAAGATCCTTAGAGTTAGTTAGTGACGAATGCAGTGGAGAAGGTGTGACTGGGCGAGCCTATGACCATCATCATTGATGGATTTCTTTGAAGGCGACCCTAGTAGTTTGGAGTCTATAACACCGCACTTAGCATCATTACTTCACCTACACGATGCATATGATGTATCACATATTTCTTTTGAAAAAGAGTGGATATAGCCTTAGAATAGTTTGTGTAGTCGCATTGTAATTGATTTTAGGTTTAGAATTTTTTTTTCTAATCTACTTTTATCTTCCTTGGGCACGAGACTTCTTGGTCCACTTTACTATTTTGATTTTCAATTTGTAAATAGTATAACGTACTCCCCTTAGGTAGTTGAATTTCTCGAGATGAGCTATAATTCAAGTCTGGAGGGGTATTTGATGAGCGTTCTTTGAGTAGTATTTTATGTTCTATTTTAGCCTAGTTTTCATAGGTTTCGCTCTCCTTCTTAATGTTTCTAGTATAAAATCTTTCTTAATCTTACTTTTGATCATTTGAGGGAGTTTTGGCTAAATAGAGCATGTTTGTGTTCTTTTTATGCATTCCCTTCCTTACTTTGTGTCTATATACATTTTGATTGCATGGAATGTATCTATCATTGTGATTTCTGGTGGGTTTGACTATTTTTCATGCAGGTACAGACTTGTGTTCAGTTTCCTAAGAGTTTTGGCTCTATTTTGCATTGTTGGCCACTGATCGTGTGTTCTACTTCACACATGATCAGTGGACTCTTCACACACGACCAATGGTCGTGCGTGCTATTTGGCCAGAATTTTCCAGACAATCGCACAAGTACCGACCCTTCTTCGCGCACGAGTATGGGTTTCTTCGTGCACGACCAGTGGTCGTGTCCTCAAAATCTTCTTGACATTTTTGCCTTCCACCAGCTCTTGTCAATGCATGTTTCTTTGCGCACGAGTAAATGACTCCCCTTAGCGCACGACCAGTGGTCGTGCGCCTACTCGTGCGCTCTTATCTAACACTTTTGGTACAGGTTCCTTGGAGCACGAGTATAGGACTTTCCTTAGCGCATGACCAATGGTCGTGCGCCTACTCGTGCACGTTCTTTATTTCTGCTGCCTATAAATACTGGATTTGACAGGATCCACAATTTTCCCTCCAAACCAGTTCCGCAGTCAACGCCTTATTGGTTATTTTTCTTCCCCCAAGGTTTAGGGATCATCCCCTAAGTTCTCTCCATCATCCAAGAGCATACAAGTGAAGAGCAAGCTTCCATTTCCTCTATGCAAGCTAGGATCGTGATTTGGAGACGTGGACGATGCATTCTCTCGAGAAGACGAGCTAGAAGGTGTGGCAACTTCAAGGACCCCGGACGACATCCGACGATCAGAGCTACAAAGGAGTGTTCCTCCGAAGTTTCCTCCGCATCCACGGAGTATTCTCGTGCAATGTTTGTATCTTCTCTTCTATTTCCGCACATTAGGTAGTTGAATGGTTGTCACTTCTACTGTTGATGATGGTTGTGAACATGATTTTTTTAAGTGTTAATCTTTGTGATTAAGTATTTTTCCATGTTCATTTGAGATGCTTAAGAGGCCTAACCTCTTGTATGATTTACTTTCCATTTGAGAGTTTGTGTTGAATGTTTAGAGAGAGGTTGACCTGAGCATTTGCTAGGTACAATGTGCGAAGCAGAGTTTTGCGACCCACGGAGGTGCGAAGCGGTTTAGGCGACCTGCGTAGTTGTAGTTTCCTTTTCTAGCATTAGCTTTAATCCGAAACCAAAAGCCCCCTTTAAACCCCGATGTAAGAGACTTCAATCTCATGTCTCTCCTCAAACGATCAATCCACACTGTTGTGTTCCACGTGAGATTCGATACTCGGGGATTTATTCCCGTTTTATTATTACTTGGCAACGACCGATTCACTACCGTTCAGACCGCAGTCTCGCTCCCGCCTATAGCGGTGCGGTGGGATAGCACGTCAGGGAGTATCGCAAGGATTTACCGCCAAGAGGTCGCTGCAACCTCATCTCTAGCTCCGTTGCAGGGGGACGTCATCTTTAACAAAGATAACCTCCCACAAACTGCCAACCCTTTCAATTAAGTTGTTACCGTCAAGACAGTTTTAGAAAACTACATGGATTGAGAATTTTGATAGATACTGGTAGTTTAGTAAATGTACTTTTCAATCCTGCCTTCGAGGCGATGAAGACTGAGAAGACACTCCAAGCGAGTGATATACCCCTTTATGGGTTTTCCATGGAAAGAAATGAGATCGAAGGAAGTGGCATACTCTCTATGACTATGGAAGGGGTGACGAGGCCCGCCACCTTCATCGTGATAGACATGTCGAATAGTTATAATGCCATCTTCAGGCGTCCCCTCCTTAATAATTATCAGACAATAGTGTCAACATTCCATCAAGTGTTGAAATTCTCCATGGAAGGGAAACAGTTCCGAGTCAGGAGCGACCCCAAGATATCAAGACAATGCTATGTAAATTCCTTTAACGTCGTTGATTTTTCTCTTGATGTAGCCGAGGAAATACTTGAGTCCCCCAGTCCCTTGTAGCCGAAGAATGTGGCGAAGTAGTGGAAGTCGAACCTGCCGAAGAAGAGGAATCCATTATGGAAGTGGATAGAGTTGGTGCTCATCTAGAACCCGCACATGCCATCGAAAACTTTCCTATCACCGGAGGAGACAGAGGTAGAGCGCTTGTAACGCCCTTGCTTTTTCAATAATTATTTTAAATGTCTTTTATTTGGGCGTGAGGGCGTTACTGTTTTGGGTGTGTCGTCGTTCAGAGTTCACGTAAATAAATCTCAGGCAATATGGATACAAAATGTTTAGTGCATAAAATGTTTAGTGCATATACATTTATCTAGGGCTTAAGAAAATACCTATAAAATGTTGTACGTATGTACAAATTTAGACAGTGACTGAGTAGGCCTTATGAGAGATGTGGATTTAGATAATTACTCATGTAAATTATTAAACTAAGGGTTAGTGCTTTCCAATTAATTCCATAATCCTCTCCCTGAGTAGGCCTTACGAGAGTCGTGGTGACGGCTTCGAGTTGAGGCAAGTAGTGTTTTCCCCTTTTGTTGTTAAAACAATATTTCCTGGTTAAGTTGGTTAATTTCACTGTGTAGGTTTGTTGTTATTAGATATGGTTAGTTGCTGCAAATTCCTGTTGGTTTAGTTTACCATATTAGAACTGCTGTTAGTAGAAGTATGTTCTTGTAGTCCAGAAATAAGTTCTGATAGAAATATGTTCTGGTAGTTTAGAAGAATTATGTGTAGAAAGAGAAATCGGCGGGACGGGAAGTCGTTTTGATGGGACTTCAAGTAGAAATCGACAGGACTTCCCATCGATCGTTGAGACCTCCCGTCCATCGTCAATCGTCGAGACCTCCCGTCGATCATCGAGAGCTCCTGCCGATTTTTTTTCCTTTTTCCCGCGTCGCCCCGACGAATTATATTATGTGGGCTGGTATGTTAAGGATTTTGTTTCCTTTGGGGTGTTTCGTAAATCCTAAGATTTTTGTGACGACCCATTGTAGGATTTTGCTGTGCTTATGATAAGTTGATGTCGGTGAATTGTTCTTTTGGGCTGTTGGTTGGATTGGAACAGGGGCCCACCACCACAGTGCTCGTTGTTAAACTACTTGGGTTGTTGGTTGGACTGGAACAGGGGTCCACCACCACAGTGCTCGATGTTAAACTACTTGGGCTGTTGGTTGGATTGGAACAGGGGTCCACCACCACAGTGCTTGTTGTTAAATTATTTGGGTCGTTGGATAGATTGGAATAGGGGTCCACCACCACAGTTCCTGTTGACATTCAACTTACCACCCGATCAACTTTAAGCATACTTTTTATGCTTGGGGCAAGCTTTTACCTTCTCATCGAATAAATTTACGATTGATATACAGTTGTTTTTTTCTCCTTGGTTTGACTACCCCTTTTGAATCACTAATGATCATGGAACTGTCTATTTTCTCCCCTTTGGGCTGAGACATTCTTTTATTTTAAATGCCCGAGGTTCAGACCGGTAGCTGCTGCAAGTAGTCCAGGGGATTTCTGTTGGGGAAAACTCCTTGGATTTAACTTAACAAATTATCTAAAAGCGATTTTAAATCTTATGTTTTAATTACCCATTGTATAGTGAGGGTAATTTGGTCTTTAAATATCTTCGGATATCACACACAACTTGGAGTGTAAAGACCAGATCAAGACAAGCACAAATTGGGTTGAGTTAACAATTGCGTCGAATGGTATTCGACGCAACTTCGACTTCATGTCAACGTAACTTAGACTAGAAGTCCAAGCAACTCAACCTCTCTGTCGAAGTAGATCAAGTCGACGCTACGTAGAAAGGATATCGACGTAGATGAAATGAGCATGTCGAAGTATCATTAGAAGTCGACGCAGCTTTGACTTCAACTCAACACAGAAGGAAGAATCTGTCAAAGCCATCTGAAGTCAACGCAACGTCAACTACAATTCGACGCAGATAATGAAGTTCAGAGTGAAGTCTTCAACTCGATGGGTATGCCGACAAGTAATCGACGTAACGTCGATATCAGAATTCAACTAGAGCTTGAAGGAATTCGAAGCTGCTTTTACAAGAACTCGAAGGTGTGTCGATAAGAGAGAAAGAGATATCGACGCAACGTCGAATACAGTCTGAAAAGGAAACATTTTCAGCTGTCATTTTGGAACTCTCTCTCAAGACCTAGAGTACTGAAGACCGTTCTACAACGGCTCATTTATTGCCTAGAATAGAGAGGAGCAATAAAGAAGATAACAAAGGCTTTCTTGGAAAGGATCAATACAACTGGAGAACGGGTCGCGAACAAATGAGGAAAGGAAGAGAAATTTTCCAGGCCAATACCTTTTCAACATAACCTAAAAGAGGAAAGGAATTCAAAATTTAAAGCATGGACAATAAATAAGAAGATAGCAGAGAGAATTACACAACATTCATCACAATCTTCTGCATCTTGTCGATTAGGGCTTCCTCCTTCTTTCTCTCCCTCTTGGAACCCTAAAAGACAGAAAAACCAGAACTGCTCTCTCTCTAAGAACATAACAACTGAAGGCTGCTCCTCAATCAATATCTCATAGCAGCCATAGCTCAATCAGAAGAAAGCAGAAAGGAACAAAGATTATAACCCTTGCAAATTATCACTATCATAAGCAAGGGTTCATCATTTCAAGATCCAGCAAAAAGAAAAATTGAAGCAGAAGGCTTCAATAGAATTCTGAGAACAAAATTCTTCTTCTTACCTCTTCTTTCTCCTTTCTCCTTTTCCTTAACTGTAATGAAGTTTTAAGAATCTCTCTTTCAAAGGATTCAGTGGTTCAAGATCACCTTATCAAAAGATCCGTGGTTCAAGATCTCCTTATCAAAAGATCTATGGTTCAAGATCCCCTTATCAAAAGATCTGTGGTTCAAGATCTCCTTATCAAAAGATCTTTGGTTCAGAGTCTCCTTATCAAAAGACTCAGGCACATGTGTGCTTTCTAACTAGGTGGTAGAAGAAGGGAGTACCCACATTTTGGGGAACCTCTATAAAAATTTGTGTGTCTGTGCTGTGACTTTCACTGCTGTCCAGCTTTCTTTTTCAGCATACATTTACAACAATTTTTATCTTATTTATTCTGCCTGTCGTTTTGGTTTGAGTGCACAACACCTTAGTAAGTTTTATTGTCTGCACAGTTAAGATTAAAAATTATTTAAATCTCTATTCACCCCCCCTCTAGAGGATTCTCAGAGGCACACCATACACTTTTAATTGGTATCAGAGGGAGGTTGATCATTAAAAGGTTAACACCTTGATCAAAAAGACTTCCTACTCTTATTTCTTTACTACAAAAATATTTTATAAAGAAAATGAGTTCTACGGATTATGCCTCAACTAGACCATCAACGTGTAATCTGAATAAGTTTACACTCTGGAAGGCCAGAATAAAACTCTACGTGAATTCTATTGATGAAGACATCTTTGATGTCATTATTTCAGGTCCACCAACTCCATACAAGAAGGATGCCAATGGGACTTCAACTCAGGAACCTGTGCCTAGGGCAGAATGGACTGAAATAGAGAAAAAGGAGAAGGCATGTGAAGCCAAAGCTATGAATATTCTGGTCTCCACAATGTCAGATGACATTTTCCAGAAAGTTGCTGACTGTCAATCAGCTAAAGAAATCTGGATGTCACTTTCCAGACTTGTAGAAGGAAGTGTTGATGAAAGAAAGGATAAGAAGTCCCTTCTCATATCCCAGTGTGAGAACTTTCAGAAGAAAGCTGAAAAACAGTTGCTGATATGTGTGACAGATTCAACATTATCATTAATGAGCTCAGAGGCTTGGACAAGGAGATATCCTTGACTGAAATTAATGATAAAATCCTCATGTGCTTCCCTAGCTCATGGGATTCAAGGATCTGGGCAATCAGAGAGTCCAGATGCCACAGAGAAATCTCAACTGAGGCTTTGCTAGGAAAGCTTAAGTCATATGAGATGCTTCTGAAGAACAGGGCTGAATCAGAGGAAAGGGAGACAATTCCAGCTCCTGTCCAACGGAACCTTGCTCTGAAAGCTACTGAAGGAGAGCCCTCCACTCCTGAAGATGAAATGTTTAGTCTCCTAGCAAGGAGATTCAGGAAATGGGTCAGGACATAAGACTCAAGGAGAAGAGAGGGGAACTCAATGCCCAGATATGATAAGACTCCAAGGAAGGAGATTATCTGCTTCACCTGCAACAAACCAGTGCACAAAGCTCCTGAGTGCCCACAAGAACAAAGGGACATGAGCAGTAACAAGGATGAAAAGAAGAAGAAGTCTTTCAAAGGGAAGGACAAGAAGAAAGCCGAGAGTTTCATTGTTGAAACCTGGAGTGACTCTGAAGCAGAGTTAAGCTCCTCATCATCTGAAAGTGATGATGAAGCAGAAGCAAAAGCAGCTTGCATGATGGCACTGGGGATGTCATTAGATGATGAAGAAGAACAGGTATCCCTGTTTGATAATTTTGATTTTAGTTCTGATGATTTTAAAACCTGCTTCAAAGATTTCTGTAATGACTTTATTAAAATTCAAAAAGAATTAGAAGCAGATAGGGAAGAATTAGAAAACTTTACGAAGGATGATCTATATATAAGAAATCAAGACCTAGTAGAAGAAATGGATAATAAAGAATCAGAATTAATTGAAATTAGAAAAGAAAATCTAAAGTTAAAGGAAGAGCTAGCAAAGGCAAACGCCTTTGAGAACTCACTCAATGGGAGGAGTCAAAAGTTCAGAGACATCACAGAAAATCTCTCCATGAGATTTAATCACCTAGGGTTAGGAACAAAGCCATCCACTAGCACAGAAATCCCTAGGAAACCTGCCTAGAAAAATCTAGTTAGGTTCATTAGACCTAGTGACTATGAATCCTGTGAGGATAGTGCACAAACTAAGGATCAGGAAGCTAATAAACCAAAGAAAATAACTAGAAGTAATAAAACAAATCTTAACATAGAAAAGAAATCTCAAGGCAAGAGTAATGCAGGAAGATTAAACAGCCAAAAGACTAAACCTAAAAATAGAATAATAAGACACTCTGCTGATCTTCTATATCTAGATTCATTTTATGCACATTTTCTATACTAAGGTAATATGCATAGGTTTGGGAAACCAATTCCTTATCATCCAAAAGGGTATCATGAAAGACCCTTCTATTCTTTCATTGAACACTACAATGGTAGAAGCAAAGGTCCCAAGGTAACCTGGGTTCCTTCTAATGTTTGAATTACTTGTGCAGGGTAAGGTAAGACACTATCTAGGAGATAGTGAGAAAAGGAAGGAAGAACTAAACTCAATCAAGGGAGTGATTACTTCTCTTAATTCCCTTGTTCTCCTTATAGTTCATAAAATTAATAGCATAACCACTATTTTCAATAAACATCATTGCTGGGAAAAACAATAAGAATTTTCTAAGAAGATAGAACTATTTATTCAGAGTTGCGTCGAATAGAATTCGACTTATCGTCGGGTTCCACTCGACACAAGTACAAGAGTCAATCAAAGTGGATGATACGAATGATAATCGATGCATCATCAAATTCATATCGACGCATGCGTCGACTTAACAGCCGCTGATCAATTTTGTGGTCGCGTCGATTACAAATCGACGCAACATCGACATCCCTACGTCGACTTAAGAATTGCTGAGCAATCTCAAAGTCGCGTCGAGTAATAATCGACGTAACATCGATATAGCAGCGCACACAAAACTTCTTCTAGAAGCAACCTCGACATACCTTTGCGCGCCAAATATTAATTCTATATCGATGGTACTTCGACTTAAACCCTAAGTTGCGGCGATTCACCTCCTTTTAAGCAATTACATCGTCGAATCATTTACGCTTTCGAATTTTCCTCTCCCTGCTCCCTTGCATCCATCTCTCTCTCTCTCTCTCTCTCTCTCTCTCTCTCTCTCTCTCTCTTTCTCGCTTTCTCTTTTGATTGTAGGCACCTAAGATCGATGGCTCCACCAAAAGTAAACTCTGGCTTTGATGAAGATGTTGATTCCTTCAGTGCTGCGGCAGAAAGCTTCAAAGCCATTCTTGGCTTATTTCAAGAGGCTGGTTTAACCAAACTAACATCTACAAGGTGTAAGATAATGGACATTGAACTGACAGAGTTAAATGACAACTTTCACAAAGGAGATGATGGCTTCATAAATGGAAACATATATGAGATTGCCATCAACATTATAGAGGAGATGTTGACTCAAACATATGATTCTGATGAACTTACAGCAGAAGAGACCAACATGGTATTACAGATTATGAAGTTCAAGAAGAAGAAGGCCATAAATTTAAAGAAGAATGATGTTGGGGAAGAATACAAATTTTTGGCTGACATAGTAAGCAAGGTGCTGCTATGCAAGATATCTGCATATGATGCAATCCCAAGACAACTGTAGATAATGGGTGTTCTTGTGTTAAGCAAGAAGAAGAACTGGGGAAAGTGTCTCTTGAAGCTAATAGATCGCAACTATTCAAATAAAGAAAATGCTTACATGAGGATAATGAGCCAAGTGTTGTTGCATCATTATCCAAATGTGTGTAAGTCCAAGGGAGTGCCAATTCCTCCAGGCAAAAGGATGAATATAGGTATATTATCCAAATGGACCAGGCAAATTCTGAAGCCTGGTCAGTCTGCACCCTCTCCTCCTCCATATCCAACTCCACGGGATACTGTCCTAGATCTCCTAAGGGATTATATTTCAGCACAACCTTCTCCTCAACAACAACAGGAAGTTACTCCCCAACAACAACAACAACAACAAAACCTCCAATCCATCCCATCTACTATAGTCCCAGAGCCATCACCTCAATCTCCTATCCACCAGCAACCACAACAACAACAACCATCCACACCACTTCCAAGCAATCACTCTGTTACTCCTCCACCACCATCATCATATCATATCCCTCCAGAAACCTACCAAGCCCTTTCTCCACCTCCACCGCTATCTCCACCCGCCTTTACCTCCCATCCTACACCTTCATTTGACATGGATCAAGCAATATCTAAGGCTGTAGGGATGGCAACAAGCACCTTTGCAGACCTACTGGCCAGCCAAGCCAGAAAATTTGACAAGAAGTACTCACAAATGGAGTCTGAACTACTAGACTCAAAGAGGTCTCTACAGGGGCTCAAAGACTTCATATCCTCCTCCCTAGTAACAAAGGAGTTCTTAACCTCTCTTGCCATCAAGGTTAAGAAGGGGGCGAAAATTCTGGAGGAGGAAGGACCTACTTTAGAGATGAGTGTCCATGATAAGGGGGATGATGTTGAAGCCCCTGATAAAATTACTACATTCCAAAATGTTCAGGGGGAGCCTGCTGATCAGGGGGAGCTGGTTGAAAAATAAATTGAAGAGGTACATCAATATCTAACAAATGTCCAAGGGGAGTCTCAAGTAGAATCTCCAGAGAACCAAGAGGAAACAACTACAGACAACCATGGGGAGCTCCCAGGTCAAGAACCTGCTGGTGATGTGATTGCTGAAGACACAGCAGTGAACCAGGGGGGTTGATTCCCTATTCTCAGGGGGAGCACCATGCAGATGACTTGCTGGATGAGGTGGCAAAGATTGCCAAGGAAGCTGTTCAGAATGCTGAGCTGAATGCACAGATTCAGGGGGAGCTTCTTAAAAACAATGTTGCTGAATAAACAGTAACATTTTCTGAGGATGATGAGAATTTGAAGATTGCCCCAAGGAAGGTAACTCCAAAAGTATTTTCATGAAAAAGAAAAACTCCTGAGAAGGATCAATGACATTCAGGTATCTATGTTTATATCCTCTAAGGAAAGTCAAATAGATTGTGGTATAGTGAACAATATAACCTATTTGACAATGAATGAAATATTATGTGATTTCATTATATCATACTGTTACTGTCTATGGTGTCTTGTATGTATTGTATGTAATTCTGTTTATATAAAAGATTATGTAAAATCACTTTAACCAATACTGTAAATTTTGTTAAGATAAATAGAGGGAGATTGTTGGGAAAAACTCCTTGGATTTAACTTAACAAATTATCTAAAAGTGATTTTAACTCTTAGGTTTTAATTACCCTTTGTATAGTGAGGGTAATTTGGTCTTTAGATGTCTTAGGATATCACACACAACTTGGAGTGTAAATACCAGAGCAAGACAATCACAAATTGGGTTGAGTTAACAATTGCGTCGAATGGTAATCGACGCAACTTCGACTTCATGTCGACGTAACTTAGACTAGAAGTCCAAGCAACTCAACCTCTCTGTCGAAGTAGATCAAGTTGATGCAATGTCGAAAGGATATCGACGTAGATGAAATGAGCATGTCGAAGTATCATTAGAAGTCGACGCAGCTTTGACTTCAACTCAACACAAAAGGAAGAATCTGTCGAAGCAATCTGAAGTCGACGCAACGTCAACTACAATTCGACGCAGATAATGAAGTTCAGAGTGAAGTCTTCAACTCGACGAGTACGACGACAAGTAATTAACATACATCGATATCAGAATTAAATTAGAGCTTGAAGGAATTCGAAGCTGCTTTTACAAGAACTCGAAGGTGCGTCGATAAGAGAGAAAGAGAGATCGACGCAACGTCAAATACAGTCTGAAAAGGAAACCTTTTCACCTATCATTTTAGAACTCTCTCTTAAGGCACACAGTACTAAAGACCGTTCTACAACGGCTCATCTATAGCCTAGAATAGAGAGGAGCAATAAAGAAGATAACAAAGGCTTTCTTGGAAAGGATCAATACAGCTGGAGAACGGGTCATGAACAAATGAGGAAAGGAAGAGAAATTGTCCAGGCCAATACCTTTTCAGCATAACCTAAAAGAGGAAAGGAATTCAAAAATTAAAGCATGGACAATAAATAAGAAGAGAGCAGAGAGAATTACATAGCATTCATCACAATCTTCTGCATCTTGTCGATTAGGGATTCCTCCTCCTTTCTCTCCCTCTTGAAACTCTAAAAGACAGAAAAACCAGAACTGCTATCTCTCTGAGAATAGAACAACTGAAGGTTGCTCCTCAATCAATATCTCATAGCAGCCAGAGTTCAATTAGAATAAATAAGAATGGATCAAAGATTATAACCTTTGGAAATTATCACTATCATAAGCAAGGATTCATCATTTCAAGATCCAGCAAAAAGAAAAATTGAAGCAGAAGGCTTCAATAGAAATCTGAGAAAAGAATTCTTCTTCTCACCTCTTCTTTCTCCTTTCTCCTTTTCCTTAACTGTAAAAGAGTTTTAAGAATCCCTCTTTCAAAGGATTCAGTGGTTCAAGATCTCCTTATCAAAAGATCTGTGGTTCAAGATCTCCTTATCAAAAGATCTGTGGTTCAAGATCTCCATATCAAAAGATCTGTGGATCAAGATCTCCTTATCAAAAGATCTTTGGTTCAGAGTCTCCTTATCAAAAGAATCAGGCACATGTGTGCTTTCCTACCAGGTGGTAGAAGAGGGGAGTACCCACATTTTGGGGAACCTCTATAAAAAGCTGTGTCGGTGCTGTGACTTTCTGTGCTCTCCCACTTTCTTTTTCAACATTCATTTACAACAATTTTTATCTTATTTATTCTGCCCGTGGTTTTGGTTTGAGTGCATAACACCTTAGTAAGTTTTATTGTCTACACAGTTAAGATAGAAAATTATTTAAATCTCAATCCCCCCCCCCCCCCCCCCCCTCTAGAGGATTCTCATAGGCACACTGTGCACTTTCAATTTCCTCCAGGCGGTGGTAGCTGGTTTCCTCCTCTTCCTTGGTAAGGGTTTGTCTGTTGTTTATGGACTCTTTTGTTTCTATGGGTTCGTGTCAGTTTGTTGATGTCATAGCTTGTGTTAGACTACTTGCTATTTTTTTTGCTGATATTTGCTAGTCATTTATATGATTGCTCTCTGAGAATGTTTTATGATAGGATACATGTTAGATATTTTAAATATAAAAGCTGCATTCTAGCTTAGACTTATAACGTCTCTTTCAATTGAATGTCATTCTATTTTATAGCTTATAAAACTCCTTTTTTTACTTATACTAAATTTAGAAACTTGCATATCATTAGCATGCTTTATTGGGTCCTCATGCTCATGTAGGATGAAAAGAAGTGAATTAAGTATTTTTCTGTTGCATATATATTTTTCTTACTGGTGGACTAGTTGATCCACTGAAAATCGAGGGACACGGTTTCTTAAGCTCTAAATTTAAATTAAGTTTTCAAACATAAACATATATGTTTTTCTACAAGAATAAGTGAAGGGTTGGTTCTTCCTGAAGGTCTGCAGTTGTCCTCTGCACGGCGTGGCATCGCAGCACGTAGTTTCTCTTACTCAGATATTATGCAAATATTGAGAAATTGCGGGTTGTGACAGTTGGTATCAGAGCGAGGTTGGTTCAGTTGGTTGTTGGATGGGTTAGTCGAACATCCATCTGTTTTCGAATCTTGTTTCATTGCATACACACACCGAAGTGTCATCCAAATATCTTGGCTGAAGCATGAACACTACATTCATAAGCATGACAGAAATATACAAGGTATATTATGTAGTATGAGATGCATAATATGTGTTTGTATATGGATTCTCATAGGCATAACAACATGTGACTGTTATGTAGTATAAGATGCATAAAATTAATCACATGGATGCTCTTTAGATTTTGTTTTTCGTTACATGCGATATTATGTAGTATGAGATGCATAATATCTCATGTGTACGCCGTTCATGGCATGCAATAAGGCTTTTATTAGAATGCATAGCACGACATACATTGCAAAACATAACATTAACACACATGCCAAGTTAAGATCTACATGATGACACTTGTGCACGCATGATTGATTGGAAGATGTTAAGCATTCATGCATTTGTAGGGTGTGCACGAGAGTCAGTGGATGATGGTATATCATCCTAAGTGCAACATAATTTCATTCATAAAGATTCCCAGAGCAAGGTAGTAGCAAGAGCAAGTTTAAGTATTTCCTTTCTTCCTTTGGGGTATGAGTTACGTCTTGATAGACTATTCATTTTGAAGTATCTAGTTGCCTACCTAAATCACCTAGAGGGGGGGGTGAATAGGTGATCTCTACGTCTTTTGCGGAATTAAAAATTAAACGTAAAGCACAGCACACAAAATTAATCACAGCCACAGATAACACCAGGAATTTATAGTGGTTCCCCGTACTTGGGTACTCCACTGCCGGCCTCGCCAATCTAGCACCACAGCTAGACTTGACTACTCACTACATCTCGGATCAAGAACGATCCTACAGTCTCGGAGTCAAACTCCTACAAACTCAGAGAGAACCTCTCTTACAACTCGGAGAAAACTTCTCCTACAACTCGGAGAACAACCTCTCCTACAACTCGGAGATAACAACTCCTACAATAGATTGAAAAGGGTTTGAACAATACTAAACCAGATCTGAATAACAGAGGCGATTTCTTCCTTCTTCTTGAATGGCTTTTGAGAACGATGAGGAAGAACAACGATCCTTCAAATCTGTCTTTGGCAATCCGAAACAATCCAATAGAGATTGCAGAACCTGAGCATGGATCAATCGAGTCCTTCTTGATAGAAATCGGCAACTCCAAAGAGTAAAACGATCTCCAAACGTAGACGACGGCGAGCGGCATTTTTCACGTTCTTTTTGATCGGGAGAGAGAGATTAGAGTTAGAATGATTCTAGAACTTCTTTTAAACAATCCTATATATATGGAGAGGAGCAATTAAAGGATTAATCAGCCTTAAAAGCGCTCCATATAGCCGTTAGAAACGAGAAGGGGCGATCACGATCCGTCCAGAACAGAGAAAACGAAACAGAAAATTTACGGACAGAAGTCTCGAGACATAAGGGATCTCTCGAGACATAAGGGATCTCTCGAGACATGAAACGGAGAGAGCAGGAAAGGGATGTCTCGAGAACTCGATGATCTCTCGAGACATTGCAAAGATTTCAGACTTAAGATCTCTCGAGACATTGCAAAGATTTCAGACTTAAGATCTCTCGAGACAAACACGATCTCTCGAGACATGTCTGATCTCTCGAGACATATCCTTAGGAAAAATTTGTTTCACAAAAATTTCTTTTCTTCTCTTGAACACATGCTGCAGCCGCACTCCAAAGTCTTCAATAGTCTTGAAAAAAAAAGTGTACCCCAATAGTGAGATCACACATGAGTCATCACCATGTTTCATATAATGAGGGATTACATTTTATGAAACTGTGTTTGCAGACCCATTGTGACCTGACATTGGCTTACACTTAGCCATGATAATCTGCAAGACAATACTAGAAGAGCATATCAAATACAAAAGCAATTCAATCTTAGTTTAAGGGTGACTTCTCACAAATCAAGGTAATTGTGAATGCAATTTCCAACAATCTCCCCCTATTTATAGAAGTCAGAACCCTGTACACTAAGTTGAATTACAGCAGTTAAAGAATAAATATGCTACACTACACAAAGATATAGAAATGAAAAAGTAAAGAACATCAAAACATCAAATATATATATATATATATCTAAATTGAATTGTTCAGAAGACTTGATGTTCACTAAGTCAGAATGAAAACAAAATATGTCTTGTCAGCATCGTCATCATCATCCTTCAAGACCACCTTTTCCTCTTTTCTTCTTGTCTGGAGAAATAAGCATGAGGCTTGGGATGGTAAAACGGAGGGGGTTCCGGAGCATCAGCATTATTATAACCAAAAGCCCTGAAATGAATCCTTCGCTTCCTTTGAGCTGTCTCATGTTTTTCCCATTCTTGAGAGCTGTAGCATTCAGATCTGTTCATTTTACCTTCATGAACTAACTTATAGGTTTCAAGAATAATGTCTTTTGAGACTGGGCTCCAGATTTCTAGAAAACTTTTCTCAACCTTAGCTTTGCACTGACCTGTAGAGCTAGAACTAGGAACTGATCGACTGGCAGAAGAACCTTCACCAAATTTTCTTTTTCTTTTGGTCCCAGCCCTATCTGATTGATCTTCAACAATAGGAGCCTTCCCAAGTAGTTCTTCTGGCCTTGGAGAAAACTGAGGAACAGGAACATCTGGATCAATTGCCAACTCAGGAAAAATCTGATTATGAAGCCACGTTGCTGTTTTGAATGAATAAGCATTAATATCAGCAACTTGCTTCAACATCCTGGAAGAGAACTGCTCAAACTGAGAATTCCATGAGCTTTGAAGAGCAGAAACGGAGCTTTCAATCAAGTCTGTCATTTGAGCTACTATATTTTCCTCCCCCTTTCTGACTTCTACAGATAGGGTTTGGAGAGTATCATCTTTGAACTTTCCGACTTCATCAACAATTTTGAATGTATTGGCTTCAGCCTTGTCAGACACTGATTCTTGAAGCTTTGTCAGTACAACAGTCTGAGTCAACACTGTGCCTACACCTTCAGTTGCATGATCAATTTGCTTGCTCCCTAGGCTCATCAAATCAGAGAGATTTTCATAATTGGATTTTATCTTAGCTAACTCTCTGCCTAGTTCACTTTCAACTGAGGCAATCTTCCTGTGAACAGTTGTCAAAGAATTTTCAAACTGTGCACTCTGCTTCTTGAGCAGTGCTTCAATCTTCCCTAGAAGAGAATCTTCTGCACAACCTAGCTCATCTGGAGCATTCTTGGTTGTATCATACTCTGACTCCCCCTCAACATGTACTAGGGGAGGTGACAATTCATGAACTGACATGACATCATCATCATCTATGTTAAAAACAAAATCAGCACCAGACCCTGCCTGTTGGCCACTGGGACTGTGCTCTTCAGATACTGGAATGAATTCTGTTGGAGCTGATGAGGATTGACCTTTGGCTTTAGAACGGATTGGCAGCTTGGCACGACTTGAAGCTTTAGAGCGAGTCCGAGATGAAAGTGGAAATGATGTTACCAAGGGTGCTAGATCTTCAGAAGAAGGAGCTGGAGTTTCTGCTTCTCTTGCAACTGCAGATTTAAGAGTCTCCCCCTCAGAAGGAGCACCAGCCATTTACGGCTTCTTGATACGAATGTCCCATCTCTGCAAGGAGCTGACATCGATCTTCTTAAGGTGATGGATAACTGTACCTTTGGACATGTTGAAAATAGCAGGGTTAAACTGATTTAGAAATAGTGAGATGATCCGGGCAAAGTTAGGAGTGTTTATGCAAGCTTTGATATTTGAGAATAAGATTGAGGCCCAATCTCTCTTCTTTCCAGTAACAATGCCAATCATCAACAGAAACATCTCTTCAGACACATGTCCTTGAGAGCCTGTCTTGCAGAAAAGTGCCTTTGAGATAATGTCCAGCAGGAGCTTCCCCACAGCATTCAACTTATTCCTTTTAACTGTAGAAAAATCTGAATCAAGACCACAGAACCTTGTTGTAGTCAACCAATCAATGTCAACTAGCTCTTCTTCAGCTTCCACTTCAGACAACTGCAAATACTTAGCGAGAGTCTCTGGAGAAACTTTGATTTTGATACCCTTAACGAAAGAGATCAACATACTTCCTTCCTTGATTGGCTTTACATTGATGAAGAATTCTTCAACCTCATCAAACAAAATCCGGCAAGGATGCTCAAGAACGAAAGTGAGACCGGCGGCATCAAGTAAGTGAAACAGAGACTTGAAATCATCGGATAAGCTTGCAAGACCTGACCGAATAACCTCGTTGCCGACTCCAATTTTCGGATGAGGAGAGGGAGCCATAGCAACAAGAGGGAGGGAGAGATGCCGACGGAGAGAGCTGAAGCACCAGGAGCCACCGAGAACCACCGAAAACCGCCGAAACACAGAGTCGAGTCGCGGACGATCACTGCTCGAGAGGGAGACGAAAGGTCGAGGAGGTCTCGGGAGATGATTCGCGTGAACATCAAGTTTCCGATTACGTATTTATATATATATATATATTTTTTGATTTTACGAAAAGTAGAAAATTAGAAATAGGAATTAGCGCGTACCTGATGTTTGGGATTCCTTTTAAAAAAAACTTATGTCTCGAGACATCGGCTATGTCTCGAGAGCTCATGTGATATTTTCTTCATTGATGTCTCGAGAGATTACCCGTGTCTCGAGACATCACCTTATCTCGAAATCTTCTTCTTGTCTCGAGAAATCCTGCCAGGTCCCGAGACATGACTTGTCATTAGAAAACTTCTTGTCGCCAAGGTTTTGATTGACTTGACCATTACTCCATGTTGAGCATTCCAAGTTCTGTCTTGAAGAAAGAGAACTTGGTCTCATCCAGTGGCTTCGTGAAGATGTCTGCAATTTGCTTATCCGTGGGGACATAACTCAGATTTATGTCACCCTTCTCCACATGCTTTCGGATAAAGTGATATCGTAGCTCGATGTGCTTTGTCCGACTGTGAGAGACTGGATTATTTGCGATAGCAATTGCACTGGAAGAGTCGCAAAACATAGGAATGTCTTTGAGCTTCATGTTGTAGTCTTGAAGTTGATTTCTTATCCAGAGAAGTTGTGCGCAACAACTGCCAGCAGAAATATATTCCGACTCGGCGGTTGATATTGCAACATAATTCTGCTTCTTGCTACTCCAGGAAATAAGTCTCCTTCCGAGGAATTGACACGTCCCAGAAGTGCTTTTCCTATCGTCTTTGCTACTTGCAAAGTCTGCATCTGAAAAACCAATTAGTTCACTATCATTACTTCTTGGGTACCATAAGCCAAGATTTGGTGTGCCTTTAAGATATCTCAAAATTCGCTTTGCAGCAGTATAGTGGGATTCCTTAGAGTTCACCTGATATCTAGCACATACACATGTAGAGAACATTATATCAGGTCTACTGGCAGTAAGGTAGAGCAAAGAGCCAATTATGCTTCTGTACTTGGTTTCATCAAAAGGTTTCCCTTTCTCATCCTTGTCCAGAGACGTAGCTGAGCTCATTGGAGTCCTCATAGAGGTTGCACTCTCCATTCCAAATTTCTTAATCAACTCCTTAGTGAACTTTGTCTGAGAAATGAAGATTCCATCTTCAGACTGTTTCACTTGAAGTCCTAAGAAATATTTCAGCTCACCCATACTGCTCATTTCAAATTTCCCTTGCATAAGTTTAGAAAACTTTTTGCAGAGGTTATCATCCGTAGAGCCAAATATAATGTCATCGACATAGATTTGCACTAGCAAAATCTTGCCTTTTACTTCCCTAAGAAATAATGTCTTATCTATCTTTCCTCTTGTGAACTTGTTTTCAAGAAGAAAGTTAGACAGCGTCTCATACCAAGCTCGAGGAGCTTGTTTCAAACCATATAAAGCTTTCTGTAATAAATAAACATGATTGGGATGATCAGGATTAACAAAACCTGGGGGTTGTTCAACGTATACTTCCTCTTTAATGTCTCCGTTTAGGAACGCGGATTTGACATCCATTTGATATACGGTGAAACCCTTGAAAGCAGCATAAGCAAGGAAGAGTCTGATCGCTTCGAGCCTTGCTACTGGAGCGTACGTCTGATCGAAGTCGATGCCTTCCTCTTGTCTGTACCCTTTAGCTACAAGTCTGGCTTTGTTCTTTATGATTGTTCCTTCTTCATCCAGCTTGTTTCTAAACACCCACTTTGTTCCAATGACATTTTTGTCTTTGGGTTTTGGAACAAGTGTCCTATCTTTACATCGTTTGAACTGATTTAATTCTTCTTCCATAGCAATTATCCAGGATGGATCTTCATTTGCCTCTTGGAATTTCTTTGGTTCGACCTGCGAAAGAAAACTTAAATGCATATTTTCGTAAATGGTACCTCGTCTTGTTCTTATTCCTTCATGAGGATCTCCTATGATTTGATCAACTGGATGATCCCTCATGTGTCGTAGCCCGAGGTTTCTTGCATGATTTAGACCAATAGGAGTTTCTTCTACTGTTGGAGTATCTTCCTCCACTTGGAGTGGCTCTTCATCAGGATGATCTTCTTCATAGGTAGTTATTGGGGGAATCTTGATGAAGTGTTGAGAATTTTCTTCAACTGGCTGATCCAAGCTTAAGTCCTGCAGCTTTGAACCTGTGTCTACAGAAGAAATGCTAGAGGAGCTGCCTTGTAGCATGCTCGTCTCATCAAATACAACATTAATAGATTCTTCTACCACCAGGGTTTTCTTATTAAAAACTCTATATGCCCTACTATGACTACTATAACCTACAAAAATACCTTCAAAGCTCTTTTCACTGAACTTGGTTTTGTAATGCTTTCCATTGTTTAGCACAAAGCATTTACTGCCAAAGATTCGAAAATAAGAAATGGTCGGTTTCTTGCCTTTTAGAAGTTCATAAGGAGTCTTTTCATGGTTTTTGTTTATGAGTGCTCTGTTTTGCACATGGCATGCAGTATTGACAGCTTCAGCCCAGAAATATTCAGGTAGTGAAGAGTCACTCAACATGGTTCTGCAGGCCTCAATAAGTGTTCTATTCTTTCTCTCAGCTACTCCATTTTGTTGTGGAGTTCGAGGAGAGGAAAACTCATGAAAGATACCGAGGCTTTCACAGAATTCTGTCATGGCTCCAGATTCAAATTCTGTACCATGGTCACTTCTGATTTTGACCACCGAACAGTTAAATTCATTCTGGACTTGCCTGACAAAACTAGTGAAAGTGTCAAAGGTATCTGACTTATGTTTCAGAAAGAATACCCAGGCAAAACGAGAGTGGTCATCTACAATAACCAATGTGTAGGATTTTCCTCCTAAACTTCTAATTTGCAAAGGACCAAACAAATCCATATGAAGCAGGTATAAACACCTGGTTGAATCTTTGCCAATGATGCTCTTAAAGGTAGCTCTTGTTTGCTTGCCTTTTACACATGCATGACAAGGTCTATCTTTAATGCACTTAACATCTGGTGCATCTCGCACTAAGTTTTGAGAAAACAATTTATTAATAGTTTTGAGATTTATATGTGCTAATCTCTTGTGCCATTGGTCAACAAGAGATGCACTATCTTTTGCCAAAAGACATACTGGTGTAGAAGATGATATGCAAAGAAAATTTAAACAAAATATGTTTCTACAGCGAATGCCTGATAAAATCGTTTCATGATTTTCAGCCGACTTTATCAAACACTTATCTTTATGAAAATCAACAATGTATCCTTTATCACAAAGTTGACTTATGCTTATCAGATTATATTGTAATCCTTCCACATAAGCTACATCGGAAAAAGATACATTACCATTAGAAATCATACCATAGCCTTTAGTTATTCCTCTGTCTGAACCGCCAAAAATAACTTTTGGACCGTTCGCAACTGGAATGTAGTTTTGCAAAAGGCTTCTTGTCCCGGTCATATGCCGAGAGCATCCACTGTCCAAGTACCAGATAAGATTTTTATTGGCCTTTGGACATACCTGCAAAAACAAATCATTTCGCCTTAGGAGCCCAAACAAATTTGGGTCCTTGGTCCCGTGTCAGTTGAGCACCACGATAAGTGTTAACATTGCGAGTGGTCTGCCTTGCAACGTTCACTTGTGGTCTCCTAGTATACGTTGTATTAAACCAACAATCAACGGCAAAGTGACCAATTTTACCGCAGCACCAACAGTCGAATCTGTTGTACCTTCTCTTTACACTCTCCTGCTTAACTTTTTGAACGTTAGCTCTTGCAGGAGCAGCCCTTTTAGATGAGGATGCCTCATGGGGGCAACACACACAAGGTGGTATTGTCTTCTTCGGCTTTGGTGCAACAGCATTCACTTTTGGTGCTTTCTTAGCACTCGGACCATGAACAAATGGACCGTACCCTTTCCGATTAATCTCTTGATAGGGTGCTTGAAAAGCACTATCACCAAAGTTTCGGGGAGGAGCCCATTCCTTATGATCATTCACAGGTGAAAAAGGAATTGGTCGTGTGAAATGAGCATAGGAACTCTCCAAATCATAAGCATTCGTAGGGAATATGACTCTCTTGAATGCTACAGGCTCTTGATGAGCTTTCCCTTTTTCTTTGGTAGTAGCTTTCTTAGCAACCAGACTATTCTTCTTAGCAATTGTATTTTTTGAAGAATTGCTAGTACTAGCTTCATGCCCTATACCGCTTCCTTTTGCCTTAGTGGTAAAAGTACCAATAATTGGCAGAACAGTTTTAGGTTGAGAGAATGCTTCAACCAACTTCTTCTCAGCCGCAAGCTGTTCCTCCAAGACTTTTATCGAATTATCTCTCAGGGCAAGAGTCTCTTCCGAGCTTTTGATCTTGTCTTTCAAGGCTTGGACTTCCTCTTTGAGAGAAGAAAGTTCTTCAACTTCTTTTCTCAAGTTAGATTCCATCTCCTTGAGAGCCATGATCTCCTTACCCTGAGTTTTGACAACCTTTCGGCACTTGTCAAAGCTTTGGAGCATTTTGGTATATTGAGACATGAGCTCAGATTCATCGTCTGAGAGGTTATCCTTTTGTTCAGCCGAAGCATAATCAGAATCAGATAGGATAGTGTGATCATTTACCTTTCCGGTGTACGGGGGTGCTTCTTCATCATCAGGCATAGCCATCAGACCGAAGTAAGCTTCTTCTTCATCACTCGACTCATCGGAGTCACTGTCGCTCAGAGTTTTGGCTTTCTTAGCGACGAAGCTTCTATCTGATTTCTTCTTTCCGTGGATGGATTTCTTGTCTTCTTTCCTTCCACCTTCTTTCTTCTTATAGGGACACTCAGCAATCATGTGCCCTGGCTTATTACAACAGTAGCAAATAATGTCAGAAGAAATGTGTTTGTTCTGTTTGGATTTATACCTGTCATTATTGCTTGAGCCCTTCCTGTGATATTCGCCATCACGACGAGAATATTTATGATCCGAGGAAGACGGCTTGTTGTTCATGTGCCTCCGCTTGTTCAGCAGTTTCTTAAACTGACGGGAGATTAAAGAGAACTCCCCATCAGACAGTTCGGAACAGGAGGAGCTGGCTTCCGATTCTTCTTCAATATCAGATTCCTTTTCTCTGATCGGTATCACTGCTTTGCTCTTCTTTGAATTCTCTGCCTTCAAAGCTAAGGTTCTTTCTTTGCTTGAAGCTCGATTTACATCCTCTTCAGACTTTCGGATGATCATTTGTAATTCATGAGACAACAGCTTCCCGAACAGATTTTGAGGTTCTAGACTTGGCAGCTTTCCAAACTCTCTAATAGCAACAATCTTGCTATCCCAGTCTTTCGTCAGGGAGCGCAAGAATTTGTTATTTAGTTCACCGTTTGTGAACTCCCTGTCGTAGTTCCTCAAACCATTGACTATCTTGAAGAATCTTTCGTACGCATCAGCAATGCACTCCTTCTTATTCTGCTTAAACGCCTCGTACTCTTGATTAAGTAGAGACCTTCTATCTTCTCTTACCTTGTCAGTACCTTCCATTAGAACAATTAAGGATGTCCACATCTCTTTGGCTGATTTGCAGTGAATTAAGTTTTGCAACATGGAATCGTCCATTGCACTTGCAATTATGTTTTTAGCCTTCTTGTCAAGAGCAACAAGAGCTATCTCATCCTTAGTCAAATCCATCATTTTCTTAGGTATCTGAACAGTAGGATTTGTTGACGAAGCGGTCATTGGCACATGGGGACCTTCTTCCACGACTTGGAAGATTCTGGGATCTGCAGCTTCCATATAAAAACGGACTCTTTCCTTCCACATAGGAAAGTTGGCCTTGGTGCAGATGGGCAATTTCAGAGAGGATTCCTTGACTCTATCCATGGCTTGCTAGCAACTAGAAGGATGGATCCTGTTCAAGGTGTTAACCTAGCAACGAACAACGACCCTCTGATACCAACTGAAGTATCTAGTTGCCTACCTAAATCACCTAGAGGGGGGGGGGGGGGTGAATAGGTGATCTCTACGTCTTTTGCGGAATTAAAAATTAAACGTAAAGCACAGCACACAAAATTAATCACAGCCACAGATAACACCAGGAATTTATAGTGGTTCCCCGTACTTGGGTACTCCACTGCCGGCCTCGTCAATCTAGCACCACAGCTAGACTTGACTACTCACTAGATCTCGGATCAAGAACGATCCTACAGTCTCAGAGTCAAACTCCTACAAACTCAGAGAGAACCTCGCTTACAACTCGGAGAAAACTTCTCCTACAACTCGGAGAACAACCTCTCCTACAACTCGGAGATAACAACTCCTACAACAGATTGAAAAGGGTTTGAACAATACTAAACCAGATCTGAATAACAGAGGCGATTTCTTCCTTCTTCTTGAATGGCTTTTGAGAACGATGAGGAAGAACAACGATCCTTCAAATCTGTCTTTGGCAATCCGAAACAATCCAATAGAGATTGCAGAACCTGAGCATGGATCAATCGAGTCCTTCTTGATAGAAATCGGCAACTCCAAAGAGTAGAACGATCTCCAAACGTAGACGACGGCGAGCGGCGTTTTTCACGTTCTTTTTTATCGGGAGAGAGAGATTAGAGTTAGAACGATTCTAGAACTTCTTTTAAACAATCCTATATATATGGAGAGGAGCAATTAAAGGATTAATCAGCCTTAAAAGCGCTCCATATAGCCGTTAGAAACGAGAGGGGGCGATCACGATCCGTCCAGAACAGAGAAAACGAAACAGAAAATTTACGGACAGAAGTCTCGAGACATAAGGGATCTCTCGAGACATAAGGGATCTCTCGAGACATGAAACGGAGAGAGCAGGAAAGGAATGTCTCGAGAACTCGATGATCTCTCGAGACATTGCAAAGATTTCAGACTTAAGATCTCTCGAGACATTGCAAAGATTTCAGACTTAAGATCTCTCGAGACAAACACGATCTCTCGAGACATGTCTGATCTCTCGAGACATATCCTTAGGAAAAATTTGTTTCACAAAAATTTCTTTTCTTCTCTTGAACACATGCTGCAGCCGCACTCCAAAGTCTTCAATAGTCTTGAAAAAAAAAGTGTACCCCAATAGTGAGATCACACATGAGTCATCACCATGTTTCATATAATGAGGGATTACATTTTATGAAACTGTGTTTGCAGACCCATTGGGAATTTTTCATTTATGAAACCGGGGGGTTGTTTAACATAAACTTCTTCCTTAATAATTCCATTTAAGAAGACACTTTTAACATCCATTTGAAATAGTTTAAATCTTTTGAAACTTGCAAAGGCATGAAAAATTCGAATGGATTCTAAGTGAGCTATAGGTGCAAAGGTTTCATCAAAATCTACCCCCTTGATTTGTGAATAGCCTTATGCTACTAAGCGAGCTTTGTTCCTAGTAATCCTAGATTCACTGTCTAATTTATTTTTGAAAATCCATTTTGCGCCTATTACCGGATGATTTGATGGTCTTTCTATAAGATTCCTATCCTTATTACGTTCAAATTGTTCTAATTCTTAATGCATAGCTAAATACCAAAATTCATCATTTAGCGCGGTAGAGATGTTTTTTTGGGTTCAATTTCAGAAATAAAACATAAATTAGAGAAGGATTCATGAATGGAAGAGCGTGTCATTACCCATCTTGATGGTTCTCCAATGACAAGTTCCCTTGGATGATCTTTTGTGAATCTAAGCACGCTTGGAGGCATGAAACCTTCTTGCACCGCCTCTATTTCTTTGTCAACTCCAAGTGGTTCAACATCATCGTGCTCTAAGGGTGAAGGGGGTTCCTCTTCTTTTTCTGCAGTGTTAGAATCTACACAAGGAACAAGTTCATCAAACTTCATATGAATAGACTCTTCAACCTTTTTAGTATTTTTATTATATATCTTATATGCTTTACTAGTTGAAGAGTAGTCAAGAAAAATTCCTTCATCACATTTCTCATCAAATTTTGCTAATGCATCTTTGGTGTTTAAGATAAAGCATTGACACCCAAAAACATGAAAGTAAGATACATTAGGTTTCTTTTTATAATATAATTCATATGGAGTTAATTTCAAAATTGGGCGAAGCATGACTCGATTTATAACATAACAAGATGTATTTACCCCTTCGACCCAAAAAGATCTAGCCAATCCATACTCGAATAGCATAGTGCGCGCAAGTTCCCAAAGGGTTCTATTTTTTTATCTCCATCACACCATTTTGTTGGGGGTGCGTTTAGCGGAAAATTCATGTTTAATACCTAGATTATTACAAAAAGTGGTGAAACTATCATTTTTAAATTCCCCTTCATGGTCCGATCAAATGCACTTAATATTTAAATCTAATTCATTTTGAATGTGATTGCATCGTTTTGTAAATTCAGAAAAAGCATCAGATTTGGAGGTAAGAAATAGTGTCCAAGTAAATCTAGATAAATCAATACAAATGTGTACTTTTTACTACCTAGACTACAAGTGCTAATTGAACCAAATAGGTCCATGTGAATTAGTTGTAGGGGTCTAGTGGTGGACATTTCATATTTATTTTTGAAAGATGTTTTAGAGAATTTTCCTTTTTGGCAGGGCGGGCATAAGGTAGATAGGTTTCCATTAAGCATTAGTAAACCCCTTATTATTTTATTTTTTGACAATTTTAAGATCAACTTGGTGCTAGTGTGACCAAGACGCCTATGCCATAATTCAAGTACTTCATTTTTTGTGATTAGACATTTTAGTGACACCCGTGATAGATCATGAAAAGAAATTAAATAGACATTGTGAATTCTTGGTGCAGTGAGTACAATATCATTAGTCTTAGAATATATAATTTAGCAAAAATTTGTAGAAGGCTCAATTAAAATATTAAGACCTTCATCGCATAGTTGACTAATAGAGATTAAGTTGTGTTTTAGGCCTTCTACATATAAGTCATTTGTAAGAGAGGAGTCGTTACCCACTGTATCGGTGTCTAAGATTCTTCTTTTTCCATTGTCACCAAATGTCACTGCTCCTCCTTTCTTCTTTGTGAGGCTAAGGAACTTAGCTATATCGTCCATCATGTGCTTGGAACATCCTGAGTCCAAGTACCACATGTCTTCCTTGTCCTTAGCCTACCAACACACCTAAAAAGAAGATGTTAAGAAAGATCAGGATACCCAAAAGGTTCCTCCCATAATATAGGTGGTGACCTTAGGTACCCAGATATGTTTTAAGGTGAGCTTTCCCTTCTTTCTGCAAGAGTCTGTGGTGTGGCCAAAAAACAAAATTCGCACAGGCAACAAAAGGGGTTGAGACCTTTTTTAGAGAATTTTGTTGACCCTTGCTGGTAGACAAGGAGGTAGAAGGGGTGACAGAAGTATTTTTATAAAAAGAATTTTGGTTTCTGGAACCAGGGCTAACGTCAGCGTTAGACGTTAACGCTGGGCTGTAGCTTCCTGAACCATACCCCAGCCCAAACTTTGCAGAACCATGGCACTAGTTGCCCGAAATCATGTCCAGCAATTTTTGGCCGACCCCGAATTTTTTTATTGCCATATTAAGATCATTGATTCAGGCTTTAAGGCAAAGTTTTCACTTACTAAATTTCCACACCTATTTGTGAAAATTTTCTTTTCATTTTGAGAAAGAGAGATTTTTAAACTTCTTTCTAAGTCTCCCTTTTGTTTTGTGAGAGATTCGATATTGGGGAGTGCCTTAGAAAGACCATTTTTAGTTCTTTTGTCCTTGCTAAGTAATGATCATTTTCTTAGCAAGACCCTATCTCTTTTCCCAAAGCTTTCACTTCCTTATTTAATTTTTTATTTTGTTTTAAAAGAATTTTATTTTCAGTTTTTAGAAGATCAAGATCTTTTAGACTCTTACTAAAAATTTCCATGTTTTCATGTACTCAATATAAAGATCATCATAAGTAGTAGGAATTACCTCAACATCTCTTTAGACACTGCAATCGTCATCCATTGAATCATGAATCCTCCCCATGAGGCAGAAATTTGCCTCATCACTATCGCTTGAAGTTAACTTGCTTGAACTATCAGGTGAAGAGTTATCCCACGTTGTAGCCTTCAGAACCTTCTTCTTTTCTCTTCCTTTATCCCGCTTTTCCTTTCGTTCTTTTAAGTACTTTGGGCATTGACTTCTTATATGCCTTGTCTTCCTACAGTGGAAGCACTCGGGTGGAGTTCGCACATCGTCGTCGCTTGATTTCTCTTTTTTCTTTCTTTTGGATGAAGTCCCTTTTCGGAAATAATTACGGAAGGTGTTCTTCCTTTTTGGATTCTTCATGAACTTTGTAAAATTTTCACAAAGAGACTCTCCTCATCGTCTTCTTCATCGTCATCAACTTTCCTTGACTTTATTGTCAAGGCTTTCTTCTTTGGCTCTATGTTGTATTCTTTATCTTGGATTTTGAGTTCTACCTCATGGGTTTTGAGATTCTCAATGAGGCTCTCAATCTGGAGCCTCTTAGATCATGCGATTCAGAAATAGTTGTCACCTTTGGATTGAACTTCGGAGGGAGAGATCGAAGGATCTTCCTCACCAAGTCACCATTCGAGAAAGTTTTTCCAAGAATCTTTGAGGCGTTGACGATCTTGGTAAAATGAGTGTGCATCGAGTCAACGTCCTCGTTTGGATCCATCATGAATCTTTCAAACTCCGATTCTAGTTGGAATAGCTTTGAGTCTTTAACGTGCGAAGTACCCTCATGCATTATTTCTAGTAAATTCCAAATGTCATAAGAAGTTTCTCAAGCATAAACTCGATTAAATTCAGTCCTATCTAACACACAAAATAAGACATTCATTGCTTTATCATTATTTTTACATTTATTTTTATCCATATCATCCCATCTATCTCTAGGCTTTTCCATGGTTACTTCTCCAACAATATATGTAGGAGTAGTATACGGTGTTTCAACACATGCCCATACGTCTAGATCTAAATAATTAGAAAACAACGCATTCACGTTCTCCAGTAGTTATAGTCAGTTCCGGTGAAAAGTGGAGGTCTACTTATTCCTTGCCCCTCATAGAAAGCGAGATCATGGAGCACCATTATTTCCGGTTGTTAGACAGTATTGGAATAACCTTGCTCTGATACCACTTGTTGGATCTTGAGGAGCCCTTAGAGGGGGGGGGGGGTGAATAAGGGTTTTAGAGAACTTTAAGATTTTATAGAAAACGTTTGTGATTTTCTAAGAAGTAAATTGAAACAAAAGCAAAGAACTAGAAATCAATTTTATTGAATACAAAAAGACATGATTAACATTAATAATATTGATTACAAAAATGGATTTCTATGACGCTAGAAATCAAAAGCGAATATAAAAGACTCTTTGGTTTTCTATACCGACTCTTCTCACTAAAAACCGGTTGGCTTTAGCCGATCTCTCCCCAGATACACCCTCAAGCCGCTATAGCCTTTCTATCCCCAGAAAGGCCTCGAGCACCCCCTAGTTCTACTCCCTAGACCTACTCGCCAACAACCGTGGTGAATTCCCCCTAAGCTGTGCACGGACCTAGTCACCAACAACCACAGTGAATTCACTTAAACGATAATAAAAGATAAAGGTACAACGAAATATAAAAGACTAATTATAAACTCCCTATGAAGAATTCTGGAGACGGTGAAGAATCGCTGAATATCGACGAAGTCGAAGTGTGCGTTCTTCGCGTTGGGTTAGCGTTGATCCGATCATTCTTCGAATTATTCTCTTGGATTTGTGTGGGAGATGGTGGTCTGGAAAATACGTCCCTCATAGAGTTTCTGAAGTGTTGGAATAGGGCTCCTTGGATTAATCATTGAAGAGAATGAATGTCACCTATTTATAGGATAGGAAGCTAACGCCGGCGTTAAGGCTAACGCCAGGCGTTGACTCTGTATAGAAATAACTTGATGGCTCGGATCTTCAAAATAGGTAGGAGATTTTGCATCTTTGGAAACATTCATTTTAGGCAACCTTAACGCTGGCATTGAGGCTAACGTTGGCGTTAAGCCAAATCATTCCCAGAATGCTCCTGCAATCACGATAGCTTCCCTCCTTGTCATTTTCATCTTGGTGGGAACAAAAGTCAACGTTGGCGTTAAGACCTAACGTCTGGCGTTAGACCACATTCTTCTTATAAGCTTGTGAGCAAGTCCTGACCAACAATATAGCATCCTAGTGTCATTTTTGTTCAAACCTGCATGCTAAAAACTCAATGGCAAACAAGATCAAATACAAGTAAGATTTGTTATTCTCAAATCAAAGGGATGCAGAAAACCGTGTTCCAACACATTTGTGTTTGGCTCTACAACACCAACACTCAAAGGGAAGGGAAAGACATTCCTCAAAAGCCCATCCCTAAGATGAAACATGTGATTGTCCAACCCATCTTCCATCATGCTCACAACTACAAGATTCATCTAAGAAATGCTAAGAATGCAGAAAACTACTCTTTTGATCATCAGGATTCTCACTCCACTCAGAAGGTGACTCAGAGCAGGAGGTACAATAGGTTTGAATGCTGGTGTTGTGGCAAAATTGGCCTCTTTTTCATAGACTGTTGGTTCAATCAAACAGTGCCTATGACAAAGAATACGAGGCTTGAAAATAGTATTGCTGTGAAGCATCATATAGCTAGTACTAACAAGAACCAAGGACCCAAACTTATTTGGGTTCCTAAGGTATGGTAATTTGATTTTGCAGGGATGTCCAAAGGCCAATCAAATGTCAATATGGTACTTGGATAGTGGATGTTCCAGATACATGATTGGAATAAGAAGCCATCTAAAGGACTATACCCCAGTGAAAGATGGAAACAAAGTACTCTTTGGTGGATCGGACAGAGGGGTAACAAAATGCTATGGTATGATTACCGATGACATAGTATCAATAACAAAAGCAGCTTATGTAGAGGGGTTGGAATACAACCTCGTAAGCATAAGTCAACTATGTGACTTAGACTATGTCATTATTTTCCACAAGGAAAAGTGCCTGATCAAGAAAGTTGTTGATCTTGAAATTGCTTTAACATGCACTAAGAGTGGAAATGTCTATTGCTTGAATTTTATTTGGTTAGATTCTCTTGCACCTATTTGTCTAGTAGCAAATACAAAGGAGTCTCTTTGTGTACAATGGCACACGAGACTTGCTCACTTGAACTACAAGACAATCAACAAGCTAATCTCAGAAAACCTAGTTTGGGATGGACCCAATATCAAGTGCATTAATGATGGCTCATGTCATGCATGCCAAATGGGCAAGCAGACGAGGGATACCTTTAAGAGCATTGCTCATAAGGACTCTACTAGGTGCCTATATCTATTGCATATGGATCTGTTTGGTCCTATGTATATTCTCAGTTTGGGAGGGAAGTCTTACACTCTTGTGATAGCTGATGACCATTCTAGATTCTCATGGGTATTCTTCCTTAGAAGAAAGTCTGATACTCTTGACACATTTATATCTTTTTTCAAACAAATCTAGAATGAGATCAACTATACTGTGGTCAAAATCAAAAGTGACCATGACACATAATTCCAGTCTGGAGCTATGACAAAATTCTACAAATGTAAGGTATCTTACAAGAATTCTCTTCTCCCATGACAACACAATAAAATGGAGTGGCTGAGAGAAAGAATAGAACCATGATAGAGGCTAGTAGGACAATGCTATGTGACTATTCACTGTCTGAATATTTTGGGCTGAAGTAGTGAACACAGCTTATCATGTATTAAATATAGCCTATATCACCAAAGATCACAAGAAGACTCATTATGCACTGATAAAAGGCAGAAAATCAACCTTATCCTACTTTAGAATCATTGGGAGCAAGTGTTATATTATGAATAATGGGAAATCCTATTTAACTAAGTTTACTAAGAAAAGCTTTGAGAGTTTCTTTGTTGGATATAGCAGCCATAGTAGGGCGTATAAAGTATACAACAAAAGACCCAAGTTGTAGAAGAATCAATTAATATTTTATTTGATGAGACTAACTTGATATACAAGAGCTGGTCTAGGTCTTCTAATGCTGCAGGATCAGAAGTAATGATGAAGGATTTAACCATTGTGGATGGAACTAAAGTCAACAAGTCTACCCCAACTGATATTGATAATGATGAAGAGAAATAAATCACCAGAAGAAGTACAAGAATCTGTAGAAGAAGTTAGCAGGATGAAACTTAAGCTATGGAAACTCCAAGAAGGCTACCAACTGCCAACAGGCATCTGAAAGATCACCCAAGCAATCTAATTATTGGAGATGCAAGCCAAGATGTCAAAAATCAGAAGTAGAGTGCAAAATGAAGCTATGTTCCTGAGCTTTCTATCACAAATAGAACCCAAGAAATTTGAGGAAGTAAATGGAGAACCCTCTTAGATCATAGCAATGCAAGAAGAATTAAACTAGTTCAAAATATGTAAAGTGTGGTAACTGGTTCCTAAACCCCAAGGACGAAATGTGATTGGAACCAAATGGGTGTACATGAATAAAATGGATGAAAATGGTGTAATCATTAGGAACAAAGCAAGGCTGGTTGCAAAGGGATACATACAAGAAGAAGGGATTGATTTTGATCAACCCTTTGCACCTGTAGCTTGGCTTGAATCAATCAGACTATTCCTTGCATATGCATCCCACAATGGATTCAAAGTCTACCAAATGGATGTGAAGTCTGCATTCCTTAATAGTGATCTGAAGGAAGAGGTTTATATAGAGCAACCCTCAAGTTTTATCAATCTAAACTTCCCTGATCATATTTACTTTTTAAGAAAAACATTATATGAGTTAAAAAAAGCACCTAGCGCCTGGTATGAAACCCTATCTAGGATCCTCATTTAAAATAAATTTTCAAGGGTGAAGATAGACAAGACATTATTCCTCGGGGAAATTTAGGGCAAGATATTGCTAGTTCAAATATATGTTGATGACATTATATTTGGCTCTACAGATAATAACCTTTACAAAAAGTTTGCCAACTTGATGCAAGGGAACTTTGAAATGAGCAGTATGAGAGAGCTAAAATACTTTTTAGGACTCCAAGTGAAATAATTTGAAGATGGAATCTTCATCTCCCAGGCTAAGTTCACTAAGGAATTGATAAAGAAGTTTGGAATGGAGAATGCATCCACAATAAGGACTCCCATGGGTTCAAATGTATTTCTGGACAAGGATGAGAAAGAGAAATCTTTAAGTGAAACCATATACATATTTAATATTGGCTCCCTGCTCTACTTGACAGCTAGTAGGCCATATATAATATATGCTACATGTGTTTGAGCTAGATATCAGGTGAACCCTAAGGAATCTCACTATTACTCTACAAAAAGAATCTTTAGATACCTTAAGGGCTTATCTAATCTTGTCCTATGGTACACCAAGAGTAATGATTTTGAGTAATTGGGTATTCAGATGCAGATTATGCAGGATGCAAAGATGATAGAAAAGCACATTATGCATATATCAATTCTTAGGCAAGAGAGTAATCTCATGGAGCAGCAAGAATCAAACTAGTGTAGCTATTTCAACTACTGAGTCAGAGCACATCTCAGCTGGAAGTTGTTGTGCACAACTGCTATGGATACATCATCAGTTGGAAGACTACAACATCAAGATCAGCAAAACAATAATGTACTGTGACTCTTCTAGTGCAATTTCAAATGCTAAGAACCATGTATCACATAGCAGGACTAAGCATATTGAAATCAGGAACAAATTCATCAGGGAGCAAGTTGAAAAGGAAGATATCTGTCTTGAATATGTTCCCACTAACAGACAAGTGGCAGATTGTTGGAACCAAGATTTGTCCCCAACGAGGAGATCAGACCCCTTAGAGGGGCAGGTAGACCCTACTGATCCTGTGAAAGAGACAGACCGGAGACTAAGAGCTAAACACAAACCCTTGGATACAACACGGAGGTCCCACCACACACCTGGAAGATCTTAGAGTGCTTCCCCTCCCAAACCAAAATTGTAGCCGGGCACCTTGGAGAGCTGAAGGAGCTAACCAAAGAGTCCTTGAGGAGAAGCAAAGATCTAGAATGCTCCCTCAAGGTGCCCCCAAAGGGTCTATTTATAGCCTTTTTGAACTGGTCTGCTAATAGCGGGATTCTGCCTTATGATTTTGCTATACGCACCTCAAACTGGTCTGCTAACAGCCGGACTCCGCTGTTCTGGAGGGCTATTGACAGCCCACCAGGGGTATCATGGTAAATTCACCTGCATCCCCTGCTGGGTGAGTGGCCAATTAAGGCACCACTCGCTAGCCTCTTTGCGAGCTGGGCTCACGAGAGCTCCTCTTGCGAGTGATGGCGAACCTCCACTCGCCACGCCATACTAACGATGCGAGACCTCACCTGACTCGCCCTGGCTAAATGCACCCCAGAGCGCTCTTCAAAACACACATTGTAACATCACCCAAACAACTAGACCCCCTAAGTTGGTTTTTTCATGACTAGGTCATGATAAAACCATAGGAAGCACTTAAGACCATGTGAACTTAGGCAAGGAGGAAAACCACAGTGGTCTGCAAATAGCAATTTCGAGTTAACAAGCCTAGGGTTGGACTTTAGGGCCTCACCTTGACGCTTTGACCCCTCAATAGCATTCCTAACCCATTAGGGGCCCGTTAGAGCACCAAGGACCCATTGGGGTCAACCAAAGAGGCCAAATTGACCAAAGTCAACCCTAACCCTAAATTAGTCAAAGTAGCCTAATTAGGGTCAATTGGCCTCCACCATGCCAAATTGACCATGCCCCTACCCTTATAGGGGTATTAGGGACCCAATGGACCAAAAAGCCCCATCATGGGGCCTCTAATTTGGCCAATTTGACATAAGTCAACCCTAGCCCTATTTTGGTCAAAAGTGGCCTATTAAGGATCAATTGACCCACACCTTGCCAAATTGACCCTACCTAGACCTTGCTAACCCTTAAGAGAGGCCATTGGGTCACTAGCCACCCATTGGGGTCAGCCCAAATGGTTAGATTGACCAAAGACAACTCTACCCTAAATTTAGGTCAAAATGACCTATTTTGACCTAATCAAGCCCAATCCACTTGGGCTAGACTCAATTAAGGTGGTCCACCACCTAATGGGGGTTGGGAGATACTGAATTGGCCATTCAATTTCAGGGAATTCGGCCAGGAGAGAGAAAGCTCCATTTTCCCCAAAAATGGTGGAGAGAGAGAAAGGGGGTTAATGACATTCATGGCCAAAGGAGGCCAATTGAATTCCCCATTGATGGGATGCACCTTCTCTGGAAGTTACAAAGAATTTGGAGCATTTTCCATCCCACAAGGGGCTGAATTCAGGGGGATTTTGAGGTGGTCGAAATCCTTCATCAATGGCCATTAATGGCCACCAAGTGAAACCCCCCTCTTGCCTCCAATTGAGGCCTTTAACACCTTCAGAAGAGTGAGAGGAGTGAAACCCCCCTTCTTCCAGAAAGAATCGTGCAGTGGAGGCTCGGATCGGCATGGATCCAAAATCTACCCAAGCTCCCATGGTGAACCGTCGATCGGCTAGGCAAATGGCCACAAATCAGGTCCGATCCTCCCTCCCTCCCCTTGTGCTAGATCCCTATCTAATTAGGGGCTTGATTCGAGCCAAATAGGGCTCGAATCAAACCCCTGAAAGGGCTCATTTTGAGTCCTTTTTCCCCCGCTAGAACACCCTGTTCCGTCCACCTCCGGCCGACCAGCCACCCCTAATCGCCGACCACCACCTCAACGGAGGTGGTGGTGGCATTGGCCTGCTGGGGTGGCGCTCACGTGGCCAGGAAAACAAGGTTAAAGGTGTACTAGGATGGGGCTATCCCAGCCGTCGGCTAGAGGAAGAAGACATCCCGATGACGTCCATCCCTGCGCCAAGATCTGTGCGGAATTGATTTCAATTAAATGTTTATGTATTGTGTTTATGTCACACTTTATGCAGTACATTAATTTAATTATTAAAAAATACTTACTTCCCCCTGATGAAAACGTGGCCAACACCAAAGTTGTAGCCCTTGGAGTGTACTTTAATTTAAAATTAATTTCAGCCTAATAGAATCAGTGGTCTGACCACAGCACCCAAAATGGTGCAACATGTCCAAAGGATTGACCAGACCTTGATCTGACTACCCACACTAAACCAGCCATCCAAATGGCCTAAAATTTGGAGCATAGTCTAATTATACCTACCCCCTAATCATATCCAAAAATGGGGATTTTTGGATAAACTTTTTCTAAGGTTTTTGTAAAAATTTAATAATCCATATATAAATTAATTGTATGGTCTGATGACATCCAAACCCCTCCAAATTTTGGTTGTTAGTCCTTAGGGGAATGATATGACCTCGGTAAAAATTTCATCCCATTTGGGATTGAATTGGTTGGGTAATTAGTTAACCCAAGTTTGGTCAAACTAGGTCAAATTAGGTCAAAAGTGCACATGATAGAATTGAGGGGTCAACCCTCATCCAAAAGTGATGAAACTCTGGTCACTGGTTTAGAATCACATGAAGCACCCCCATGAGTGGTTTGGGGTGGATATGCCATAAGACCCTAGTTATAACCCTAGGGTTACAATTTGAGCCTTGTGAAGGACATAGGGTCATATGTCCTTGAATGGTCATGGAACTTGGTAGATAAGTTCATAGGGTGTAAATATGCCCTACGATCTAGTGAACTTCCGGCGTAATCCGAATCGGAATAGCCGTGAAGTTTAAATGAATCATTGTGTGGGTACCATAATCCTAATTTAGATGACACTAATAGATAACGAAAGATATGTTTTGCCGCTTTTAAATGAGATCCTTTTGGATTGGCTTGAAAGTGCGCACATAAACATACGACAAACATAAAATCTGGTCTAGATGCACTTAAGTAAAGAAGAGATCCAATCATTCCTCTGTATAAAGTTTGATCAATAGAAATTCCAGATTCATCTTTTCCTAATTTTAAAGAAGCACTCATACGTGTAGAAGCTTGTTTAAGATTTTCAAATCCAAATCGTTTAAGCATATCGTGAACATATTTTGTTTGGCAAATAAAGATACCATTATCTCGTTGTGAAATTTGAAAACCAAGAAAATAAAAGAGTTCTCCTACAAGACTCATTTCAAATTCATTATTCATTACTAAGACTACTTCATTACACAACTCTTCATTAGTGGCTCCAAAAATGATATCATCAACTTATATTTGTAAAATAATTAAATCGTTATTATTATGCTTAATGAAGAGTGTGTTGTCGGCAATTCCCATGACATAACCATGCTTTAACAAAAACGATGTAAGTCTATCATACCATCCACAGGCGCTTGTTTTAAACCATAAAGCGTTTTTTCTAATTTATAAACATGATTTAAAAAATTTTCGTTTATAAAACCGGGGAGTTGTTCTACGTAAACTTCTTCTTTTATAAACCCATTTAAAAAATCACTTTTAACATCCATTTGAAATAATTTTATCCTTTTAAAACTCACAAATGCCAAAAATATTCGTATAGATTCTAATCGAGCAACGGGTGCAAAAGTTTCTTCAAAATCTACCCCCCTCGATTTGAGAAAAGCCTTGAGCGAGTAAGCGACCTTTATTTCTTGTAATTCTAGATTCACCATCTAATTTATTTTTAAAGATCCATTTTATCCCAACAACGGGATGATTAGATGGACGTTCTACTAAGTTCCAAACTTTATTTCTTTCAAATTGATCTAACTCTTAATTCATAGCCAAAAACCAAAATTCATCAGTTAAAGCGGTTGAAATGTTTTTAGGGTCAATTTTGGAAACAAAGCAAATATTTGAAAACGTTTCATGAAGAGAAGATCGAGTTCTTACCCCAATAGATGGTTCCCCAATAACTAGCTCCTTTGGAAGATTTTTTGAGATGTTTAAGATGCTCGGGGGCACATATATATTCATCTTCCTTGGCCTCCTCCTCCTCTTCTTTGGAAGCTTCCTCTTCGTCGTGCTCCAAAGATGGCAAAGGTTCATCATTTGTACCTGTAGGAAGTCTTTCTACACAAGGAATAAATTCATCAAAATTTACATTAATAGACTCTTCAACCTTACTCGTTCTTTTGTTAAATATTCTATAAGCTTTGCTAGTTGAAGAGTATCCAAGAAATATTCCTTCATCATATTTTTCATCAAACTTTCCTAAGGCATCTCTTGTATTTAGAATAAAACATTTACAACCAAATACTTTAAAATATGATACGTTAGGTTTCTTTTGATAATATAGTTCATATGGTGTGAGATTTAAAGATGGACGAAGCATGACTCTATTCATTACATAACATGATGTGCTTACGACTTCGGCCCAAAAGAACTTAGGTAATTTATATTCAGATAGCATAGTACGTGCTAGTTCTTGGATTGTCCTATTCTTTCTTTCTACAACACCATTTTGTTAAGGTATGCGTGGAGCGGAGAACTCATGCTTAATACATAACATTTCACAAAAAGTTTAAAAATTTTCATTTTCAAATTCTCCTCCGTGATCTAAGCGAGTGCATTTTATTTTTAAATCTAGTTCATTTTGAATTTGAGTACATAATTTTGAAAATTTCCAAAACGCATCAGATTTGGAAGAGAGAAATAAAGTCCAACAATATCTAGAGAAATCATGATCTATTAGAACAAAAGTATATATTCTACCAACAAGATTGGCGGTGCTAATGTGACCAAAGAGATCCATATGAATTAATTGCAACGGTTTTGTAGTAGAAATTTTGTCTTTGCTTTTAAAAGAGGATTTTATAAATTTTCCTTTTTGACATGGAGAACATAGTGAAGATAAATTTCCATTTAATTTAGGCAATTCTCTAATCAATTCCATTTTGGATAGTTTTAAAATGAGCTTTGTACTAGCATGACCTAAGAAACTATGCCATAGTTCTAACTCGTCATTTTTAGTTATAAAACATTTTATAGATTATTTGGAAAGATCATGAAAGGAAACTATATAAATGTTGTGAATTCTAGGTGCAGTTAGTAAAACATCTTTTGTGCTAGGATTAAATATTTTTCAAAGATTTGTGGATAACTCAAATAAGACATCTAATCCTTTATTACACAATTGACTAATAGATATTAAGTTATGTTTTAATCCTTTTACATAAAGAACATTAGAGATAAGAAAGGATTCGTTACCCACTGTACCTACTCCCATGATCCTTCCTTTACCATTATCTCCAAAGGGTACGATCCCTATTTTCTTCTTTTCTAGGATAAGGAACTTTGCTTTGTTGCCCGTCATGTGCTTGGAGCAGCCCGAGTCCAAGTACCACACGTCCTCTGTTTCCTTAGCCTTCCTGCAAATCTAGAAAGAAGATGAGAGTAAAGATCTGGATACCCAAGAGGTACTACCCATAGAATAGGTGGATTCCTAGGGTACCTAGATTTGCATTAAATATCCCTGTTTTATTTTCCTACAAGAGCTAGATGTGTGACCAAACCTATGACAGTTTGCACAAGAAATAAAGGGGGTTGAGACCCTTTTCTGAAATTCTACACTGCTCTTATTAGATGAGGTTTGATTTTTAGAAAAAAACAGAAGAATTTTTAAATGATGGGTTACCGCCGACGTTAGTGGCAAGCGTCGGGCGGTAGTGGTTACTTCGATATCCGATCCCAAATTTTCTAGAACCATAACATTAGTTTCCCAAAATCATGTCCAGGGATTTTTGACCAATTCCAAATTTTTTGATAGCCATATTGAGGTCATGAGTTTGTTTTTTAAGAGATGAATTTTCTTTAACAAGCATGACACATTTATTTTCAAAGCCCTTTTTGTTATTTTTAATTTGTAAGAGAGAGGTTTTTAGCTTTCTATCTAAGTCTCCCTTTTCTTTTGTAATAGTTTTGATTTGTGAGAGGGCCTTAGAAAGAGAAACTTCAAGTTCTTTTGCCATACATAAGGAGTGCTCACACTCTTAACATGAACCCTTTCTCTTTTCACAGGAAATTAATTTTTTTGTAAGCTTATGATTTTATTTGATGATAGATTCATTTTCATGATTTAAAATAATATTATCTTCTATACTTTTATCATAGGCTTTGCAAGTTAGAATAAATTCATCATAAAGTTCTTCGAAGGTGAAAGGAGTGACCTTAGTGTCACTAAGAACACTGGTGTCATCATCGTTGCTTTTTTTTTTCCATTAAACATAAGTTTGCTTCCTCCTCGCTGCTTGACTCAGATCCGCTTGATTCTTCAGAGAAAGAATCATCCCACGTTGCGGCTTTCAACACTTTCTTTTTCTCCTTCACTTTGTATAGTTCTTTTTGCTCCTTTTGATACGTTGGGCACGGACTCTGAATGTGCCCGGTCTTTCTGCAGTGATAACACTCCGGTGGTTGTCTTTCTTCTTCGTCTTCACTTCCTTTTTCTTTCTTTGATGAAGAGGAAGACCCTTTTTGTCGAGCATCTTTCTGGAAGTATTTTCAGAAGGTGTTCCTTCTTTCCGGATTTCTAATGAACTTCCTGAAGTTCTTCACCAGGAGACCTTCTTCATCTTCATCATCATCTTCGATGCTATCCTTCTTTGACTTTAGTGCCAGCGCATTTTTCTTTGGCTCCTTGGTGTATTCATCATGTTGAATCTGGAGTTCTACCTCATGGGTTTTGAGATTCCCAATAAGGTTCTCGATCTGGAGCGTTCTTAGATTGTGTGACTCTGAAATGGCCATCACCTTTGGATTGAACCTTGGAGGTAGAGAGCGAAGAATTTTTCTGACCAAGTCCCTGTCCGAGTAGATCTTTCCAAGATCTTTTGAAGCGTTGACGATCTTGGTGAAGCGTGTGTACATCGAGTTGATGTCTTCTTCAGCATCCATCCTAAATTTTTCATATTCCGATTCCAGTTGGAATAGATTTCATCTTTTACCTGTGATGTACCTTCATGAGTAACTTGTAATTGGTTCCAAATATCATAAGCAGTTACACATGCAGAAATTCGATTAAATTTAGTTCGATTTAAAGCTTATAAAGCGTTCATTGCTTTTGCATTATTTTTGAACTTTAGTTTATCATTGTCGTCCCATATATCCTTAGGTTTTTGAATCGTAGCCTCTCCTACTACAATTGTAGGAGGAGAGTACTGAACTTCTACCATATTCCAAACCTCTACATTCATGGTCATAAGAAAACACATCATCCTATTTTTCCAATAATTAAAATCTGACCCAGTAAAAAGAGGTGGTCTACTAATACCCTGACCCTCTGGAAAAGCGAGATCATGAGACACCATTATTACCGGTTGTTAATCCGATTTGGAATAACCTCCCTCTGATACCACTTATTAGATCGGTAGGCGCCCTTAAAGGGGGGGGGGGGAATAAGGGTTTTAAAAAACATATGTTATATTTTGTTATATTTGAAAATATAAGAGATTAAGATAAGAAATCAAGCAAGTAAAAATGAGACATCATTTTATTAATATGAAAAGAAGAGTTTACAAAACTTGATTTCTTATAACGCTAGAAATCGGAGGCGAATAATAATAAAACTCTTTTTCGTTTTCTATCCGGACTCGTATCCCCACGAACCAGTGGCCTTAGCCTATTCTTCCCCGGATTCGACCTCAAGCCGCTCTAGCCAATCCTTCCCCGGATATGGCCTCGAGCACCCCCTAGATCTACACCAGACCTAGTCGCCAACATGAGGCGAATTTCTGCCTTACGTCCTACCCAGACCTAGTCGCCAACACGAGGCGAATTCACTAAACGATTACAAGAAAGGATGTGAAATGAATTGACAATAATATTAAAATCTCCCTCTTGAAGAACTTCTGAAGTTGGAGACGAAGGACCGCTATAGTATAAGCATTGATGAAGCGATCTTCGGTCGGATCTGGCGTGAAGAAATCCTCCTTCAGAAATTCATGGAACTTTGGTGGGAGATTACTTTTCGGCAGAATAAGGCTCTGGAATTCTAACACTCAACCTCTCTCAAACTTGTGTAAGGAAAATGAGAGAAGAAGCCTCCTTTTATAGGAGAGATCGCTAACGCCTGCACTAACGCTTTTGCCAGCACTATCCCCATTTAGGAATTATTCTTTGCGTGTGTATCTTCATTCCGAGGAAACCCTGCCGCATTGCCTCTTGTGCTCCACGCTGCCTCCTGCGCTATCCGCTACCGCATGGCGCTAGCACCTTCTAAAGATGCTCCCATAATTTTGCTAATCATAGCTAGCGCCTGCGCTAGGTGCTACCGTCGGCGTTAGTGGTTATGTTGGAATTTTGGGTTCAAATCTTGGGGCAACCTTCTTATGTTATCCTTGAGTCACATGGACTTGTTTCCTGCACACTTAAGCACACAAGATCAAATACACATAGGATTTGTTATTCTCAAATCTAGGAGATGCGGAAGACGATGTTCCAACAATTACAACTAGATTTGGAGTTTGAAAGATTCAAAATGGATCCAGACGAGGACATTGAATCGATGTACACACGTTTTACCAAGATCTTAAATGCCTCAAAGATTCCTGGAAAAACATTCTCAAATGGTGACTTGGTGAGGAAGATCCTTTGATATCTCCCTCCAAAGTTCATTCCAAAGGTGATAGCTATTTTCGAATCGCATGATCTAAGACGGCTCCAGATTGAGAGCCTCATTGGGAATCTCAAAACCCACGAGGTAGAACTCAAAATCCAAGATGAAGAATACAACAAAGAGCCAAAGAAGAAAGCCTTGGCACTAAAGTCAAGGAAAGTGGATGACGACGAGGAAGAGGATGAGGAGAGTCTCTTTGCGAAAAATTTCACAAAGTTCATGAAGAATCCAAAAAGGAGGAAAACCTTCTGTAAGTATTTCCTAAAAGGCTCATCTTCCAAAAGAGAAAAAGGAGAAATCAAGCGACGACGATGATGTGCGACCTCCTCCCAAGTGCTTCCATTGCAGGAAGACCAGACATATAAGAAGTCAATGGCAAAGTACTTAAAAGAACAAAAAGAAAAAGAGACATAAAGGAAGAGAAAATAAGAAGGTTCTGAAGGCTGCAACGTGGGATGACTCTTCATCTGAAAGTTCAAACAAGTCAACTTCAAGTGATAGTGATGAGGAAAATTTGTGCCTCATAGGGAGGAGTCATGAATCAATGGATGACGATTGCAGTGTCCAAAGCGACACTGAGGTAATTCCTACCACTTATGATGATCTTTATATTGAGTACATGAAAACATGCAAATTTTTTAGTAAGAGTATAAAAGATCTTGATCTTCTAAAAACTGAAAATAAAATTCTTTTAAAACAAAATAAAAAATTAAATAAGGAAGTAAAAGCTTTGGGAAAAGAGATAGGGTCTTGCCAAGAAAATGATCATAACTTTGCAAGGACAAAATAATTAGAAAACGATCTTTCTAAGGCTCTCTCCAATATCGAATCTCTCACAAAACCAAAGGGAGACTTAGAAAGAAGTTAAAAAATCTCTCTTTCTCAAATAGAAAATGAAAAGAAAAAATTCGCAAATAGGTGTGGAAATTTAGTAAGTGAAAACTTCGCCTTAAAATCCCAAAGCAATGATCTTAATATGGCAATAAACAAATTCGGGGTTGGACAAAAATCGCTGGACATGGTTTTGGGCAACCAGTGCCATGGTTCAGCAAAGTTTGGGTTGGGGTATGGTTCGGGAAGCTACCGCCCAGTGTTAACTTCTAACGCTGTTGTTAGCTATAGTTCCAGAAACCAAAATTCTTTTTATTAAAATAATTCTGTCACCCCTTCTACCTCCTTGTCTACCAGCAAGGGTTAACAAAATTCTCTGAAAAAGTTCTAAACCCCTTATGTTGCCCGTGCCAATTGTTTGTTTTTTGTCCACACCACAGACTCTTGCCGGAAGAAGGGAAAGCGCACTTTAACACAAATCTGGGTACCTAAGGTCACCACCTATATTATGGGAGGAACCTCTTGGGTATCCAGATCTTCACTAACATCTTCTTTTAGTTGTGTTGGCAGGATAAGGACAAGGAAGACATGTGTTACTTGAACTCAGGCTGTTCCAAGCACATGACGGGCGATAAAGCAAAGTCCCTTAGCCTCACAAAGAAGAAAGGAGGAACTGTGACATTTGGTGACAATGGAAAAGGAAGAATCTTAGGAACTGGTACAGTGGGTAACGACTCCTCTCTTACAAATGTCTTATATGTAGATAGCTTAAAACATAACTTAATCTCTATTAGTCAACTATGCGATAAAGGTTTTAATGTTTTATTTGAGTCTTCTACAAATTTGTGTAAAATTAAATATCCTAAGTCAAATGATATTGTACTCAATGCACCAAGAATTCACAATTTCTATTTAATTTCTTTTCATGATCTATCACGTGTGTCACTAAAATGTCTAATAAAAAAAATGAAGAACTTGAATTGTGGCATAGGCGTCTTGGTGATCTTAAAATTGTCAAAAAATAAAATAATAAGGGGTTTACCAATGCTTAATGGAAACCTATCTACTTTATGCCCGCCATGCCAAAAAGAAAATTTCACTAAAACATCATTCAAAAACAAATATGAAAGGTCCACCCCTAGACCCCTACAACTAATTCACATGGACCTATTTGGGCCAATTAGCACTTGTAGTCTAGGTGGTAAAAAGTACACATTTGTATTGATTGATGATTTCTCTAGATTTACTTGGACGCTATTTGTTACCTCCAAATCCGATGCTTTTTTGAATTTACAAAACTATGTAATCGCATTCAAAATGAATTAGATTTAAAAAGTAAGTGCATTCAATCGGATCATGGAGGGGAATTTAAAAATGATATTTTCACCCGTTTTTGTAAAAATTTAGGTATTAAACTTGAATTTTCCGCTCCACGCACCCCAACAAAATGATGTGGTGGAGAGGAAAAATAGAACCCTTCAGGAACTTGCACGTACTATGCTATCCGAGTATGGGTTGCCTAGATATTTTTGGGTCGAAGCCGTAAATACATCTTGTTATGTTATAAATCGAGTCATGCTTCGCCCAATTTTGAAATTATCTCCATATGAATTATATTACAAAAAGAAACCTAATGTATCTTACGTTCATGTTTTTGGGTGTCAATGTTTAATCTTAAACACCAAAAAAATTGATGAAAAATGTGATGAAGGAATATTTTTTGGCTACTCTTCAACTAGTAAAGCATATATGATATACAATAAAAAGTCTAAAAGGTTAAAGAGTCTATTCATGTGAAGTTTGATGAATTTGTTCCTTGTGTAGATTCTAACACTGCAGGAAAAGAAGAGGAATCCCCTTCACCCTTGGAGGATGATGATGTTGAACCACTTAGAGTTGACAAAGAAATAGAGGTTGTGCAAGAAGAGTTCGTGCCTCCAAGCACGCTTAGATTCACTAAAGACCATCCAAGGGAACTTATCATTGGAGGACCATCAAAAGGGGTAACGACACACTCTTCCATTCATGAATCCTTCTCAAATTTATGCTTTATTTCTGAAATTGAACCCAAAAACATCTCTACCGCGCTAAACAATGAATTTTAGTATTTAGCTATGCATGAAGAATTAGAACAATTTGAACGTAATAAGGTTTGGAATCTTATAGAAAGACCATCAAATCATCCGATAATAGGCTTAAAATGGATTTTCAAAAATAAATTAGATAGTGAATCTAGGATTACTAGGAACAAAGCTCGCTTAGTTGCACAAGGTTATTCGCAAATCGACGGGGTAGAATTTGATGAAACCTTTGCACCCGTAGCTCGCTTAGAATCCATTCGAATTTTTTGTGCCTTTGTAAGTTTCAAAAGATTTAAACTATTTCAAATGGATGTAAAAAGTGTCTTCTTAAATGGAATTATTAAGGAAGAAGTTTATGTTGAACAACCCCCCAGTTTCATAAATGAAAAATTCCCAAATCATATTTTTAAACTAGATAAAGCACTTTATGGTTTAAAACAAGCGCCTCGTGCTTGGTATAAAAGATTAACTTCATTTTTATTAAAGCACGATTATGTAATGGGAAGTGCCGATAATACACTCATTATCAAACATGTTAATAATGATCTAATCATATTACAAATCTATGTAGATGACATCATTTTTGGAGCCAATAATGACCAATTATGTAATGAAGTTGTAAGTGTGATGAAAAATAAATTTGAAATGAGCTTGGTAGGAGAACTTACTTATTTTCTAGGTTTGTAAATCAAACAAAGAAATGATGGAATATTTATGAATCAATCTAAATATGTTCATGACATGTTAAAAAGATTTGGATTTGAAAATTTAAAACAAGCCTCCACTCCTATGAGTGCCTCTCTAAATTAGGAAAAGATGAAGCTAGAATCTCTATTGATTAAACACTATATAGAGGAATGATAGGGTCATTATTGTACCTAAGTGCATCTAGACCCAATATTATGTTTGTCGTTTGCTTATATGCTAGATTTCAAGCCAATCCTAAGGAATCTCATTTAAAAGCGGTAAAATGAATTTTTATATATTTAAACGGATCATCTAGGCTTATGATATCCTTATATGACTCATTTATATAGCATAGATATTCCGACTCCGATTATGCAGGGTGCTCACAAGATCATACAAGCACAAGCGGTACATGTCACTTCTTAGGCCTCTCACTAGTTTCTTGGTCGATAAGGAAACAGAATTCGGTTGCCCTCTCCACCACCAAGGCCAAATATGTCGCACTAGGAAGTTGTTGTGTGCAAGCCCTTTGGATGAGTCAAACACTAGAGTACTTTGGAGGTGCATCTAAATAATATTGAATTAAAATGTGACAATAAAAGTACAGTTGATCTAACCAACAATCACGTTCATCATTCACGATCCAAACACATATATGTGCGTCATCACTTCATTAGGGATCACATTAAGAAAGAACATGTGAGAGTTAGCTTTATAAGCACGGAATCCCAACTTGCAGACATCATTACAAAACCTCTCCCTGATGCTCGTTTCAACATGCTTAGACTAGAATTAGGAGTCTTAGATATATCAAATTGAAACCCATCAAAAGCTATTTCTCCTTAAAACAAACTTCTGTACTACTCTATCAATCTTATTGAGTATCAACAAATCTAATATTACATGAATTTATCTAAATCACAATTATCAAAGTTGAACTAAAATCCCTAACGCTCAACACTATCATTAACGCTCATCGTTAGCATATTTCTCTGAACGTAACAATTCTTTCTGCCGATTCAACTGTATACATCTATATATCTATGTTTACACCTTAGTTAATTTTTCATTTCTAGAAAAATCAAAATCAAATATAAAATATAAAACCCATTTTAAAACTACCAAAAACATGCTTAATGAGCCTTCTAAACATCTCCAAATTCTCTGAAATTTCTTCATTAAGAAGGTCTATATATATAAACTCTAATCCAAAGAAAAAAACTTTCAAAACCCCAAGAAAACAGTGCTCTGTTTGGGCGTTAAGTAGTTAATGTCAGGAGTTAGTTTCTTTGGCCAAATTTTCATTCTATTTTTTCTAAAAATTTCTGATATTTTTCTCATGCATTTTCTCTATTTATTTTCTCAGATTTGAATTGTTTCTTATTTGTCGTATTTCATAAATACAAAAAATTTAAATAATCCAAAATGTTGAAAAACATGTTTTTGTCATTTGTTTGTTATCAATATTTACAAAAATATGTTTTGATTATACAAACTTCACTTGAGCAAAACATATTAGTATTTTCATTACAAATGGTCAAAATTGATATGTCATGCACTTAAAGAATTTTCTTCAATGTCTAATTTTCATTTCAAGTTTCCTAAACATTATTTTATCTTGTCATGCCTTGACATTAATCTTATTATGTGCAATGAAAAGGTCTATATAAAATTATGTAAGATTGCCTAGCATGACTCTAAATATGAGTAATGTCTTATTTTAATCAATGGTTCATTCACTCATTATTTTGGTAATCCACATGTGCTCATAATCTTAGTCTTGCATGATTGTGTAGTGTAATAGCTTTAACTTATTACATTGTGTATATTACCAACACCATCTTTCAAACAAAATATTTCTTACACATATAGAAGTGTTATTTTAATATTGTTAGTGTTTGCAAAAACAAGTGAATTCGGAGACCTTCGTCCCAAAATTAAAAATATGAAATAAAATGACAAAGATAACTCCACCAAGCACTACTCACCCTCCTGATAAGTCTTAACGAGCATTGTGAGGTTGAGCACCTTGGAAAGAATTGTAAAGTGTCTTGTGCAAACACATTTTCTTTATCACTTCTATTCTTTCACCGGACCACTTAAAATAGAAATTTATAAAAAAATTGCTTATGTGATCCCCCAAGCAATACTTCGCTCCCTTATAAGTCTTAATGAGCAATGTGTGGGTGAAGCACCTTTGTAGTTTGTGCTTTGAAATTTTCTTCTAGAATTGATGTGTGAAAGTAATTGCAAGATTATAATCTTAATATTGTTTTACTATTTCATTACATATGTCATGTGTTTTGATTATTTCACTTGTATACTCTTATCAATACACTTATGCACACATCATTGTTTTTCATAAAGCTTCTACTCATGAGAATTAGATCATAATGCATATTTACATGATTCTCTAAAAACTTAAGTAAAAGCACTAGATTGCAATGCATGATTTCTACAATGTTTTTTTTACTTGAAATACGAATTAGTAAGATTGTAGCTCTTATCTTTTTTATGTCAAATCATGCTTGCCTATTAGTTGTGGAAATTTTTTCAAAGTTTATGCTCAAAAATATTCATTACAAAAATATTAATCTTAGTAACATATTGTTTTGCTTTTTCCACATTGTAGATTTAATCAAGTACTTTTATCATGCTTATCTTTAAGGTCTCTTCTCACTTGTATCTTTCAAAATCTTTTAACAAGTGGAAGAATAACTTGGTAAAGTACATGGGATGTTATTACTCACGCTTATCATATCATTCTGATGTGCTACTCTCTTTCTTAGCTCGATCATGACCTACTTTATGCTTAAAACAAAACTCTTATCCTCTCTTAGTTTGTCCCAACTTTTGTCTTCTTTATTCTAGTTTTGTTTTCACTCCCCCACTTTTGCTAATAACAAAACGGGGAAAATAAAATGATAAATCTTAATGATTAAAGGAGTAGGATTCACTAGTTTAAGGGGGAGCATGAATCCAATTTTTGGGAGCATACACTAAGAGGGAGCACTTGAGTAGGGGGAGCACAATTTAACAAACTATAATTATAACTCTTATCTCTATGTTGCTTAGTGCCATATATCTTTCTAAAAACACATCTCTTATATATGATTCTGATTTATCACTATTGGATTTGTTATTATCAAAAGGGGGGATTGTTGGAACACAGTTTTCTGCATACCTTTGATTTGAGAATAATAAATCCTACTTGTATTTGATCTTGTTTGCCATTGTGTTTTTAGCATGCAGGTTTGAACAAAATTGACACTAGGATGCTACATTGTTGGTCTGGACTTGCTCACAAGTTGAAAAAATGAATGTGGTCTAACGCCAGGCATTACGACTTAACGCCGACATTGACATTCATTCCCGCCAAGACAAAAATGACATGGAGGGAAGCTGTCGTGATTGTAGGAGCACTTTGTAAATGATTTGACTTAACGTCAGACGTTAGCCTCAACGCCAGCGTTAAGGTTTGCTAAAATGAATGTTTCCGAAGATGCAGAATCTCCTTCCTATTTTGAAGATCCGTGCCATCAAATTATTTCTATACTGAGTCAATGTCTGGCGTTAGCCTTAATGTCGACGTTAGCTTCCAGTCCTATAAATAGGTGGCATTCAGTCTCTTCATCTATTGATTCCCAGGAGCCCTATTCCAGCACTTCAGAAACTCTGTGAGGGCCGTATTTTCAGACCACCATCTCCCGCACAAATTCAAGAGAAGAATTAAGAGGAGGATCAGATTAACGCTCACCCAACGTGAAGAATGCTCGCTTCGACTTTGACGATATTCAGCGGATCTTTGTCGTCTCCAGAATTCTTCATAGGTATTTTTTACTTGTGTTTTATATTTTGTTGTACCTCTTTCATTGTGATCATGTAGTGAATTCGCCTCGTGTTGACGACTAGGTCTAGGTAAGACTTAGGGAGGAATTCACCTTGTGTTGGTGACTAGGTCTAGGGAGTAGATCTAGGGGGTGCTCGAGGCCTTTCTGGGGATAGAAAGGCTAGAGCGGCTTGAGGCCGTAACTGGGGAAGGATTGGCTAAAGCCAACCGGTTCTTAGTGAGAAGAGTCGGTATAGAAAATGAAAAGAGTATTTCATATTCGCCTTGATTTTTAGCGTCATAGAAATAAAATTTTGTAATCAAATTTTATAAATGATAATCATGTTTTTTCATGTTAATTAAAATTGATTTCAATTCATTTTTCTAGCTCTTTACTTTTGTTTCAATTTACTTATTAGAAAATCTCAACATTTTTACTTAAAATCCTAAAGTTTTCTAAAACCCTTATTCATTCCCCCTAAGGGTGCCTCAAGATCCAACACATTGGTCATCAGCGCAGGGATTAGAGAACCTTGCTTACACATTAGAAGGATTCTCATGGACAATGAGAGCTCAGTCGACATTCTTTTCTTGTCCACATTTCAATGCATGAAAAATTTTATGGAACGTCTTCGCCCAGCAGGTGGACCGATTTATGGATTAAACAATCAACCATTCCAAGTGCAAGGAATGGTCACTCTCCCGATAACAATGGAGTAATTTCTGAGGAAAGAAACTCACAACATCCAATTCGTTGTTGTAGAATGTAACTTCACCTACCACGCCATTTTCGGTAGGCCTATCCAGACCGCGTTTAGAGCGATCCACTCCATCCCACACCTTGCAATGAAGTTCTTGACCCCTAGCGGCGTGTGCATTATCTGAGGGAATCAAGGGGTGGCGCAAATTTGCTATCTAAATTAAGCGCATCCAAAGAAGGGAATGACCCTCCACATCGAAAAATATGATCTTCGGGATGAGACCACATTGCAGCGAGGCACGCTGGTGGAAGGCCTCATAAAATTCCTGCTCGATGTAGGGGACCCTACTCACACGTTGTAGATTGGGTCACTGTTCTCCTGAGAGGAATGGGAAGTGTACGTGGGCTTCTTGCGTGCAAACCAGGATGTGTTTGTATGGATCCCCGAGGCCATGCTCGGAGTATATCTACAGGTAATCACACATTCACCAAATATTAACCTTGCATGCAGGCCTGTAATCCATAAAAAGTGAAACTTTGCGCTTGAACGACTCCAAGAAATAAAAGAGAAGGTGGGAAAACTCTTGGGAGCATGATTTATTCGGGAAGTAGAGTACCCAAGTTGGCTCGCCAACGTGGTTATGTTAAAGAAAGCCTCTAGGAAGTGAGAATATGCGTCAACTACAGTAACCTCAACTAAGCATGTCCAAAGGACCGCTTCCCGCTTCCTCGCATCGATCAACTTGTAGATGCCACCGCCGACCATTAACTCTTCAGTTTTATGAACGCCTAGTCATGATACAACTGGATCCGGATGAATCTGGCAGATGAAGAGCACGCCGCCTTCAGAATGGACAGGGGAGTGTACTGCTACAAAGTAATGCATTTTGGGCTGAAGAATTTATGAGCTACATATAGAAGGCTGATGAACAAAGTATTCAAGGATCATTTTGGAAAAACCATGGAGGTGTGTGTTGACGACATGTTAGTTAAAAGTATTCGGTGTAGCCACCACCTGATAGACTTAGAAAAGTGTTTAGAGCTCCATTGCCGCTTCAAGATGCGTCTTAATCCCTCCAAGTATGCATTTGGAGTTACTGTCGGAATGTTCCTGGGCTTCATGGTAACACAACGAGGAATCAAGGTCATCCATGAAAAGATCAAGGCATTGGAGGAAATGTCACCCCCTCCTACCATCAAGGAAGTTTAGCGGCTCAATGGGAGAATAACTGCACTTTCTTGCTTCCTAGGTCGAACCGAGGATAGGTATCTCCCATTTATCAAGGGGCTCTGTAGAGTGCGTAGCACCTATTTTATGTGGACAGATGAGTGTCAAGCGACCTTCGAACTCCTCAAGCAATACCTAGTCTCTCCCCCCATTTATTTCAAAGTCCACCATTGGAGAAGCCATGTGCTTGTACTTAGCGATATCACTGCACACGCTCAGTTCAGTTCTGGTCAAGGAAGACGGAGGAGTCCAGTGCCCAATATACTACCTCAGCAAGGTCCTATCATATGCTGAAACCAGGTACCCCACGATCGACAAGACGGCTTTAGTCTAGTTTTTCCGTGAGAAAGATTAGGCCATACTTCCAGGCCCACACTATCAAGTTGCTCACTTAGTTGTCACTCCGGATGATCCTACAAAAGCCAGAGGTATCCGGGAGATTGTTCAAGTGGGCGGTGGAGCTGAGAGAGTTCGACATCCAATTTCTACCAAGGCCAGTCATCAAATCACATGAATTAGCAGACATCATGGTAGAATGCACAGTCCCCCCAGAAGTTGCTCCCAGCCTCGACTGCTCCACCCCGAGCACTAGATCCTGTACATCGACAGGGCATCCAGAGCCGAGGGAGTAGGTGCAGGGTTGCATCTAATAATTCCCGAGGAAGCCACTCTTAAATACGGGCTCTGGTTGAAGTTTCTGCCCACCGACAACATTGTCGAATATGAGGCCTTGATCGCCGGCCTTCGCTTGGCGATCGACTGCAAAGCAAAATACCTAATCGTGAACACCGATTCCCAGTTAGTGGTCTCATGGGTCGAAGGGGACTATAAGGCCAAGAATGAGCAGCTCCATAATACCTCCGGATCACTAGGATGCATCTCGAAAAGTTCTAGTCTCACCAAATACTCCACATTACCAGGGATAAGAACACTAGAGCGGATGAGCTTTCCAAGATTCCAGCCTCCTCCATAGGGTACTAGTTTAGGTGCCAGCAAGTTGAAGACTTAGGTTGCGTTTGGTTGGGTTGTTGCTGATGAAAAGCTGCTGATCAGAAATGGAGTTTTGAAAAAGAGCTGTTTCTAAGAAATGGAGTTTTGGCAAAAAACTGTTTGGGTCAAATGGAGTTTTCAGTGATTATTGAAATGGAGTTTTGAAAATTTGTTTGGGAACAAAATGGAGTTTTCGATAAATTTTTTCCACACATAAAATACATAATCTTGATATTAGTTACTACAATAGATAAAAATACCAGCATATCTTCCCACCCATCTAAGATCTAGAAGCGTAAACTGCTGCTATACTTTCACGCAACGTGATCATCTCTTCTACCCCGCCTGCAGTATCAGGACAAACTACTTGATGCCCTTGTGTGCTCACCCCCTCATCACCACCTCCCTGCTCGAACTCATTGAAATCAATGTCCCTTCGCGAAGGGTGCCGCCGAATAAAATTATTCAATGCCATAGTTGCCATCATAATATCGCTTTGTTTGGCAAAGCTGTAGCTCGGCATATCACGCAATATGGCCCACTTCTTCTTCCAAATGCCAAACGATCTTTCAATGACACTTCTAAGGGATGAGTGCGCGTGATTAAATATCTCTCGGCGTCCTTCCGGTGCACGACCGCCACGAGCAAAGTCTGGATGATGATAACGTGTCTCTTGGTATGGTTTCAAGTATCCCCTTTGTAGCGGATACCCAGAATCCACCAAGTAATATTTTCCTGAAAAACATGTGCAAAGTTGTTATGCTTCAAAGGCATGAAGTATACAAAAGGAATAGAAATCTTATTACCCGGTGGTGGATGCGGAAATTTGTAACGGGGATCCCGAAGCGCAAAATTGAAAATGCGGCTATCATGTGCAGAGCCTTCCCAACCTGGCATAACGAACGTGAAACACATGTTGAAATCACAAGCAGCCATCACATTTTGTGTTGGCATGCCATGTCTCCCAATGTACGGTACTTGATCACGAACAGGTATGCATGCATGAACATGTGTTCCATCAATTGCACCGACACAATCTTTGAAGAATGACATGTAACGTGAGTCGTAGAGAATCTTTGGCGGTGTGCTACTGAAAGATCTATCTAATGGTTGAATCACTTCATCGGCCAGTAGTAGCAACACGCGAATGCCTTCTCCAAAAAACCTGCTAGCAGTCTCCGTCGAGTGCTGAAAATGCTCACATGTCTTTCTCATGACCTCATTATGAGACAGTATGTCCAAGGTCAGTGCCAAAATCTCTGTAGATGCAGTTCGTCTAGTCCCGTGAAATCCGTACTTCTCCTCCAAGACATGCAATAGATCCATAAAAATTTCTTGTGACATTCGAAAAGAATTATGAAATATGACTGTCGAAGATTGAAGCATTTCTCCAACCCATTTATCACATGTCTTCTTCGATGTCATGCATGGTATTGGTTGGTTGAAAAGAGAACTACTTTCAGCCAAAATACTAACTGCTGATACAACTTTTTGATGATGTACGATCGCATAACTTTCAATAGCCTCAAAGCTATCTTTTGAATCATCAGAGTCAGTGGTAGACATTTTCTGATAAACAAAAGACAGGAAATAAATAAGAATAATTAACCACAACCACCACAACAACAACAATAGAAAAAACATTAACAGTTTAGCAGAAATACTAATAAAAATATCCAACAGAAATAACAGTGTAACAGAAGTACTACTAATATCCCACCACAACAACAGAAATAATAATCAAAGTCTAGCGGTACATGACCATAAATATGATAAGCCTACTCCCCACCATTGTAGCGGTTATAAATCCACTTTATGTTCGTACCTTCGGGTAGGAACATAAATGCCTCTCTATGATATTTGTCCAACAAAAATGTGATGGCAAAGTCATAGAATTTCTCGTCCGCTACAACGTCGGGATATCCACTGAACCGCTCTAATGCCTGAGTAATAGTATAAGGATTGATCTTCGGATGTCCCTGAATGCATCGACTGATGGTCCTTGAAGATTATGCCAGATCTTCTAACACGAAGCTGGTGGCACTTTTCTTTCCTTTCTTCCTATTCCTCGCCGATGTGACCTCGGGTGGAGGTGGTGTAACATTGTCATCCTGGATGTCATGCTCCCCACCAGACAACTCTCTCTCGTCAGTAGACTATGGTGGATTACTCCTTAAGCTAGGAATGGTAGCATGACGTACACAGGCAACTACTGAAACAAACATCCTCCTCAATCGTTCCTCTAAATCGGGGGGGGGGGGGGGGGGGGGGGGGGGGGGGAGGGGGGAGGGGGGGAGGGGGGATGCCTGCATATCTGGACTTTTTGGCCGCTGGGACAACCTACAATATTATAACAAAAATTAGGAAGGGCAAATAGTTGAACATAAATTTAAATCATCATTTTTTAATAAATGAATACCTTCAATCTCTCCATCCACCACTCGTCTGAAGCATCTATAGTCTTTGTAGTCAGATTCCAACCCAAACCCGTGGATTCACATTTTAGCTCACGCCAAATTTTCCACTCCTTCTTCAAATGATCCCATTTGTTCTTCATTTAAACCTTGTCATACTTTTTTCCAGTTTGTAGGTGGAATTTGGTAGTCACATTAACCCAGCCCTCTTTGCTAAAATGGGTTGTCGGTCGGTTACCAAGCTCTATTTCATGAATGCATATGTCGCAAAAACCAGAACATCATTTGAATCCCATATAGCAGAGACACCACCATCTTTCGGCTTACCCACTTACAAATGTAAACATATGTAAACATATAAAGAAAACCACACATACACACACATACACACACACATACATATATAAACATACATAAACACACACACACACATATATATATACATAAACATAAATATACACACACACATACATATATAAACATAAACACATAAACACACACACACACACACACACTTACATAAACACACACACACACACACACACACACATAAACATAAACACACACATACATATATAAATACACACATAAACATAAACACATAAACACACACACACACACATAAACACACACATACATACATATATAAACATACATAAACATAAACATAAACACACACATAAACACACACATACATATATAAACATACATATATAAACATACATAAACACACACATATATATAAATAAACATACATATATAAACATACATAAACACACACACACACACACACACACACACACACACACACACATATATATATATATATATAAACATAAATATGCACACACACACATACATAAATACACACACATATAAAAATATCCACACACATATATAAATACACACACACATATATATATATGCATAACCACGCACATAAACACACACACACACACACATAAATATGCACACACACACACACATAAATACGCACACACACACACACACACACACATATAAAAATAAAGACACACACCACACACACACACACACACACACACACACACACACACACATATATATATATATAAACATAAACAAATACACATATATAAACATAAACACACATATATAAACACACACACACACACACATACACACACACACACATATAAATATAAACATAAACACACACACATATATACACATAAACAGACACACATATATACACATAAACACACACTCATATATAAACATAAACACACACATATAACCACACAAAACACACACAAACATATACCAAACACACACATATACATATAAACACACACATACATATAAACATAAACACACACACATATAACCACACTAAACACACACACAAACACATATATAAACACACTCAAATAAATAACCACACATATACATAAACACACACGCACACACACACACATATACAAAAACACACATTATAACACAAAAAAAATTCTATAATCAAATATTAAAAAATGAGAAATACAAATATAAGGTAAGGAGGAGGAATGAGGTGGAATACCTTATTTTGGACTGGAGGAAGAAGGGATTCCTGTCTTGGAGGAGAAATCCCTTCTGAAAACGTGTTGGTGGCCGGCGGCGAGAAAAGGTATGGCCACAAAAAAACGTCGGCTACAAAACCCTGCAAAAATGGGGCAAAATGTTGAGGAGAAGAAATAGGGTTGCAGCCGGGAACGACGAGGATAGGAACGAGCCTTACCTTCACCGACGGCGAGATCAGGGTGAGAGGAAGGGGGGAAATCCCGCTAGGGTTTTCGGGGGAGAACGACGTGCGAGGAAGGAGAGCAGCGACAACGTCTAGACTGGAGGAAGAAGGCGCGTCTACGCGAATAATAAGAACCGCCGTTTACTTAAAAATAGAGGTTGCCGGATCAGCTCCCCCAAACGCTGCTTATCCAGCAACCTCCATTTTATCCTGCCGCACCGGAGCCCAAACGCCCAACCAAACACACCTTCAATGGTCCCTAGCATCATCAACCCATGGGAGGTCGCTGCAATAACCGAGGGGGCCATGCTGGATGGAGCTGAAGTTTATACACATCATGTTGATGATTGAAAGTCATTTTTAGAGAAAGTCTAATGCTAAGTAATGATCGTGGAGATAAAGGAATATCGTTTGGAAGCCCTTCATTGAATATGAAATTACTCTAAGTCAATTGTCGTCAAGATGAAATGAAATTATGTCGAGAAGTCTAAACGACAATTCAGAAACATGTTGAGAATGATTAAGTCCATGTCGTCTAGATATGGATCCCATGTTGCCAAAACAAAAGCTCAGATCTAAGAATTTTTTGTCTTGACAAGCTGAAATAACATCTTGATAAGCTTAACAGTCAGTTTGTAGGTAGTGGTCATGTTGAATTTAGATATCGTATTGATAAGCTGAAATGTCATCTTGATAAGCTTAACAATCAACTTGAAGACAGTAGTCGTGTTGAATTCAAATATCATCTTGAAGACTACAAGTATCATCGAGATGAGGTTTTATCTGCTTGATGGCTATACATATTTGTTAGAAGTTAACTCCAAGTCAGGAAGAGTTTGTATCGGCTTGTAGACTCAAATGTCATCTTGAAGAAGTGAATTATTGTCAAGACAGCTTGCATATCATCGAGACAACTCAAAGTTGCGGGAATTCAAATATCTGTCGCCACAAATTGCGACAGTCAAATCAGACCTTTAAGGAAAAGTATATCTGACATAAAGTCTGTTGGATTTGACCGTTGATGATCTCTCTCGTATAAATACATATGATATGTGAAGAGAAAAACCTAATCTTAAGATTTTGAATCAATCGAACAGTCTTTCTGAAGAACAGCCGCAAACTCCAAGTGTAGAGAAAAATCAAGATGGAGACACTCAAAAGATTAATTCAAGTGCTCTAAAGATTGCACTAGGTTATTCACTCTCAAATCTCTCAAGAGCAAGTCATTTTCTCTGATATCTAGGTTCAGATCGGATCAAGCTTTCAAAGAAGATTATATCCAAATTTGTTGCCGATCCATGAAGGTTGTTATCATCCAGCCAAGAAGACTCTATTATTTAAGATTTATTCTTTGAGTCTAAGAAAAGTTGTAACAATACTTATATTAGTTCTTCTATAGGATCTCTCTGAGATCTGAGTGTAAGGTCCTGTGTGACCTGAGGTAGAGTTCTGTGTGAGCTTGAGGTAGGATTAAAGATTGAATCTGACCTGTAGAAGTTGCAAACTCTGAGTTGTAGGATCCTATATTTGGGATCTAAGGTAGGGTCTTATGTAACATGAGGTAGGGTTCTGGATTGAACCTGGGGTAGCATTTCAACTATAAATCTTAGTGTAGGATTTTAAACTAGGGGATCTGAGGTAGGGGACCAATAGTAACCTTGAGGTAGGATTTTATCTCTGAGTTGTAAGATCTGCAGATTTGACGTGTTTTGGTTGAAGTGGTTGAGGCTAGAACACTACTAGATAGGCGAAAGGGGGAAAGTGGACTACTTAACTCGAGGAATCACTATAGCTTTCTGTGTTTATGGTGCTTTATGTGTTGTCCTTTTAATACTTTCCTTATTCCGTAATTAGTTTTAAAAAGGCAGACATCACCAATTCCCCCCCCCCCCCCTTTAGGTGAAGATTAGACTATCCCATAACTTACATGTGGTAGCAGAGGCAGGTTGTTCAAAGAGAGCTTAACAACTTGAGCAAGATCTATAAAAAAGGATTCAAAGTCTAACCACCATGACTTCAGGAGGCAAATTCAAGGAACTAAGTTCTATGAAATTACCCATCTATAGAAAAGAGAACTTTGGTATTTGGAAGGAGAGGGTCAAGCTTTTCATGGAAGCCTCTGATACAAGGATTTTCATAACAGTTGAAGAAGGACCTTTCATCCCTACGAGATCTTCAACAATAGATCCAACCAGATAAGTTCCTAAGAAATATAATGAAATGAACAATGATGAAATCATCTTAGTCACTATGTACAAGAGGGCTAAGAACATCCTGGTCAGCTGTATTGATGATTTTACATTCAAAAATCTGATTCACTACAAGACAGCAAAAGAGATGTGGAATTCTCTTATTGTGTTCATAGAGGGGACAGAGAAGTAAGAGATGTGATGCGTGTCGGCAAGTGCACCGGTCGCTGTCAAGTAATAAATGTGGAGAGTGGCCTCCCCGAATGTCGGTCTCTTGAGGAATGCAGGTTGGGTGAACGAGATGCGTAGCGTGACTCTTGTTACACTAACGAAACACACACGAAAAAGGGGGTTTTTGGTTGGTTTGTCCTAATCTTAGCAACAGTAAAAGAGATGCGGGTCGAAAGCACCGCTTCGCAAGGTGAGATGGATGCAACGGCCGCGATGCCGTGCTTCGTGAGGCGGATGGAGTGTGTTCTAGCGCGAAAGGGTGATGGTCGTAAACACCTCTTCACAACCATCGTTAGCTCTTGCTAACATGGAACAAACACCTCGCGTGCGTGTGCGAGTGAGTGAGTGAGAATGGAGTGAATCACAAGCAAACCATGAAGAACAACAAGGAAACATTCATTTCAACAAACATCCTCATAATATTCGAGTTTACACGGTTCAACGAGTACAATGGAGGAAAGAGGAAAGAAATAACCGATGGTGAAGACTAGCGTCCGTTCACGGCCGGAATGGTAGGTTGTCGGGCTACCTCCGGACTCGGGCGGACGATGCTTCCGGCGTAGAGAGCTGTCACGATCTCCCTACGTAGCTCCGTCGTCTTCGACTTCAGGTTCCTTCTTCTTCTCACCGGGCGAAATGAGAGAATGGTTGCTTGGAGGCTTGCGGACGATGGAGAACACTCACGGACAATGGAGGAAGTCTTGGAATGGGTGGAGGAGGCTTCCCCTTGCGTAGAAGATGAAGTGGAGGCGTCCCACGGTGGAGGTCGGCGGCGTACGGAACAGGAACTCCGCTCCCGGCGGCTGAAATTACCCTAAAAATCGCAACAGGCGTTTAAATAGGCGCTGGAATAAATACTGCGCACGGTCATTGGCGCACGACCAGTGGTCGTGCGCACTGGAATTCTGCGATCGTGCGCACTGCCTGGGAGGAACCTGCAAGATACGAAATTATAAAATAAAATGTTCGCACGACCGGTGGCGCACGACCGGTGGTCGTGCGCACTATCGTCGGTGGTCGTGCGCATTAGATGAAACAGAACTCATAAAATAAATGTTAAGTGCGCACGGACAGTGGCGCACGACCGGTGGTCGTGCGCACTGGAGTTGATGGTCGTGCGCACTGGAGCAAACAGAACTCAGAAATTTAATGATAAGTGCGCATGAGCAGTGGCGCACGACCGGTGGTCGTGCGCACTGGTGTTGGTGGTCGTGCGCACTGCACCAAACAGAACTCGTGAAAAAAGGTTAAGTGCACACGATCAGTGGCGCACGACCAGTGGTCGTGCGCAATAGAACCGGCGATCGTGCGCAGTGTTCCTGTGCAGAATTGCACCGGGAACACTTGCACGACTCCTATTCCCGCACAACCACAGATCTAGCCACTGAAAGTGGCACTTAACATCACATGAATACTACTAAGGACAATAAGCACGAAAATCACACCAAAGTGGGCCTAGATGTGCACCTAGCATGGATTATCAAATATAAGCTATAACAAGGCTAAAGTGCGGAGAAATGACTAAATAACGGCCCGGATGAGTCCATAAATGTGTATATGATCAGGACTCATCACACCCCCAGACTTAACTGTTTGCGCGTCCCGAGCAAACGAATCCGGCAGAGCGTGAAAACGATAATTAACATAGAGAATTACACAAAGGAGTACGGTGCGAAGTAACATACGCATGCAAGTAGAGAATTTAGTAGAAGGAGATTCTAACTATGCTAACTAATTTACAAGAGTATTAAAGCGTAATTAAAGATTTAGATGTACTCAGTTGGTGAGTTATGAAGAATTTGACGATCATGCCCGGTATGAAAGTGACGAGACACAGAGGCGGGTGTTGCAAAAGATCGGGGCTTAGGAATAACTCCGCTGAAATCCATCAACGTCGTGAACCATACGCTTGCCCGGTCACACTCTCTCCACGGCGCTAGCAAACTCGCAAGTCAAATCAGTAGGGCTTTTAGGATTAAAACGGGGCTTAGGTTACGGTATGATATTTCAAAGTTAAACACGATGGCTACGCAACCCAAGTGAGCTAACGGAACGCTGCACCACACAAGACCAACAAACATGCTCGTGTGACACACCCCCAGACTTATCATGAAAACCAGGTGTGCACACGGCCTACTTCACAAATACCAACAGATTGTCTTTTTTAGCTCGGAAGGATTTTTTTCAAAATACTCTCTTTTTTTTCTTTTAACATATTTTACTTCTTTTATGTAACCTCCGGTTGGTTCAAAATCAGCAGATAGACTTTATTTTCTCTTCATAACACAAAGATTCCGCACACCACACAAGTTGAGAATTATGAGCGTAGTTTAAAACAATTTGGTTGTGGGGGTAGGATAGGCTTCAGGCTTTGGTTGATGAAGAGGAGCTGAACAAAGGATTGGTAGGCACAAATTTGGCTTGCAACGGTGAACGAAATGGACATGGAATAACAAAGCTCAAACTAGCCAAAGGGTGGCCTACATCATGTTTAACTCGACGAGTCGCTCTCACCCATGCTTCGAGAGTCGCTTGGGGCAAGTTCTTAGCCCACGAGAAAGGTAAACCTTCCTCCCGACTCGAGCAACACACGACTAGTAATCGCACACACACAACACCGGGTTATCGTCAATTTCATTCAAATTCACCACTTGAGTATATTAAATCTAAATTTACGCAGAAATACTAAACATAAATTAGATGCATAAAGAAAATCTAGTTCTACTCAAATTCTACCATAGCATGCGAAGTGACTAGAACACTACATGAGTCAACATCGCACTCCAAATAATAATTCCTACGTTAACAATCTATTTCACATTCCAACCAAGATAGTTTACAACGGAACAACAACAAAAAGATAAGCGCGCACTCAAGTGGGTGAAATGGTGTGTGAAACATGGAGAACAACGATAATGATAAGAAAATAAGAATCAACCTTCTAGTATGCAGTGCAACTCGTGCACAGTGGATAACAACAACCGCTCCCCCAGACTTAGTCTAAACAATATATCTAGCAATTGGAAGCAAAAAGAGGGGAGAAAATGTTACCCAATGCTCAGAATTGAGCACACCAGACGATTGGCGTTTATGAACAGGAATAGTCCGCAGCATCCGCACCATCGAACACAAAACCTGCAAGCACAAACTCAAAACAACACAAGCATATGCAAAAGTTGAACTAAAAGAAGTTAGATAAGGAGAAATACGAAATCAGGAAATCTGGGTTGTCTCCCAGTAGCGCTTTCATTTAACGTCCTTAAGCTGGACCAAATACCTGTATTAGCAGTGTTTAAAGAGTGCAGGAATTGAAAGAGAAATATTCAGAAGCAGTTCACCACATCAGAAGAAACACAAATCAACTAAAAGCGCTCTTATGATGCGCATCTCCCATAGCACGTAGGCGAGAGGTGAAGGCTTTAGGGCCAGCACTGGTGTTACCCAATGCTCCCCTAACCTCCGCCATCTTGCCACGGAGAGCGGCAGCACGAGCATCGCGCAGAAGTTTTTCCTTTTTAAGTTTGGCGACAGTCGGAGACTGCCACCGTTGAGAGTTCTCAGATTTCTCCACTTTAGCGGGGGGTGGCGTCACCTCCGGTATCGCGGTGACCACCGGATCGGCCCAGGAGATGGAGCGCTTAGATAGTTTATTATAAGATTCACCACAAGAAGATAAATAATCAGCATCCCTAACTAGATCCAAGTCAACGTTTCCCGAACTGCAGTCTTCCTCCTTCTCGGAGTCGAACTCTTTCCGGAAGTCAACCTCTTCTTCCTCATCTGATTGGAGCTCCTCCTTTCCTCCTTCACTTGTTTCTTGATCATGTATCTTTCCTGCACAGCTTAGAAATTCATCAGAAATAACGAGAGGGGGAGGAGTGGATGTGTCAGCTGTAGCTTCGAGGCGAGTGGGCTGCAGCGCCTTGTTAGGTAGGAGAACACACCCCGTAGCGAAGTCAAGGGTGGCGCCGCTCTCTTTCAAGAACGGCACGCGCAAGATAGGAATGGATTGATTTTCCTGGGGGCCCAACACCTGAAAGTCCGCGACCACAGTCGTCCCCTCAACTATTACTTCCACATTTCTCACTTCCCCCTCAGATTGGATAATAGTGCCGTTAGCGAGAATAAGCGATTTCCTTTCCTCTGTGTTCATCTCAAGTTGTAATCTCGCAACATCTTGCAGTGCAATGACGTTGCGGGAGGAACCGGAATCGCATAAAGCTTTTGTTTCAACCTTATTGATGGAACAAGAAATTACCAACTCACTTGGATCAGTCTCAACCACATCGCCTAGACTCTTCCCTTGATCAATTGGGTTCTTTTCAGTGTTGCTAGGAAGGGTCCCTTGCGACCGCTCGGTTAGCACTTGGGCCAATTGGCCCAACTGCGTTTCCAAGTTACGCATGGATGCAGTTTGATTCACCATATTAGAGTTGGCCGCTTGCATGAACTTCTCCATCATTTCCTCCAAATTACTCTTTTTTGGATTGGGGGACCTTGGTTATAATCCGGGTGTGGTGGCCTCGGTTGGCTCCCGGAGGCGTAAGCATCGTTTTGATGCTGCCCCGGTGCCCATCGTTGGCCAGGTGTGTTTGGATTCCACGAGAAGTTCGGGTGACTTCTCGCTCCCGGATTATAAGCATTATTGAAAGGCGCCCCCCTAGGCTGATTTCCTACATAATTAACAGATTCGTTCAAGTTCAAGTGTGCGAAGTCACCTGCCACGTTGTTCCCCGAACACTCATACGCGTGGTGGCCTCCGCCTCCACATCCCTCGCAGGTAATGACAGCAGCAGTCGCGGATGGAGAGGGGAGAGAGTCGACCATGAAAAGACCTCGGCCGCTTCTTGGAGCATTTCTCCCTGCAGTCCAGAATGTACTGTGGGAGGCAGTGTCGCGCAGAATTCAAAGGGCTTCCTCAGGGGTGTGGTTCATCAAGGTACCACCCGCCGCAGCATCGATCATTGCCCTATAGTTGGGCTCGATCGCAAAGTAGAACGTTTCGACCACATTCCAGGGTTGGAGCTCATGGCCCGGACAACGGCGAAGGAGATCGTTGAGGCGCTCCCATGCTTCAGCAAGGGTCTCTTGGTCCAGTTGACGAAATGTGGCGATCTCCCGCCGCAAGCTCACGATCTTATCCACGGGATGGAATTTAGCAAGGAACTTGGATGCGAGGGCATCCCAAGTTGCAGCAGTCCCGGGCGGAATGGAGTGGAGCCACACCTTTGCTTTGTCGCGGAGTGAAAAGGGAAACAGTCTAAGCTTGACCGTGTCGTCAGCAATCCCCGCGTAGCGGAAGGTTCCGCAAATATCAGAAAACTCCGCCAGATGCAGATGCGGATCTTCGCTGGCCAACCCCGAGAACTGAGCGTTGTTCCGGATGATGTTTAAGATCGCTGGCTTGATCTCAAACTGATTATTCATAATATTGGGCCCAAACCCTGGATACACACTCCCAGCAGTTGGAGTGGTGTAGTCCCTCATCGTGCGGGGCCGAGGCCTGACCGCCTCCTGCTCGTCTCCAGGCTGATGTTGCCCCACGCCGGGCGCTCTTGCGTCACCATCATTTGGGTCTACCTGATCACCCATTGCCGCTTGTACGGCAGCCGCGCGCCTTCGTGCGCGAGCGGTCCGTTCAATCTCAGGATCGAAGGGTACTAGCTCCCATGCGGCTTGTCTCTGCATGCACTGTCACAAACAAAAAGAAAAACAAAGAAAATCAAAAACAACTGCACGTATAACGAAAGTCACAACACAAGACGAAACACGCCTGCACTCCCCGGCAACGGCGCCAAAAACTTGATGCGTGTCGGCAAGTGCACCGGTCGCTGTCAAGTAATAAATGTGGAGAGTGGCCTCCCCGAATGTCGGTCTCTTGAGGAATGCAGGTTGGGTGAACGAGATGCGTAGCGTGACTCTTGTTACACTAACGAAACACACACGAAAAAGGGGGTTTTTGGTTGGTTTGTCCTAATCTTAGCAACAGTAAAAGAGATGCGGGTCGAAAGCACCGCTTCGCAAGGTGAGATGGATGCAACGGCCGCGATGCCGTGCTTCGTGAGGCGGATGGAGTGTGTTCTAGCGCGAAAGGGTGAGGGTCGTAAACACCTCTTCACAACCGTCGTTAGCTCTTGCTAACATGGAACAAACACCTTGCGTGCGTGTGCGAGTGAGTGAGTGAGAACGGAGTGAATCACAAGCAAACCATGAAGAACAACAAGGAAACATTCATTTCAACAAACATCCTCATAATATTCGAGTTTACACGGTTCAACGAGTACAATGGAGGAAAGAGGAAAGAAATAACCGATGGTGAAGACTAGCGGCCGTTCACGGCCGGAATGGTAGGTTGTCGGGCTACCTCCGGACTCGGGCGGACGATGCTTCCGGCGTAGAGAGCTGTCACGATCTCCCTACGTAGCTCCGTCGTCTTCGACTTCAGGTTCCTTCTTCTTCTCACCGGGCGAAATGAGAGAATGGTTGCTTGGAGGCTTGCGGACGATGGAGAACACTCACGGACAATGGAGGAAGTCTTGGAATGGGTGGAGGAGGCTTCCCCTTGCGTAGAAGATGAAGTGGAGGCGTCCCACGGTGGAGGTCGGCGGCGTACGGAACAGGAACTCCGCTCCCGGCGGCTGAAATTACCCTAAAAATCGCAACAGGCGTTTAAATAGGCGCTGGAATAAATACTGCGCACGGTCATTGGCGCACGACCAGTGGTCGTGCGCACTGGAATTCTGCGATCGTGCGCACTGCCTGGGAGGAACCTGCAAGATACGAAATTATAAAATAAAATGTTCGCACGACCAGTGGCGCACGACCGGTGGTCGTGCGCACTATCGTCGGTGGTCGTGCGCATTAGATGAAATAGAACTCATAAAATAAATGTTAAGTGCGCACGGACAATGGCGCACGACCGGTGGTCGTGCGCACTGGAGTTGATGGTCGTGCGCACTGGAGCAAACAGAACTCAGAAATTTAATGATAAGTGCGCACGAGCAGTGGCGCACGACCGGTGGTCGTGCGCACTGGTGTTGGTGTTCGTGCGCACTGCACCAAACAGAACTCGTGAAAAAAGGTTAAGTGCACACGATCAGTGGCGCACGACCAGTGGTCGTGCGCAATAGAACCGGCGATCGTGCGCAGTGTTCCTGTGCAGAATTGCACCGGGAACACTTGCACGACTCCTATTCCTGCACAACCACAGATCTAGCCACTGAAAGTGGCACTTAACATCACATGAATACTACTAATGACAATAAGCACGAAAATCACACCAAAGTGGGCCTAGATGTGCACCTAGCATGGATTATCAAATATAAGCTATAACAAGGCTAAAGTGCGGAGAAATGACTAAATAACGGCCCGGATGAGTCCATAAATGTGTATATGATCAGGACTCATCAAGATGATAGAAAGTCTCTTCTTAATCAAGATTATGAAGCATTCAGGAAAGATAAGAAGGACTCAATCTCAGAATGCTACGAAAAGTTCTTTAAAATTATGAATGGCTTGAGAACTTATGGAAGAGAGTTCATTAATTATGATTTGAATGACAAGTTCCTAAGGTCTATGAACAAAGAATGGGACATAGATATATGTGCCATAAGAGATATGAGGAACCTTACAAGAATGGAGCCCCAAAACTTATTTGTAAAATTGTTGTCCCATGAACTCCAGCTGAACCAAGGAAAGCAAAAGAGGAAGGAAACAAGCCATCCTCCGAAGATGAATCAGTTGCCTTCAAGGATGAAAGTTCAAGAAGAAGCAGGGATGAGTATCATATTCGACCAGCTAGATTTGCTGAAGATAAGGATTCAAAAGCCAACACTTTGGGCTCTGGACTTTCTGATGAAGAGTTTCATATTCTCTACAAACAATTCAAAAGACTATTGTCAAAGAAAGGACGGGACAAGCACATGCCCTCCTCTTCCAGTTCTAGAAAGTCAGGCCACAGCTATGACAGACCAAAGCCCAAGCCCAAGGAGGACATGTATGAATCTAAACATAACAAACATATTTCTTCTAATGTTGTTTACTATGGCTGTCAAAAAGCAGGTCACTTAATTATTGACTGCTCAGTAAAGAGAAAGGACAATGCTAAGGCTGATGAGAGAAGATTTTATAAGGGCAAGAAGCATGAGAGGAGCTTCATTGCCAAGAAGACCAAGAAACTAAGTGACAGTAGAAGCAACTCTTCTAAGTCTGAAGAAGAAGCCTACATTGGGCTTATTGCACTGTCTGAAGATGAGGGGCAGGATAACTATCCTCCTGTCAGGGTTTGCATAAGGGCACCTTTATCCTTGTCAGACAGTGAGTCTGAAGAAGAGGACTGTTGTGGGCTTAAGACCATGACTGATGAAAAAAGTCAGGATGAGTCCAACTCACTTACTAAGGTACAAATCATAGCTCCCTTAACTGCTGATGATTCTGAATCAAAAGCAGAACCTTGTTATGAAATAGATTCTAAAAGATCATCCTCACTTGAGTCTGATCATGAGGATGAAGCTGATCTACTGGATCAATTTGGTGTCTTGTTGGATACTCTAAGAATAAGCAAAAATCTTGTCAAGGCACAAGCTGAGGAGATTGAATCCCTCAGGATTGCTAAATCGGAACTCCTTGGGAAAGTTAAGAACCTAGATCAAGTGAGTGATGAACTCCGCAAGTTAAGAGGGATCTCAAAAATACAAATTGATACACTAAGTCAGAAGAACAAGATCATCATAGATCTTGAGGAGAATCTCCTCATTGAGTGGGAGCTTGTGGCTAGGTTTTCCAAACCACAAACAATGCTACCAATTATTGATAGTTTTTCTGCACCATATAGAGGTGATGTAGGATATACTATGGAGGCAGACAAAGGCAATACCATCAAAGATCAGACTGTTTTTCAAAAGGTCATATTGATTATCAATACCTATGACCAGGATCTCTCTTATGGATTTCTATACAATGAGTGCTCTACCAGTGGAACAAAGCCACAGAACTCAAAGAATAGAGCAAACATTGGACTAAATGCCTTCAAGGCACCTCATGAGGAAATCCAAAGGAAAAATCATGGATCATTTGTATATGCTCTGCAGCACCAACAGTCAAAGGAAAGGGAAAGTTTATTCGTCAAAGGCCTATCCCTATGATAAATTATGTAACTATGAAACCCACCTTCCATCATGCACACATCCATAAGAATTATCTAAGAAATGCAAAGAATGATGCAGCCTGCTCTTCTAATCATCAGCATCCTCACTCCACTCAAAAGGTGACTAAGAAGAGGAGGTACAATAGATTTGAATGCTAGTGTTGTGGAAAAATTGGCCACTTTTCCATAGACTGTTTGTTCAATCCAACAGTTCCTAGGGCAAAGAATATTAGGCTTGCCAATAATTATATTAGAAATTTTTTAGTTATTTGGACTAGCAAGAACCAAGGGCCCAAACCTATTTGAGTTCCTAAGGTAAACTAATGTGTTTTGCAGGATTGTCCAAAGACCAACCAAAAATCCTATCTGGAATTTGGACAGTAGAGGTTCTAGGAAAATGACTAGAATAGGGGGTATCTACATGATTTATCTCTAATCAACCCCATGCATATATTAAGGGGGAGACTCATGATGAGCACTCAGCCCGAGTAGTGGTTGAGGGGGAGATTCATGATGAGCTCTCAGCCCAAGACACTATGAAGAAGTTTGGAAATATTAGTAGTTGTTGAGGGGGAGACTCATCTAGAGTCATCTCTCTAGATGCCCAAGTGCCAGGATATACTCTTCAATCAACTTATTAAGAAGTCAAAAGGGGGAGAATATTACAAGAGACTCTTATCCTCCAAAACAGCAGAAATTAAAAAGTCAGAAAGGGGGAGAAGAAATTGAAAAGTCAAAAAGGAGGAGAAGGTAACAATGTAAGGTATTCTGAACCTCCTTAGATGTAGCACATGACTATAATTTTTGATATTTTTATTGTGTGTAGTTTATCATTGTTTGAGGTTCTGACTTCTTCAAATAGGGAGAGATTGTGGGATCTTTGCCCACAATGTTTCTGATTTGAATAAGTCCTCAAGTTAAGGATAAACACACTTTGTATTTGATGCATGTGTTTAGTTGTGTTGATTTCAAGTATTAGATAGTGCAAGTCTAGCATAGGCTAGACTTAGTGTCATCAGACATAGTTTTGCCAATGTAATCTTTTATTGTGCAAAACATCATGTCGACCTAAGATCTAGACTATGTTAGACTTGTCACTTACTCATAAACAACATGAAGAAAGGTCTAGGAAGTTGGGTGGAGCAAAAGATCAAAATTCAGGAAGATCAGAATTTGTCCGAGTCAAATGTCGTCTTGAAGAGGTATCGATATCGGCTTGACAACCATAAGCTTCAAGACGATATCATCTTGAAGATACCAAGCTAAAGTTGCAAATCATCTTGATAAGAAGAAGCAGTTCAAGCTCCAAATATCATCTTTATAATACAGTTCAAGACGATATCGCTTTGACAGCTATCATTTATTCAAATATCGCCTTGAAGAAGATCAACATGATAGTTATTGTCTTGACAAAGCTGAAGTTTATACACATCATATTGATGACTGAAAGGCTTTCATAGAGAAGGTCTCACACTAAGTAAAGATCGTGGAGATAAAGGAATATCGTTTGGAAGCGCTTCATTGAAGATGAAATTACTCTAAGTCAATTGTCGTCGAGAAGAAATGAAATGTCGTCAAGAAGTCTAAATGACAATTAAGAAGCATGTTGAGTTGAGAATGATCATGTCCGTATCGTCTAGATATGGATCCCTTATTGCCAAAAACAAAAGCTCAGTTCTAAGTGTTAAGTCTTATCGTCTTGAAAAGCTAAAATGTCGTCTTGATAAGCTTAACAATCAGTTTGTAGGCAGTGGTCATGTTGAATTCAAATATCGTCTTAATAAGCTGAAATGTCATTTTGATAAGCTTAACAATCAACATGAAGATAGCGGTTGTGTTGAATTCAAATATCATTTTGAAGACCACAAGTATTGTCGAGATGAGGTTTTATCTGCTTGATGGTTATACATCTTTGTTAGAAATTAACTCCAAGTTAGGAAGAGTTTGTATTGGCTTCCAGACTCAAATGTCATCTTGAAGAAATGTATTGTCGTCTAGACAGCTTGCATATCGTCGAGACAATTCAAAGTTGCGGGAATTCAAATCTCTACCGTCGTAGATTGCGCTAGTCAAATCAGACCTTTAAGGAAAAGTATATCTGACATAAAGTTTGAAGGATTCGACCGTTGATGATCTCTCTCATATAAATACATATGAGATGTGAAGAGAAAACCTTAATCCTAAGATTCTGAATCAATCGAATTGTCTTTCTGAAGAACAACCGCAAACTCCAAGTGCAGAGAAAATATCAAGAAGGAAACACTCAAAAGATTAACTCAAGTGCTCCTAAGATTTCTCCAGGTTATTCACTTCCAAATCTCTCAAGAGCAAGTCATTTTCTCTGATATCTAGGTTCAGATCAGATCAAGCTTTCAAAGAAGATTATATCCAGATCTATTGTTGATCCAGGAAGGTTGTTATCATCTTGCCAAGAAGACTCTATTATTGAAGATCTATTCTTTTTGTCTAAGAAAAGTTGTAGGGTAAGGTATTTGGGATCTGAGGTAGGTTCTGTGTGACTTGAGGTAGGGTTCTGGATTGAACCTGAGGTAGGATTCCAGCTGTGAATCTAAGTGTAGGATCCTGAGCTAGGGGATCTGAGGTAGGGGATCAACTAGTATCCTTGAGGTAGGAGTTTATCTCCGAGTTGTAAGATATGCATATCTGAGGTGTTTTAGTTGAAGTGGCTGAGGCTAGGACACTGCTAGATAGGCGAAGGGGAAAAGTGGACTACCCAACTCAACCAATATAACTTTCTTCGTTTATGTTGCTTTCTGTGTTTGTCCTTGTAATACTTTCATTATTCCGCAATTAATTTTAAGAAGGCAGACATCACTTATTCACCCCCACACCTTTTAGATGAAGATTAGACTATCCTATAACATACACCGGCCATAATTGTCACTGACAATGGGAAATAGTTTACTGTAAAGGCATTCACAAAGATGTGTGAGGATCTAAAAATAGATCTCAGTCATACGATTGTAGCCCATCTGTAGGCTAATGGTCAAATGGAACCAATCAAACCATCCTCAAGGGGCTGAATACCTTCCTTCATGAGGCATGGGCAATGGGCGAACACCCTCCCCAATGTGTTATGGGCCTACCACACCACAGAGAGGACCCCAATAGGGGGCACACCCTTCAACCTTTCTTACGGATCAGAGGCCATCATTCCAGTGGATATCGACATTCTAAGTGCCCGTGTTCAAACTTTTGACCAAGCTGAAAATGAAGCAATCCTCCTGGGAAACCTGGACTTGGTCCTTGAAGTCAGGACAGTGCAGCACATCGAATATCCGTATATTAGCACCGCTTGACCCGGTTCTACGATAGAAGGGTAAAGCCAAGACTCATATGCATCAGGGACCTAGTCCTCTGAAATATGGAAGAAGCCGACAAGGACCCCCAAAGAGATAATCTTTCCCCAACATGGGAAGGACCGTTCATTGTCACAACAATTGTAAAACTCAAAACCTTCAAACTATGGGCCCCCGATGGGAAAACGCTCCACTGAATCTGGAACGCACAGAACCTGCATCTCTTCTATCAGTAATCGATAATTTCATTTTTCTATCATTCAGGATGGAAAATCGCAAGGCCAAACTTGCACGCACGTGTATCCATTTCACTTTGTTGGATCTGTAGGCACCCTTAGAGGGGGGTGAATAAGGGTTTTAAGAACTTTTGATCATAATTGATTATATTCAAATGGGTTGACAGTATTTTCAAGAATATCTATGTTTAAATACTGCAGTAGGCTTTTTTATGAAAGTGGGCTGTATTTGACAAGATAGAAGTGAACAATGTTGCTACCGCATATGGTAGCATTACCGCGAGGCATTAGTGATAGAGAGCCACTTTTTTTTAGATTTCAACGATCAGAAATTGCAAGACAATTTTAGAGAGATACAGATAATATTAATGCTTGAAAAAAATATTACAAAAACTTATCCCAACGACTCTTGAGATAGCGGCGAATGCGTAGAAACCTTTTTGGTTTTCTATACCGACCCTTCTCCCAAGGACCGGTTGGCTCTAGCCTATCTCTTCCCAGATTAGGCCTCGAGTCGCCGCCTAGATCTAACCCTAGACCTAGTCCCCACACCCACCAGGCGAATTCTCCCTAGTCCTCGCAAGGCCCTAGTCGCCAACCACGCGGAAAATTTCTCTAGCAGTAAAAATATAAAGGTTACAAATAATATAAACTAAGACATCAAAGAAACTCCCTCAATGGATGACCTTGAAGATGAAGTCGGCATGGTTGATCTTTCTTCAAGTCCTTGTCGTTCACGAATGTTAACGGAGTTCTCTTGGCTACAAAGAAGAGGCTCTCATGAATATTGGAGTGGTGGCTTCGATATGTTCTTGAATTGGCTAATCGGCTCATCAAAACAGAGGCAGACTGCTCTTTAAATAGGCTCGGATCCTAGCGTTAGCGGTAGTGCTACCGCCGGGCGGTAGCCTCTTTAGGAAACATTCTGGCACGTGGATCGAGCCATTTTTGGCAACCTTCTGGCTCCAAAATTTGTATCCCCTCTTACTACGCCGCGGTAATGCTAACACGTCGCGTTAGTATATATTATTCCCAGCCGTCAGATCTCCTTACTTTTTTGCTCCTCAATCAGCATCGCAATTTTGGGACTTCCATAAGTTACCGCCGGGCGTTAGTCTTAAGGCTCCGCGACAAAAGTTGTCATATTCAGTCTCGACGGCCTTCCTTTCTCAATGAATGTATCCTTTTCGACGAAGTTTCCAAATCTGCACAGCTACCGCCAGCGGTAGTGTTAGCATGCCGCGCTAGCACCAGAGTTTCGACCTAGTAGGGAATTCTTCATCTTTCTTTCTCGTAGTCATAGAGGCTTGAAAGTAGAAGTTCCTGCACACTATAAACACATGGCAAGTATAATCAAATACAATGGGATTTGTTATTCTCAAACCAAGAGACATGGAAAGCATGTTCCAACAAACTCCCCCTTTTGATAATAATAAATCCTCTTTATAAAGAAATAATTTAACAATAAGAAATGTGTTTATAGCAAAAGATAAGCGTGATAGTACGAATATGCTCACCATACATAGATTCTCCCCCTATATGAGTGCCCCCCTAAATTAAAGCATCCTATTTATTATGCTCTCCTTAAGTGAGAATTTCTTTCAAAGTTATTCTCCCCCTTTTGATTATATCAAATGAGGGTAGAGAGAAGGGATAGAGCATGACAATGATTTATGACTAAGTGATACTGCATGGTGAATGAGTAAAGGATGGAGTTTGAATTACTTCGATATTCTCCTCCTTTTGATGGAAGTTTGGAGTAAGAATGAGTATCAATAGATAATGAGCCAATATTACTTGTTGGGTAAGAAAAATATTCATGATCGAGCGTACAAGTAGAAAGGATAGTGAAAATCTTGATTCAAGATAAATAATCATCTTTATGTGAGTTTGAAGCATAGTAAATGAGTAAGAGTTTTGTGTTAGTGAAAAATAGATGTTTTAGCAATTTAAGTCTAAGATCAAAATATCAGTTGTTATCAAAATATATTATCACTTATTTAAAGAGTAAATAGGCAAGAGTACTATGCATACAAGGCGTAGCGGATGATAAGTTCAAATACTTTTAAAATAAACATCCTTTTTGAAGTTTGCAAACATAATAAATAAGAGTGTTAGTATTTGAAAGAAGATGTTTTGAGTTTGAAAGACAAGATATGCTTTTGGTATTCAAAAATAATTCAAGCATGATTTTAATTTATCAAGACAAGAAAGGAAACTACAATGTGCTAAATTCACAATTTAAGAATACTTATACATTGTAGAAATCATGCAAAGTTATCTAGTTCATTTACTAAAAATTGTAGAAAGGACATGTAAATATGCTTTATGGTCCAATACTCATGAGTAGAAGTTTTATAAGAGATAATGACGTGTACAAGTAGTGTTTTTGATAAGAGCATACAAATGATTTAATCAAAACACATCACATGTATAATGGAATAAACACAACATTATTGAAATGCGTTTCTTAGAATTACTTCCACCCATATAGCTAGATTTTATTTCAATGCACATAAAAGTAGTACAACTCCCAAGGTACTCTACACACACAATGCTCATTAAGACTTATCAGGGTGCAAAGTAGTGCTTGGGGGATCACATATATTTTATCTTTTCTTTATGATCTGGTGTACAAGAAGAAGTAGTGTATAACAATTGTTTGCACAAAATACTTTGCAATTCTCTCCAAGGTGCTCAACCTCGTAATGCTCATTAAGACTTATCAGGAGGGTGAGTAGTGCTTGGTGGAGTTATCTTTGTCATGTATTCATTTGAATTTTAATTTGTGATAAAGTTCTTCGAATTTACTTGTTTTTGCAAACATAAGAGTTTTTTGGATTAAAAACATACTTCTTCAAAAAATGTGTGCATGAAAACAGATTTTTATGAGGTGTAGGTAAAATAATCACACATCTAATAATATTAAGTTGTTACACTACACAATAATGTAAAAGTAAGATTAAATTCATATATAGATTATCAAAGAGGAGAGTGAGTAAATCGTTATCAAATATAAAACATTACTCATATTAGAGGCATATTAAGCAATTCTACACATGATTCCTATAATCAATTTCATTGCACATTATAAGATAATGTTCAAGGCATGACACAAAACAATGTACTAAGATACTTGAATTTAGAATTTAACATTGTATTTTAATCTTGAAAGATAAACCTAATCATCCTTGAAGCATTTCAATGATTAGTATTCAGTTTTTATAATTTTTTTATTTTTTAATAAGAAATACAAAATAGGAAACATACTTTTCTTCTTTGAAATTTGTTTTGAAATTTTGTATTTGATTTTAATATGGTCAAATTAAAAACTTGTTTTTTAATTGATTTTGATTAGTTTTTCACTTTTTTTAAATTATTTAAAGAGCAAACAGGAATTAAACAAAATTAATTCTGTAAAAATATGTTGAAGAAGCTGGATATTAGACTACCACCAGCTGTAAGACACTACTGCCACGAGTTAGTAATAGAACTCGTGTTTTCTAGAAAAATATATATTCTTTGGAATTTTTTGCCTGATTATGTTTGTTTAGAGTAAAGGTTATGTAGTGGAGCCATAAAATCGAACAGGCATACACATAAAATGGGGGATTATCATTTATTAAGTTAGGATGTCCAAGACCCCTAATTCTAGTCTAAGTAGTGCAAATCGTGCACCGGGTAGAGACTTGGTGAAAATGTCTGCAAGTTGAGATTCAGTTCCTATAAAGTTTACATGAACATGTCCCTTTTTATGTGATCCCTAATGAAATGATGAATTATGTTCATATGTTTGGATGTTGAGTGACGCGCGGGGTTGTTTGTTAGGTCAATAGCATGCTTGTTAACACATTTTAATTCAATATTGGTTAGATGAATTCCAAAGTATTATAGGGTTTGAGTCATCCATAATGTTTGTGCACAACTTCCTAGTGCAATATATTCGGCCTCTGTGGTGAAGAGAGCAACCGAATTTTGTTTTCTACTTGACCATGCAACTAGTGTAGGGCCTAAGAAATGACATGTGTCACTAGTGCTTTTCCTATCTAGTGAACACCCCGCATAATCAGAATTAGAAAAACCATGTAAAATAAAAGAATCATTGTATGGATACCATTGTCATAATCTAGATGTTCCGATTAAATATCTAAAAATTCGTTTTACAGCTTTTAAATGTGATTCTTTTGGGTTAGCTTGAAATTTAGCGCATGAACATACGATTAAAGTAATGTCGGGTCCAGAAGCACTTAAATATAATAATGATGAAATCATTCCTCTATACAATGTTTGATCAATTGATATTCCGGCTTCATCTTTTCCTAATTTTAGTGATGCACTCATTGGTGTGCTAGCTAGTTTTAAATTTTCAAATACAAAATGTTTAAGCATATCATGTACATACTTGGTTTGACAAATAAAGATTCCATCATTTATTTGTGTGATTTGAAAACCTAAGAAATATGTGAGTTATCCAACTAAGCTCATCTCAAATTCATTTTGCATTACTTGTACTACTTCATTACACAACTCTTCATTAGTGACTCCAAAGAAAATGTCATCAACATAAATTTGTAGAATGATTAAATCATTATTTATATGCTTAATAAATTATCGTGCTTTAATAAAAAAGATTTTAAGAGTTCATAGCAAGCACGAGGCACTTGCTTTAAACCATAAAGTGTTTTTTCTAACCTATAGACATGATTAGGAAATTTTTCATCTATAAAACCGAGGGGTTGTTCAACATAGACTTCTTCTTTAAGTATCCCGTTTAAGAAGACACTTTTTACATCCATTTGAAATAATTTAAACTTCTTATAACTCGCAAAAGGAAGAAAGATTTTAATAGATTCTAGGCGAGCAATGGGTGCAAATGTTTCATCAAAATATACCCCCTCGATTTGTGAGTATCCTTGTGCTACAAGTGTAGCCTTATTCCTAGTGATTCTAGAATCGAGATCTAATTTATTTTTAAATATCCATTTTACAGCAATAAACGTGTGATTAGATGGTCTTTCTACTAACTTCCAAACCCTATTTCGTTCAAATTGATTTAATTCTTCATTCATAGCAATAAACCAAAACTCATCATTTAAAATGGTAGAAACATTTTTGGGTTCAATTTCAGAAACAAAGCATAAGTTTGGAATGGATTCATGATTTGAAGAGCGTGTAGTTACCCCTCTTGATGGTTCTCCAATGATAAGCTCTCTAGGATGATCTTTTGTAAATCTGAGCTCACTTGGATGTACGAAATTCTCTTGCACCGCCTCTATTTCCTTATCAACTCCAAGTGGATCATTTTCCTCATCCTCCAGGGGTGAAAGAGGTTCCTCTTCTTTTCCTGCAATAGTAGAATCTACACACGGAACAAGGTCATCAAATCTAACATGAATAGACTCTTCCACCTTTTTAGACTTTTTATTATATATCCTATATGCTTTACAAGTGGAAAAGTATCCAAGAAAAATTCCTTCATCACATTTTTCATCAAATTTTGCTAGTGTATCTTTAGTGTTTAAGATATAACATTTACAGCCAAAAACATGAAAGTAAGACACATTTGGTTTCTTTTGATAATATAGTTCATAAGGTGTAAATTTCAGAATCGGGTGAAGCATGACTCGATTTATTACATAACACGAAGTATTTATCGCTTTGGCCCAAAAAGATCTAGGCAACCCGTACTCGCATAGCATAGTGCATGCATGTTCTTGCAGGGTTCTATTTTTCTTCTCCACAACACCATTTTGTTGGGGGTGCGTGGAGCAGAAAATTTGTCTTTGATGCCTAAATGATTACAAAAAGTAGTTAAGTTTTTCATTTTCAAATTCCCCTCCATGATCCGAGCGGATGCATTTTATTTTTAAATCTAACTCATTTTGAATGCGATTACATAATTTTGCAAATTCAGAAAACGCATTGGATTTGGAGGTAAGAAATAAAGTCCATGTAAATCTTGAATAGTCGTCAATCAACACAAAAGTATACTTTCTACCTTCTAGACTACATATGTTAATTTGTCCAAATAGGTCCATGTGAATTAGTTGAAGAGGTTTAGTAGTAGACATTTCAGTTTTATTTTTGAATGAAGTTTTAGAAAATTCTCCTTTTTGGCATGGCGGGCATAATGAGGATAAGTTTCCATTAAGCATTGGTAAACCTCTTATTATTTTATTTTTTGACAATTTTAAAATCAACTTGGTGCTAGTGTGATCAAGACGCTTATGACATAATTTAAGTTCTTCATTTTTGAGATTAGACATTTTAATGATGCACGTGGAAGATCATGAAAGACAATCAAATAGACATTGTGAGTTCTTGGTGCAGTGAGTACAAAATCATTAGTTTTAGGATCTATAATTTTACACAAGTTTGTTGAAGACTCAAATAAGACATTAAGACCTTTATCACACAGTTGACTAATAGAGATTAAGTTATTTTTTAGTCCTTCAACATAAAAGACATTCGTAATAGAGAAAGAATCATTACCCACTGTACTGATGCCTAAGATTCTTCCCTTTCCATTGTCACCAAATGTCATCATTCCACCTCTTCTTTGTGAGGCTAAGGAACGTTGCATTATCTCCTGTCATGTGTTTGGAGCATCCCGAGTCCAAGTACCACATGTCCTCCTTTTCTTTAGCCTGCCAACATACCTAAGAAGAAGATGAGAGTAAAGATGTGGATACCCAAGAGGTTCCTCCCATAGATTAGGTGGAAACCATAGTCACCCAGATTTGTTTGAATGCACGTCATCCCTTCATCCTACAAGAGTCCATGGTGTATCCAAAGTGAAAGCACTTAGCACAAGACACAAAAGGGGTTGAGACCTTTTACTAATTTTTCTGTGGACTCTTGCTGGAAGATGGGGAACCAGAAGAAAACAATATGGGTTTTTTATAAAATGATATATTTAGTCTGTCACTACCACCAGCGGTAATATGTTCCGTCGGGCAATAGCTTCCAGATCCATACCCAAGTCCATATTTAGCACTTCCATGCTTTTGGTTTGCCAAATTCATATCAAGAGTCTTTTGGCCAACCCCAAATTTACCTATGGCTATGTTTAGATCATGGATCTGGGATTTTAAGAGGGTGTTTTCATTTATTAGGTTTCCACACGTATTTGCAAAAAAAATCTTTCCTTCTTCAATTTCAGAAAGAGAGGTTTATAAACTTCTTTCTAAGTCTCCTTTTTGTTTTGTAAGAGATTCATTATTTGAGAGGGCCTTAAAAAGATCGTTTTCTAGTTCTTTTACCCTTGCCAAGTAATGATCATTTTCTTGGCAAAATCCTATCTCTTTTCCCAACGATTGCACTTCCTTATTTAACTTTTGATTTTGTTTTAAAAAAATTTTATTTTCAGTTTTTAGAAGATCAAGATCTATTAGACTCTTATTAAAATATTTGTATGTTTTCATATATTCAACATAAAGATCATCATAAGTAATAGAAAGTACCTGTTGGAATATGGTCTTCCGTATCTCCTAGGTTTAAGAATAACAAATCCTATGTGTATTTGATCTAGTGTTTTTAAGTATGCAGGAAACAATGTCATATGTATCAAGGATAACATAAGAAGGTTGCCCCTAAGTTTGAAGCCAAAATTCCAGCATGCCCACTAACGTCAGCGGTAGCCACTAGCGTAGGCGCTAGCCCTAGTGTCGACAGTAGCCACTAGCGCAGGCGCTAACCCTGATTAGGAAATTTCGGGAGGCAAGTATAGAAGGCGCTAGCGGCTAGAGCAGGTACTATCTCTACGCACATGAGGAATGCCGGCAGGGTTACCTTGGAATGAAGATACGCATGCGGAGAATGTTTCCTAAACTAAGATAGCTCCGACGGTAGCAGTAGCACAGTCGCTAGCTCCAAGGCTATAAAAAGGACCCCTTGGCTCCGTCTTCTTCATCATCTCACACCCCTAAATTCTTGAGCTTCGTGCCACATCTTATATAGGAAGTTTAGAGGGATACTCCCACAAATCCATGAAGGCGTAAGGATGTCCGTGGAGAATATTTCAACACACTTCATCATCGTGACAAAATACCGCATCGATTACGATCATACTCTGTGGGACTTCGTCTACTTCTTCAAGATATCCACATGGGGAGTTTATATATTATTGTTGTTTCATTTCATTACTCTTTCGTACTCGTGCAGTAAATTCGCCTTGTGTTGGCGACTAGGTCTTGGTAGAACTTAGGGCAGAAATTCGGCTCGTGTTGGCGACTAGGTCTAGGGTGTAGAGCTAGGGTGTGCTCGAGGCCCTATCCGAAGAAGGATTGGCTAGAGCGGCTTGAGGCCGTATCCGGGGAAGGATATGCTAAAACAACCGGTTCGTGGGGATACGAGTCAGGATTGAAAATGAAAAAGTCTTTTTACTATTCGCCTTTGATTTCTAGCGTTATAAGAAGTCAAGTTTTGTAATCTTATATTTCATATTAATAAAATCATGTCTCTATTTTATTTCACTTGATTTGTTTTGGTTTTGCACTGTTTTGATCTCTTATTATTTCAAGTATTTCAAAATATAACATAAGTTTTTGAAACACTTATTCACCCCCCCCCCCCCCTCTAAGGGCGCCTACAGATCCAACAAGTGGTGTCATAGGTAGGTTTATTCCAAAACGGTCTAACAACCAGCAATAATGGCGTCTCATGATCCCACTTCTATTAATGGGGAAATATTTTATGATGAAGAAAAATCTCTTGCACCACCTTCATTTGAAGGGAGAAAAAATATAGGGTGGGAATTTTAAATGGAAAAGTTTATTAAAACTTTAGATATCGAAGCATGGAATATAGCAATAGTAAGACCAGCGAATGAATCAAATAAAAAAGAACGTTACCCAAAGGTTTTGAATAGTATTTTTGTGCTTTATCTCAAGTTATTTTAAAAGTTGATATATTGTTTTTCTAGTGCATACAAAGTTTGGAAATTTCTTGAAGACGTGTATGTTCTTCCTCTCACAGGTACGGAACTAACAAAAGAATAGGAGAACATACATGCTTGCACAGAAGAAAGCTCCTCTCATGATAAATCAATGGAGTGCACATCTAGTGAAAGAAAAGATGAAATCTTATCTTTGGAAGAGGAGTGCCAAGAAAAAGCAAAAGAAACCATGAGTTCAAATCTTGCCTCTTCTGATTGCACTGTTAGCAAAACTAGTTGCTCTCTTGTCATTACAAAATCAATTTTCTCATTTCACATGCTTAAGATAGCTAAACAAAAAATTAAAAAGTTAAAAGAGGAAAATTTAAAATTACGCATGGAAAATAAATATTTAAAATCAAATGCTAAAATTATCGATTTGCAAAATTCTAATCTAAATTCTCCTCATGAAAACTCTTCTCCTTGTTTTGATTGTAATGATATTAAAGAAAAATTCAAGGATTTTGAAAAAGAACTTTTAATTGTAAAAGAACATAATGAAAAATTGTCTTTATAAAATTCATCTTTGAAAAGTGATTGTGCTACGTGCCAAAGTTATAATATTGAAATCAAGGAGGTAGATGAAACATTTGAGGAATTTAGAAATAACTATCAAACTCATATTGACTCTATTATTTTCACTCTTAAAAATAGCACAATTGCTTATAATAAAGCTAGACATAATCGTATGATCAAGAATGATGAATTAAAATCAAAAATCAACTTGCTTATGAAAATTATGAATAAAAATTCACAACACACAAATTCACAATATCAAGCAATATCTAAAAGCAAGTTGAATATGAATATCTTGACTAAGCCTAATAATGGGAGTAAGAAACACAAAGTATTTGTAAATCAAAATCCAAATCACCATTATTTACAAAATCATGTTTCTCCCAACTTAAAATTAAAATTACACAAATTTCTTATGAACGATACTTTCAATAATCATTACAATCATAATCTTCAAGATAAAGATGATTACAATAGAAATTTAATGCATAAGAATAACATTAAACCACGGTTTGAATGGAGGCCCAAAGTTAAAAATAAAATATTAACTTCACATGAAAGGACCCATTCATCATTATCTCCCCACAAGCCAACACGGTATATTTGGGTACCTAAAGGAACCACCACACTTGGTTCCCTTTGGATACCTAAAACTCTTATTCATTAGGTATCATCAAATGCATGAAGTAGAATCTTTTCAAAATGAAATATACAAATTTCTACTTCATGTTATGCTTCAATGTCTTTTTGTTTTCTTATTTTTTAAAGCATCATGTCATGGTCATCTTATTTTATTGGAAATATGATTTTATCCCTTAAAGCATGATAAGTATATAAATCAAATTGATCAAAATTCAAAGTCAAATTTTATTGTGATGACCTATCTATCTTTCATAAATTCATTGCCTTTAAATGCCTTATTTTATCCATATAAATCCAATTCTAAATTTGTTATGAGATATTTATCTAAATTAATAAAATCATGAACTTCATTTTTTCTCTTTCAAAATTTTTGAGTCAATAATTTTTATATATTAAGTATTGGTAGCAACCAATAATACTTAAATATCTTGAGAAAGGGAGATTTGGGATGTCACCCCATCACATCTCCTAATACCGGTGCGAACCTTTCACAGGGTAGACCTCGGGATGTCCAAGATACACTTTAAATTGCTAAGTCCAACTAAGGATTAGCAAAGATCAAATTAATTATAGACTCATGCGTACTCTTGCAATAATAAAAAAAACTATCATTATCTTGCCTTTTGGAAAAGTATATATATTCATAATTCGTGATTGAAAATAAAATCACAAAAGTCATATTGATCGAATATTTTATCATTCTAAAAATTCAAATAAGCTCATTGTTTATTAATCATTCTTAAACCTAATCGTTTTGTATGTCCATGATCATATACCAATATTGTATGTCGCAAAATAGCGGGGGCATAGGATTGGATACATTAGAGACCTAACCTCTAAGCCATGTCTTGTCCTTAATCGGGGAGGGTTCCAGTGCGGCCTTGCGAGGCACTGGGGTGAAAGAGTGTTGGGTTGAGCGTTCTCTAGTGTATGCATATGTGAGTAACACCTCAACCTACAGCATGTGTGCAGCTCCTCATGCCCATCCGTCAATTCGTACGGGGCTAGAGTGTAGATATATAGTCTGGGTATTTTTTATCTAGGGCATACCTATTTTTTAAACATCATTTCACACTATAATCATTTAAATAATGCTTATTTGGCTTATTCGAACATGATATCTTGGGTTTTCATTTCCTATCTTTTTCAGATTACATTATTTTGATAAACACAATCCTTAGAAAAATCAAAAAGAGGATATAAGAAAATATATCTCATGCGATGTTTAGTCATATAAGAAATTGCTAATGTTTCATGCAATTCGCACTATCTAGACATCTCCAAAAATTCTGAAATTTCTGCATGAAACTACTCTTAGGACACTTAATCAAGATCAATAAGCAGAATTTTCAAAATCTTAAAAAATAGTGTACTATTTGTCGCGCTAGTGCTAGCGACGGCGCTAGCTCGAGTGTCAAATTTTCTGTGGTTTTAAAATTTTGAAAAATCAATAAAAATATGTTTTTTTATATGTACTACCTATTTTTATCTTTATGCCATTGTGTGATGTCTGAAAAATCAAATAAAAATTTTCCAAAATGCAAAAATATGTCTTTGCTTATTTTTATTTGTTCTGCAAGGTTTTATTAAAATAGCAAAGATTTCTATACTTTGGCAAAAATGACAAACATGTTCTTGTAGATTTGGCTAAAAATGTTTAATTTGAAATCTCAAGTTTTCTAAACATTGCTTTGGCTTGTCATGCTTAGATTTTAATCTTGTTGTGTGCAATGAAAAAGTCTATAGTGAATTGTGTAGGATTGCGTTTGTATGCCTCTAAGTATGAGTAATGTGTTATGTTTGATAATGATCTCTTTTCACTCACACTTTTGGTAGTCTACATGTGCCTATAATTCTTAAACCTTCATTATTGTGTAGTGTAGTAGTTTACAATATTAAGATGTCTAGCTCTATTACCTACACCTCATTCAAAAAATTTTGTTGCGCATATAGAAGTGAAATTTCAAAAAAATATAAGTGTTTGCAAAAACAAGTGAATTCAGAGAACTTTGTCTTGCTAAAACAATCAATAATAAAATGGCAAAGATAACTCCACCAAGCACTACTTGAATCTCCTTATGAGTCTTCATAAGCAATGTGAGGTTGAACACCTTGGAAAGAATTGTAAAGTGTCTTGTGCAAACTACTTTAATACACTTCTATTTTGTACACCGGATCACAAAAAAACTCTTATTGAAAATAAAATATATGATCCCCCAAGCACTACTTCGCTCCCTGATAAGTCTTAATGAGCATTGCGTGGGTGAAGCACCTTGGTAGTTGTACTGTTTATGTGCTTTATATCAAATCTAGAAATGATGTGTAGAAGTAGTTAAAAAGATTGCATGCTTAATAATGTTTCTACTCCACTATATAAGTCATGTGTTTTGGATTATATCACTTGTATACTTCTATCAAAACACTTTTTATACACATCATTATCTCTCATAAAGCTTCTACTCATGAGAATTGGACTCTAATGCTTCCTTACATAAATTCTCTAGAAAGCTTTAGTAAAAGCACTAGATTGCAATGCATGATATCTACAATGTTTTCATAACTTGAAATGCAAATTAATAACATTGTAGTTACTATCTTCTAGAATATGTGCAATAATGCTTGCCTTAGTAGTTTTTGAAAAATAGAACTCTTTGCCTTTTGTCATGAAAACTTTATTGAAAATCTTACTTGCTTACGAAAAATTATTTCTTAAAAATATTATCTTAAACTTAGATGCTTATATAAGATTTTTTTATCCAAATGACATCACTTTTACTGCATAACATCTCTTATTTCTATTATGATCTTTGAACTTCCTAAAAGATGTTTTTCTTTGGATAAACAATTTTATAGCCTTTCCGCTTATGTTATAACTCTTAAAATTTTGAACTTCAAAACATCTTCTTATGTTTGGACATAAACTCATATTTACTTTTATGATTTTCATGCTCACAAAAAGATGTTTCTTGTATTTCTATAAGTCTTCCGCAATATTACCTAATAACTTTTACCTTACGATTTCATGCTTATTTCAAGTCTTACCATCACTTGAATCTCAAAATTCTTTTTCTTCAACAAATGGTAGACTTGCTTGGTAAAGGTTATTTTAAGTTATTCTAACATGCATACTTTCTATAAAAACTTTGATCTATTTCTGTGAAATTATTTTTATGCTAAAAACTCTAATCTTTTTGAAAATATTTTTTATGCTAAAAACTCCCTATCATTTCATTTCCTCTATAAGCTCGTTCATGTCATATCTTTTTATCAAAATCCTCTTTTTATGTCTCTTGCTTCCTTAACCCATTTTTGCTACTAACAAAAGGGGGAGAACTAACATGATAAATAAAATCGCTATCAAATGTGAAAACTAACATGATTAATGATTAAGATGATAACTTACATATAATTGGAGCATTCACATATGGGGAGCATGCATTTAGGGGGAGCAATTCTAAATACCAAAATCGACAATTATCCTAAGTCATTACACACACACACAAGTAAGATTCGTCATGCTCTATGTATTAATTCTCTGATTTATCATTAATGGATTTGTTATTATCAAACGGGGGGGTGGTGGGGGTGGGGGGGGTGGAACATGGTCTTCCGCATCTCCTAGGTTTGAGAATAATAAATCCTATGTATATTTGATCTTGTGTGTTTAAGTGTCCAGGAAACAATGTCATATGACTCAAGGATAACATAAGAAGGTTGGCCCCAAGTTTGAAGCCAAAATTCCAGCATGCCCACTAAGGTCGGCAGTAGCCACTAGCGCAGGCACTAGCCCTAGCGCCGGCAGTAGCCGCTAGCGCATGAGCTAGCCTTGATTAAGCAATTTTGGGAGGAATGTCGGCAGGGTTTCCTTTGAATGAAGATACGCACGCGGAGAATGTTTCCTAAACCGGGATAGCGCTGGTGGTAATGATAGCGCAAGCGCTAGCTCCAAGGCTATAAAAAGGACCCCTTGGCTCCGTCTTCTTCATAATCTCACACCCCTAAGTTCCAGAGCTTCGTGCCACATCAAATAGAGCAAGTTTTAGAGAGATACTCCCAAAAATCCATGAAGACTTAAGGAGATCCGTGGAGAAGATTTCAACACGCTTCATCATCGTGATGAAAGATCGCATCGACTACGATCATACTCAGCGGGACTTCGTCTACTTCTTCAAGAGATCCACATAGGGAGTTTTTATATTGTTGTTGTTTCATTTATTTACACTTTCGTACTCGTGCAGTAAATTCGCCTCGTGTTGGCGACTAGGTCTGGGTAGGACTTATGGTAGAAATTTTCCTCGTGTTGGCGACTAGGACTAGGGTGTAGATCTAGGGGGTGCTCGAGGCCATATCCGGGGAAGGATTGGCTAGAGCGGCTTGAGGCCATATCCGGGGAAGGATAGGCTAAAGCCACCGCTTTGTGGGGATACGAGTCGGGATAGAAAATGAAAAAGTCTTTTTACTATTCGCCTTTGATTTCTAGCGTTATAAGAAGTCAAGTTTTGTAATCTTATATTTCATATTAATAAAATCATGTCTCTATTTTATTTCACTTGATTTGTTTTGATTTTGCACTATTTTGATCTCTTATTATTTCAAGTATTTCAAAATATAACATAAGTTTTTAAAACCCTAATTCACACCCCCCCCCCTATAAGGGCGCCTACAAATCCAACAATACCTCCGTGTCGCTTTGGGCACATCAATCGTCGTCCAAAGATTCATGGCTTCTACCCATGAGGCATAAATTTTCCTCATCACCGTCGCTTGAAGTAGACCCGTTTGAGCTTTTAGATGAAGAGTCAATCCATGTTACAGCCTTCAGAACCTTCTTCTTTTCTTTACCGGTGCGCCTCTTTTCTTTTTGCTCTTTTAGGTATTTTGGGCACTGGCTTCATATATGTCCGGTCTTTCTGCAGTAAAAGCACTCGGGGGGAGGCCGCTCATCGTCGTCGCTTGATTTCTCCTTATTCTCTATTTTAGATGATGAACCTTGTTGGAAAAAACTTAAGAAAAGTGTTCCTTCTTTCCGGTTTCTTCATGAACTTTGTAAAGTTTTTCACAAAAAGGCTCTCCTTGTCCTCCTCGTCGTTGTCGTCCTCATTCCTTGATTTCAGTGCCAAGGCTTTCTTCTTTGGCTCTTTGTTGTATTCTTCTTCTTGGATTTTGAGTTCAACCTCATGGATTTTTAGGTTCCCAATGAGGCTCTCAATTTGGAGCCGTCTTAGATCATGTGATTCAGAAATAGCGGTCACCTTTGGATTGAACTTCAGAGGGAGAGACCGAAGGATTTACCTCACCAAGTCACCATTTAAGAAGGTTTTTCCATGTATCTTTGCGGCGTTGATGATCTTGGTGAAGCGAGTGTACATCGAGTCTACGTCCTCGTTTGTATCCATTCTGAATCTTTCAAACTCTGATTCCAGTTGAATAACTTTGATTCTTTAACCTGCAAAGTACCCTCATGTGTTATTTCTAATAGATTCCAAATATCATAGGCGGTTTTGCATGCACTAACTCGATTAAATCCAGTTCTATCTAAAGCACAAAATAAGGTGTTCAATGCTTTAGCATTGTTTTTGCACTTTTGTTTATCTCCATCATCCCACCTATCTCTAGGCTTTTCCATGGTTACATCTCCAACAACATATGTAGGAGTAGTATATGGTTGTTCAGTACAAGCTCAAACGTCTAGATCTAAATTAATTTAAAAACAACGCATTCAAGTTCTCCAATAGTTATAGTCAGTTCCTGTGAAAAGTGGAGATCTAGATATTCTTTGCCCCTCATGAAAAGCGAGATCATGGAGTGTCATTATTCCCGGTTGTAGACCGTTTAGGAATAACTTGCCTCTGATACCACTTGTTGGATCTGTAGGCGCCCTTAGAGGGGGGAGAATATGGGTCTTAAGAACTTTTGATCTTAAATGATTTTATTCAAATGGGTTGACAGTATTTTCAAAAATATCTCAGTTTAAATACTACAGTAGGCTTTTTAATGAAAGTGGGATGTATTTGACACGACAAAAGTGAACTCTATTGCTACCGCCTGCGGTAGCGTTACCGTGAGGCGTTAGTGATAGAGAACCCATTTTTCATTTAGATTTCAACGATCAGAAATTGCAAGACAATTTTAGAGAGATATAGATAATATTATTGCTTGGAAAAAACATTACAAAAACTTATCCCAATGGCGCTTTAGATAGAGGCGAATGCGTAAAAACCTTTTTGGTTTTCTATACCGACCCTTCTCCCACGGACCGGTTGGCTCTAGCCTATCTCTCCACAGATGAGGCCTCAAACCGCCCCCTAGATCTAACCCTAGACCTAGTCGCCACACCCACGAGGTGAATTCTCCCTAGTCCTCGCAAGGCCCTAGTCGCCAACCACGCGACGAATTTCTCTACCAATAGAAATATACTGGTTACAAATAATAAAAACTAAAACATCAAAGAAACTACCTCAAAGGATGAACTTGAAGATGAAGTCGGTGTGGTTGATCTTTCTTCAAGTTCTTAGCATTCACGAACGTTGACAGAGTTCTCTTGGGTGCAAAGAGGAGACTCTCACGAATATAGGAGTGGTGGCTTCGGTATCTTCTTGAATCCGCTAATCGGCTCATGAAAATGAACGCGGACCGCTCTTTAAATAGGTTCGGATCCTAGCGCCAACAGTAGTTCTACCGCCGGGCGGTAGCCTCTTTAGGCAACATTCTGGCACGCGGATCGAGCCATTTTTGGCAAACTTCTGGCTCCAGAATTGGTATCTCCTTCTACCGTGCCGCGGTAATGCAACGCGTCGCGTTAGTATTTATTATTCCCAGCCGTCAGATCTCCATCCTTTTCTTCTCCTCAATCAGCATCGCGATCGCGTGACTTCCATAAGTTACCGCCGAGCGTTAGTCTTAATGCTCCATGGTAAGAGTTGTCTTATTCAGTCTCAATGACCTTCCTTTCTCGACGAATGATTCCTTTTCGACGAAGTTTCCAAATCTGCACAGCTACCGCCAACGGTAGCGTTAGCGCGTCGGGCTAGCACCAGAGCTTCGACCTGGTAGGGAATTCTTCATCTTTCTTTCTCGTAGTAATAGAGGCTTGAAAGTAGAAGTTCATGGACACTATAAACACATGACAAGTATAATCAAATACAATGAGATTTGCTATTCCCAAACCAAGAGATGTGTAAAACGTGTTCCAAGACACTTTTGATATTCTTACTGTTGCTTCAGTACATCCATACAAGTCTCTAGATTCAAGATAAAAATGGACAAAGATCCTTCTACACCTCCTGGAAAGAATGGACCACGTGTCCTACGGTTCAAGATAAGAATGGACAAAGGTCCTTCTACACCTCCTAGAAATAACGGACCCCGAGTCCTACTGTTCAAGGTATGAATGAGCAAAGGTCCTTCTACACCTCCTGAAAAGAACAGATCTCGAGTCCTTCTAGGCTTCAATGTAAGATTGGGCAAAGGTCCCTCTACACCTCCTGGAAAGAACGAACCCCGAGTCCTTCTACGGTTCAACGTTAGAATGGGAAAATGTCCTTCTATACCTCCTAGAAAGAACGGACCTCGAGTCCTTCTACGATTGAAGGTAAAAATGGACAAGGGTCCTTCTACACCTCCTAGAAAGAACAGACCCCGAGTTCTTCTATGGTTGAAGGTAAGAATGGGCAAATGTCCTTCTACACGTCCTCAAAAAAAACGGACCCCGAGTCCTTTTATGGTTCAAGGTAAGAATGGTCAAAGCTCTTTCTATACCACTTAGAAAGAATGGTCCTCGAGTCCTTCTGTGGTTCAAGGTAAGAATGGGCAAAGGTCTTTCTATATCTCCTGGAAAGAACAGACCCCGGGCACTTCTACAGTTCAAGGTAAGAATGGGAAAAGGTCCTTCTACACCTCCTGGAAAGAATGGACCCTGAGTCCTTATACGCTTCAAGGTAAGAAAGGGACACTGAGTCCTCCCCGCATCGTCTGGTAAGTATGGACACTGAGTCCTTCTGCGCCATCTGGAATAAAGCCTCAACGACAGCATCAAATCCATCACCTCTATTAGAAAACGTCATGTGACAAGCTCAAGAGCACTGACATCAGATATCCGCGCACAGCTACAAGTTCATATCAAAAATGGAAATTCAACATAGTAATCTTACAATACGGCCCACCTGGAAGGGGGTTTCCAATGCGGAAATTGAACAAACCAACTGGCACGCCAAAAGTATGCACACTTGAATGAAAAAAATTCCGGGCTCGTCTCTCTGCGATCCACGACCAACGAAAATTAGGGGGTATTTGATGGGGTTCCACTAAATCAGTTCAAGTTGAGCCAGTTGGGAGTTCGACCAAATCGCCCAAACGGGCCAAACCAACCAAATGGGGCTGCAAGTCATGCACGCTCGAAGGGTCCCAAAGACGCCAAGCAACGCACGTCTAGTCGGATCCCACGCACCCGTGTGGCGCGTGCGCACACCCTTGTGCAACGCACCGTCGCTGGCCTCCATGCCGCCAATTTTCTTCGTCTGGGAGGCCGCTCGCCGCCATAGTCTCGCTGGAAAAAACTACTCAGGCCGTCGGGACTGCCCGGACCGTCTGGGGGGCACTTTCATCTTTTTCTAAAAATTAGTGATCCACGTGACCAAAATCACGTTGTCTCATTCATCAACTCAAATTCCAGATGGACGCAATTACCGTCACGTCCCTCAGAAAAGCCATAAAAAGGCTCACATGCCTTCATTTGGAGGAAGGAAAACAAAGAGAGAAGACAGAGCTCTAAAGATTTCCAACGAAGACTTAGCACCCTGCTCCCTCTCTCGCTTAGAGTCCGCTCCGTTCACTCCAGAGAACGCTCCAAATAAGACTTGATGAGTAGGATTTATGCGTATTTTAATTATAGTATTTAGGTTAAGTTTAATTTAATTTTGTAAATATTATTTAGATTTTAGTTAAAAATCACTTCTTTTATAATTTCTGTTCTAAATATAGTTGTATTTATGTTTTGCAGATTTTCTGGAGTTTTTGGTCAAAATTCATAGTACACGCCCTAGGTCACGCCCGTGACCAAGGGCGTGTAACTTTAATAGTAGTCCAGAGTGTTTCCGCGCATGTTGAGGTCGTCCACAGCAAGTCACGCCCTCGATCACGCCCGTGACCCAAAGTCACGCCCGTGACCAAGGGGGTGTAAACTTAGAATCTTGCCAGTTGTGTTGCCGTCGAGAAGAGGAGCTACCATTGAGAAGTTGACCCAAGTCACGCCAGTGACCCATTGGTCATGCCCGTGACTTTCACGCGTGATCTCTACTCGCTGCCGCACCGAACTCAAGCCCATGCTGCACTCAATGCTGCCACCCAGGTACACGCCCGTGACCCACCTATCATGGGCGTGTAATGTCCAACTTTCTCTCGCCGTCACGCAAGCTCCACGTCGCCGTCCCAGCCGATGCAGAACAGTGATTACACGCCCCAGTGTCACGCCCGTGACTAAGGGCGTGTCACCCCAAAATTTCTCCTATAAATTCTGAAGCTCATTTCCAGCAAATGTTCCTCCTACCCCCCGCCTATTTGGGCTCTTCTTGTATAGTTTTTATTTATTTTCATGTTTATGTTTAGTTTTTAATTAATGTAATTTCTTTTCTTAGCTAAATTTTATTTCTTGTAATTTCATTTCATGCAAGTTAGCCTAGTTTTAATTCAATGCAATGTAACTTAGTTTAATTTCATGTATCTCCCTTTTCATGCAATGAAATTTTCCGCTCTTTTCTTTTATGCAAAAATCTCTTCCTTTCTTCTTCTTTCTCTTTCGTTATTTTATTTAGCACGTAATTAGTTGTTTTGATTTTTGCAAGCTTTGATTTGAATTCATCTCTTTCCTTATTTTCGTTTCTTCTCTCCTTTGATTTATTCTCGAAAAATAACGATATCGGGTTCATATTCCGGTTATGAATTTCGGTATTTATTTTCGTATTCTAGTTAGCTGAGAAGCTCGTGCGTACGAATCGATCACTCGAGAATAAAAAGAGTTGCACGCACCCCTCGAGAGAGGATGACGTAAATCTTCTGGATAAGAGTTAAATCCTATAGTGAGATTCACCTCGTTAAAGTGAGTATTAGGCGTTTTGGTTATACGACGAGAGTCCGGCCGATCAACTTAATCTCAGGTGGGCGTATTCCTCGAGAGAGGTGCGTTCATAAGCTAGGAATCTCCACGGTCAAGGAATAGAGTAGAATGATAATTTGTATCTTTTTATTTCATTTCAAAGCGAGTTCTAATCAAGTTTTGTTTTTGTTTTATTTTCTTTTTGTTCTCTTTTATTTAGTTTTAATTATTACTCTATTATATTTCCGATAAAATAATAGTTTGCAATTTTGAAGCAGAAGTACTCGACAAACCCGTGTTTTAATACGACATTGATATTTTTCTTAAGTATCATATACTATAGACGATAAGGTACGTCTGCCTTCATCGGATATAGAATTGGAGAACATCAACAACATTCATCTCTAAAATTCATAAATTTGTAAACAACTTATTTTCATATCAAGACTCCAGAGAATGTTCCAGAGAAGACTCCAGAGAACGCTCCTACTAGCTTTATTGAAGACTTGCACGCTCCTACTAGCTTTATTGAAGACTTGCACGATCCATTTCTTCCCGAAGAACTTGTAAACACAGTGGCCTGTCACCTTCCCAGAATCTCTAACTCCTGTAACCGCCTACAAAATAGTGAAATTTGGCCAACATCGATGCGGCCCCGTGGTTTTTTCCTTTTACAGGATTTTCCATGTAAAACAACTTGTTGTTATTGATGTTAGTTCTCTCTTGACTGTTTGCGCGCTTGACTCTCTCTCGAGCTACAGTTCGATTCTCCGATTTGGGAGAGCTCTAAACGCCCCGCAATAATTACTATTATTTTATTTTAAAGAAAAATCTTAAAAATAATTGGACTATTACAAGCTTGATTATAACACCGCTAAAAAATAGGGCGGGTTGGGACCAAGCTTCGGGCACTCCCAGCCTCCCTTTGGAAAGGATATAAAATCTGTCCAGGCTTTTCCAGGCTCAAACCTGGGCCTAGCGCCGAAAAATCCTAGACCTTTCAGACCTTTAGAACACCTCTTGCTGAGATTAATTTTATCCTAAAGCTTGTTTAGTTTGATCAACAATCAACTTGAATATCATACATATAGGTTCACATTATGATTAATAATCATATTTATTCGTTTGTCATCAACAAAATAAGCTCTTAAATTCATATGACTAACAAACGAAGGAAATTATACCCATCGGACATTTTTTTAGAGATGAATATACTCGGTTTATCTCTCCCAGAAGATGGAAGATGTTTTATATTAATGTTGATTGATCACTTTTTTAAAATGGTTTGATGCAATTCGCATGTTAATGTGATGTTTTGCTTTTGAAGGAAGCTTCTAGGAAAGTGCCAAAAAAAATTTCATGACATTTGACATGTGCTTTTGACCGTGGGAAGTTTCATCCACATGTCATCTGTTGGGTTTTCTATATACCATTCGTAATGATATGAACACATCAAAATGTGCGAAGCGGAAGAAATAACTAGAACAACCCAAAGAGTAAGGATCTTGCGGATTTCATGAATCAAGATATTAGGAAAGCAAAATGCGATATACCTTTGCGGGATTGAGTCAATACTCAACCAAGATGCTCCAAGAAGGAATCCGGTGGACGGACTTCGAGCTCAAAGCACCGAAATGTATCGGCCCTCTACAGAGATCCACACAAGGAAGGAGAACCCCAATGCCTTGTCGCACAAGATATGGGTCGGAGAAGAACAGCCCTCTGCGTCCCCACGAACTACTAGGTCCGTTGAAGGGGAGGTGGCGACGGTCGGCGGCGATGAGGTCGGCGGACGGAACGAGAGCGATCGGAACACTTCCGTCTTCGGCTCTTCAGAAATCGCGAAAAGGGTCGATCTATTTTATGACCTAATCTCATCGCTTTTATACGCAAGTCATAAAAACAGGCTATCCGCAGACCAGGGGAAAACAGAACATTTCTGTCATGATTCAAATTCGTCGAATACATAATAATTCGGCTAAACATTTTAGACGAATTATCATATTCGACTATATACATTCGACGAATTGTCTCAAATTCGACTAAACGATTTAGACGAATTCGAACAGATAATTTCGACTAAACAGTTTAGACGAATTATCATATTCGACTAAATACATTCGACGAATTGTCATATTCGACTAAACCCTTTCGACGAATACGAATAGACGAATTGACATAGTTTCGTTTAAACCCTTTAAACGAATTCGTCGATATAAATCCTTTCGTCGAAACACTTTCGCTGAATTTACCTAGTCCTATAGAATTCGTCTAAACCATTTAGACGATTCATCAATAGTACTCGTTTCCCCGTTTGAGACATTCTCAATTCAATTCTGAATAGTCATAGGATTGGTCCTTCACTCATATCCAATATGAGTGAGGCCAACACTATCCTTTCTCCAACATCTCCAAACACTTTTATGTGCGACCCTATAGGCTCATATTGCGTTGGCAGTAAGACTAACTGTTGATTGTTTTGAGATCACCTCAGAAACTCCAACATCATCTACCACCTCTACCACCTTGATTTTTGCCTTATAAATAGGCATGAAGAAGGTGGAGTAAGACATCCACTTCTCTCCAATCTCAAGCATTGAAAGAGTTTCTATGGAGGCTTTTGTGACAATAGTCTTAGTTTGGAGAGAGCTTTCGGACGTCTCTAAGACGTTGACGAGGGAGACTTTGCTACATAGATTGGATCTGGAGCAATTTCGGGCAATGATTCAAAGAGGTATCTTGAAGAGGATTTGTGTAATCCGTCTCGTCCGCCACTGTCAGTAACTTGCAGTTCTTCTGCTATTGTTTATTGTGTATTATTGTGTGGTGCAAAGTTGGTGAAGATCCTGTGTGGATCGAGGAGAGAAAGTCTTATGTAATTGCCTATTAATTTTACACAGTTTTAGTGGTGGCTTTTCGGGTTGGACTCTGATCGTCCCATGGTTTTTACCCTATTGAGTTTCCACGTTAAATTTCGGTGTCACTTTTGTTGTTGTTATTTTGTGATGTGTTCTGGTTGTGTATCGGCATACTGCTAAGCGGTCGTGCAGGTACTTGCTCGAACTAATTTATAGGTGCTCTGGTTGGGCTTGCGTGCTCTATAGCCCAACAAGTGGTATCAGAGGGAGGTTCATTATTAGAGCAGTTATCGAGCTGAACAATTTGAGACTAGCCGATCGAATATTTCGGGTTGGTGATCAGGTGCGGTAGGTGACGACTATTAGTCTGCTCCCTATCCTCTCTGATTTACTTCTTGGAAATATTCGGCTCAAAGAACTGAGGTCAGTCCAATCAATTGACAGATCACAATAGAGTCTACTTCAGGTTCCGAGCAAATGGTAAAATTAAACGACGCAAATTAAAATCAATGGCACCTACTGATGGCAGACATGATTTATGTGAAGGGTTGACATGCTCCCATCTTTGAGGAGATACTCACAGATATGGATCTCAAAAAGTGGAAGGCGGAGCACAGGAAGCTATGCGGTTTCATCAGACGGTTCGTAGAGCCGAACTTTTACAACCGTGTTGTAAGTATCATTGATGCAAAGATTCTTTGGAAGACCTTGGAGACGTCGTATGCCAAGAGCACCGGTATCAACAAGCTATATTTATTGAAGAAGCTTGGAGAGTTCAAGTATCGAGATGACTCACCTATCTTGGATCATATGAACGAGTTCCAAGGTATTATTGATCAACTTACTGCTATGAAGGTGTGATGTAGGGTTAGTCTTATTTGAAACGGTCACGAGAAAATCTCTCGTTCGCCTTCAACAAACCTAGATCTATCCGCACCTACACAAGCATTCTAGCAATCGTAATAACGGATTGAACGATCACAAACGTAACAAAATAGAAGATAATAACTTCTAATTCAGCGATTCAAGGCTTAAAACGCAAACTCCCAAGAAATTAAATCAAAGATCCGATCCGTTGTGAGGGCAAACAAAGGATTTAAAGGCCTAGGTTTGCCATACGCAATGGATCTTCCCGATCCGGATCTAGTGAAGATCGATGACAAAGAAATGATTTGAAAAGCGGCGATGTATTTTAAAATCGCGGAAAAGACGGTTGCATAAATCCTCCACAAAACTAAGCATGAATCACACAAGATTAAAGGAATAGAGATTACCCAACCCGGATCTAAAGCACACAAGATATGGTGGAAGAATCACTCTCTCCACGGATCCACCGGCGTCACACCGAATGGGTTTGCAACCTTTCCGTTGGCGTCACACCAAGGAACTCCACGCCGGCGTCGCACCGAAGAAGGATGGAGGAGGCAAGAAGCGGCGTCACACCACAAGAGGAGGGGGGCGGCGGCTTGGAGGTCTCCCACCTCTTTGGCCGAAATTCCACAAGGGGGAGTTTAGGGTTTGCCTTTTCAATAATCTATTTCATCAAGGAGGGTTCCTTAAATAGGAGTTTACATCAAAATTCAGCCATTCAAGATGGCGTTTAGAATCTCCGCCATCCAAATGGTTAAATGCACACCAATAGTTCAAAACGCATGAAAATAAAATAAAACAAGAGCATAATGAAATATAAAATTATTTCCATCATATGAAATAATTTTATATCCATAAATAGATAAAATAAACGCCTTAAATAAATGAGAGGTCATTAAGCAGGCTTGGCACGCCGCGGGCGGAGGTTGTAACGTGATCCTCCGTTAGCATCAACAGGGCGCCTCAAGTCCTTGTGTCGTTGCGCCTCGGCAACTGGATCATCTTCATGACTAAGTGGAGGGGCCGCGGCATCAATCCTCCCCTGCTCGAAATCACGCGTCACTGATGCGTGGTCTAAGAAGTAGCGGTGGAGGAGAGCAGCATCCAAGCGTCGAAGCTCCGTCTCTAGTACCCAAGAGTCGTCTGAAGGGGGGGCGGTCGCGCCAACGGACGAGAAAGCGATAAGTATCACCATCCGGAGTAGACAGTGGCTCAGCATCAAGTATCACCTCTGGAGTAAGAAATGTCTTCGGAAACCTGGGAAACATGTCAGCAGTAGGAAAAAAAGATTGCAACTTACCATCCGATGATAATCCTGTGGGGGCCGAAAGAGAGAGATCATCCGAACTACCACTCCCCAACCCATTAGAAAGTGTAGTGGAGGAAGAAGACGACAAAGAATTCAACTCAGGTGGAGGCAACACAAACAACGTCAAATCCGAGACATTAAAAATAGGGGATATACCCCAATCAGCAGGCAAATCCAAAACATAAGCATTGTCACCTAACTTTTTTAGAATTCGAAACGGGCCGGCTCGCTTTGGAGCTAATTTCTTAACGGTGCCGGTAGGCATTCGCTCGGGAACTAAGCGGACTAAAACTTGATCGCCGACATTAAAATGTGACATTCTCCTATGTTGATTTGCATGTGACTGATACAACTCGTATTGAGATGCCAGAGTTGCTCGGATATGTGCGTGCAAATCTTGGATGTGTTGGGCGAAGGATTGTGCGAATTGACTTGTCTTAAATGTGGGTGGTAACGGAACCAAGTCAAGAGGCACTGGAGCGTTATACCCATGGACGATTTCATTCGGAGACATACCCGTGGATCTATTTTTAGAGTTATTATAAGCCAACTGGGCATGGGGGAGGAGTAAGTCCCATGTGCCCTTGTGGTCGCTCACAAGACACCGCAGAAGGTTACCTAAACTCCTATTGACCACCTCCGTTTGCCCATCTGTTTGAGGATGATAGGCAGCAGAGAATAGCAATTTGGTTCCCATAAGGACCCATAAAGTCTTCCAAAAGTAGCTAGTAAATTTGACATCCCTGTCCGAGACAATAGTCTTCGGCACCCCGCGGTGGCTAACGACGTTCCTAAAATATAGCTTCGCAATGTGAGAGGCATCGTTGGTCTTGCTACAAGGGATAAAATATGCCATCTTGGAGAACCTATCTACAACAACGAATATAGAGTCGTGTCGGTGAAACGTGGGGGGAAGGCCTAGAACGAAATCCATGCTCACGTCTTCCCAAGGTTTAGATGGAATAGGTAACGGTGTATACAAACCAACATTGGACTTAGAACCTTTGGAGACTTGACACGTTCGGCAACTGCTCACTACACGTCCGACCATGACCTTAAGTTTTGGCCAATAAAACTTCTCTTCCACGAGCACAATAGTCTTGTCACGCCCGAAGTGACCACCCAACCCGCCACTATGCAACTCCCAAATAATGTGTAGTCGTAGGGAAGATTGCGGAATGCATAATTTCCCGTGCCGAAAGAGGTAACCATCCCTAATAGTGAAGGCCGAGATAGTGGTGGGGGAGTTGTCCTGTGCGGATAGGTACAACTCCTGGAAATCCGGGCACGTGGCGTACTCATCCTTAATGCGCTCGAACCCAATAACATGCACTTTCATGGTAGACAGAAAGAGGGTGAGGCGGCTAAGCGCATCGGCGACTCGATTCTCCGAACCCTTAAGGTGCTTAATGTTAAACGTGTATTCTTGAAGGAACGCAACCCACTTCGCGTGCCGCGGGCTGATCTTATGACTACCGTTTATGAATCTCAAAGCATCATGGTCAGAAAGGAGCACAAATTCCTTGGACAGAAGATAGTGTCTCCAATGATGCAAACACCTCACAATCGCATAGAACTCTCGGTCGTAGTTGGAATAATTGAGCTTTGCGCCTGCCAACTTCTCACTAAAATAACTGATAGGGTGGCCCTCTTGACTTAGGACTCCTCCTATCCCTACCCCAGACGCATCACAAGTAACCTCAAAGACCTTGGTGAAGTCAGGGAGACGTAACACCGGTGCTTCGGTCATGAGTTGCTTGATCCTACGGAAGGCAAAAGTAGCAGACTTCGACCACGCAAACTCTCCCTTCTTCATACAATCGGTAATAGGTGCCATGATGCTACTAAAGTCTCGTATAAAACGACGATAAAACGTAGCTAGCCCATGAAAACTGCGCACCTCTCGAATGCTAGTCGGCTCTGGCCAATCCTTAATCACCTGGACCTTCCCGGGGTCTACTCGTATACCTTCGGACCCAACAATATAACCTAAGAATTCTACCTCAGAGACTCGAAAAGTGCACTTTTTAAGGTTCAGATAAAGAGTTTCCTTCCGAAGGGTGGAAAGAACTGTACGCAGATGTGAGATGTGATCGGTGGGGGTGGTACTATAGATGAGGATGTCGTCGAAATAGACAACCACGAACTTCCCCATATAAGGCTGGAAGACATGAGTCATCATCCTAGAGAACGTGCTTGGGGCGTTGGATAACCCAAAAGGCATCACGAGCCACTCGTACAGTCCATCCTTGGACTTAAACGCTGTCTTCCACTCATCTCCCTCACGGATCCTGATCTGGTGATAACCACTCCGCAAATCTAGCTTGGAAAAGATGGTGGCACCCGCTAATACATCGAGGAGATCATCTAACCGTGGGATTGGAAATCTATACTTGATGGTGATTTTGTTGATAGCACGGCTATCAACACACATCCTCCACGAACCATCCTTCTTGGGGGCAAGAAGGGCTGGAACAGCACATGGGCTCAAACTAGTCCGAATGAAACCCTTCTTCAGCAAGTCCTCTATCTGGACTTGTAACTCCTTGTGGGCATCGGGAGGGAGTCTATAGTGGGGCTGATTGGGTAGGGATGACCCAGGGATAAGATCAATAGCATGCTGTATATCCCTAAGTGGGGGTAACGACGACGGAAGCTCGTCGGGGTAAACATCCCTATACTCATCTAGCAGGGCCCGCAACTCTCTGGGCAACCCATCTAACGTGCTCGAATCAGTCTTCGTACTCATAAGAACTAACGCATACATCACTCCATCTAAAAAGGGGTCCCTCACAAACTCCGTCCTGCCTACTAGACTCAACGTCTTCCTTTCGACCGGAACAATGGTGTCCTTAGGTAACGCGACTGGTTCCTTCGGAACGGTCGGGCTCAAAGTAATGGTCTTACCCTTAAACTTAAATTCATAGGAGTTGGCCCGGCCAAAATGTGTTACATCACGGTCATAGAGCCAAGGGCGGCCTAATAATACGTGGCAAGCATCCATCGGTAACACGTCACACCATATCTCATCCGTGTATGATTTAATCGAGAGGGGAACTAGGCATCGCTTGGTAACTGGAACAGTGATCTTGTTAATCCAAGCTACTTGATACGGGGTCGGGTGTGGCTCCGCGGTCAAGGCCATACGTGTGACGGCGTTCTCAGAAACGACGTTTACACAACTTCCACTATCGATAATCAGCTTACATAACTTCTCACCACTCCTAAAAATCAGGGAAAATATGTTCGTCCTCTTCCAATCATCTAAAGGACGAGGGGTGGTCAAGATGCATCGCATCACTCCTAGGTAGCGTTCGTCCTCCAAATCACTCGGGACTCCCTCAGGGTCATCCTCCTCAGTAGCCTCATAAATCAGATCGGCGGGGTCGGCCTCCGCATCCAACAGGGCTATGGCTCGGGTTTTTGTAGGACACTCAAAGGCGTAGTGACCCTGAACCCCGCAAGCATAACATGTGGTGTTAGCCTTGCTAACCTTTCCTATGGGGATACGCTCACTCGTGGGATTCCTAGAGTTCCTCGCAGTAATCACTACCGATCTAGACTCGGCGGTCTTAGGTTTTCCCTTATCGTGGGTGGTAGATGAAGATGCTCCAAATGTGGTCAAGCTCTTCGTACGGGAGTAACGAGAGTGGGCCTTCGAAGCCAGATGCTTTTCAATGTCAAGAGCGGCATTGAATGTCGTATTCAGATCTGTGTGGCCATATCTCAATAGCTTCCTCTGAATGTCAGGGTGGAGCCCCTTACGAAATCGTGAAAGCGTAACCTCAGGGATCTCTCGAAGATCACAACGCACCATACGGTCTTTCAGCTCGCCCATATACTCAGCCACCGAGTTTGAGCCTTGCCGAAGGGTGGCTAGCTCATCGAACATTTGGGTTCGGTGGTAGGCGGGGACGTATTGGTCAGTGAGTAAGTTCTTCATCACTGGCCATCCAATGGGTGGGACTCCCTGTCCGGCTCCTAGCCTACGTTCTTCATTTAGCCAATACGTTTTTGCTCGACCCGTTAACTTCATCCTGGCAACCTGGACCTTTTGGGGATCCGTAAGATGGTGCCATTCAAAATAACATTCAATATCCACTACCCAAGTAAGGAAAACCTGGGGGTCTCCCAAACCATCGTAAGTGGGGGCGTCGATCTTAATGGCTCTAGTGATGTCAGTGCCACGATCCGGACGACGTCCACGAGGAGGGGCTCGAGGATAGCCTTCATCCGAATCCGAATCATGATCCTGCTGTTGCGGATCGGGTAACTCATCAGTAGCCGGTGGGGGTGGTGTTCCCCTTTGATTCTGCAGAATCTGGGCTAACATGGTCCTAAGCTCGGTCATATCATTACGTAGCCCCTCTATGGCCTCAGCGTTACGTTCCCCTTGTTCATTCGCAGCCATCCTAGATGATGTGGAGGTGTTATATTCTGTTCCTAGTCTAGTGCGCATGCAAGCTAGACGTTTGACTAACGAGACGTGACAACGCACGCGTTAAAAGAAAACAAGTACATGCAGCAATATTCCAAGAGGACTTCGGCCAAAGAAGCGAGCGAAAAACAAAAGGCCGAGTTGTCTCCCAAAGTTAGTTCGAACTGTCCAAGAGTACTCCGACCAAAGAGAAAACCAAAAGGGTCGGGTGGGCTCCCAAATCCGAAAAGAAAAATGAAAAGTTCCTGAATAAGAACTTACCTAAACGTTTGCAGAAAATTATTTTCGGGCTGCTACAATCAAGGAGAACATACAGAAATTTTTTTTTTGAATTTTGACCAAAAATGCAGATTTTGACCCGCTATTCGCAGACCACCTGGACAGAATTACGACGTTTCCAATTTTCAGGCCGACCTAACGAGGGCAAAACGAAAAATTCCTAGTTTTAAAGTTGCTGGAAATAACCTCAGGAAGCTACAGAAAAAAAATCAGAATTTTTTGACAAGTTTTGAAAATTTTTTTTTTGATTTTTTTTTACTAACTGCAGACCAATCCGAAAAATTTCAGATTTTCCTATTGATTTGAACGACCAACAAGGATCGCAGCGAGGATGTTTGCAACGTGGGAGTTGAAACAACCTCCTCTGATACCAAATTGATGTAGGGTTAGTCTTATTTGAAACGGTCACGAGAAAATCTCTCGTTCGCCTTCAACAAACCTAGATCTATCCGCACCTACACAAGCATTCTAGCAATCGTAATAACGGATTGAACGATCACAAACGTAACAAAATAGAAGATAATAACTTCTAATTCAGCGATTCAAGGCTTAAAACGCAAACTCCCAAGAAATTAAATCAAAGATCCGATCCGTTGTGAGGGCAAACAAAGGATTTAAAGGCCTAGGTTTGCCATACGCAATGGATCTTCCCGATCCGGATCTAGTGAAGATCGATGACAAAGAAATGATTTGAAAAGCGGCGATGTATTTTAAAATCGCGGAAAAGACGGTTGCATAAATCCTCCACAAAACTAAGCATGAATCACACAAGATTAAAGGAATAGAGATTACCCAACCCGGATCTAAAGCACACAAGATATGGTGGAAGAATCACTCTCTCCACGGATCCACCGGCGTCACACCGAATGGGTTTGCAACCTTTCCGTTGGCGTCACACCAAGGAACTCCACGCCGGCGTCGCACCGAAGAAGGATGGAGGAGGCAAGAAGCGGCGTCACACCACAAGAGGAGGGGGGCGGCGGCTTGGAGGTCTCCCACCTCTTTGGCCGAAATTCCACAAGGGGGAGTTTAGGGTTTGCCTTTTCAATAATCTATTTCATCAAGGAGGGTTCCTTAAATAGGAGTTTACATCAAAATTCAGCCATTCAAGATGGCGTTTAGAATCTCCGCCATCCAAATGGTTAAATGCACACCAATAGTTCAAAACGCATGAAAATAAAATAAAACAAGAGCATAATGAAATATAAAATTATTTCCATCATATGAAATAATTTTATATCCATAAATAGATAAAATAAACGCCTTAAATAAATGAGAGGTCATTAAGCAGGCTTGGCACGCCGCGGGCGGAGGTTGTAACGTGATCCTCCGTTAGCATCAACAGGGCGCCTCAAGTCCTTGTGTCGTTGCGCCTCGGCAACTGGATCATCTTCATGACTAAGTGGAGGGGCCGCGGCATCAAGGTGACCTTTGAGAACGAGGTCAACGCATTGTGGGTTCTAAAGTCTCTTCCAGACTCTTGGGAGATGGTTAGAGTTTCTCTACTCAACTCCTCTCCCGGGGGCATTATTACTATGGAGATTGCTAAGAGTCTCATCCTGAACGAGGAGGTGAGAAGGAAGTCTCAAGAGATATCAGACTCTTCTTCACGAGCTGACATCCTCTACACCGATCCCAGGGGGATAGGAAGGAGCAAGAGTACAGGAAGGAAGAGTGAGAGGAGCCAAAGTAGAGGGAAGTCTAAGTCCCTCTACCAGAATGTGGAGTGTCACTACTACCACAAAAAGGGTCATATTCAGAAGTTTTGTTACACTCTGAAGAATGTCCAGAAGAAGAAGGGAGAGTCCTCAAATGAGAAGACGGACACTCATACGACGACCGTCGCTTTGGCAGAGGAGGACGATGTCATCATTGTAGGAGATGACGTTACTGTTGTACTCTCTTGTGATGACTGAAGTTAGATTGTTGATTCAGGTGCTTCTGCACATTTCTCCCACAATAGGAAGTTATTTGTCACCCACACTACTCACGATTTTGGGGTGCTTAGGATGGGGAATGGTGACACCTCTAAAGTCATCGGAAGAGGAGATATGCACCTGAAGACGAGCACTGGAGGATTGATGACCCTAAGAGATGTGTGACATGTACTTGACATCCGCTTTAACCTAGTTTCAGTTGGAAAGCTAGGTGATGAGCGACACTTAAGTGTCTTTGGTGGAGATTTTTGGAAGCTAATCAAGGGGTCAATAGTAATGACTAGAGGTTATAGAGAGACTGACATATACTACATGGAGGGGAGACCTGAAGTTGCTCAGGACAACACCGTTAGAGATGAGGCATCCACATCCATATGGCACAGAAGACTGAGTCATATTAGCCAGAAGGGTTTGGGATGTCTCTCCTGAAAGAAGATGATCTCCGATCTATCTATAGATCAGTTAGAGAGATGCGACCATTGCATGACTGAGAAGTAGAATAGAGTATCATTCAAGAGCCACACTTCCACCAGAAGATTCAAGCCACTAGAGCTCGTATATACTGATGTCTGCGGGCCACTAAAGCTCCATACGAGAGGAGGAGCGTCTTACTTCGTGACGTTCATTGATGATTATTCGAGAAAACTTTGGGTTTATGCTATTAAGACCAAAGATGAAGTTCTCGATACTTTCCGAAAATTTTACGCTGAATGGAGAAGCAATCCGGGAAGAAGCTAAAGTGTATCAGGTCAACCGGGGAGAGTATATTGGTCCCTTTGATGAATACTGCAAAGAGCAAGTGATCAAACATGAAAAGACTCCGCCCAAGATGTCGCAGCTGAATGATGTAGCTGAAAGAATGAATAGGTCCTTGATGGAGAGGTGAGGTGCATGCTATCTGATTCAAAGCTACCTGACCTGTTTTGGTGTGAAGATTTATATACAGTTGCACACGTCATTAACATATCTCCCAGTTATGCATTAAAGGAGTTTGTTCCTGATAGGGTCTGGTACGAGAAGGATCCTTCATATAGCCATTTGAGGGTCTTTAGCTTTAAAGCCTTTGTGAATGTCCCTCGAGACGAAAGATTAAAGTTGGATTCCAAAACCCATTAGTGCATATTGTTGGGATATGGACGCAGCGGCGAGTTTGGCTACAAGTTCTTTGATCCAGTTGAGAAGGAACTTGTACGCAGTCGAGATGCTATATTTTGTGAGGATCAAACTATGGTTGATCCTGAGAAGATTGAGAAGGTTGACTCTCGCACTGATGCAGAGTCTCCAATGGTTGGAGGTGGTGACACTGAAGAGGTTGCTGAGCCCAAGCTAGTACAAGGTACTGAAACACTTCCAGACCATGGAACACTACTGATGGTGAGCTTATAAAAGACATCACTGATGATGTGCCTATACCAGCAGCTGAGCTTGCTCCACGGAGGTCTGATCGAGTCAGACAACCTTCTTCGAGATACTCTGCTACTGAGTATATTTTGTTGACTGATGTGGGGGAGCCCGAGTGCTTTAATGAGGCGGTGCAGAGCTTAGAGAAGAAAGAGTGGATGGTTGCTATGCAGGAGGAGATGCAGTCTCTGTATGAGAATCATACTTATGAGCTGGTACGATTGCCTAAGGGTAAGAAGGCTCTGAAGAATTGATGGATTTTCAGAGTAAAGCAAGGAGACCCCTCGACACCACTCAGTATAAGGCCAGATTAGTGGTGAAGGTTTTAAGTCAAAAATATGGAGTTGATTTCGATGAGATCTTCTCTCCTGTTACGAAGATGTCATATATCCGGGTTGTCTTGGATTTGCTGCGAGGCTAAACCTGGAGATTGAGTATATGGATGTCAAGACCGTCTTTCTGCATGACGATCTTGATGAGGAGCTTTATATGGAGTAAGTTGATGGATTTAGGGTCAAATGGGAGGGGAGTGTGGTATGTCGCCTAAAGAAGAACTTATATGGTCTGAAGCAGGCTCCGCGACTGTGGTATAAGAAGCTTGATGCTTTTATGAGGGAAATCGACTTCAGGAGGACCACCCTTGATCACTGTGTGTTTGTAAAACAGTATGCTCCAGATGATTTCATCATCCTACTCATGTATATAGATGATATGTTGATAGTTGGGAGGAGCACTGCGCGCATTGGCGAGCTGAAGCAGCAGTTGAGCTCCACATTTGCGATGAAGGGCTTAGGAGTTGCGAAGACCATCCTAGGGATGCATATTCAGAGAGATAAATGTTCCATGTTACTTTGGTTATCGCATAAGAGATATATCAGGAAAGTGCTACAAAGATTTAGTATAGACCAGGCGATGAAGGTGAGCACGCCGCTTGCAGCTCACTTCAGACTTACCGCTGACCAGTGCACGAGCACACCTGAGGAGAAAGAGGAGATGCAGAAGGTCCCTTACGCTTCTGCAGTTGGCAGTCTCATGTATGTCATAGTTTGCACCCGCCCTGATATAACGCATACCATTGGAACTGTTAGTAGGTTTCTCTCCAATCCCGGAAGAGAACATTGGAACGCTGTGAAGTGGATTCTAAGGTACCTGCATGGGACGTCAAACTTGACGTTGAGGTTTGGAGATAGTGAGCCAAAGCTACTGGGATACACTGATGATGATATGCCTAGAGATTTGGACTACAAAAGATCAACCTCTGGGTACCTGATCCTGTTTGCAGGGGGAGCTATATTGTGGCAGTAGAGACTATAGAAGTGCGTTGCACTGTCGACTACGGTGGCATAGTTCATTGCTGTCACTGATGATGGGAAAGAGCTTTTTTGGATGAAGAGGTTCATCAAAGAGCTAAGTTTCACTCATGAGTGTTGCACACTCATATGCGACAGTCAGAGTGCAATTCATTTGGGGAAGAACCCCGTCTTTCACTTGAGATCCAAGCATATTGACACGTGATATCATTGGATACGCGATACTCTAGAGTAGAGAGAGTTGGATTTGCAGAAGGTGCACACGGATGACAATGAAGCATATATGCTTACGAAAGCCATGTCGGGGGGGGGGGGAGTTCGAGCATTGTGTGAGGATCGTCGGCATGACGATCTCTTCCACGTAAGAGCAAAAGGGATAAATTGTTGGGTACAGTTCCCGTCCTTTGTGGAGAAAAATTTTAATTCGAGTTTTACTAACTCGAATTTGGTGGCGCTAAATCTACTGGCCAAAGGTGGAGAAATATTGATAGAGACTCTAGTGAGTGGCAAACTGGAGATTTGAAGAAAGATTGTCAGAATGACAAGTTTCTCACTTAGTCGAAAATGAGAGATTTGATGAGATAATTTTCATTTAAGTGTGAAAGTGGTAAGCCACCTTTGACCATAATTTTCAAGCATGTGTTTCATGCCAAGTGTGAAAAGGGGTAGCCACCTTTGACTATGAAACCAACATGTGCTCTTGAAGGAATCTTCAAAAAAGTGCCCAAAGGAAGCTTTATAACATTTGACATTTGCTTTTGACCGAAGGAAGCTTCATCCACATGTCATCTACCACATCTACCTCCTTGGTTTTGACCTTATAAATAAGCATGAAGGAGGAGGGGTAAGACATTCACTTCTCTCCAATTTCAAGCATTGAAAGAGTTTCTAGAGAGGCCTTTGTGACAATCGTCTTAGGCTTCGTTTGGTTGAGCGTTTCGCCTCCTCCGTTTGGAGCAAACGCCACCGGACGGCGGGTAAACAAACGGGTGCCGGCGGCGTTTGCTCCGTTTGCACCCGCCGGATAGAGGAAAAGGAGTCTAAATGGAGCGTTTCCAACCCCGCCTCCCCCCTCCGGTTCCAAAGCTCCGTTTGGACACGCCGGTTGCATCCGCCACCGCCAAACCAAATGAAGCCTTAGTTTGGAGAGAGCTTTCATGCGTCTCTGCGACGTTGATGAGGAAGACTTTGCTGCACGGATTGGATCTGGAGCAGATTCGGGAAGGATTCAAAGAGGTATCTTGGAGAGGATTTGTGTAATCCGCCTCGTACGCCACTCTCTATAACTTGCAATTTTTCTGCAACTGTTTATTGTGTATTATTGTGTAGTGCAAAGTTGGTGAAGATCCTGTGTGGATCGAGGAGGGAAAGCCATGTAATTGTCTATTTGTTTTACACATTTTTAATGGCGGCTTTCGGGGTTGGACTCCGATCGTCCCGTGGTTTTTATCTTATTTGGTTTCCACGTTAAATCTCTGTGTCACATTTATTGTTGTTATTTTGTGTTGTGTTTTGGTTGTGTATCGGCATACTGCTAAGCGGTCGTGTGTAACATCCTGCCAGTACAAAGAGTATAACAGCAGGTCCGGCCGGGACCCCACGCCATACAAACCACACTAGCTAGGAGTTAAAAGGTGATAACCAGAAAAGTAACAACTAAACGAGAGTACAAAACGTAAGCGGAAGCATTAATTAAACCATTCAAATAGAACTGTCCACTATCATAGGAATGTATCCAGAATAAGAGTTACGGTCTTAAGGCCTTACATTCATCCAATGCACAAAACTCCATAAGCATACATCGGCACGCAGGCCGGCCATACATGAATAACAGGAAAAGGGCTGGCCTTCGAGGGCCAACATTGCAAAGGGCCATCGCCCGCTATTTCCCGCTAGGCTCACCTGCACCTGCATAAGAACATTCCACCAAGCGGTGACAAACAAAGTAACGGTCAGCACAGCTGACCAAATTATAACGACCCCACCCCTTTTCCGGGGTGGCGGAGCTTCTACCCTACAAGCAAGCCATACTAGCACAAGTACTAAATATAAAGAAAGTGCAACTACACGAGGTGAGGTTTCAAGCACAATCAATCTTCTAGGTTGAGCATCAAAAGAAAGGAACCTAGGTATGCACATGATGTTGGTTGGGTTCACCCGAAGGTTCCCCACAACCGCCTAAGCAATCGCATGAGGCTAACATAACATCCATTTCACAAAACACTCCACCGTAAGGGCCACAACCTTGGGTGGAAACAAGAGCTTTTGGTCGGTCTAGGTATGACACCTTCCACGACCTCTCCCATGATCACACGACTTTCCTGAGGAAGGGACCTCTTACCGATCTGCATGGAAACGGGTTCGGTTTAGCTTTGCCCGTGCTCTAATCGTCGCGATCTATCGCACGACGCGGGTACGGCTTCGCCTCGGCCCGTAAGGGTTTAGCACCTTCAAGTGCTACACTAAATATACGCTACGCACCTAACCCCTTCACAAGGATCTAGGTTTCACGAATACTCATCAAGGGAGGTGCAATACACTCCGCATCAATTTCGTGGTGAAGGTTTGCCTTCATCCAAAACTCAAAGCATGGGGCTTTTGTTAGGATCTTCACAAGACGCCTACACTTAGTTCCCGCAATACTATAGGTGAGTTCACTGAGTCATTCTCCGGCACGCATTCTAGGCCTAACCTAAATGCAACGTCGCAAATCAAGCATCACCGATTCGGGCTCACGGCCACGAATAGGCTTCACACAAAATGCCTAAATCCGCACGACTACCGGATTTTCTACTTGCAATAATGCCGGGGACGAACACAATCTACCCGGAGTTTCGAAGAACTTGAGGAAATCCTACACTTCACCCATTTGGTGAAAGAGATACCTCATGCAAACATAGGAAGAGGAATGAAAGGACAAATACAAGTCCAAAGTTCGGGAGGAAGAATCGTTACCCTAGACGCGTTCTTTTTCGCCATAAATCCGAGATTCTACACGGAGAGAAACGACCGCACCGGGCTGCACTCTCCAAATCTGGAAACGGCTCGCGAAACGGAGCTCCGGAGCTCCGTCAATGGCGGGATCTACCTTCTTCTTCCTTGGCTCCTCCTTCTTTCTCTAGGGTTTGGAGAGAGAATGGCTTAGAGAATATGAGGGTTTAACCCCCTCTCATCAGCCCTAAAGGTCTCCCGCAACTAAACCTAGCCGTTGGATCAATTTCCAAAAGATTTGGACGGTCCGATCTTCTTCTCCGCTCAAAATCGCGGAACAGAATAAACAGGGCGCACGATCGCTGGCGCACGATCACTGGTCGTGCGCGAAGAGGGAAATGGTCGTGCGCACTGTCCGAGACAGAACTCGATTCTCTCCTGAATTAACGCACGATCGCTGGCGCACGATCGCCGGTCGTGCGCGATGAGGCCACTGATCGTGCGCTAAGAGCAGAAAGGGAAGATTTAGCCTGCTTCAAGTGCAGCACTACCACTCCGCCTACTTCGCTGAACCACGATTTTTGGGGTGTTACAACTCCACCCTCCTTAAAAGAATTTCGTCCCGAAATTTATAAAACAGAAATAGCAAGAAATTCAGCTATAATTTACCTGAGAGAAATAGCTCGGGGTACTCCGCAAGCATCGCTTGCTCTCTCTCCCAAGAGAGCTCCTCTCGGCCGCAATTATCCCACCGGACTTTTACCATCCGAATGGACTTGTTCCGCAGCTGCTTTACTTCGGTATCTTCGATGCGTAAGGGCTTGACCTTCGTCGACAACCCACTATCAACCGGAACTTTGCCGACCGCAACGATATGAGTAGGCTCTTGCACTGCCTTCCTCAACACTGAAATGTGAAACACGTCGTGCAGACCGCTCAGCTCTGCAGATAGTGCAAGCCGATAAGCCGCATCACCAACACGCTCCACGATCTCAAACGGTCCTAAGTACCTTGGACTGAGCTTTTTCAAGCGTCGGATCCTTGATACCCCTTTGCACGGTTTGATCTTCAAGTAAACCCGGTCACCGACGGCAAACTCTAGGTTCCTATGCTTGGCATTGAAATACTTTGCTTGCCTATCCTGGGCAACCAATAGCCTTTCACGTAGACCGGATCGTCGAAGTTGCTTCTTCAACATCCTTTCGCTTCAATAGCTTAGTATCGCCCGTTTCCGCCCAAGACAACGGCGTACGACACTTCTTACCATAGAGGGCTTCGAAGGGAGCCATCTTTATACTGGCTTGATAGCTATTATTGTAGGCGAACTCGATCATGTAGAGATGATCTTCCCACCTCTTTCCAAAATCTAGAGTGCACATTCGGAGCATATCCTCCATAGTCCTGTTGGTTCTCTCGGTCTGTCCATCCGTTTGCGGGTGGAAGGCCGTGCTGAACTTCAATTTCGTGCCCAACAGTTCATGGATAAGCCTCCAATCTTTCGATGTGAAACGCCCATCACGATCGCTGACGATACTACGGGGGACACCGTGCAGTCTCACAATACTATCAACATAGAGCTTTGCTAGCTTCTCTACAGAATCATCCTTCCTGTTCGGAATGAAGTGTGATACCTTCGTCAAACAGTCCACGATCACCCAGATGGCGTCGTTTCCATGCTGCGATCTCGGCAATCCGTGCACGAAATCCATCGAAATATCATCAAACTTCCATTCCGGAATCGGCAAGGACTTCAGAAACCCACCGGGACGTTGACATTCCGCTTTCACCAACGCGCAAGTATGACACTTGGCCACGTAAAGGGCAATGTCTTTCTTCATACCCGGCCACCAGAACAATTTCTTCAAATCCATATACATTTTAGCGCTCCCCGAGTGGATCGAGTACTTGGTATGATGAGCCTCGTACATCAACTCCGCCCGTAGAGTGCCAACGTTTGGGATGCACAACCTTTCCTGTTTCCACATAAGGTCGTCTTCAAAGGAGAAATCAGCGTTTAACCCCTCAACGGTTTCCGCTTTATAGCGTTTCATGCTCTCGTCCAGCTCCAATGCTTATCGAACTCGGTCGGCAAGGTCGTATTGAACCTCCGTCCAGTTCAAGCATGCCGAAGTAGACGTTCTCCTATCAATGCATACGATCTCCATTTCCTCTAGCTCACGGATTAGACGCTCATCGTGCATCAAAATCCAATTTGCTTGAGCGGGAGCCCGACGACTCAGCGCGTCCGCTACTACATTTCCCTTACCGGGAGTATAATTGATGTCGAAGGTGTAGTCCCCAAGGAACTCCATCCACCTCCTTTGACGCATATTCAACTCCCTTTGATCCAGCAAGTACTTGAGGCTCTTGTGGTCGGTAAAGATATCGATCTTCACGCCATATAAATAATGCCTCCAAAGCTTAAGAGCGAATACCACGGCCGCTAGCTCCAAATCATGACCGGGTAATTCCTCTCATGAACCTTCAGTTGCCGGGAGCCGTATGCAATTACCTTCCCGAACTGCACTAGGACACAACCCAAACCACTTCCTGAGGCGTCGCTATAAATTTCGTAGCCTCCCGTACCTTGTGGCGAGCATAGAATGGGCGCCGTGGTCAGACGGCTCTTCAGTTCTTCAAAAGCTCGTGCGCACTCGGGCGACCAAACGAACTTATGATCCTTCCTAGTCAGTTTTGTGAGAGGAAGTGCGATTCTCGAGAAGTTTTCCACAAAGCGCCTATAATAGCCGGCAAGTCCTAAGAAACTTCGGACTTCCGCTACGTTTTTCAACAAAGGCCACGCTCGGATCGCTTCTATCTTCGACGGATCTACTGCAATTCCATCTCCACTAACGACGTGACCAAGGAATGCTACTGACGGTAGCCAAAACTCGCACTTGGAGAACTTGGCATAGAGCTGACTCCTCCTCAAGGTGCTCAGAACGGCGTGCAGATGCCCTACATGCTCCTCTTCCGATTGAGAGTATACCAAAATGTCGTCGATAAAGACGATCACAAATTGATCCAAATACTCACGGAACGTCCTGTTCATTAAGTCCATGAATACCGACGGTGCATTGGACAGACCGAACGGCATCACCGTGAACTCATAGTGCCCAAAGCGGGTACTGAACGCTGTTTTTGGAATGTCACATTCCCTTATCCGCAGTTGGTAGTAGCCGGACCTTAGGTCCAGCTTGGAGTAAACCGTCGACCCCACCAGTTGGTCGAATAGATCATCGATTCTTGGAATCGGATATCGGTTCTTCTCGGTCAACTTGTTTAGCTCTCGATAATCAATGCATAGACGCAAGCTCCCGTCCTTCTTTTTCACAAAGAGGACCGGTGCACTCCAAGGCGATGAACTTGGACGTACGTAGCCTTGCTCTAGCAGCTCTTGCAATTGAACCTTCAGCTCTGCCAATTCCTTTGGCGCTATCCGGTACGGTGAGCGGGCCACAGGTTTGGCACCTGGCACCAACTCGATACAGAAATCGATCTCCCGCTGAGGCGGAGCCCCAGGGAGTTCGTTAGGAAACACGTCGGCGTACTCCGCTACAACTGGGACATCACATAACCTGGGCATTGGCTCTGAAGTCTCCAACAAGGTGAAGAACAACTCGGCGCCTTTTCTCACCGCCTTAACCACCTGGAGAGCAGACATCAGCGTCTTGCTCGCTCCTCGCATACCGGCGAACATGGTTTCTCCTTCGGTGTCCCTTCCCAGAGTGATCTCCTTTGTATTACAATCTATGCATGCCCGCTGCTCCGAGAGCCAGTCCATGCCGAAGATCACATCAAATTCAGCTAACGGTAATAACGACGCTTCCAAGTCGAAATCCTGACTTTCGATCCGCACCTTCACACGGCTCTTCCTATCCGCACTCATTCGAGATCCATTGGGTAGCACTACTTCCAATCTATCCTCTACGAAGGTAGACGGCACTCCGATTCGCACAACGAAGTCCTCGGACAGAAAAGAGTGCGATGCACCCGTATCAAATAGAGCTCTCGCCGGATAGTTGAAAATTAGGACGAAACCTAATTGCACACAAATAAAGCATATAGTCGTACCACAGTATGAATTATATATATAGCTGTAAAAGCTAACTTCTAATTCGTACCTGTGACGACATCAGTTTGTCGTATAGCTTCTTGTTGGCCAAGCGAAAAGACTCTCGGCTGAGTCGGAATGTGCTGGGAAGCCGAAGACTCCGCAGCTTTACCCTTTTCCGCAGTACGAGCATAATCCACCGCTCGATTACCAGCCTTCGGGGGACCACTTCGACACACCGCAGCTTTGTGTCCCACCTTCCCGCAGGTGAAACACGTAATAGGAGTCCGCGCGGTCGTGGCTCCCGAAACATTTGAAGGAGCTGGTTCCGCCTGTTTGAACTTCCTTTTGTTCCTTCTGAAATCCGACTTGGACTGAGAGGCCGGCGCATGAAACTCAGGTTTCTTTACAACACCCCTTGCTTGTACCCTCTTCATGTCCAACTCCAAAGATCTGGCAGTTTGCACCATCACTTGGAAGCCGAACGTCATAGGGCCTGCAAGGAGCAGCCTCAACTCGTCCCGAAGCCCTTCATAGAACTTATTTGTCTTTGCCTCCTCATCCTCCACCAAGGACCCCGCATAGCGACTCAGTCTGGTAAACTCATGCAAGTAATCGTCAACGGAGCGATCACCTTGTGTCAACCTCAAGAACTGGTTTTGTAACGCAATGCGCTGGGCAGAGGGGATAAACCTTTGGAGGAACGACTTTGAAAACTCAGCCATTGTGATTTCAGTAATATCTCTACCGCAGAACTTATGCAGCTCCTGCTCTTCCCACCACAGCACAGCCTCTCCATCAAGAAGGAAAGTGGCTAAGGTGACCATCATGGCTTCGTCCGTCGCTGTCGCCCTCAGAGTTCTTCTAACTCTTGACAACCAGTCCTCTGCCTCCGTTGGGGACTCAGATCCTGAGAAGGTAGAGGATTAAAGCTCAGGAAATGCTTTAATTGCTGGTCACGCGCTCGCCCCGCAACTACTTGCGCAACTTGAGGTTCCACCCTCGGCGCCACCGCAGGTTCTACTGCAGCTACAGGCACAGGGGCCTCCACCCTTGGTTCCGTCGCAGGTTCCACTGCAGCAACAGCCTCAGGGGCCACATCCGGAGTAGGAGTAGCAGGCTGGACCAGCCTTTGGGGTTGAGCGTTGATCATCGCGAAGACCGCTTCTGCGACTAATTTGATCATTTCAGCAGAAGGAGTGGTCGCTGGCACTTCAGCCGACCCACTACTTTCAGCGGTGTTACGGGGTCGAGACTGCCCCGCAGCACTTCTAGTCACCTATAATCATGCAAAGCACAATTTAGTGACCCAAAACTTATCAAACATCAATCATGGAACGCTCAGGTTCCGCAAACAAGTATGTTTTCTTTTCATTCCTAAGTGGACATTCTTATTAGTTTTTGTCGTTTTAGGTGAATGCACAACCCGTGCGCACCACCCCTTAAAAGGAATTCGTCCCAAATTCGCTAAACTACGGATCGACGCCTTAAGTCCGATACCAAATTGTAACATCCTGCCAGTACGAAGAGTATAACAGCAGGTCCGGCCGGGACCCCACGCCATACAAACCACACTAGCTAGGAGTTAAAAGGTGATAACCAGAAAAGTAACAACTAAACGAGAGTACAAAACGTAAGCGGAAGCATTAATTAAACCATTCAAATAGAACTGTCCACTATCATAGGAATGTATCCAGAATAAGAGTTACGGCCTTAAGGCCTTACATTCATCCAATGCACAAAACTCCATAAGCATACATCGGCACGCAGGCCGGCCATACATGAATAACAGGAAAAGGGCTGGCCTTCGAGGGCCAACATTGCAAAGGGCCATCGCCCGCTATTTCCCGCTAGGCTCACCTGCACCTGCATAAGAACATTCCACCAAGCGGTGGCAAACAAAGTAACGGTCAGCACAGCTGACCAAATTATAATGACCCCACCCCTTTTCCGGGGTGGCGGAGCTTCTACCCTGCAAGCAAGCCATACTAGCACAAGTACTAAATATAAAGAAAGTGCAACTACACGAGGTGAGGTTTCAAGCACAATCAATCTTCTAGGTTGAGCATCAAAAGAAGGGAACCTAGGTATGCACATGATGTTGGTTGGGTTCACCCGAAGGTTCCCCACAACCGCCTAAGCAATCGCATGAGGCTAACATAACATCCATTTCACAAAACACTCCCCCGTAAGGGCCACAACCTTGGGTGGAAACAAGAGCTTTTGGTCGATCTAGGTATGACACCTTCCACGACCTCTCCCATGATCACACGGCTTTCCTGAGGAAGGGACCTCTTACCGATCTGCATGGAAACGGGTTCGGTTTAGCTTTGCCCGTGCTCTAATCGTCGCGATCTATCGCACGACGCGGGTACGACTTCGCCTCGGCCCGTAAGGGTTTAGCACCTTCAAGTGCTACACTAAATATACGCTACGCACCTAACCCCTTCACAAGGATCTAGGTTTCACGAATACTCATCAAGGGAGGTGCAATACACTCCGCATCAATTTCGTGGTGAAGGTTTGCCTTCATCCAAAACTCAAAGCATGGGGCTTTTGTTAGGATCTTCACAAGACGCCTACACTTAGTTCCCGCAATACTATAGGTGAGTTCACGGAGTCATTCTCCGGCACGCATTCTAGGCCTAACCTAAATGCAACGTCGCAAATCAAGCATCACCGATTCGGGCTCACGGCCACGAATAGGCTTCACACAAAATGCCTAAATCCGCACGACTACCGGATTTTCTACTTGCAATAATGCCGGGGACGAACACAATCTACCCGGAGTTCCGAAGAACTTGAGGAAATCCTACACTTCACCCATTTGGTGAAAGAGATACCTCATGCAAACATAGGAAGAGGAATGAAAGGACAAATACAAGTCCAAAGTTCGGGAGGAAGAATCGTTACCCTAGACGCGTTCTTTTTCGCCATAGATCCGAGATTCTACACGGAGAGAAACGACCGCACCGGGCTGCACTCTCCAAATCTGGAAACGGCTCGCGAAACGGAGCTCCGGAGCTCCGTCAATGGCGGGATCTACCTTCTTCTTCCTTGGCTCCTCCTTCTTTCTCTAGGGTTTGGAGAGAGAATGGCTTAGAGAATATGAGGGTTTAACCCCCTCTCATCAGCCCTAAAGGTCTCCCGCAACTAAACCTAGCCGTTGAATCAATTTCCAAAAGATTTGGACGGTCCGATCTTCTTCTCCGCTCAAAATCGCGGAACGGAATAAACAGGGCGCACGATCGCTGGCGCACGATCACTGGTCGTGCGCGAAGAGGGAAATGGTCGTGCGCACTGTCCGAGACAGAACTCGATTCTCTCCTGAATTAACGCACGATCGCTGGCGCACGATCCGATCGTGCGCGATGAGGCCACTGATCGTGCGCTAAGAGCAGAAAGGGAAGATTTAGCCTGCTTCAAGTGCAGCACTACCACTCCGCCTACTTCGCTGAACCACGATTTTTGGGGTGTTACATCGTGCAGGTACTTGCTCGAACTAATTTTCATGTGCTCTTGTCGGGCTTACATGCTTTCTAGCCCAACGCATAGTGTCATTGCCCCCAAATTAGTTGAAGAATGAAGATGTAATGTCACATTGTTAATGTCTTCAACTGCAATGCGCATGTGTGACTACTACTGTCACAAATCAATGAGGGTACATTTAGCGCGGAGTTTTTGCTCCTGTGAGTTCAGACAAAAACACCGCAGCCATAAAATATATGTTTGACATGACAACAATTATAACTTGTAACCGCCACGAGGAAAAAACAAATTTGAACATAAAAGTGTATGGAGTTTCTTATGAGTTTTTTTGGATGTTCATGGACGACAGTTACTAATCACTGCGATCATGACCGCCCCGCTATGCCAAATGGACCCTAATTCAATGATTATGATTCTAAGAGGCAGGGTACATGTGTTGAATGAAACAAGTCCTTAAATTGAGAGTTGTGGTTGTGTGGTTATCTCTAGGACAGTGTCCACTTGAATGCAACCAAATATCTAGGCAAGTTGGGCTGAATGTTGTGAAATCAAGACCAAGCTGCAGCCTCCATCAAATGGAAGATTCATTAGGGGGTCGAGCTGCATATGCTGTTAAGTTGAGAAATTAAACCTGCTTGGAGTGAACTTCAAGTTCCATAGAATTGGGATATTACTCTAAGCTTGGGGCATGCAGGCATGTAAAATGCACTCGGATGCTGTCCCTCTGGGCTGATCGGAACGATCATCGGAGCGATCGTGAGAAAATATAAATCCGCAGACCGTGGGTTGGCCCAATAGTGTCTGGTTCATTTTGCACCATGCACAGTTGTTCAGAATGGCTCAAATTTGCACTTTTTGATGTCACTGGGGTTATCTCGGCCAGAAGTCAAAAGTTTTTATTCTAATTTTTAGGGTTCCAACAAACAACATTAATCAATCAAGTAAAACGAACATGTGTCATCATCATCTCTTTTAAACAGGAGGCGTTTTTCAATCCTGGCACTGTTTTAAAAACAAAGGTCGTCCAGAATCAATCACAAACTCGCGCGTGTGACTCAAAGAAAGAGGTAGATCGTCAAATAGGAGCAGATGCGATCAAGAGGCAATCACCCGGACACAGTTCAACACGCGGACTCAAAAAGTTCACCTTAAACAGGCCGCTATTCATTATTATAACCGATTGATTTTAAGTTAAACGACAGATTTAGAAATCTAGCACATTCATAATTTCTTCTCTCTTCGCTTGTCCCAATGCTAATTCAACTATAAAACCATGCCTAAAAATCTCGCATCTTCGGGTGCAGAATCACGTTTAACTGAAACCACCGAAGCATAGCATGCTAAATTTATCACAATGTTCACCGGCAACAACCAACAGTCCAAATCAGAGGAGGCAAAATCTCATCACAGGGAAAAAAAGGAAATGCGGCATAGACCTTTGTACAACTAAACGGCGAGAAAATCAGAGAACGATGAAATCTCCGACACGCGGCGGCGCAGCAGTCCGGCGCGGCATGGAGGCGGAGGCGAAGGTGAGGCTCCGCAGCATACGGAAGCGCATCCGGCGAGGGAATGGAGCATCGGTGAGGAGATGCTCGAGCACCCTCGCGATCAGTACCGTGTACTCCTCCAGCAGCTCCGCAACAATAGCCACTAGAATCATCTTCGGCGAAACCTAGCACGGACACTCGATCTTGACGATGCCGGTCTTTTATTTATTGGATGAGTAATTCTAGCCAGGTGCGAGTGGAAACAAGAAGACGGGGGCACGCACATAGTTTAAGAGTAGGAATCACCGATACGAGAAGATGTCCGGACGAGAGGCTGCGCCGCTGCGCGACGCGTGGGAGCGGCAGAGAATGTGCTGGAGCTTATCCGCAACGTAGTGGCTTGTGGACCTGTGGTGGGTCCACTCATGACGACTTTCAGTTTTCTTTAAGGTCAGGATATTCGTGTTGCGGGACCCACCTTATTCCGCTCAAATTTTTCACAAAGAAATACGGCCCATTTGACGGTCGAAACTGAAAAAATAGCATTACGTTCGAGTACGTTGAAGATGGGTTGTGCGAACCCATTCGTCTACTCCTCGCGGCATTTTTCTTGTAGTCCGGCAACTTCTTGCGGAATCACAGCTAGAAGCCTAAAGTTTCTCAGAACCACCACCATTTCTCAGCAGGCAGTACAAGATCGCAATTCATACATATTAGCAGTGTCAACAAATGAAATGCTCTCCAGAAAGGATAACGAGTGTTATGAAATTGTATCGAATCCGCGACATCGAGTCGTCGTGGACAGCGCAACGGAAAACGAGCCGAGCAAAGAACAATAGAGCAAAATATAAAACAGAGAAACCAAGCACACAAACGACACAAAATATACGTGGTTCGAAGAGAAGCTCCTACGTCCACGGGGAGAGCACCGGAGAAGATCCACTATAAATAATCAGAGAGTTTGTAGTACAGAAATTACACTGAGGCTAATAGATCTAAGAATCGCCAAGATAATCTGTCTGATCAGGCACTGGAAGCTACCCGCGCGCGATAATGATACCGTCAGGCGGGGTACCACACAAACCGAGTTCGTCTTCTTCCTTCGACACCGCCTGTGTCTTCCGCCTCTAGGGATCCTCCGCCTGAGAACCCGCCGCCGATGAGGCGATCCGCCTGGGCTTGATCGTCGGAGTCGCCGATGATCTCCAACCTCCCTGCCGTCGGAACGCTGGAGCGGAACACACCGTCCGCCACCCCGGTTCTTGGCCATAGAAAAGGCACGACGCCCAAGCCTCCTCTTGATACGCACAACCGCTCCTCTCTATTCGGTTACAGAATAATAATAAAACCCAGTATATATATATATATGTATATATATGTATATATACGTATATATATGCACGAGTGACAGGCACGGGACTCCGGCCCTATGCAAGGCGACATTCGTCGTGGGGGCGACATTCGTCGTGGGGGCGGCATTCGTCGTGGGGGCGACATTCGTCGTGGGGGCGACCTCCGGCCCTATGCAAGGCGACATTCGTCGTGGGGGCGACATTCATCGTGGGGGCGACATTCGTCGTGGGGGCGACATTCGTCGTGGGGGCGACAATCGTCGTGGGGGCGACATTCGTCGTGGGGGCGACATTCGTCGGGAGGGCGTCATTCGTCGTGGGGGCTACATTCGTTGTGGGGGCGACATTGTTCGTCGGTCCTGAGTTGATGCATATGTTCGTGGCCGTCCTCTTGGGCGATATATTTCACGAAGCAAGCTGCTTGTGTTAGTCTCACCAGGTTCGGTTTGGAGTGCTGCGCAATGATGACGAAGCTCACGTCTTCTTTCAGCACGTGCTTGTAGTTGGGCCCTACTTGGCATCTATAATCGCAAGACATGAAAATCATAGTAGAGAAAAACTCCATTTCATTTCAAGTTGTCATTCTTCATCGAATCAAATTAACGGAAAATAAAGAACTGCAAATTTAGTAAATTTTACAGAAATTCTATTTGCTCCGCTTGACCCTCTACCGACCAATACTACGGAACAGCCCTATAAGCATTCATCACAGAGACTAACATGCTTCGCTTAGCCACTAATTGACTAATACCTCGAAGCACCCTTACAAATGAAAGAGAAATGAACAGATCAAATAATTTAATAGCAGTAAGTGGGGCACCATACTTATGACTTACAATGAAAGAGAAATGAACAAATATTGCGCAATGCAGAAACCGAGGGCATAACCCTGTCATGAAAATCGAGGGCACTACAGAAATCGAGGGCATAACATTTCAGTCCAAAATAGACATGAAAAACATAGCAGAGGAAAACTCAAATTGTAGATCGCAAGACAATGAATGTTCCAGTACAAAGCAAATTGTATAATGAAAATAGAGTAAATAGAGTAAATTTTACAGTAAATATATCTGCTCCGCTTGACCCTCTACCGGCCAATACTACGGAGCAGCCCTATAAGCATTCATCACAGAGACTAACATGCTTTGCTTAGTCACTAATTGACTAATACCTCGAAGCACCCTTACACAATTTATATTTTCACCCAAAAAAATACCTTGCAGTTAAGATGTCAATGTATGCCTTTTTGCTAGTAGGAGACCACTCTGTGGCAGCTTCAGAAAATCTGCACCATAAAGTAGCCATTTAGAGCAAATTGTGTAATGAATGACATTCAATTAGAACTCAAATTATGAACATTCTGAAAAAACTGAATCATGAAATGTAGAAGCACCACAATATAGAATCATGCATTTGATCTGATCTCTACAATATTGAATTGAAAGGCAGGAATTTTTGAATAAAATGAAAATCCCTATAATTATATAACAAACAATGATATAACATGGAGGACAACTTTTTTGGTCAGTAAAACATCATTTGCATGTAACAATGTATGCGTACATGTGACAACATTAAAAAAGGAAGGCAAGAAATAGGATTTAATTTGGGTAGACAAAACTTGATTTAATGAATGTGCATCAAAATAATATTAATTTGATCAAAATAATAATGCAGCATTATTATTTTCAATATGCAAAATGAACATGTTAGCTAATATGGTCATGTTAGCTAATAATGCAGCTAATATGACACTAAATGGTTAGCAAATTAATATTTTCATATTATTAGCACATTCACTAGTATATATACATATGATATGCGAATATATAACTGCCGCATAAATATTATCACGCTGTTTATATGGTAACATCAACTTCCATTACCAAGTAATTATATACTTAAGCAACTCTTACCAGATTGCTTGAAAGTTAAGATGAATTCCTGTCTTCGTTTCAGTTAATAAACATCCCACATAATTCAACTCCTTTTCAAAAACACCGCACCAAATGGAGCCAACAACATAAACTTTAGGAACACTAACATCTTAATAACAATTGAAATATAAACTACAATATATCATGCTCAAGTTCTAAACTAACCTTCTTAAAAGTAAAGATGAGAATTACCATGATCGTTGTCATGCAAAACATACATTCTGTACTTCTATTTGCTTTGAAATTAAATATATCAAGAGAATCGTATTAAGAAAATAAATACTAAAGCCAATAACATAGACTTTAGGAACACTAACATCTTAATAATTATTATACTAAAAAAATATTGAAGCCAATTAATTACAATCCTATCATTAATTAAAATTTTCAAGCATATAATTTATGTTTACCTCAGAATTTCTGATGTGCACCACCATAGTAATGGTCAAGTAATTTCTCCATCAGTTATGTATCAAACCACGACCATTTATCTACAATCACATAAATTAAATAATTAATATGGTAAAAATGAGCTTTGTTCTTAATTTACTTCTTGAAGTAAACCAAAGTTTAGAGGAAGCCACATGGGCGTCCAAGTCAAACTTCACCTCCTCAATAGATCTGTTAATAATCTCTAAAACCACTATAAAAGAGGTTAGAATACTAAAACCTCCTCAATAGATGTCTTACTAATCTATAGTAATGAAGAAAATAACCACTACAAAAGAGTCTCAATTAATATTTATGTTTGATTCTGCTCTTCAAATAATGCTGCACAATTTTTGTTTTTGGACAAATAAATATATGTATAACAATAAGCAGTGGAGCCAACATAAATCAACGTACAAATGACTTCATATTAGTTAAGACTTAGTATCCTTTCTGTTCTTGTGCCGCCAAAGAGGAAGAAGGCTACCTATTGTCTTGGTATAAAGCCCAAACGTAGATAGATCTAATAATACCATTGATCGAATACAATATTAATGCTGGACATTTGTAATATCATCATTCATGCTCAAAACACCATTAATCGAATACGTAGATAAAAAAATTATTGTAGATTCATGATATAAATTAATATCAGTCATAATAAGATTCTAATAAATCAGAAATGAAACAATCAGAAATAAATCATAGCTCTACATCTATTCTTGAAATGTCAAATAGATGGTACCTAGCATATGCTAAGGAAGAAGACTATCTATTGTCCTAATGCAGAACAATAACCTGGAACCACTACAAAAGAGTCTCAATTAATAATTATGTTTGATTTTGCTCTTCAAATAATGCTGCACAAATAAATAGTAGTGGAGCCAACATAAATAAATAATATCAACAAATGAGATAAGTAGAGCAAAAATATCAATAAATGAGAAGAAGAGATAAGCAGAGCAGAGAAGGTGTTACCACTTAGCGAGAAGAGTCGGAGCAAGCGAGAAGAGTCGGAGCGAGAAGAGTCGGGGCGAGAAGAGTCGAATCAATGTCTTAGGTAGATCTGCAGGGTTGCAATGTCTTAGTAATTAGGATCTGAAGGAATCGATGTTAAGGTAGGCATATGAGATGGCCGGTGTTAGGGCTTACAGTTTTGCTTCGTGCATAGGGCTGGACGGAGTGGTTTGGCGTTGATGTAAGCCTGTGTGTTGGTCGGAATATGTGTTTTTGAGATCGCCTCTTCGCCGTTTTGCGGCTTCGCTGCTTCGCTACTGTTGAGATCGCTGCTTGACGGAGTACTTTGGGATTGACGAAAGCTTGAGGGGTGGTCGGAATATGCGTTGTTGAAGAAATCCTGAGAGGGGGGGGGGGGGGGGGGGGGGGGGGGAGATGGTGAGAGAAAGATGACCTGTGCCCTAGATGTAAGAAATCGCGGGAGGAGTGGAATTCATGAAGAGGAAAGGCGAGAGAGTGTCGGGTTTGAGGGAGGAATGCAGCGTGAAATGTTTCCGGGTTTGATAATAACGATGTGGTGTTGTAAATCCAACGGTGGGATGAGTAGAATCTATGGCTGTGATCTTCCTATGTCTCATTTTTCTTGCCATAGATTTCATATTTACCTTGCCATGAACCTATAGTTGATATTTCTTTTTAATATAGTATATATATATATATGTATATACGTATATATATATATGTATATATATGTATATATGTATATATATATGTATATATGTATATATATATGTATATATTGTTGGATCTTGTGGCGCCCTTAGAGGGGGGTGAATAAGGACAATTTAAAAGTTTGATACTTTTTGTAACAAACGAAACAATATATGAATATAGAGACAAATAATTGAATTTAAAAACAAGATTTTATTTCATCAAAGATAATGAGTAGAAATAATTCCAATAAAGCTTAGAATCAAAGGCTTACAATTAATAAAATCTCTTGTCTCTTTTCACCGGTCCTTCTCCTAAGGACCGGTTGGCTATAGCCTATATCTCCTAGATAATGACACTAGTCTCTCCCTAAATCAAATCTTGATCTAGACGCAGCACACATGGCGGCGATTTTCTCCCAAGCCACACAAGGACTTGACACCGCACACAAGATGATGATTTACCCTAGACCACACAAGGATCTAACACCACACACAAGGTGATGATTTCCCCTAAGCCTCACAAGGACTTAGACGCCGCACGCAAGACGACGATTTCTACAACGATTACAAGATGAATGTAAATATAAATGAAATACAAATTAAAAACCCCATTTAGAATTTCTGGACCAAAGCAGCGAAGAACCCTTGAGAAAGTCTCCTTGGAAAGCGTGTACAATCTTCGGCTTCGCTCTCTCTTTTCTTCTTCAAGGATGGGGATTTTCGTTCTCTGGAGCTCTCTGGACGATAACACTCAGGAAGAAGGCTTGAAAGTCTGAAGGAATGAAATCCACGAAGTTCTGGACCCTTTAAATAAAAAGGAGCTGTCGCCGTCCGATAGCTAGGTATCGCCAGAATCCGATATCTCTAGAGGCTGCCACGTGTCCCACTAATTCGACGTTTCTGCGCGGAGTTGAGGTCGTGGTTGAGATGTGGGTTGTCGGATATCCGATATCGCTATCGGAAATCCGTTAGCTTGCGTAACTGCTGCACGTCGTATTGTTGCGGGAAGATCGTGGGCTGTCGGATATCCGATATCACTATCGGAAATCCGTTAGCTCTAAACCGCTTGAAAGAAATCGTGCGCCGTCAGAAATCCGTTAGCTTTCAGCCGCTGGGAAGAAATCGTGCGCTATCGGAAATCCGTTAGCTAGCTGTCGGAAATCCGATAGCTCCAATTTCTGGAAAATCGATATTTTGCTCCAATTGCAAATATGTTATCCTTGCACCTGTTATCTGCACACCATTAATCAAAAATAGGATCAAATACATTTGGGATTTGTTATTCTCAAATCGGACGAGTGTGGAACGCATGCTCCAACAATCTCCCCCTTTTGATAATAACAAATCCTTATAAAAAGAAATTGAATAAATCCTATAGAGATATTGAAAAGTATATCATGTGTGTACAAATGTGAACGTTTGATCTTCATGATCTCCCCCTTAATATGATATGATTTCCCCAAAATATTCTCCCCCGACATATAAACTCCCCCTACATATAAACTTCCCCTACATGAATGCTCACTTAATTAATTAAGTATTTTAAGTGATTTAAGTGATTTAAGTGATTACTTATGATTTCTTATTATCTTCTCCCCCTTTGATATTGTCAAAAGTAATGAATAGAGACGAGGAAATAGTATCATAGAGATATGGAAGAAAAATAAGAAAGAGTATAGGGAAATTGGAGTACACTAGCGGAAGCCTTGTAAGTTATATGATATGAGATAGGAAACCGTAGAGATTAGGCTAAGCATTCTAGTAATGTGTTATAATGTATAGAAGCAAATATACTTAACCACGATGAGATTCAATTTCAATTATCAGAGAAAGACACATGAGAATATAGAATATTGAATCGTTTCGGTCCAATTCTCATAAGAAGAAATTTTATAAATAACAATGAAGTGTAGTAGTGATACTTTGAGAAAGAATACATATGAATATATTTAAAAGATACATGATCATGGAATTGTTAAACATAACATAAATATACATAAAGCCAAACTTATGAACTTATAGAAACTTTGCAAGTATACATAAAAGGACCATTTTGGTTTTGCATAACAAGACACTTTACAATTCTTTCCAAGGTGCTTAACCTCACAATGCTCATTAAGACTTATCAGGAGGCTAAGTAGTGCTTGGTGGAGGATCCTTTTCAATTTTTTATTTCTTGCAAAATTTTTGGCAAAATGTATGTTTTGCATTTGAATTTGCCTCCCTTTTTTTAGTATTCATATATGTAAAGGATCTCCGAATTCACTTGCATGCAAAAATGGTATAATTTGAATAAGTGCAAAGTAACAAAGTTGAAGGTAGCATTTATGAAATGTATTTTGTTATGTTCGAGCAATTATGATGTATGTATAAATAAATTTTATTTATATGTAATGGCAAAGTAAGTGTTTGTGATTGCTCATTGTCATAGATAAAAGATTTCTTATACTTAGAGGCATGCGAAAACAATTCGTAATCCCTATATGAAAGTGTCATTACAATGATAACTTAAGATTGAACATCATAAGCATGTGTTAAGCTATTGTTAGGGAAACTAACACATGAAGAAGCATTTATGCCAGATTAAAAAAAATTCCCTTATGAACATTTATAGAAACAGGTAATGAAGAAGCTAGGGAAAAATAGGTATTTAATTTTTTTGGGAGCTGTCGGATTTCCGATAGCTAGATTCGCCATCCGACAGCTTGGAAAAGATAAAAGGACGCGTTTTGTCATTTGACCGACACCTCACTTCAGTTTTAGGCAAAATTCCGAGATCTAGAGCTCCAGGTGACGGAAAAACTTCATATCTAAGGTGAGATATGTGGATTTTGCAAGTTTTGTTTAAAATTTCTCCAATAGTTTTGTGATTTTGATAATCCTCTTGGTTTTCATGGAGTTTTGTGAAGATAATTTGTAGAATGTTTAGTAGATCTAGACATTTTAGATCTTGGTGTTTATAAGAGATTTAGATCATGTGATTTTGAAGTAAAATTAGAAATTTTTGTTGTATTTTTGTGTTGAAACATGATTTTCCTTTCTTTCTTGTTGTTTGTGTGGAGATCTAGAAGTTTATAGGTATCAGTTTTATAGGAAAAAGATGATGACAAAATTTTTTTTGAAGTGTTATAGGAAGAAGATGATGAATAGTGATTTTCACCAAAATTTTGATTTTTCAAAAATTATATAAATGGTGAAGAATATTTTCTGTGTGAAAATTGTGTGGATTTGTGATAGGAAGATTTTTTGTGAAAAAATTTTCGGAAGCATAAACTTTTAGCTATCGGATATCCGACAGAGGAGTATCGGATATCCGACAGTTCCATTGTTGTTTGTTTTTTTTTTTAAAAAAATTTTATGTCTCATGCAGATATGTCTTCCAGTTGGAGATCGAGAAGGGGTGAGTCAGGAGACGCTCATTCTTCTTATCAAAGTTTCCCGGGCATACAAAAGGCCCAAATCGGAATTTCAAAAGTCGTTGAATTTGATCTCCCCCGGCATGAACGAGTCTATTATATGCTTGCTGAGGCAGGTATACTCTCGGTCATTATCCAAGACATTTTCTCCTCCTTTTTAGTCCAAGAATTTTATAATCATCTTGAGGATCCGTTATATACCGATTTGAATGGAGGAGTTAGATCCAAAATTCAAGGCCAATATGTGGAGATCACTCCATTTGATTTAAGAAGTGAATTTGGAATAATGGAGAGTGAGAATGTGTTGGACATAGTGGAAAATTATAGACTTGAGAGAGATTGGACCCTAATGAATATGTCTTTGCATGGAAATTCCACCAAAAACCTTATAACCACTATGACGACATTGACAGACGATGCTCGTCTTGTTCAAGATATACTAAGGCACACGATTATGTTGAAGTCCGGTGATACTCATAGTATTACGGCTCAACTTAGTCTTGTGACTTATTTTATAGTGGAGAACGAGTTATTTGATGTGGCCGATCTTCTTTTATCTATGATTCGTTATACATATCGCCTCAAAAATTCGGAGTGAAAAAAGACACACACCCTGCCGTTGGGTGCGATTATCCAGCATATCCTATTCAAGAAATACGCATGGATCGATCAAAATTTTTATCTTGGAGATTGTTTCCCGGAGATATATCAAACGACGGCTATAGGTAAGAAAAATCAAAGGAAGCCGCCTACTACGAAAATGAGAGAGCCTCCTATTGCACGTGGAGGGTCTATGCGGGAGGCACTCGACTCGTTCCAAACAAAGTTGGATAGACATATAGATGATTTTCAAGAGCATAGAAGGTCTTTTGAAGAACACAAGGTGGAGGTGAAGAAGGATCGTACACGGATGCAGAAGTTTATGAAATTCCTTGTAAAAGGACTTAAATTAAAGCCTACGCCTTCTAAAGCCGCGGAATGGGAAGTGCCGACGGAGGAAGAGCCGCGTCGCCAATCGGTTAGTCAGGGTCGGCGGAGGAAGATAGTGATAAGGAGAGCAGATTATGATATTCCAGAAAGTAGTGGAGCAGGCAGTAGAAATGAAGAGGATTCGGAGTGAAAAAGACTTATGGGAGCTATCTCCATCCGACATCCTACTGTCGCCATCCGACAGCTGCCCAGCCCAGATCTCTCTCTAATTTTGTGATTTGTTTTTATGAGACATTTTAAGTACTTATTTATTAAAATTTTGTAATAATTTTTGATATTTGGACATGTTATATGATGATGAATGTCTATGTTAAGAGTTAGTTTTTCTTCCTTTTTTTTAAAATGATTAGCTATTGTGATGGTTTTTTTGTTAAATTTTCTAGGTTATAAATAGTGATGTAATCATTGAAAAATGTCTAGGATTCCTAATTCTAGCCTAAGCATAGAAAAATGGGAATCCGGTAATGGTTTAGTGAATATATCCGCTAGTTGTGAATACGTTCCTATGAAATTGATTTTTACATTACCCTTCTTAATATGATCTCTTATAAAATGATGTCGGACATCTATATGCTTAGATCTAGAGTGTAATACTGGATTATTAGTTAAGTCTATAGCACTTTTATTGTCACACTTTAATTCTACACTACATTGTTGCATGCCAAAGTCTTCTAATGTTTGTGACATCCAAAGAGCTTGGGCACAACAATTACCTAGTGCAATATATTCGGCCTCAGTAGTAGAGAGGGCAACAAAATTCTATTTCCTACTTGACCATGATACAAGTGAAGGGCCGATAAAATGACAAGTGCCACTAGTGCTTTTCCTATCTAAAGAACATCCCGCATAATCTGAATCCGAAAAGCCATGTAAAATAAAAGAATCATTATGAGGATACCATAATCCTAATTTAGATGTTCCTATAAGATATCGAAAGATGCGTTTCACCGCTTTTAAATGTGACTCTTTAGGATTAGCCTGAAATCTAGCACATAAACAAACGACAAATATAATGTCAGGTCTAGATGCGGTTAAATATAATAAAGATCCTATCATGCTTCTATAAAGGGTTTGGTCAATTGAAACTCCACTTTCATCTTTTCCTAAGTTTAGTGAAGCACTCATAGGAGTGTTTGCATGCTTAAGATTTTCAAATCCAAATCTTTTTAACATATCATGAATATATTTGGATTGACATATAAAAATACCATCATGTTTTTGTGTAATTTGAAAAGCTAGAAAATATGAAAGTTCTCCTACCATGCTCATTTCAAATTCATTTTTCATAATTTGAACTACTTCATTACACAACTCTTCATTAGTGGCTCCAAAAATAATATCATCAACATAAATTTGCAAAATAACTAAATCATGATCAATTTGCTTAATGAAGAGTGTAGAATCCGCACTTCCTATTTTATAATCGTGCTTTAATAAATATTGAGTTAATCGATCATACCAAGCACGAGGCGCTTGTTTTAATCCATAAAGCGCTTTATCTAATTTATAAACATAATTTGAATATTTCTCATTTATAAAGCCAGGGGGTTGTTCTACATAAACCTCTTCTTTTATATACCCGTTTAAAAATGCGGTTTTGACATCCATTTGATATAATTTAAATCTTTTAAAATAAGCAAATGCAAGAAATATCCTAACCGCTTCTAATCTTGCAACGGGTGCAAAAGTTTCATCAAAATCTACCCCTTCAATTTGTGCATAATCTTTTGCAACTAATCTGGCTTTATTTCTAACAATTCTAGATTCATTATCCAATTTATTTTTAAAAATCCACTTAACTCCAATGACAGGACGATTTTTGGGTCATTCTACAAGATTCCAAACCTTATTACGTTCAAATTGATTAAGTTCTTCATTCATAGATAAAAACCAAAATTCACCATTTAAAGCGGTGGAAACATCTTTTGGTTCTATTTCAGAGACAAAGCAAAGGTTTGAAAATAAAACATGTAACGATGAACGAGTACTAACCCCTTTTTGCGGATCTCCAATGATAAGCTCCTTTGGATGATCCTTTGAAAATCTCAATTCACTTGGAGGCACATATTCTTCTCTTTCTTCTTCTTCTCTATCTTCTTCTTCTCTTTCTCCTTCTCTTTCTTCTTCTTTTTCTTCTTCATTTTCTCCAAGTTTTTCATCATCACTCTCCACCGAAGGAAGGGGTTCATCTTCTTTTCCTGTAATTTTCTTTTCTACACATGAAACAAACTCATCAAACCTAACATGAATAGATTCTTCAACTATCTTTGTTCTTTTATTAAAAATCCTATAAGCTTTACTAGTTGAAGAATAGCCAATAAAAATACCTTCATCACATTTTTCATCAAATTTTCCTAAGGAATCTTTAGAATTCAAAATAAAACATTTACAGCTAAAAACTTTGAAATAAGAAACATTTGGTTTTTTACTAAAAATTAATTCATAAGGAGTTAATTTTAAAATAGGGCGAAGCATTACTCTATTAATTACATAACATGTCGTACTAACCGCTTCAGCCCAAAAAGATTTTGGTAATTTAAATTCAGATAGCATCGTACGGGCTAACTCTTGAAGAGTTCTATTTTTCTTCTCCACTACACCATTTTGTTGTGGTGTGCGTGGAGCGGAAAATTCATGTTTAATTCCTAACTCCGTACAAAAAGAAATAAACTTTTCATTTTCAAATTCTCCTCCATGATCCGATCGTATGCGTTTAATTTTTAACTCAAATTCATTTTGAATACGCAAACATAATTTTGAAAATTCTAAAAATGCATCGGATTTGGAGGTTAGAAATAAAGTCCAACAAAAACGAGAATAATCATCAATCAATACAAATGTATATTTTCTACCTCCTAAGCTAGAAATTCCAATTGGCCCAAATAAATCCATATGTATTAATTGAAGTGGCCTAGTGGTAGAAATAATATTTTTACTTTTGAAAGATGATTTTAAAAATTTCCCTATTTGGCAAGGCACACATAATGAAGACGATAAATTTCCATTTAATAATGGTAAACCTTCAATTAATTTATCTTTTGAAAGTTTTGTAATTAACTTGGCACTAGTATGTCCAAGTCGCCTATGCCATAATTCTAATTCATCATTTTTTGATAAAAAACATTTTAAAGTAGAATTTGAAAAATCAAGAAATTTAATCATATATACATTATGACATCTAGGTGCGGTAAAAACAATTTCTTTTGTTTTAGAATTAATAATTTTGCACAAATTTGTAGAAGATTCAAATAAAACATCTAAGCCCTTATCACATAATTGACTAATAGAAATCAAATTATGTTTTAATCCTTCTACAAATAAGACATTTGAAATTGAAAATTTTTTGTTACCCACAACTCCGATCCCGATGATTTTTCCTTTTCCATCATCTCCGAAAGTAACAACTCCTCCTTTCTTCATCTCCAGGCTAAGAAACTTCTCTTTATTGCCCGTCATGTGCTTTGAACAGCCCGAGTCCAAGTACCACACGTCTTCTTTGTCCTTAGCCTGCCAACACACCTAGAAAGAAAAGGTGAGTAAAGATCTGGTTACCCAAGTGGTTCCACCCATAGTATAGGTAGAAGCCTTAGGCACACAGATTTGTTTAATTTTACTTTTTTCCTTTCCTCCAGCAAGAGTCCGTAGTGTGACCAAATTTATTGCATTTGGCACATGTAATGTATTGAGAAGAGTATAATTTTTCTGGACTTTTACTGGATGAGGATGATGTATTAGACAGTTTATTAATTTCAGAATTTTTAAAAACAGAATTTCTGGATTTTTTGCTGTCGCCGGCGACAGTGGTTGTCGCCGGGCGATAGCTTCCTGACGTGTATCTGAGTCCAAACCTTCCAGATCCATGGCGTTGGTATCCTAAGATCATATCAGTGATCTTCGGCCCATTCTAAAATTTTTCATGGCTAGCGTTAAGTCATGAATCTGGTTTCTCATTTCTGTATTCTCGGATACTAGATTTACACATCTACATTCAAAAGATTTCTTTCCCTCATGAACTTTGGAAATTGAAGATTTTAGATCTCTCTCTAAAATCTCATTCTTTTTGGTAAGAATTTTTATTGTAGAATGAGATTTGGAAAGAGATTCTTCAAGTTCTTTAATTCTTCCCAAAAAGTTATCACACTCTTGGCAAGAAATTTCTCTTTTTCCAATAGTCTTAATTTCATTTAACAATTTTTTGTTTTCTTTAAGCAAAATTTCATTTTCAGATTTAAGAAGATCATTATCTTTTAAACTCTTTTCAAAAAATTTGCAAGTCTTTACAAATTCAGAAAATAATTCATCGTAGGTTGGAGGAGTTACCTCAGTGTCACTTTGGACACTGCATTCGTCATCAGATATGACGCTCTTTCCCATTAAGCACATGTTGGCCTCCTCTTCTTTACTTGAGCTTGAACTACATGCATCCTCAGAAGTAGTATCATCCCATGTTTCCGCCTTCAACACCTTCTTCGACCCTTTGTGCTTCTTTTCTTTAAGTTCTTTTAAGTACTTTGGACACTTGCTTCGGATGTGTCCTAACTTCTTGCAGTGATAGCACTCCGGTGGTGGTCTCTCTTCCTCCTCATCGTCTTCCTTTCCTTTTTTCTTTCTAAACGTCTCCTTCTTATAATACTTCTTAAAAGAATTCCTCCTCTTTGGATTTTTCATAAATTTTCTAAACTTTCTAACAAATAAACTTTTCTCATCTTCTTCTTCCTCCTCAGAATCACTACTTTCCTCCTTCTTAGATCTTAGAGCCAATCCCTTCTTCTTTGGCTCCATATACTCTTGTTGTTGAATTTTCAATTCAACTTCATGAGTTTTCAAGTTCCCAATCAGGCTTTCAATATTAAGAGCTTTAAGATCATGAGATTCAGAAATAGCCGTAACTTTGGGATTGAATTTAGGGGGGAGAGATCTAAGAAGTTTTCTCACCAAATCACCATTTGAAAAAAAAATTCCTAAAAATTTTGAGTCATTTACCAACTTAGTGAATCTTGTGTACATGGTATCCACATCCTCATTTACCTCCATCCTGAACTTTTCGAATTCTGACTCCAATTGGAAAAGCATTGAATCCTTCACCTGCGAGGTACCTTCATGAGTAATTTCCAATAAATTCCAAATTTCATATGCAGTTTGACATGCGCAGGTTCTATTAAATTCAGTTTTATCAAGAGCACAAAATAATGCGTTCATTGCTTTTGCATTATTTTTGCATTTTAATTTGTCCTGGTCATGCCATTTATCTTTGGGTTTCTCCATGACAATATCACCAATTGTACAAGTAGGATGAGTATAATTTGTTTCTATCATATTCCATACTTCAATATCTAATGATATTAAAAAACACCTCATCCTAGTTTTCCAATAATTATAATCGGAACCAGTAAATAATGGTGGTCTAGTTATTCCTTGCCCCTGGGAAAATGCATGATCATGGTGTGCCATAATTCCAGGTGGTTAAACCTTATAAGGAATTAACCTCCCTCTGATACCACTTGTTGGATCTTGTGGCGCCCTTAGAGGGGGGGAGGGGGGGGGGGGGGGGGGGTGAATAAGGGCAATTTAAAACTTTGATACTTTTTGTAACAAACGAAACAATATATGAATATAGAGACAAATAATTGAATTTAAAAACAAGATTTTATTTCAACAAAGATAATGAGTAGAAATAATTCCAATAAAGCTTGGAATCAAAGGCTTACAATTAATAAAATCTCTTGTCTCTTTTCACCGGTCCTTCTCCTAAGGACCGGTTGGCTATAGCCTATATCTCCCAGATGAAGACACTAGCCTCTCCCTAAATCAAATCTTGATCTAGACGCAGCACACACGACAGAGATTTTCTCCCAAGCCACACAAGGACTTGACACCGCACACAAGACAATGATTTACCCTAGACCACACAAGGATCTAACACCACACACAAGGTGATGATTTCCCCTAAGCCTCACACGGATTTAGACGCCGCACGCAAGACGACGATTTCTACAATGATTACAAGATGAATGTAAATATAAATGAAATACAAATTAAAAACCCCCTTTAGAATTTCTGGACCAAAACAGGGAAGAACCCTTGAGAAAGTCTCCTTGGAACGCGTGTACAATCTTCGGCTTCGCTCTCTCTTTTCTTCTTCAAGGATGGGGATTTTCGTTCTCTAGAGCTCTCTGGACGATAACACTCAGGAAGAAGGCTTGAAAGTCTGAAGGAATGAAATCCACGAAGTTCTGGACCCTTTAAATAAAAAGGAGCTGTCGCCGTCCGATAGCTAGATATCGCCAGAATCCGATATCTCCAGAGGCTGCCACGTGTCCCACTAATTCGACGTTTCTGCGCGGAGTTGAGGTCGTGGTTGAGACGTGGGCTGTCGGATATCCGATATCACTATCGGAAATCCGTTAGCTTGCGTAACTGCTGCACGTCGTATTGTTGCAGGAAGATCGTGGGCTGTCGGATATCCGATATCACTATCGGAAATCCGTTAGCTCTAAGCTGCTGGAAAGATATCGTGCGTCGTCAGAAATCCGTTAGCTCTCAGCCGCTGGGAAGAAATCGTGCGCTATCGGAAATCCGTTAGCTAGCTGTCGGAAATCCGATAGCTCCAATTTCTGGAAAATCGGTATTTTGCTCCAATTGCAAACATGTTATCCTTACACTTCTTATCTGCACACCATTAATCAAAAATAGTATCAAATACATTCGGGATTTGTTATTCTCAAACCGGACGAGTACGGAACGCATGCTCCAACATATATGTATATATATGTACATATAAATATGTATATATATACATATATATATACACACACACGAGTGAAACGGCACAGGCCTCCGGCCCTATGTGAGTGCAACGGCGTGGGCGGCGATATTTAGCGAGGGCGGCGATATTTGTTGTGAACCCCCCGTGCCCCGCGCGACAGTACTCGCCCGCCCCTAGCGGGCTTCGCCACTTCAGCCAAGCGCGATAGTATCCGGCCGGCGACGGCAGGCTTCGCCCACCCCCGACGCGATGCCGTCGGGCAGGCTTCGGCCGCATCCAGACGGGCTTTGGCCGCATCCAGGCGGGCTTCGACCGCATCCAGGCGGGCTTTGACCGCATCCAGGCGGGCTTCGCCTGCCTAAGCACGGGCTTCGCTCGTGCTCGACGCGTCTGCGGGCTGCGCCCGCAACATATTCATATGAGTACTCGAAATGACTGTAGAAAATATTTAAATCAATATTACAATATTTATTTTGCAAAAAAATATTCGTATATTGTTAAAAAGATTTTTTTTCTCTCTTTCCCTCATCTTTCTCTCTCTTTCTCTCTCCCGCCGCCCTCTCACTTTCTCTCTCTCTCCCTAGCTTTAGGAGATCTAAAAAAAATGGATGGCTAATGAATTATGAAGCCATATCCGACGGCCACCATCGCTTCCATGGCTCTAAAATTCCTTGGTTTTATACTTCCTTATAGTAGTAGTAGTAGTATATATATATATATACTAGCCTCTTCGCACGGGCTACGCCCGTGCTCGATGCTCTCGGGCGGCCTTCGGCCGTATCAATGCGGGCTTCGCCCGCACAAAGTCCGTGCGAAGATGCTCGTATGTATGTATATAATTAACTCTCATTAGTTTAAATAGAATGGGAGAATTATTATGTAATTATTACATTTTTAATTTAAATAGAATGAGAGAATTATTATGTAATTATTACATTTTTGTTTTTGCATGAAATTCTTCGAGTGAGTTCGAAGAACTCTGCGTTCGACGAACTCGAAGTAAGCTGCGTTCGACGAACTTGAGGTGAGCTGTGTTCGACGAACTCGAGGTGAGCTGCGTTCGACGAACTCCTGGAGGCTGCGTTCGACGAACTCCTGGAGGCTGCGTTCGACGAACTCCTGGAGGCTGCGTTCGATGAACTCCTGGAGGCTGCGTTCGACGAACTCCTGGAGGTTGCGTTTGACGAACTCCTCGAGGCTGCGTTCGACGAATTCCTAGAGGCTGCGTTCGATGAATTCCTTGAATTCGAAGAGCTGCCTTGTTCTCGGCGGGCAGTGCCACCCCTCATCCGTCTGCCGCCGCCGGCGGCATGACCGGCGCCCACTGGCGGGTGCGCCGCCCTCTGGCGAACCAGTCGGGGGTTGTCCGGCGTCTCACGGGCAGGGCCACCGCCGGCGGTGGCCCTGCCCGTAAGACCCAGATCGGGTCGCATGGGCAGGGCCATCGTTGGCGGTTTCCCTGCCCGCTCGCCGCCGGACAACCCCCGGCGGGTTCGCCCGAGGCTGGCGCACCCGACAGTGGGCGCCGGTCAGGCCGGCGGCGGCACCGCCGGCGGCGGCAGAGGGTGGAGGGGTGGCACTGCCCGGGCGAAATTGTTGCGGAAGGGGGATTGGGATTTGGGGGAGTTGTAGGAGTTTAGTTTTTTGGTTTTTGGCTATTCGCAGCCCGCCTGGTACTTGATCCTACGACTGAGAGGATTTCTATAGGCCTTGGAGTAGATCGGACGGCTGTGAACTCTTTGATGGTCCTTGATACTTCTTTTTAGAAGTGTAAATATATACATATATTTATATATATATATAGGGTAAGAGAGGGAAAGCTTCCAAAAATTGACGAGAGAGGTATTTGGCCGGTCCGGTTCAGGGGAGAGGCGGCACACGTCAACAAACGAGGTCATGACGGAGCCAGGAAATAATGTCAGGGTGGGCAGACTCCTTTCATAATGTAGTAAAAAAATTAACTTAAATGATTCAAATAATTGTATTAATACAAGAAAATTAATACACGAATATTTAACAATATTTCAACTAATTTAAAATAAAAAACACATAGTATTACCTTTCATAGTTGACCACGTCGACTTTTCATAATTTGAAAGCGTTTGATGATAGTCTCATTATCAATACTTTTGAATATATCTCGTTTAATATATGTCACTAAGCAATCATTCATCATTGAGTCTCCCATCTGATCACGCAGACGATTTTTCACGATATTCATTGCAGAAAATGTCCTCTCAACTGTAGCTGTAGCAACTGGTAAAATCAATGATAATTTCATCAGTAAATAAACCAAAGGATATAAAATATCCTTTTTGTCTCAACCATATTTATTGCAAGATCGCTAATTCCATATACTTGTGCGAAGTCACTATTAACCCGAACATCATAAACATAAAGAAGTAGTTCTGTATTTGTCTTCGTAAATCGGTTATTCAATTCTTGAAGCTGCATATCTATCACATTGTAAAATATCTCAACTCGATAACGATGTGAATTTGTCATTTCTTGAACCCTTCTTCTTGATCGGCTTCTTGCAACATATAAAGTATTCATATCTGGAATACTAATTTTGTAACTATTACCGAATAGGGAAACTTCATCAAATAAGTCTTTCCAACCTTTATCTCGTTTATCCTGCAACATTTGTTTAGAAATTTTCACTAAATGCATGGCATTACTAATATTTTGGTCTTTACATTGCAATGCCTGTGATAAACTATTTGTTATTCCCAATATATCTCTCATCAAAAATAAAACAATTATGAAATCAAATGATTGAAGTGAATCTAATAATGAAAAAGTCGTTGCTTTATGATCGGAACTTGAATGTGGATCTTTTTCAACAATCTCGAGAACATCGATAATGGAGGAAAACATCACAATTTTGTTAAGCAATGAACCATAATGTGATCCCCATCTAGTATCACCTGACCTTTTTAAAGTCCTTTCTTAGTTTAAACCAGTACCACTTAAGAGTTCACCTTTTGGTAAACCTTCAATAATCTTAACAGATTGAGACTCGCGTAAAAGCTCTTGACACATACATGAGATATTGATTATATTGGTCAAAGTGGCAATCAATTCAAAAAGCCAAGCAACTTGAACATGATTTTTTGCAACTGCTACTAACGCTAATCAAAGTTGGTGTGCAAAACAATGAACATAATATGCAGATGGGTTATCTTTCATAATTAGAGCTTTAAGTCCATTAAACTCTCCTCGCATATTACTTGCACCGTCATATCCATATCCTCGTAATTTTGAAATGCTGAATCCATGATATAAGAAGAATTCTTCTAATAAATATTGTCTGTGGAAATTGATGATGTCGTGGTTGACATGGACCCTTCAATAAATATTGTCACCCTTCAATAAATATTGTCTTCTAATTCCATCTCTATCATTAGCATTATAATCTGACATTCTAACTCGTAACCCTGTATTTGCTATTATGTTGTCTACATTAGCTTCAGTCAGACCCCTCTTTGAAGATGATTAAGAAATTAGAAGTTTCTTAAAAAAAATTATCCATTTCTGTAAAATAATTGCACATGACATTATTAAAAAGTGTGGTAGGACAGGAACTTGAAAGTAGATCTTGAGCAGTTGAGTGGGATCATACCAACGAGATCCCTCGATCTTGAGCCGTTGAGCAATTGAAAGCCTCCAAATCTCTATTAGCCCAAATCTCCAAATCTCTATTAGCCCAAATGTCTTTTTCTGCACAGCATTAACTGACTAACTGCACAAGTGCACAAAAGAAGTAAAATTAGAACTTCATCAATATTTAGCCCAATTCTCTCCACCTCTCCCCCCTTTCTTCCTCCTCATCTCATCTTCCCCTTCTCCTCTAAGCAAAACTTCAACAATATTAGTTAAGAAGTAAGATTAGAACTTGCGGTTGGCCTGGTTGCGGATTATAACTTACCAAAAGTCGAAAGAGGTGAGACCATGAGAGGGGAGAGATCCGGCACTTCGGCCGTTCGGTGACCTGCTTCACTGTTTGCGACTTGCGACGATCTGGCGAGTGGCGAATGGCGACGATGTAGCATAGCGAATACGCGGCCTGGACGCGGCGTGATGTGATCCAACTGGGCACTGGCTGCTCGCAGGGCTATCTCACCCATGATCCATAGCCAGCCCCAGTCGACCACACAAGGGCCGCGGCCCATACACCCCAACCCTTCCCCACGTGGCACGCCAGGCTGCTAGGCACCCGATCCATAGCTGGGGCCCACATGGCGGGATGTTGAGGCTGGGGATCGATCCCCAGACCTCCTAGATAGGAGTTCAGCGAGGAATCCCTTATCGTATCTAGGAGGTCTGGGGATCGAGCCCCAACCTCAACATCCCACCATGTGGGCCCCAGCTATGGATTGGGTGCCAAGCAGCCCGGCGTGCACTTTTATGATGTGATCCAACTGGGCACTGGGCTGCCCGCAGGGCTATCTCACCTAGGATCCATAGCCAGCCTCAGCCGACCACACCAGGGCCGCGACCCATACACCCCAACCCTTCTCCACGTGGCACGCCAGGCTGCTCGACACCCGATCCATAGCTGGGGCCCACATGGCGGGATGTTGAAGCTGGGGCTCAATCCCCAGACCTCCTATATAGGATAAGGGATTCCTCCCTGAACTCCTATCACCAACTGAGCTGCACTTTTATGATGTGATCCAACTGGGCACTGGGCTGCTCGCAGGGCTATCTCACCCAGGATCCATAGCCAGCCCCAGCCGACCACACCAGAGCCGCGGCCCATACACCCCAACTCTTCTCCACGTGGCACGCCAGGCTGCTCGGCACCCATTCCATAGCTGGGGCCCACATGGCGGGATATTGAGGCTGGGGCTCGATCCCCAGACCTCCTAGATAGGATAAGGGATTCCTCCCTGAACTCCTATCACCAACTGAGCCGCGACTCAGTTGGTGATAGGAGTTCAGGGAGGAATCCTTTATCCTATCTAGGAGGTCTGGGGATCGAGCCCCAACCTCAACATCCCGCCATGTGGGCCCCAGCTATGGATCAGGTGTCGAGCAGCCTGGCGTGCCACGTGGAGAAGAGTTGGGGTGTATGGGCCGCGGCCCTGGTGTGGTCGGCTGGGGCTGGCTATGGATCCTGGGTGAGATAGCCCTACGAGCAGCCCAGTGCCCAGTTGGATCACATCACGGAGATGCTAAAGAGCAGAGTGGCGGAAATCGGAATGCAGCCTGCGGCCCTGCGGGAATGGCCAAATTGGAAAACCGAAAAATTAAAACCTAACTCGTGAATGCAGCCTGCGGTCCTTTCTTGCCGTCCATTAGATTAGAATTAGATCCAAGGGTTAAAAAATTAAAACAAAATTTTGATCCTGGGATTCGAACTTGAATCATCACCAAAGCCACCTAAAATTTATACCACTGCACCGACTGAAAACTTCTGAACATTTTTTTATATTTATATATATAATAATTATATATATATATATATTAAATTTTTAAAATCTTGGTCATAAACTCACAACCAAACTTTTATTTCGCAAAATCCATGGTGGGCACTGCCTACCCTGTACCCTATGTAGATCCGCCCCTGCAGGATACTGGAGGATTCTTACCGCGTTGATATTTGCTCATTCTGCTTTCCTGTGCTATCTATTGTTTGATTGTATAGTGCAAGACCAAGAAGATATGGTATACTACTACCGTATATTTTAAAAATTGGCCAAATTTGTTTCTAAACTAGTCGAATTTGTATCTAAACCATGCTGGAATTATGATAAATCCTATAGTCATATTGTATAAATTATCCATACATTCATTTAGTATATTTAAAGCTTCTTTTTTTGCAGGTCAACAAGGAGGTGTCATTTTCGCAAACAATATATTTAATATTGGACGTATACAAGAATCATCAAAGCTAGAGAATATTCGTGTGCCAAAGAAGGTCATAAGATTTTCAAGCCGGATACTGATGTGCCAAAGAAGTTTCGCAGACTGGATATCCGTACTGAATGCTTGACATGCATACACTTCACTACTGATAAAGAGGGAAAGAATTGGGTGGTCTTAAAATTTATAGAAGAACACAATCATCCACTTGCATTACAGAAGAACACAATTTGTTGGAACCGAGAATCGGCCCAACGAGGAGTTCGGACCCCCAGAAGGGTGCAACTCGCACTTACTGATCCCACGAAGGATCCTGACCGAAGACTTAGCACTAACACAGACCCTTGGCGATAGTGAGGAGGTCCTACCACACACCTGAAAGATCTTTAGAGCGCTTCCCCTCCTAAGCTAAAACTAAAGTCGGGCACCTTGGAGAGCTGAAGGAGCTAACCAAAGGCATCCTAAGGAGAAGCACAAGATCTGGGATGCTCTCCAAAGGTGCCCTTCAGGGTCTATTTATAGCTTTTCTATACTGGTCTGCTAATACTAGAGCGGATTGAGGTTGTATTCGGGGCAAGATAGGCTAAAGCCACCGGTTCGTGGGGATACGAGTCGGGATAGAAAATGAAAAGTCTAATTACTTCTTCGCCTTCGATTTCTAGCAATAATTATAACCCGCTTTTAATATCTTATCTAGAATCCTTCTTTAATACTAGAGTAGATTGAGGCCGTATCCGGGGGAGGATAGGCTAAAGACACCGGTTTGTGGGGATATGAGTCGGGATAGAAAATGAAAATACTTTTTACTTCTTCGCCTTCGATTTCTAGCGTCTAGAGAGCTATCGGCAGCCCACCAAAGGTATCATGGTAAATTCACCTGTAGACCCCTGCTGGGCGAGTGGCCCGTGAAGGCGTCACTCGACAATCTCCCCGCTAGATGGGCTCGCGAGATCTTCTCTTGTGAGTGGGGGGGGGGGGTCGCCTCGGCAGGCTGGTATTACGAGAGCTCACTCGACTCACTCTGGCTAAATGCACACCAGATCAGTTCTTGTAACTTGCCAAGCTATCGCGACTGGGACTCCCTGGTCCGCCTCGCCTTGCCTTGGTCGGATGCTCGCCGCGAGTCGGCGAGTGCTCTTTGACCCGCCTATAGTCGATTCCCCTTTCTACCACCTTGGCGAACACTGGGTTATACACAATCGCCGCTCTTTGTGAGATTAACCTAAGCTCACGAAGAATCATCCAACCCTCCGTGTTCGCCGGACGGCTGGTGAGCTGACATAAATCTTTGGTGGGGCCCATCCCCAGGGCTATAAATACCAATATCTTTGGGTGATGGGTGATCCTTTCTTTCTTCATTTTCCTCCACTACTCGCTACTGTACTCGCCAAAAATGCCTCTCTAGGAAGAAGCTCGAGCCCGCCTGGAAGCAACCCGGGCGAAGGAGCATTCTGTCACAGCCCGGCTCGCCCCTTGGGCCGCCCGGCGGGCCCCTCTGCCCCTCCCCAAATTGAAGAAGGCGAAGACGGTGAGGTGACACCTCGGGGAGGATGGGTCCTCACTCATGGACCCGTTGCTTGACCCCGCGCTTGCTGAACAGGTACTTGGATTCGCAGGTCATTCCCCCATATTTTTGAGCTAACATATCCCTTTTCAGAGCGTGTCCCTGGCGAGAGTAATTGCGAGTGAGACCTTGGACAGTGCTCGCCTCCCCTCTCCTGGGAGAAACAACTCGGCAACCGCCAATGTGGATGTCATCAATCTGTGCCCTTCGCGGCAGCCTGGTGAGGTTCTGGTATTTTCCTTTTTGCGAATTCCTCAACTGAATTCTCCGTGTTCCTTGTAGAAACCCTCCTTGCGACACTCGGGAGGCAAGCCTCTCCCTCGGGTTCACCGGCCCCTCCATGCTCGCAGCCCTCACTGGGCTCACAGCCCCCACCAGATGCGACCATCTCCGTCCCTGGGTTTAGTCTTCTGGGCCATCAAATCCCTGGCAGCTCGCTTCCTACCGACATCCGGGTCGCGAGCAACGTTCCCCACGTCCCAGGCCTGAGGAAGTCCGTCAAACTGACCTACATCGAGGCCTTCCAGGGCAATTGAGTTCCTCCCTCCAGCGCCCCGGTAAAGCAGCCATGGCCCCGTCAGGTTGGTCAATTATTATCGATAGATTGTGTCTCGCTTTGTTCGCTAACCTTCTTGTCGCACGTGTCCAGGAGTCCTCCGCCGAGATGGACCTCGGGGAGGAGGAGATGTCGCCCCGCCCTTGCCAACCAAGATTGCTGACATCCTCGGCGATCCCCGAGACCCCGAAGTGATGAAGCAGCGGACCACCGAGGAGCTCCAGAAGTATGAGCACATGCTGCTGGACCTATAAAACCAGGCGCGAGAGGACAGAGACTCCGAAGAGCGGTTCGCCGCAATTCATGACGAGCTAGCAAGACGTCTCACTGAGCTACAAATGGATACCCACTGCGAGGTCACTTCTCCTAGGGTGCACCTCTCGTGGGCGGAGGACCAAGTCTGCCAACTACAGCGCGAGCTCCACGCGGTCCACACGTTTCATTATCTGCGCATACCGCCAAGCTCGGGGGTGCGAGGACGAGGCCGATGGAGGTGGATCCAATATTGATCCTTCTCGCGCTCGCACCCGCCTAGCGATCCATGAAATAATTTCTTATTTTATTTTTTCTTTGACAATCTACTAACTATGCTGTTAATTCGATGCCTCCCGACTATTCAAGAGATTTTTCTTTATCATTACACACTCTATGTCATTGTTGTCTATATTGTACTCGCTAGTTCTTTTATTCAATGCCTTTTTCTTGCGGCTTGCATGGGACTCGCCTCGTCTGATAGCGAACCGTCCTTGCTACATCGTTGCGAGTTCTCTGGGAGTGGGTTGGTTCAAGTACCGAGGCATACCACACTAAAATTTTGCTAATCGCACCCCTGACGCCTCAATTCCTCCCAACTGCCTTTATTTTCTATAAATATGCCTCCTTACCAAAGCTAACCACCACATTTATCGCTCTCGACCTCTGCCGCTTTCATTCTTGCGCATTCTTTTATTTCTCGCTCTCGCATTCCCATTTCTGCAGAACCATGGGCGACGACGGAGGTGACGTGGAAGGCCGTGATAAATGCGCGTGGACATTCTGCGATCACTCATTCTTCAGCTGCTCGCATACAAAGAGCGAGTACCACTCCGTTGTGGTGAATTACAAATGAGGGTAAATAAACTCAAACTAGTTTTGAGAAAATAAAAAACTAAGTAATGGTTTAATTTTATTTTTTGGATTTTGGGGTTTTTTAGAATTTTTTTTTGAATTTTTCTAATTTATTTACAAAGTATGAAATAATAAATTGGAATTTTGTGTTTTTTTAGAATATTTGGTTTTTTTAAATTTTTTTTGGATTTTTCTAAGTTATTTAAGATATGAAACAAATTATATTATTAATAAATTTTTGGTTTTGGGGTTTTAAATTTTGTTTTTTTTATTTTTCTAAGTTTTTTGAAAATAATTATGTACAAAATAATTAGATTTTTGGGGTTTTGGGTTTTAAAATTTTTTTTATTGGATTTTTGATGTTTTTGAAAATAGGGAAATGGGGAAAATACCCCCATACTTAAAACCCAACGCTGTCCTCAATGTTGTATTTTAAGTATGTGGAAGCGAAAATTAAAATGAGTAAAAGCTTCCTCGGGTCGTTTATTTTAGTATGAAAGTATAAATAAGAGTAAGAAAAAGAAATTTTTATTTTTTGGTTTTGGGGTTTTTAGATTTATTTTTAGATTTTTTAAATTGCTTTATTATGTATAAAATAAACTAAGTATTCAACTCATCAAATTTTTATATTTTAGTTATTTATTTTGTTAATTTTTTTGGATTTTTGTGTTTTTAGAATTTTATTGGATTTTTTTTTAAAATATGAAAAAAGATGAAGAAGAGCAAAGAAATACAAGATAACCTAAATATGTTGGTTTTTTTAAAAGTTATTTATTTGCAATAAATTTTTTTTTTTTTTTTTAGAAAATTTTTTGGTTTTTGGATTTTTTTTAAAGAAAATTAAAAAAAAAAGGAAAAAGCAGAAAGATAAGATAATTTTTTTTTTTGGTTTTTTAGATTTTTACTTAAGCCCGGGTAATGGATTATATTTGAGCGGGCATTTTCGAGGAGTCCCGCGAGTAATTCTACTTCGAGGAACTAACCATTATCCTACTTATCGAGATGATAGAAGTAATAGTTTTTTCTTCTTTCAAATTATCGGGAGAAGCTCCCGGGAGACGCTGCCTAAATCTTTTTTAGATAAAAAAGGACTTATTATTTTTTTAAGTTATTTATTTATTTATTTGCAAAGTAAGTTTTTATTATATTTTGGTGTTTTTATTAAATAAACTATATCATTATGTACAAAAATAAGGTAATTTTTTCTTTCATTTTAAGATTTTTAGGATTTTTTTGGATTTTAAAGTTTTTTTTTAAATTATGAAAATGTTATTTACAAAATAAGGTTGTTTTTTTTCATTTTAGGGGTTATTATAATTTTTTTGTTATGAAAAAGGTATATACAAAATAGGATAGAAATATTTTTGTAATTTTAGGAGTTTTTTGAATTTTTTTTAGATTTTATAAAAAATTTTTGAAGAACAAACAAAAAATAATGATAAAATTAATAGCGATTTCTTTTCGAAATAACGACACTTGTCCCCGGCAACGGCGCCAAAAACTTGATGATTATAATTTATTTGAGAGCGCCGCAAAAGCTTTCCGGGGTGCGGGTAGAATTCGACGGACGCGTTCGAGGCGTCTCGCGAGTACTCCTACTTTGAGGAACGAACCATTATCCTACCTATCGAGATGATAGAAGTAATAGTCTTTCCTTCTTTCGGAATATCGACGACCACGCCGCGGCGGCGGCGTCAAATTCATTTAATTTTATATAGAAAGGGAGAGTTTTTGCGAAGTAATTTTCGTATCGTTATTATCCAAACTAATCATTCGAAAAGGCAAGTATACCTTATCGCGTATACTATAGGATAAATTTTTAGAAAATTATCAAGGTCGTATTTTTCCAAGGTCGTGTCGATTATTGTTACTTTAGAAATACGCTATTATTTTATCGAAAAGATCGATTGATTTTTAAGTTTGTAATAATTTAGAAAACAAAAATGACGATAATCACGGGCTTGGTGTGCATGCAGCAAAAACCAAGAAAAGCGATAGAAAAGAAAAGAACACACTAAATGAAACACTCACGCACTCTACGGGAATTTAAATGACTGAAATTAAAATAAAGCAGAAAAGCTATCTCATATACGCACACACTCTACAGAAATTAAAGAAAGCAATAAAGCTAAGCTATGCAAGCTTTAAAATCTAATTATAAAAGCATTAAAATCTAAGTTATGAAAGCATTAAAATTAAAGCATTAAATCTAAATTATGAAAGTAATAAAATCTAATTATGAAAGCTTTAAAATTAATCTCATACACATAAACACTCTACTTGAATAAAAGAAATACAAGAAGAACAAGAACAATAAGAAGAACAAGAACTTTCTTATATATAAAAAAATATTACAACTTTGTAAAGAAAGTCTAAACTTGGGAAAGCTCAAACAAGAGCAAGGAAATACATAAAGAAAAACCAGAACGCACATGCAGTAGCGCTCCCACTGCCTCAGAACGCCCAAAATCACCAGAACCAAATCTGGGGAGCTATCGCCTGGCGACAGTCACTGTCGCCAGCGATTGTGAACAGAACTCCACTTCTGCTTCTAACTTCGGGTGCTCCCCGGGGCACACCCCCGGGCGTTGCTGCGCATGTTGTAGCACCCTCTAGTCCTACGAAGTAGTATAACAACACAGAGTTTTCCCCCGGCACGCACAATACCAAAAAGCATCACCAATCCGGATGAACCGTCTCGGATGGGCTTCACACAACGCGCCTACGTCCATTCCACGGATGGACTCTACATGTATGCAAGATTTGACGGGGATAACACGAATCGACTCGTCAGAGTCCACGACCTCACCCTTTTGGGTAGGGGCCTCAGCGATGCAAAGAATGGACTAGAATATGTCCAAATGAGGGTAGAAAAGATCGTTACCCATAAACGCCGCTTCGAAGCCATGGCTTGACTTTTGGCACGGATGGAAAGGAGCGTATAACCCTCCTCTACGCGTAGCCACCAACGATGAGGGATTCCGATGCGGGTAGCTCCACCAAAGATGAGCTCTAGGGTTGGAAAACCCTATTCATCTCCTTCTCCAAGCTCTCTCTGTCTCTCTTAATTAAACCCTTAAGTGAATAAGGAAATGATGGGGGTTTTCGGCCACCTTATGCCAGCCACCGAGCCTCCTCCATCCAAAACAGCCCCCAAAGTCAAAGTGTCATAAATGGCCACGATTTCGGCTGCAAAGTACAACTTGGAGCTGTCGCCCGGCGATAGCCGCTGTCGCCTGGCGACAGCGGTAAAGAACCGACATTGACCCATCAACGCCACCGCTACGAACAGTGCATGACACATGCCACAATGTCGCCAGCGTTAGCACTTAACGCCGCCCGACAGCCTCTCCAGAACCCTTCTTAACATAACGCTATCGCCGAGTGATAGCCGCTATCGCCAGCGATAGCGCTGGATTCCTGAAATCTGATTTTTCTGATTTGGGGTCTTACAGATGAGGAGGATACTCTTTGATGAGGAGGTTTGCACTTCTTCATGGGACGAGGAGGTCCAAACCACCACTGAGGCCCTTGAGTTCTCTAGTCCCCCTTGCTATGATATTTACGATGATGATAGTGATCTATCCTTGGAACTTGCAGGGAGTGAGACCGGTACCACTCCCCCGATTGATTTCCATTTATGTTCTTCTTCTTTATTTCTTAACCCCCCTTCTCTATCCAAGCCTATGTAGGTTGAGCCTCCACAGGTACTCAAGGAGGACTTGGAGCGTTTTGCTCAAGTCAATGATGAGTGTATCCTCTCATGTGGGGAGGTTGATCCCTCCTCCATAGAGGAAGCCTTATTCATTGCCTTCTCTTCCTGCTGTTTCCCTGGAGATGACACCTTGCTGGGCAAGGATTTATTTTGTGGTGAGACGAGTGAGGACCAGCCTTCCTCCTCTTCTTACTTCCTATTTCCTCTACCTGTGTTAAGCAGGTATTATTATTATATACGCATATTTGGACTCATCTGGGCTTATTTTCATGCATATGTACTTCATTTTTAGTCCTTAATTGCTTATATTTCACTTGATCACATTTCTTCATGAAGTGCACATTTATGCCCGTTGTGGTGTGAAATTGCACACTATTTTGTTGGGGGCAAGCACAATGTGCTCCCCATTCTTTTTATGCTTTTATTCGTGCTGGAGGTGTGTTCCCAGCGTTTGGGTGTGTTGTGCAGGTGGGCAGATCGTCCATATTGCCTAGAATTCATCCTGTATGAATCGCACGGTCGTGCATTTTCTTGACGCACGGTCGGCTGCGATCGTGCATTTTGCTCGGCTGGTCAATATGGTGATTTGCCCCGCTCGTGCGTTTTCTTCACGGACGATTGGACTCAACCGTGCGCGAACAGAACGCATGACCTCCTATTGGTTTCCAGATTTCGAGTTTTCTGAATTTACCCGTGCGTTTTTACGCACGGTCGGCTTCGACCGTGCGTGAGTAAAACGCACGGGCGCGCCTGCTTCTTCTTCCTGGCCTTCATGCTCGTTAAATATTGCATGGTTCACGCACGGTCGTGCGTTCGACCGTGCATGACCAATTTCTGACTATTTTTCTATAAAAGCGCAGATTTTCGCCCTAATCAGGATCGACTCTTCTTTCCCGCGTCCAAGAGCTCTAGTTTCGCCCATTTCGCCACTCCATCACCGCCCACCTTCGGGAGGAGCTCCGTCCGCCATTCTCTTGCAAATCTCAAGCCGGAGCATCCTCTAGGCCTCCTCCATTGTTCGTGCACCTCCAAAGCTCCATTTTGAGAGATTCAGTGATGCACTTGTGAGGTTCTCCGGTGAGATCGTGGCCAAAGAAGATTGACGGAGAAGACAGGTATAATAAAAGAAGGCGACAACTCTTCCGGACCCTGGACGACAGTTGGATCCCGAGCTCGGACAAGGATTGACAACCCTAGATTCCAGCAGCGGACCTCCGATGAGTCTCCGTGCTTTGGTTGAAATCTCAACCCCTTTATATTGTAGTGCTGTTTTCATTTACCTTTTGGGTGTATGAACAATGTTTGTTAAACCTTGTTATGTTATTCAATATTTCATGTCTATGTGAAATCATTATGTGTGGTTTATGCAAGTGAGGAGCGCCCCCATTCCATCTTCCACATCCGTCATCACCCTCCACTCCATTACGCTAGCCTACTCTTCCATTCCGTAAGACTACTCTTCCATCCGCCAAGCTAAGCGGTGCTAACGGTCCGTGTAATCCACCTCGACTCCGCCGGTGCGACTCACTCCATCAGTGTGCCTACTCTTCCATCCGCCTAGCGAAGCGTGGCATAGCGGCCAGTGTAATCCATTCGCCTAACGAAGCAGTGCGCTCAAGGCCTGCACAGTTCGATTCCGCACTTACCACTCCATCCGCTTGCCTACTCGTCCATCCGCCCTTGCGAATCAGTGCATAGCGGCCCATGTAGTTTCCATCCCGCCTAGCGAAGCAGTGCGCTCAAGGCCTGCATAGGAGTAGTTTATTTAGTTCTTTTACTTTATTTTCCACAAACCAAATCACCCTCTCCCGCAATCCATCTGACTTAAGGACTTCAATCTCAAGTCCATCCTCAATAGTTAACTCCACCTTACTGTGTTCCTTCGAGATCGATATTTAGGGATTTGCTCCTCGTTTTATATTACTTGAACGATCGGTACATGATGGCGCAAATCTCACACACCGCTATAGGCGGTAGCTCGACTGCGGCACGAAACGGCAGTGTACCGATCGTTCAAGTAATATAAAACGAGGAGTAATCCCCGAGTATCGAATCTCTCAAGGAACACAGTAAGGTGGAGTTAGGTTTCGAGGAAGGACTTGAGATTGAAGTCCTAAAATCGGATGGGATGCGGGGGAGTTGGGTTGGCTTTTGGAAAATAAAATAAAAGCTATCAACTACTCCTATGCAATGCCGCTATGCAAAGCTTCGCTCGGCGGGATGGAAGACTACGTAGGCCTTGAACGCGCTACTTCGTAAGGGCGGATGGACGAGTAGGCAAGCGGATCGAACTATGCAGGCCTTGAGCGCGCTGCTTCGTTAGGCGGGATGGAGTACACGGGCCGCGATGCCACGCTTCGGTAGGCGGATGGACGAGTAGGCTAACGGAATGAGGGTCGCAAGCACCTCTTCGACAAGCACGCCACTAGCAATTGCTAGTGCGGCACCGGACAACCAACAATCCACACCACAAGGCACACCTCAAAATAATAAGCAAGAATACTCAAATCACATAGACATAATCAAGTATAAATGCTAATAATCAAACGCGCTTCATCATAATGTTAGATCTAACTACATCAACATCAATAAGAGAAGAATAAGGCAAGAAATCGACCGAATCCGAAGGCTCGTTGTAGATTCACGGTTGGAATCGCCGGGTTGTCAATCCGCGTCCAAGCTCGGTCCGCAACTACGTCCGGGGTAGAGAGAGCTGTCACGACTCTCCAATGGACCCATCTTCTTCGTGTCACGATCCGGTGGAGGTTGCAAACTTCCTCTTGCTTGACGGTAATGGCGGCTAGGTCTTCCTTTGGAGCTCGTGGATGAAGGAGGAGGCCGAGAGGAAACTCCGGCAAAGATTTGACGTTGAAAGCTTGCCCGGAGATCCTCCCTAAGGTGGGCGACGATGGAGGGGCGAAGTCGGACCAAACCAGGCGGAAAACGGCGCAAATCTCACACACCGCTATAGGCGGTAGCTCGACTGCGGCACGAAACGGCAGTGTACCGATCGTTCAAGTAATATAAAACGAGGAGTAATCCCCGAGTATCGAATCTCTCAAGGAACACAGTAAGGTGGAGTTAGGTTTCGAGGAAGGACTTGAGATTGAAGTCCTAAAATCGGATGGGATGCGGGGGAGTTGGGTTGGCTTTTGGAAAATAAAATAAAAGCTATCAACTACTCCTATGCAATGCCGCTATGCAAAGCTTCGCTCGGCGGGATGGAAGACTACGTAGGCCTTGAACGCGCTACTTCGTAAGGGCGGATGGACGAGTAGGCAAGCGGATCGAACTATGCAGGCCTTGAGCGCGCTGCTTCGTTAGGCGGGATGGAGTACACGGGCCGCGATGCCACGCTTCGGTAGGCGGATGGACGAGTAGGCTAACGGAATGAGGGTCGCAAGCACCTCTTCGACAAGCACGCCACTAGCAATTGCTAGTGCGGCACCGGACACGATAGTGGGATGGAAAATGGATGGTGGCGCTCCTCAAGCACACAAATAACAAATATTTCACAATCACATGAAATATATGGAAATACAAACTAGTTCAAGTGCAACTTCATCAAAATATACAAGATCTAGCTATTACAACAATCAATAAAAGGAGAACAAGGCAAGAAATCGACCGAATCCGAAGGCTCGTTGAAGATTCACGGTTGGAATCGCCGGGTTGTCAATCCGCGTCCAAGCTCGGTCCACAACTACGTCCGGGGTAGAGAGAGCTGTCACTACTCTCCAATGGACCCGTCTTCTTCGTGTCACGATCCGGTAGAGGTTGCAAACTTCCTCTTGCTTGACGGTAATGGCGGCTAGGTCTTCCTTTGGAGCTCTTGGATGAAGGAGGAGGCCGAGAGGAAACTCCGGCGAAGATTTGGCGTTGAAAGCTTGCCCGGAGATCCTCCCTAAGGTGGGCGACGATGGAGGGGCGAAGTCGGACCAAACCAGGCGGAAAACGGCGAAAGAAAGCGGGGGATTCGACCTAAATCGCGAGCAGCGGATTTTATAGGCGCTGGAATTAAACAGTGCGCACGGTCAGTGGCGCACGACCAGTGGTCGTGCGCACTAGAATCCTGTGATCGTGCGCTCTGCCTGGACGGAACCTGCAAAGACAGAAATTATAAAATAAAATGTTCGCACGACCAGTGGCGCACGACCGGTGGTCGTGCGCACTAGCGTCAGTGGTCGTGCGCAATAGATGAAACAGAACTCAGAAATTTAATGGTCAATGCGCACGAGCAGTGGCGCACGACCGGTGGTCGTGCGCACTGGCATTGGTGGTCGTGCGCACTGCACCAAACAGAACTCGTGAAAAAGGCGTTAAGTGCACACGATCAGTGGCGCACGACCAGTGGTCGTGCGCAATAGAACCAGTGATCGTGCGCAGTGTTCCTGTGCAGAATTGCACCGGAAACACCTGCACGACTCCTGTTCTAGCGTACAACCACAAATCCAGCCACTAAAAGTGGCACCTAACAGTGCATGAAAACCACTAATGAAAATAAACATGAAATCACACCAAAATGGGCCAAAAGGTGCACCTAGCATGGATTAACAAATATGAACTAAAACAGGGCTAAAGTGCAGTGAAATGACTAACTAAACGGCCCAGATGAGTCCATAAAAGTGTATATGATCAGGACTCATCACACCCCCAGACTTAACTGTTTGCGCGTCCCGAGCAAACAAATTCTAAGCGAACTAGGAAAGAACAGTAGATGGCTTAAAACTACAATACAGAGTACCATGCGAAGTCGCATGCTCACGTGCATAAGAAGAATAGTAGAGAAGATTTCTGATTATATAAACAGTTTATATATTTCTAAAAGAGTAAAAGCATATTACAACTACTCAAAATGGTGAACAGCGGTGAATCGTTCGGTCATGCATACGGAGAAAGTAAGCTAAACGCTGAGACGAGCATTGCCCAAGATCGGGATGCGGGAAAAACTCCACTGAAATCCATCAGTGTCGGTGACCATAGGCTTGCCCGGTCACATTCTCTCCACGGCACTGGTTTGACTCAAATGCGTGAATCAATAGGACTTTAGGTTTTAAATGGGGCTTGGGTTTAGGTGAGGTATACAATGATAAAGACGATGGTTCAAATACTAAACCCAAATGAGCAAATGCATAACATTATCCAAGTGGCCACAAAACACGCGGATGCACCACACCCCCAGACTTAGACTTAGACGCATGGGTGTGTGCACCGCCTACTCCCAAATATAAATCTCAAACAGATTTTTTTCAATTAAACTTTTCATTTTTTTTTTCTTTTCAAATCTTTTTCTTCTTTTCTTTATCTTTCTTTAACAATTTCAGCAACTTTTCAAAGATGCACAACCACATTTTCACAATGTACTACCACAATCAACACCACCAATTTGAAATTGAAACAAAATGCTTGCTTTTTGGGTGTGCGACTAGGATTGGAGTTTAGGCTTTGGTGAACAATAGTGGGGCTGAACCAAAAGAATGGGGTAGGCACAATTGGGCTAGCGAGGAAATGATGATAGGAATGGCACAAAGGCTCAACCGGGCCAAGATGATGGCCTATATCACATTCACGCAATTGACTAACCGTATACCCATGCTTCAAGAATCGCTTGGGGCAAGTTCTAGCCACCGAGAAAGATTCTCCTTTCACCCGACTCAAGCAATACGAATCTAGCGATCGTTTACACACATCCCTACGCTACCGTTTGATTCACACCAGATTCACCATTTGAGTAGAGTAAACAACATTTACACGAATAGAAAAAAAAAATATAAAACCATAAGTATAAAGAGAAATCTAATCTACACAAATTTCTATGCAACCGAGCACTCGACTAGGAGCACTGCTAGAGTCAACATTTTACTCTGCTACATAATCCTAAGCCATCACCTAGACTTTCCCAAATAAGCAGAAGAATTAAATTCACAACAGAGCAGGCAAACAGATGAGTACGCGCTCAAGTGGGTGATGTGGTGTGCAATGAAAATAAACAAAACATTTTAAATGGAATCTTCTAGCATGCAGTGCAATAGTGCGCGTGAGCGGGTAAACAAAACTACTCTCCCCCAGACTTAAACTAAACAATCCACAAAACATATGACATGAAAATCAGCATAGGGCTAGGGGAAGAGAGTACCCAATGCTCAGCAAGTGAGCATACCAGAAGATTGGCGTTTAAACCCAGACTAAGCTGCAGCATCCGCCATCCAGAGAAGATACCTGCAGGGATCAGCTCCGCAAAAACAAAAGAAACAGAAAAAGATAAACTACAATAAACTATAGCTAACTAAACAGGATGGATTAAAATAAAATGCATGAAAAGTAAGATAACTACTGGGGTTATTGTCATCCCAGCACGACTTATTTTGAAAACATAAAAGTTCTAGCTAATGGGCCTATGGAAGGAGAAGTGGACAGGTAACTGGCCTAATATCCGTGTCGGTAGCGGGTACCTATACGGAGAAAGAACAGTCACGCCTCTACCTGAATAAAGATAAAACCTGCCCATCACAGGTAAAGGGAAAAGGAAGTAAGAAGAGGAGGAGGCCTGGTCCTCACTCATCCCACCAAAACTACCCTTGCCCAGCAAGGTATCGTCCACAGCAGGTCCGCAGGAGGAGAAGGCAATGAGTGGAGCTTCCTCTACGGAGGGGGAATGAACCTCCTCACATGAGAGGATGCTCTCATCATTGACTTGAGCAAAAAGCTCCAAGTCCTCCTGGGGTACCTGTAAAGACTCAACCTGCACAGGCTCGGAAGAAGAAGGGGGGTCCAGAAATAAAGAAGACGAAGAACATAAATAAACATCAATCGGGGGAGTGATCCCGGTCTCACTCCCATCAGGTTGGGGAAGTAAAATAATGTTTGCATTGTCATCAATGCTACAAGATTCGGCGGGATCAACAGTGGCCAAGCTAGAGATTTGGGCTTCCTCCACCGGTGCTGAGGAAAACTCCTCCTCACCTAGAAGGTTGTCCTCCTCCATAGGAATAGGCACAATGCTCAGATCAACCGCCTCCTCCTGCGACACATCATCAACAATGTCGTCAGAGACGAGTGTAGTATGCACAATAGGGAGAGGAATAGTGCTCGGATAAAAGTCGAGCACCGATTCCTCACAAAGAATCGAATCCACTAGAGGTGGTGGATGCACTGGGAGAATGGGCTCAGCAATATCGGTGCCCAGATCAGCCACACATCTGGTGACTGTGTCAACGCCATACCCTTCAAGATGTGAAGGGGGCAAAGACACAAAACCGGATGTTGAAGGTGTGCCGCCAGAGTTAGGAGTTGGGACGATCCGGATATCCGCCTCATCATCCTCATCCAATTGGCGACGAAAAGCAGCACAATCCTTCAGGGCATGATCTGTGCTCCGACAAAACTGGCACTGCCTAGCGGGCTTCTTTGGCACAGCGGGGGCTGGAGCCGAAAAGAAGTATGACGGTAAAGGCTCAGCAGAGTAGCCATAAGACTTACGCGCACCATATGGAGTACCAGACGATGTCGGTGCTCCATATGCTGGGCTATAAGAATTATGCCTACTATTCTCCGTAGGGCATTCATCACTAGAGTGGGAGGTAGCTCCACACCAACGGCAACGGAAATTGAGATGTGCCCACATAGTGCGAAGATAAAACGATTCAAAATAAAAATGCTATTGTGCAAATACTAAACCAAATAGAAATTACTAAAGCAACCTGATATAAAACAAGAAAAAGGAATAAAAAGAACAGAAATAAAATAAGAGATGCAATTTACAAATGGAAGAGCTTCTCTCTCAGACTCTCCCTCTCCAGAAAACTCACACGTCTGTGTTCCCCGGCAACGGCGCCAAAAACTTGATGGCGCAAATCTCACACACCGCTATAGGCGGTAGCTCGACTGCGGCACGAAACGGCAGTGTACCGATCGTTCAAGTAATATAAAACGAGGAGTAATCCCCGAGTATCGAATCTCTCAAGGAACACAGTAAGGTGGAGTTAGGTTTCGAGGAAGGACTTGAGATTGAAGTCCTAAAATCGGATGGGATGCGGGGGAGTTGGGTTGGCTTTTGGAAAATAAAATAAAAGCTATCAACTACTCCTATGCAATGCCGCTATGCAAAGCTTCGCTCGGCGGGATGGAAGACTACGTAGGCCTTGAACGCGCTACTTCGTAAGGGCGGATGGACGAGTAGGCAAGCGGATCGAACTATGCAGGCCTTGAGCGCGCTGCTTCGTTAGGCGGGATGGAGTACACGGGCCGCGATGCCACGCTTCGGTAGGCGGATGGACGAGTAGGCTAACGGAATGAGGGTCGCAAGCACCTCTTCGACAAGCACGCCACTAGCAATTGCTAGTGCGGCACCGGACACGATAGTGGGATGGAAAATGGATGGTGGCGCTCCTCAAGCACACAAATAACAAATATTTCACAATCACATGAAATATATGGAAATACAAACTAGTTCAAGTGCAACTTCATCAAAATATACAAGATCTAGCTATTACAACAATCAATAAAAGGAGAACAAGGCAAGAAATCGACCGAATCCGAAGGCTCGTTGAAGATTCACGGTTGGAATCGCCGGGTTGTCAATCCGCGTCCAAGCTCGGTCCACAACTACGTCCGGGGTAGAGAGAGCTGTCACTACTCTCCAATGGACCCGTCTTCTTCGTGTCACGATCCGGTAGAGGTTGCAAACTTCCTCTTGCTTGACGGTAATGCAGGCTAGGTCTTCCTTTGGAGCTCTTGGATGAAGGAGGAGGCCGAGAGGAAACTCCGGCGAAGATTTGGCGTTGAAAGCTTGCCCGGAGATCCTCCCTAAGGTGGGCGACGATGGAGGGGCGAAGTCGGACCAAACCAGGCGGAAAACGGCGAAAGAAAGCGGGGGATTCGACCTAAATCGCGAGCAGCGGATTTTATAGGCGCTGGAATTAAACAGTGCGCACGGTCAGTGGCGCACGACCAGTGGTCGTGCGCACTAGAATCCTGTGATCGTGCGCTCTGCCTGGACGGAACCTGCAAAGACAGAAATTATAAAATAAAATGTTCGCACGACCAGTGGCGCACGACCGGTGGTCGTGCGCACTAGCGTCAGTGGTCGTGCGCAATAGATGAAACAGAACTCAGAAATTTAATGGTCAATGCGCACGAGCAGTGGCGCACGACCGGTGGTCGTGCGCACTGGCATTGGTTGTAACGCCCCGGGTTTTTTTCCTTATAATTGTTTTGTTTAAAACATATGGAATTTATGATAATTATTCGCAAGCGAGATTTAATTTAGGGTGTCGATGCGTAGGGGCGTTACCTTTCGTGATCGTCGTCGTCCGGCGAGTTAATCCTTGATTGAGTCATCTATGCGGTTATGTTTTTATATAGGTAAGTTTATAAGTAAATAGGCTTATATAGTTATAGATATAAATGTTTAGATATAGAAGTTTATAAGTAGGAAAATTATATAAGTGTGTATATGTATTCGTATTTGTGCAATGGATGGTGTAAGGGTTTATGTTTGTGCGTATGGTGGAGTATAGAGATTTATGCAAACATAAATACGATATATATATATATATATGTATAGATATATATATTAAACTTGGGGTACTTTAGGCTTTGTGGCTATATGCTGGTGGATGCATGTAATTACAATCATATATTATATATATAAATGAATTATATATGATATTTATATAAGAGTTATTATTATTATTATTATTATTATTATTACTATTATTGGTATTATTATTATGTTAAATAGCTGGCAGCCTTTATCTCTCCCCTCCTCCCATCAGGAAATAAAAAGGGGGCCGATCCTGCCCCTTCCCCGATAAAACCCTGCTCTCCCCTTCCCCGATTTCTGCCGAGGGTGCTGTGTCGCGACCTAGGATTTTCGCCGGAGTCGCCGGGCGCCGGAGGTGTTGGCCTTCGTGGGAGCTTTAGAGGTGGTCGGGCCTTGCTGTCGTCGTCGGGGGCTTGGATTTCCGACCGGCCTTCGTCGATGTTGCCGCGTTCCGGCGAGTCGTCAATCGATTCGAGGCAAGAAAACCCTTTCCCTCTCTCTCTCCTCCCCTCTTTCCTTCTGTTTAGCTGAATCGGTGGTGAGTATAGTTGGTATCACCTAGTTTATGTTGGAAAGTTCTTCTTCCTGATGCTTGATATCACCTAGTTTATGTTGGAAAGTTCTTCTTCCTGATGCTTGATATCACCTAGTTTTTGTTTGGAAAGTTCCTTCTTTCTGATGCTTGGTATTACTTAGGTTATGCTGGAGATTTTTTTTTCTTCTTCCTGATGGTTGTTATCACCTAATTTATGCTGGAAATTTCCCCCTTTTGATGCTTGGTTCTTACCTGGTTTATGCTAGCTATTTCTTGGTTGTTATGCTAGAAATTCCTGGACCACCTTGGCTTTACCTGCTTTTTTTGGTAATTCCTGGTTAATAATCATGTTCAGTTTCTGCATTTCCTAATCATGTTCAGTTTATTGGAGATGGGTTTTCTTGGTTATTTGGATCAGTAAAAAAATAAAATAAAATGAAAACAGGGATGGATTTCCTTGGTTATTCATGCTCGGTTTATTGGGCTAGTTCTTAATTGTGGTCAGTTGGCTAGCCTTGCCTTTCATTTAGAAATCCGGTTGGGTAAAATGCATACTTTTATGCTTATTATGTGCTTTTCCTTAGAGGTTTGGAGAGTTAAATCATGCATATCTATACTAATTCTGCGCATTTCAATAGCAAAAAGCCTGGTTGGTTTTACTGATCTGCACCCTTCACCGGTTGAAGCGAGATATTTCACCTCTTAATTTCATGTGCCTGCCTTGTTAAATCCTTCCTATTTTCTCTTATAGCAAGCTAAAAGTTTGGTTATTTCCCTTTGTATGGCTTTCTTTTCTTCTGGTTACTAGATGCCCCGGTTTGGGGATGCTCTTTTGGCATATGCTTTATATGAGGAAATTATTTTATTCGAGCCTTACCAATAGCTAACTAGCATATCTATCATTTTATAGTTTCCATTCTTTCTCCTTCCTTGTCTGCCTGACCGACTGATTTTTTTGGTTTGGTGGCTGTTCCATATATTGCTCATTTGGGGCTGCCTGGTTTATGCTCTGTTCATGGGGATGCTTCTCAAGTATTGTTGATGGGGGCTGCTGGTTATATATATCCTCTAATTGGGGCTGCTGTAATTATGATCCTACCTATTAGGTTATGTGTGGTGTCCCTCTTGGTTGTTGGCAAAGTTCCTTATAGCTTCTTTGTGCCTGTCTTCCCCTTGATTTACCATGGCAGCTTTTGATATATCTTATTTTTCCCTTGTTCCCCCTAATTTGAACACTTAATATATAAACCTCCGCGCCTATACGCTAGGAAATTTTCTTGGTATAACCTTAAGTAAATTACCGATTCGTAAATTTTCTGGGTTTAAGTTTGATGGCTAGGTATTTACTTAGGTTTATGCAAAGTTGGATTTCCTAGGCTCTATGCTAGAGGTTTCGTCTCGTGGGGAAGTTGTGCATGTCAGCTATTGGTTTTATGCGAGGTTTCTCCTTGGTCTTTATGTTATTGGTTAAATCTTGGACTTATCTGTTTAGTTAAGTATAAGTGGTCCTGCTCGGTAAATCCCCAAATCCTGCACTGTTCTTTTGTTGGCTATGTTCTGATGGTCTAGCCGGTTAAATTCCCTGGGAGTTTGTTTCCTAATTCCCGACGGGTACGGGAAATTAGATGCTAAACTCCTTGGGAATTTCTTTTGCTAGTTCTCGATGACACAACGGAATCATTTATTGCTAATGTGGATAGTTGTGTGGTTGCATTTTGGGTTTCAAGCTCTTCACCCGTTCCAATTATTGAAACTTTCATTCTTACAGAAAAGTGATCATTTATGGTGTCTGGTCGTGCCCAATTCATTGCACGGTTTCGAGAAGTTCGTTGGGAGTCAAGTTTGGACTCACCAAGTGTTTTCAAATGAATCGTTGAGTAGTGTTCATTTCTTTGTGACCCTATCCTTAGGGTGTTATGGTGCTGGTATCTCGGGTTACGTCCCGTGTCTTAATTGAAACTTAATTTGATTATTCAGAACCTTTGTTTTAAGCCTTGCACGGTGGGTAGTTTTGGGTGGCAGTGGATAAAGTACCACCACCCGGATTTGGTTTTTGGGTGGCAGTGGATAGAGTACCACCACCCGGATTTGGTTTTGGGTGGCAGTGGATAGAGGACCACGACCCGGGTTTTGGGCTGCGGGCGTTGGTGGAAGATACCACCGTCGCAGTACCTTCTTTTGGGAGACGCTTTTCCCTCGAGCTGATCAGTCTCAAGTTCTTAAGCACATATGCTTATATATGTGTATTATGATAGTATATGTATGACTATCTCATCTGAGCCGCAATGGCGGACTCGTGGTGGGCTTTGATTGTGTTGACTTACCTTCTGGTGCAGGCTTTTCTTCTTACCGAGTTCACTCGTTTGAGCTGGCTCGGGTTGTTGTAAGATTATAGATGTTTACCTGCTTAGTTTTCCTTTCTGCACTCTATTATTTCTCTTACTGCTAATCTTGGTTTTCTTGCACCCTCTTGGGCTGAGGCATTCTTTTCTTATGAATGTCTCAGGTTCAGGTCTTTAGCTGCCGCAGGTATTAGAGCAGCGTCGTTCAGGTCTCCTGTCGAGACCCTTCCCCTCTTCTAGGTAAGAGGCAGTTTTTTTTTTTTGTTGTTCTCCTTCTTTCCTGCGGGTTCGTGTCAGTTGTTGGCGCCCGTATGGCTTGTACCTTTAGATTACTTGCTAGTAGTATTGCTGTTACTTTTGGGTACTTTACCTACTTGCTCTCTGGGAAGCTCTTTGCTAAGATGTAGTAGTTACTTTATTGATATAAAAATGTCATCCTTGCACATCATGATTTTTAACAAATGTCACATATTTTGAAAATCGAAGAAAAATCTTTTCCTACTATACTAAACATAGATATATGCATATCATTTCTGGAATTGCTTATTTTCTTGCTCATGTAGGCTAAAAACAAACCTATTTTCCGCTGCGTATATATAGTTTTCTACTTATGGACTAGATGATCCACCGGACCGAGGGACGCGGTCTTAAGCTAAAAATGAAAATTTCTCTTTTAATCCAATCACATATATGTCTTTTATAAAATTATCGTAAAGAGTGTTTGCCTGAGCGTCTGTAGTCGTCTCCTGCAGGCGTGGCATCACGACGCGTATTTTTCCCTTGCTCTGATATTACGTATTATATTTTTGGGAAAAATGCGGGTTGTGACAGTTGGTATCAGAGGGAGGTTAGCCGGGTTGCTGTGATAGTTTGGTTGCCCGGTTAACCGCTTGGTGAGAATCGTCATTCATTGCATACACACACCGAAGGGTCATCAGTATGTCTTGGCTGAAGCATGAACACTACACTCATAGCATGATAAGAAGTATACGGGGCATATTATGTAGTATGGGATGCATAATATGTGTTTGTATATGGATCCTCATAGGTGACAACATACGACTGTTATGTAGTATGGGATGCATAACATAGGTCGCATGCGTGTCCATTAGATTTTCCTTTTCGTTACATGCGATAATATGTAGTATGGGATGCATAAGATCGCATGTGTACGCCGCTCATAACATGCATTAAGGCCTTTTTAGATTGCATAGCACTGCATAAACATCATAACATAGCATTGCACACGTGCCAAGCTAAAGACATACATGATGACGCTCGTACACACATGATTTGAAATAAAAATTTGGCATTCATGCATTATTTTATATGCACATAAGTTGATAGGATGATGGTGTATCATCCTAAGTTTAGCATAACATCATTTCATAAATTCCCAGAGCAAGGTAACAGCAAGAGCAAGTATCTACTCCTTTCTGATCTGTATCGAGTTAGGAAATTCTGGTTCCTAGCTGTTGCGTCTTAAGCTAGGTGTTTTGAGGTGTTTTCAGGTTAAGGTTTTGACCTAGTTTATTCGTTGTCTTGCGAATGTGGATTTGGGTTTTTGTTATCTCAATTCTGTGCGAGTTAAGGTAGAGGATGTTGAGCGTGCCTTCTTTTTGATTTGAGTTTTACTCGATGTTTTGGCTATAGAGCTTTGCAGGCGGTCATCGTTAGGTTGATTTGGAAGTGTTGAATTTAGAAGACCTTGTCGTGAATTTTGATCATGGTTTGGGTGTTCTGTTTTGGCGTAGACAGGGATTGTGCTTGCGAATGGTTCATGGAATTTGAAATTTTATAGGAAGAATTACCCTACACTCATCATTAGTGTTCTAGTGTAGTAGCTGGCAGAGAGAATTTCATTGGCAACCGTTGGAAGCAATATTATTGTTGACCAGCTTAGGGTTGGGAGAGTTTTTCTTTATAAATTGGAATTGTGTTTCATTCGGGGTTAATCCTAATGCAAAGATTTTCTGGACTTCTGGAGAAAGATATGATCACGTAGAAATTTAGAAGTAAATATTATATTCCTGCTATTGAGGATATTCGGGCAAGGATTTGTGGCAAAGCATAAAGTTCTAGCGTTGCCTACCATTTTGATTTCAAAAGGAATGTATCGTGATCTGAAGGAAATGGTTTGGTGGTAGGAAGTTCAAGTTGGCTTAGTAAGGCTTATATCTAAATGTTGTGTCTGTCAACATTTTGAGGCAGATCTTGGAAGCTTGGGTGGATTCGAGCGTAGCGGTATCACTTATCCGTGGAGAGCTACAGTTGGCTCAGGTGTGTTATGAGAGATTTGCAATTAGCGGAGTGCTAATTTAGAGCTCGTAGTTGGGGGCATGGGTTTCTTGATGGTTTCTCTGATGCCAGAGTTGAGTGCATCAGAACATCTGCAGTTAAGCTGTATTTTCCTGCTTCTTTCCCTAGTGTTCACGGTGTGTTTCACGTGAGCCAGTCGTGAAAGTTTGTGTTTTGGTTATCTGGCCCCTAGCTCGATATTTATGTTCGGCCTAATCTTTTCTATGTCAAAGAGTCTGTTTATGTTCTGGAGACGTAAGATTGAGTACTGAGTAAGCATCTTATCCTCATTTGGGCCTTCGTCGTGATTTTTTTTGGGTTTGGGCTAGTTGTCCAGGTTTGATGTTGTTATCCAACGCAAGGTAAAGCGTTTGGTCTTTGAGCTGGACATCGGTCAACCCTCGAGCGTGTTTGGTTTTCCGCGCTATGTTTTCCCTGGTTATTTCCGCGGTGTGTGCCAGGAGCCTTTAGTTTTAATGGCGTTGCTTACCTTGTTTCTACGCTAGAAACCGTTTTCGGTTTGTTGTGTATTGAAGATCTTCCCTGTGGTGCGAGATTTCGCTGATGTCTTCGCCGTTGTCTCCCTGGTTTTCTACCGTGAGAGTTGAGGTGTTTGTTTCTGACCTTGAGCCGGGTACCCGTCCCGTTGCTAGGGCATCGTACCCTTTGGCCCCGCATGTGTTGCGAGAGTTCCGCACTCAGATAGATGGGTGGTTGTAGGGTGGCTTTTTCTGGCCTAGTTCCTCGCCCTGGAGTGCTCTCATCCTGTTCGTAAAGAAGGAAGTTAGTTCGGTGTTTTCGCTGATCTTCGTGTAGGCTTCCTTTAGTTGGGGATCCGCTTGTCAGATGTTCAGCGATCTGTTTTCTGTTCTCGGTCTGGACATATCGAGTTCTTGGTAATGTCCTTTTCTTTTGGGGTAGTCATATCCGCATCCGCTTTCCTAGCCCTTTTCGGTTAGCGTTCCTTTCTAGCGAGTGTGAGTTTACCTCTCCCTTCATACCTTTCATTCGATGCCTTCTAAGTTTTGATTCTAAGTTTCGGGACGAAACTTCCTTCTTGATGGGGTGACTGTAACGCCCCGGGTTTTTTTCCTTATAATTGTTTTGTTTAAAACATATGGAATTTATGATAATTATTCGCAAGCGAGATTTAATTTAGGGTGTCGATGCGTAGGGGCGTTACCTTTCGTGATCGTCGTCGTCCGGCGAGTTAATCCTTGATTGAGTCATCTATGCGGTTATGTTTTTATATAGGTAAGTTTATAAGTAAATAGGCTTATATAGTTATAGATATAAATGTTTAGATATAGAAGTTTATAAGTAGGAAAATTATATAAGTGTGTATATGTATTCGTATTTGTGCAATGGATGGTGTAAGGGTTTATGTTTGTGCGTATGGTGGAGTATAGAGATTTATGCAAACATAAATACGATATATATATATATATATATGTATAGATATATATATTAAACTTGGGGTACTTTAGGCTTTGTGGCTATATGCTGGTGGATGCATGTAATTACAATCATATATTATATATATAAATGAATTATATATGATATTTATATAAGAGTTATTATTATTATTATTATTATTATTATTACTATTATTGGTATTATTATTATGTTAAATAGCTGGCAGCCTTTATCTCTCCCCTCCTCCCATCAGGAAATAAAAAGGGGGCCGATCCTGCCCCTTCCCCGATAAAACCCTGCTCTCCCCTTCCCCGATTTCTGCCGAGGGTGCTGTGTCGCGACCTAGGATTTTCGCCGGAGTCGCCGGGCGCCGGAGGTGTTGGCCTTCGTGGGAGCTTTAGAGGTGGTCGGGCCTTGCTGTCGTCGTCGGGGGCTTGGATTTCCGACCGGCCTTCGTCGATGTTGCCGCGTTCCGGCGAGTCGTCAATCGATTCGAGGCAAGAAAACCCTTTCCCTCTCTCTCTCCTCCCCTCTTTCCTTCTGTTTAGCTGAATCGGTGGTGAGTATAGTTGGTATCACCTAGTTTATGTTGGAAAGTTCTTCTTCCTGATGCTTGATATCACCTAGTTTATGTTGGAAAGTTCTTCTTCCTGATGCTTGATATCACCTAGTTTTTGTTTGGAAAGTTCCTTCTTTCTGATGCTTGGTATTACTTAGGTTATGCTGGAGATTTTTTTTTCTTCTTCCTGATGGTTGTTATCACCTAATTTATGCTGGAAATTTCCCCCTTTTGATGCTTGGTTCTTACCTGGTTTATGCTAGCTATTTCTTGGTTGTTATGCTAGAAATTCCTGGACCACCTTGGCTTTACCTGCTTTTTTTGGTAATTCCTGGTTAATAATCATGTTCAGTTTCTGCATTTCCTAATCATGTTCAGTTTATTGGAGATGGGTTTTCTTGGTTATTTGGATCAGTAAAAAAATAAAATAAAATGAAAACAGGGATGGATTTCCTTGGTTATTCATGCTCGGTTTATTGGGCTAGTTCTTAATTGTGGTCAGTTGGCTAGCCTTGCCTTTCATTTAGAAATCCGGTTGGGTAAAATGCATACTTTTATGCTTATTATGTGCTTTTCCTTAGAGGTTTGGAGAGTTAAATCATGCATATCTATACTAATTCTGCGCATTTCAATAGCAAAAAGCCTGGTTGGTTTTACTGATCTGCACCCTTCACCGGTTGAAGCGAGATATTTCACCTCTTAATTTCATGTGCCTGCCTTGTTAAATCCTTCCTATTTTCTCTTATAGCAAGCTAAAAGTTTGGTTATTTCCCTTTGTATGGCTTTCTTTTCTTCTGGTTACTAGATGCCCCGGTTTGGGGATGCTCTTTTGGCATATGCTTTATATGAGGAAATTATTTTATTCGAGCCTTACCAATAGCTAACTAGCATATCTATCATTTTATAGTTTCCATTCTTTCTCCTTCCTTGTCTGCCTGACCGACTGATTTTTTTGGTTTGGTGGCTGTTCCATATATTGCTCATTTGGGGCTGCCTGGTTTATGCTCTGTTCATGGGGATGCTTCTCAAGTATTGTTGATGGGGGCTGCTGGTTATATATATCCTCTAATTGGGGCTGCTGTAATTATGATCCTACCTATTAGGTTATGTGTGGTGTCCCTCTTGGTTGTTGGCAAAGTTCCTTATAGCTTCTTTGTGCCTGTCTTCCCCTTGATTTACCATGGCAGCTTTTGATATATCTTATTTTTCCCTTGTTCCCCCTAATTTGAACACTTAATATATAAACCTCCGCGCCTATACGCTAGGAAATTTTCTTGGTATAACCTTAAGTAAATTACCGATTCGTAAATTTTCTGGGTTTAAGTTTGATGGCTAGGTATTTACTTAGGTTTATGCAAAGTTGGATTTCCTAGGCTCTATGCTAGAGGTTTCGTCTCGTGGGGAAGTTGTGCATGTCAGCTATTGGTTTTATGCGAGGTTTCTCCTTGGTCTTTATGTTATTGGTTAAATCTTGGACTTATCTGTTTAGTTAAGTATAAGTGGTCCTGCTCGGTAAATCCCCAAATCCTGCACTGTTCTTTTGTTGGCTATGTTCTGATGGTCTAGCCGGTTAAATTCCCTGGGAGTTTGTTTCCTAATTCCCGACGGGTACGGGAAATTAGATGCTAAACTCCTTGGGAATTTCTTTTGCTAGTTCTCGATGACACAACGGAATCATTTATTGCTAATGTGGATAGTTGTGTGGTTGCATTTTGGGTTTCAAGCTCTTCACCCGTTCCAATTATTGAAACTTTCATTCTTACAGAAAAGTGATCATTTATGGTGTCTGGTCGTGCCCAATTCATTGCACGGTTTCGAGAAGTTCGTTGGGAGTCAAGTTTGGACTCACCAAGTGTTTTCAAATGAATCGTTGAGTAGTGTTCATTTCTTTGTGACCCTATCCTTAGGGTGTTATGGTGCTGGTATCTCGGGTTACGTCCCGTGTCTTAATTGAAACTTAATTTGATTATTCAGAACCTTTGTTTTAAGCCTTGCACGGTGGGTAGTTTTGGGTGGCAGTGGATAAAGTACCACCACCCGGATTTGGTTTTTGGGTGGCAGTGGATAGAGTACCACCACCCGGATTTGGTTTTGGGTGGCAGTGGATAGAGGACCACGACCCGGGTTTTGGGCTGCGGGCGTTGGTGGAAGATACCACCGTCGCAGTACCTTCTTTTGGGAGACGCTTTTCCCTCGAGCTGATCAGTCTCAAGTTCTTAAGCACATATGCTTATATATGTGTATTATGATAGTATATGTATGACTATCTCATCTGAGCCGCAATGGCGGACTCGTGGTGGGCTTTGATTGTGTTGACTTACCTTCTGGTGCAGGCTTTTCTTCTTACCGAGTTCACTCGTTTGAGCTGGCTCGGGTTGTTGTAAGATTATATATGTTTACCTGCTTAGTTTTCCTTTCTGCACTCTATTATTTCTCTTACTGCTAATCTTGGTTTTCTTGCACCCTCTTGGGCTGAGGCATTCTTTTCTTATGAATGTCTCAGGTTCAGGTCTTTAGCTGCCGCAGGTATTAGAGCAGCGTCGTTCAGGTCTCCTGTCGAGACCCTTCCCCTCTTCTAGGTAAGAGGCAGTTTTTTTTTTTGTTGTTCTCCTTCTTTCCTGCGGGTTCGTGTCAGTTGTTGGCGCCCGTATGGCTTGTACCTTTAGATTACTTGCTAGTAGTATTGCTGTTACTTTTGGGTACTTTACCTACTTGCTCTCTGGGAAGCTCTTTGCTAAGATGTAGTAGTTACTTTATTGATATAAAAATGTCATCCTTGCACATCATGATTTTTAACAAATGTCACATATTTTGAAAATCGAAGAAAAATCTTTTCCTACTATACTAAACATAGATATATGCATATCATTTCTGGAATTGCTTATTTTCTTGCTCATGTAGGCTAAAAACAAACCTATTTTCCGCTGCGTATATATAGTTTTCTACTTATGGACTAGATGATCCACCGGACCGAGGGACGCGGTCTTAAGCTAAAAATGAAAATTTCTCTTTTAATCCAATCACATATATGTCTTTTATAAAATTATCGTAAAGAGTGTTTGCCTGAGCGTCTGTAGTCGTCTCCTGCAGGCGTGGCATCACGACGCGTATTTTTCCCTTGCTCTGATATTACGTATTATATTTTTGGGAAAAATGCGGGTTGTGACATTGGTGGTCGTGCGCACTGCACCAAACAGAACTCGTGAAAAAGGCGTTAAGTGCACACGATCAGTGGCGCACGACCAGTGGTCGTGCGCAATAGAACCAGTGATCGTGCGCAGTGTTCCTGTGCAGAATTGCACCGGAAACACCTGCACGACTCCTGTTCTAGCGTACAACCACAAATCCAGCCACTAAAAGTGGCACCTAACAGTGCATGAAAACCACTAATGAAAATAAACATGAAATCACACCAAAATGGGCCAAAAGGTGCACCTAGCATGGATTAACAAATATGAACTAAAACAGGGCTAAAGTGCAGTGAAATGACTAACTAAACGGCCCAGATGAGTCCATAAAAGTGTATATGATCAGGACTCATCAGTACACGGCCATTTCGTGCCGCAGTCTAGCTACCGCCTATAGCGGTGTGCGAGATTTGCGCATCACTACCCTCAGGAAGAATGAGACTTGGGACTTGGTGCCTATGGTTGAGGGTGTTACTCCGGTGACTTGCAAGTTGGTTTTCAAGCTGAAGAAGAAGGTCAATGGAAGTATAGAGCGGTACAAGTCTCGCCTTGTAGCTCGAGGTTTCTCTCAGAAGTATGGGGAGGATTATGAAGAAACATTTATTCTCATTGCCAAGATGACTTCGGTCCGGGTGGTGATCGCATTGGCAGCTTGCCAAGGGAGGAAGTTTTGGCAACTCGACGTGAAGAATGCCTTCTTATACGGCAAGATTAACAAGGATATCTTCATGGATCAGCCACTGGTTATGTATCCGAAGAGCATCCAAGACATGTTTACAAGCTCAAGAAGGCTCTTTACGGCTTGAAGCTGGCGCCTCGGGCGTGGTATGGGAAGATCGCGGAATACCTCCAATTATGTGGATACTTTGCTTCTGATTCGAGCTTATTCATAAAGAAGACGAGGGAGCTTCAGGTCTTGATGCTGCTATACGTTGACGATATGATCGTCACGAGGAATTCTGAAGTGGAGGTAGTTAGGCTCCGTGTTGAGCTAGCTATCTGATTTGAGATGAAGGATTTGGGTGAGCTCCACCATTTCCTTGGACTTGAAGTGGAGTGGAAGGAGTGCAGTATGCTTGTTTCCCAAAAAGGCTATGCAGATCGGATCGTGAAGAGATTCAGCATAGAAGGGGGGAAGAGCAGTTCTACTCCACTTGAGGTTGGAGTTCATCTTCGATGAGATGAAGGGAAAGTTCTTACCGATCCTTTGGTGTTCCGGGCTTTGGTTGGTAGTCTGATATACTTGATGATCACGCGGCCAGATATTGCTTATGCAGTTGGTCGGGTGAGTCGGTTTATGGCAGAGCCTCGGAAACCTCATCTTATGGCGGCTAGGAGTATTTTGAACTATGTCAAATCCACCTCGGATTTGGGACTCTTCTATGGGAGAGATTCAGGCTTTTTCTTGCACGGGTACATGGATGCTGATTATGGAGGAGATCGAGATGATCGGGGATCGTCGTCTGGATATGTCTTTATGGCAGGCTCTACAACTATATCATGGTGCAGCAAGAAGCAAGTTTCTATGTCTGTCTCTACCACGGAAGCGGAGTACAAAGTTTTAGCTCTGGCAACTCAGGAAGCCATCTGGCTTAGGAGGCTTGTGGAGGACATTCATAGGGAGGTGCGAGGTCTTACTATGTTACGTGGTGATAATGAGAGTGCTCTCAAGCTGGTTAATAATCTAGTTTGTCACGCACGTACAAAGCACATAGAGACTCATCACCATTTCATTCGTGAGAAGATGTTGAAGGGATCTCTGATTGTGGAGCATGTGCAAAGCAAGGATAATATTGATGACATCTTTACCAAGCCGTTGTCGAAGGGATCTTTTGGTTGGTTGCGGAGTTTGCTTGGGCTGAATTCCACTTCTCACTTCAAGGTGGAGTGTTGAAATTGTTGAAGTGAGGAGTGAAGTGGAGGTCGGGCGGTCTGGGAAACAGACCGGGCAGTTTGGTAAACCGCGGAGGTCGGGCGGTCTTGTTTGAAGACTGCACAGGTTGTCTTTCCGCTTTGGACTGGCGGACTGCCAGTTGTTAGTGGCCTTGTTATATTGTCCATCTGGGGGTCAGTTCTGGTTGTAACTATGAGGTTAGGACCGCGGTTACTTCTTCTCTGGCCGGTTTCGCTCGTGGGTTTGCAGGTGTCTGTTGTATTGCTGGAGTTTTGCGAGTATTCCGCGCGGCTTGTTCTTAAGTCGGCGAACTATTCTGCAGGTTTATCTCAGCAAGCCGTGCGAGTTGGTTCTACCTGCTACAATTGTGGGCGGTTATCCTATCGTATGGGGCGGTGACCACACTCCTCCTCGTGCCTATAAATAGGACCCCACCGAAGGAGGAATATATCGTGAACAGTTGTGCGGATTGCTTGCGGTTCTGATCTGATCAGAGGAGACCACGGCGGATAAGTCGGTAGCAGTTAGTGGCGTGTAGCACCAGGAGGTCGCGATTAACGACAAGGCAGTTTTCTCTTTGGCGGCTTTCAATAAAGATCAGTTCGGGCGGTTAGGCGGTTTGCCTTTGCCGGACTGTTTTTTCTGATCAGTTCATCAGCAGCTTATTCGCGGTTAGGAGCGGCCAAGTGACAGAGGTCAGGCGGCCTTGCTTGGGCGAACAGAGTGAGCATTGGAATAACGGGTAGACCGTGTGTTGAGTTGCGTGTTGGCAACTTGGGAGTTTGCGCGGTTAGCTTTGTTAGCCGAGCGGTTTGACGGGTTGTGTTTTGTAACCACCAGATTCTTGTTTGTTGTTTTCTTCTTCTCATCTGGCATCTGATAAATCATGTCTCGCCATGTATACCTCATAATGTACAAAAATAGTTGATACATGATTCTTTCTTGTTCCTTCATTGTTTCTGATTTCTGGTGCTTGGTATGGTTGATAGTGTTTTTGCGACCTGGTTCCCGTTTTCTGCTTATTCACATATTTTAACAGGGCCCCCACTAGCTGGCAGGACCAACATGCTACTCAGGGGGCGAGGAAAAACAGCGCTCGCCTAGCAAGGTGTTGGCAGAACAAGTTGACAAGGCCTCCCGCAGTAGAGGACCTCGCTCGTAGGTGCCTATGCAGAAGAAAACAGCAGACTACCTAGACTAGTGAGTCGGGGGGCTCGCTGATACTGAGGATGATCTAAATAGATTAGTCGAGGTAGGTGGTACACAAAAAAGTGCGGGTGGAGCTCCGCTCGCGATTCCAGAGGGCGAGTGAGTCAGGTCCGGCACGGAAACAAGATGCGTCGGACGAGGAAATCGCCGCTATAAGGGTGCCAAAGGCGACAGAGAAACAACGCTCGCGAGCTTCCGAAGGAGGGTAAGCGAATATTCGTAAAGTAAAAGAATGGAGAATGTCGTGAGAAAGCATGCGAGTGCCGTGTGAAGGGAGTGCAAATGCGTTGCGACAATGCAAAATAAGAAAGACAGGAAAGCACTAAACAAAATTTCATTTCATTTCATCAAGATTCTATTACAGACTACGACGATCTCGCCAACTAAAAATTCGAAAAAGATTACATGAAAGCTTAAGGAGCATCCGCAGACCGCTCACTCTAGCTATCCACCGATGCCGGAATTGATTCGAACAACTCTGGGACCACCTCTTCGACGGTTAGCAATGCCGCCTCGGCAGAGAGAAGACCAGCCCTCTTCAGGGTTTGGAAGATGTTCTTATCCACCGCGATCTTCCGCATCTCCTCCTCCTACTCGCGCGACTCGTTCCTCAGGTCACTGGGGCTGCGAGGAGGCAGAGAGAGGGCGGTCTGGGCCTACTCGTGTTTTTTGGGCCTTCAGCCCGACGACTTCCTTCTTTAGGTCGAAGGCGCGGGTGAGAAGTTAGTTGGCAGTCTCAGCATCTTGCAAAAGGTGATTTAGCCAAGGGAAAGAACAACAAGGAATGTATGTGAATTCTCAGCTAACTTACCATCCCACCCTGAAGGCTGGCGAGGAGGCCCTCGTAGATGTCCTGCTTCTCTTTTAGGCTGGTGATCTCCTCGGTCGCGACCTTCCGCTCACGCTTGAGCTCCTCGGAGTTCCTCTCCAACTGGAGGCATCGCCGACCTGTCATATGGGCAAGCTCTAGGGCGGGGAGCTGGGCTCGAGCACTCTCATGAGAGAGCGCCCTGGATGTCAGTTTGTCAAAATCCGCGACGTCATCTCACCCATAGAGCTCGAAGGAGAGGGAAAAGGCTTGGCCTCCGATGGTCTCGTGCTCCAACCAGGAGGGTAGGAGGGTTGATATGGAGGCCATGTTGGCATCCTGATCCTAATCCAGCAGAGGCTCGCCGGCCTCGTCCTGATGCCTCGTGCTGAGGTAGAAGTTTTGATAGTTCGTCGAGTCAGGCACGCCCAATACATCGGTGACCCCGTCGGTCCCCTTATCCACTGGCAGACCCGCCAAGGTATCAGCTCCTGGTAGGTACTCGAGGACCCCTTTCCCTTTGGCCAGGGGCGAGGCCTTCTTCTTCTTCTTCAGCGGAGGCAGCAGGTGAGGGCCGCTTCTTGGAAGGAGGTGCGGAGGTGCTGGGAATCTCCCAACACGTGGCGGCAGTAGAGGTAGTGGGCGTGAGGCAGGGGAAAATAGTCCCGGCCCTCGCATAAGGGGGGTGGAGCAGAAGGTCTCGCTCCCCTGTGATTGACAGCGATCAGAGGTTAGAAAAAGAAAAAGCGGAACGCAAGATAAGGAATGAACCTGAGCCATACCTACTTCGGGCGGCATGGGGAGTAGCGAATCGACGTTACTTCAGAGGTAGGTGACCTCGAAGTTCATCATTGCCATATACTTGAAGAGCATGACCTCGTGGCCGCCGAGCATGGGTGGATGGTAGGTGGGCTCGTCGCGCTGGATGGGAGAGATGGAGACGTTTTCGAAGGAACACTTCATGAGCACAAACTTCTGAGGCCAATAATGTCTTTTATTGACCGTTTCGCAAACCTTGGAGTGTTGGCTGGCGAAGTAGGTGGTCCCGTCTTTGTAGGCTTGGAATGAGAATAGAACCAGTACGAATAAATAAAGAAAGCCCAAAGGCGGGCGAGGAATATCAAGCTAATAATAGTGATAGAGTTCACAGATTATTTTAAATAAACATTTACAACAATGAATTCGACGGGAGGGGGTACGAGTGCGAGCGGGATCAATACTGGATCCATCTCCATCGACTTTGGCCTCGCACCCCCCGAGTTTGGTGGTACTCACAGATAATGATAGGCGCAGAAGGCGCAGAGCTCGCACTATATCAAGTGAACTTGATCTTCAACCCGTGAGAGGTGCACACTCGGGGAGGTGACCTCGCCGCGGGTATCCAGCTGTAGCTCGGTGCGGAGCCACGCATAGTCATCCTCGAAAGTGGTAAGTCGCTCTTCGGTGGCCGCCCTGTCCTCCCGTGCCTGATCTTATAAGTCCCACAGCATGTGCCCGTACTTCTAGAGAACCTCGGTAGTCCGCCTCTTCATCACCTCGAGGTATCCGGGATCGCCCAGGAAATCAGCAATCTTGTCCGGCGTGGGCGGGGGAGACATCTCTTCCTCCCCAAGGTTCAGATCGGCATAGAACCTCTCATGGGCACCTGCAAGAGAAGAATTAGTGACGTGAGCGAGGTATAAATGATCGATAATACTGACCAACCTGGCGGGGCCATGGCCACCTTGCCGGGGCGCTGGCGAGTAGAACTCGGCTGCCCCTAGAAAGCCTCTGTATAGGTCAGCGTGACAGATTTCCATAGGCCCGGGGGGCGCGGCGTGTGAAAATTTCACTAAGGACCTTGTGAGAGCAAGCAGGAATCGATTATGCAACTAAGAGATACTAGCCAAAGCAACCAGAAACAATCTTCAGGCAAATATGTGATCTTTATTGATAGCATAAAACTTCATTACAGGGCAAGACATGCTTGGCGAGACATGATTTCGCCAGCACAAACACCAAAAAAGGAAATACAAGGAAATGCAGATAACTGAGACCGCTCCAGACCGCGCGACCTCCGTTCGACTTCAACACACTGCCAGACCGCAGCGACTTGACAATCACAGAACTCCACCAACTCGCTGATCAAGCCGCCCACTACTTCCGACCTCCTGATTCTCCCGAACTTCAGCACCACAACTCCAAGCCGCAGACCGCCCGAACACTTTCAGAGGAAGAGGTGAACGCTGCTGCCCGCACTATCCGCAGAAGCTGCACAAAAGGAATTCAATCAGCAGGCCGCACGGTCAGAATAAAACAGACCGCAGGAACAAGCCGGACTCAGCTTACACTTGGTGTCTGTAAGTTATGCTGCTACAGTGGCTCCTATTTATAGGCGCGGGACCTGATCCAGTCACCACCCTATGAGATAGGATCACCACCCTCCAGACCGCGCGACCAGACCGGTCAACCCGCGCGATCAGCAACATGACTCCTGCTTCATTTTGGTGAACACGCCAGCTTCAACATCGACCATGAGAGACCGCCACTCTCACAGCAGACCGCGACTCTACAAAGAGCTCGCCAGACCGCCCAAAGCTGTTCACCACCTGTGTTTGCCCGAGACCGCGAACACAGCCAGTCAGCCATCAGATCGCGAACTCCTGTCCGCATGCCGATCTCCTCCTGAGACCGCGAATAGCAACCAGCTCGCATACCAGCCTCCTCCTGAGACCGCGCACTGAGACTGCGCGACTAACTTCCTTAGTCTACGAATACTACCAGAGAGCCTGGACTACCCTGTGCGGTCACACCAGACCGCCACAGCCTAGAGGAGGACAACCCGCCACGCGGTCAGAGGCAGACCGCGCGGCTTCCACCTTGCCGCCTTGGACCAGATACCAGCAGTCATTCCAGGAGACCACAGCTAGGCTGATACCAGCCAGACCGCCCGGACAACCCGCCAGGTTGCGCGACCTCGCCAGTCCGCCCGACCTTCTCCCAGACCGCCCAGGTCTAAAAGCCCTCTTACTTCCACTTCAACATTTTCAACACTCCCCCTTGAAGTGGGATGTTGAAACCAGTCCAAGTAACTCCCTTAGCCGTGTGAACGGCCCCTTCGCCAGCGCCTTTGTGAAGATGTCTGCGACATTGTCCACACTCCGCACATGCCCGACCGAAAGAGATCCCTCCAGCACCTTCTCCCGTATGAAGTGGTGCTCGATCTCGATATGCTTGGTCCTTGCGTGACAAACTGGATTGGTTACCAGTTTGAGAGCACTCTCGTTGTCACCCCGTAGCAGAGTCGGCTCCTGAACCTCCTTGTGGACGTCTCCCACCAACCTCCTAAGCCAGATGGCTTCCTGAGCTGCCAAGGCCGAAGCCTTGTATTTCGCTTCTGTGGTGGAGACCGATACGGAATCCTGCTTCTTGCTGCACCATGATATAGCCGTAGGGCCCGCCATGAAGACGAATCCAGATGTCGACTTCCGATCATCCGAATCTCCCCCGTAATCAGCATACATGTATCCATGCACCTCGAAGCCCGCATCCCTCCTGTACAGGAGACCCATGTCCGAGGTCGCCTTGACATACTTCAAAATGTTCTTGGCCGCTAGCAGATGAGGTACCCGTGGCTCCGCCATATACCGACTCACTCTGCCTACTGCATATGCAATATCCGGCCTTGTGATCGTCAGATAGATCAAGCTCCCAACCAGAGCTCGGAACACCAACGGATCTTGCATAATCCTTCCCTCATCCTTCCGAAGCTTCATAGCCTTCTCCAGAGGTGTGGAGGTGCACTTCCCTTCCTTCATGCCGAATCGATCCACGATCCGCTCCGCATACCCGGCCTGGGTCACCAGCACTCCACCTTCCTTCCTCTGCACCTCAAGTCCAAGGAAATGGTGAAGCTCCCCCAGATCCTTCATCTCGAACCTGATAGATAGCTCAGCCCAAAGCCTAGCTACCTCCACCTTTGAGTTCCCCGTCACGATCATATCGTCGACGTACAGCAACACGATGACCTGAAGCTCCCCGCTCTTCTTGACGAACAAGCTTGAGTCCGAGTCTGAAGCAACAAATCCACAGAATAAGAGATACTCTGCGATCTTCCCGTACCACGCCCTCGGCGCTTGCTTCAACCCATATAGGGCCTTCTTCAGCTTGCAGACATGCTCCGGAAAATCTTCAGACACGAAACCTGGTGGCTGAGCCATGAAGATGTCCTTGTCAATCTCGCCGTATAAGAAGGCATTCTTGACGTCGAGCTGCCAGATCTTCCATCCACTGAACGCCGCCAAGGCAATGATGAATCGAACTGAAGTCATTTTTGCCACCGGACTGAATGTCTCATCGTAGTCTTCACCGTATTGCTGCGAAAACCCCTGAGCTACAAGACGAGCCTTGTACCGCTCGATACTGCCGTCAGCTTTCTTCTTCAGCTTGTAGACCCACTTGCATGTCACAGGAGTGGTGCCCTTGGGCTTGGGCATAAGAGACCAGGTCTCATTCTTCTCGAGAGCTGCCATCTCTTCTTGCATCGCGACGTCCCACTCCTTCACGCCTTTGGCCTTCTCAAAGCTCGACGGCTCCCTCTCATCCAAGGGACCAGCGAAGAAACATGAGATGAAGCTCACTGCGTTTCCTCCTGTATAGCGATCAGGGGCAACGATCGATTGCTTCGACCTCCTCAGCTCCTTCCCCTGAACCGCATTGTCTTCAGCTGCTTCTTCCCTAGCTCCCCTTCCAGACGTGCTAGGAGCATTGCTCCCCCTGCTCCCTTAACCAGAAGCCCCCATCTCGGAACTAGAAGGAGATGGACCACCTGGTGATACAGGTAGCTCCACCTGAAGATCTTCCACTGCTTGCTCCGGCTCCTCCACCCTGCTCTCTGGTAGTTCCACTCCAGAAGACCCCTTGTAAGATGTCACCTCATCAAATACAATGTCGCGAGATACAACAAATCTCCGCGTCTCCGGGTCCATGCACTTCCATCCTTTCTTCCGCTCATCGTATCCCACGAAGACTAGCTTCCTTGCTTTCGCATCTAGCTTCGTCCGAAGAGCATCTGGAACATGCACATAGCAGGTGGAACCAAACACCCTAAGGTGTGCCACGCTTGGCTTCTCCTTGAACATCATCTCTTGCGGAGTTAACATGTTGATGGGACTAAGAGGCATCCGGTTGATGACGTAAGCAGCACAAGACATTCCCTCCGCCCAGAAGGACTTTGGGATACTCTTGGCATGCAGCCAACACTTGCAGGTCTCCGTCAGATGACAGATCTTCCGTTCTGCAACTCCGTTCTGTTGTGGAGTATGCGCACAAGTAAGCTCCCTCCGGATGCCCGCCTTCTTGCAGAAACTAGAGAACTCACTAGAGGTAAACTCCCCTCCGTTGTCAGTCCTCAGCTTCTTCACCCGCAGTCCCAGCCGACCTTCTACGAGCTCCTTGAACTCCACAAACTTGGCGAACGCCTCCGCCTTCTCCTTTAGAAAATAAACCCAGACATATCTGGTGTA